>JAGPOW010001543.1:50319867-50407244 GCA_030014935.1 Caiman crocodilus
CTCCTTGATGTAGAGTGCCACTCCCCCACCTTTCCTTCCTATCCTGTCCCTCCTGTATAGCCTATAGCCCTCGACATTCACCGCCCAGTCATGCGATGACTGTAGGAATTCTTCCTACTGATTGTTTTAGGAAGAGAATACACCAAAAAGCAAAACCAAAAGCCTCACTAAAATACTATAAAGGAAGTAAAAGGACCTGGAGATTACAGTGGTCAATAAGCTGAATATGATCCAACAACGTACCCTTGTTGCAAAGAAGGCTAATGGCATACTAGGCTGCATTAGTAAGAACATTGCCAACAGATCGAGGGAAGCGACTATTCCCCTCTCTTTAGCATGAGTGAGGCCACATCTAGAGTACTTTGTTCAGTTTTGGGCCCCCCCACTACAGAAAGGATGAGGACAAGTTGGAGTCCAAAGGAAGGCAACAAAAAAGGTTAGGGTGCTGGGGCACATGACTTCTGAGGAAAGACTGAGGGAACTGGGCTTATTGGATCCAGAGAAGAGAAGATAGAGGGGATTTAAGAGCAGCCTTCAACTACCTAAAGGGTAGTTTAAAAAAGGATGGAGCTATACTATTCTTAGTGGTGGCAGATGATAGAACAAGAAGCAATGGTCTCAAATTGCAGCAAGGGAAATTTAGGTTAGATATGGGAAAAGGAGGGTAGTAAAGCTCTGGAACAGGCTACCCAGGGATGTTCTACCAACCTTGAAAGCTTTCAAGATTCAGCAAGACAAAGCCTTGGCTGGGGTGATGTGTAGGTGATGGTCCTGCTTTGAGAAGGGGTTTGGACCAAATGATCTCCTGAGGTCCCTTCCAACCCTAATTTTCTATGATTCTGTGAAGTACCCAGTGGTCAGAGCTTGAGTGTTTGAGAGTCAGCACTTCTTTGAGAGTCTGAACTAAAAGCCCATTGATGTTCATGGGAAATAAGGCTCATTATGACTGATAACGAACTACATGGTGGTAATGGATTGTCAAACTTGCCATGTGAACTATTCAGCTGTTCAGCAGAACATCCTCAAAACCCACTAGAGAAAAAGAGCACTAAGTAGACAGATGAACCCTGGTAGAAAGGGACCAATGTTTTTTAATTCTGTATTTGAAGAATGAAAGAACTTGTATAATGAAGTTTGTATAATATACTTGTGTAATGAACTAGTGGATTCTGCAATAATGTTTGTTTCATAACGTACAAGAGGGCCCAACAACACACAGGGGGTGGAAGCAGGGAAAAGCAGCAGCAACACTGACACAAAGGTAAACTGCCCAGGTTCAGTACAGCTCCCCTCTGGCTGGAAGCTGCGCTCATGGTCTAGATGGGAAGCATGAAGCTGGGAGAAGCAGTGGTGGCATGGATACAGCTCCCATCTCCCTGACCCCAGAACAGGTGCAGGCAAACCCCTCACCTTACTGCTGACACAAAGCCACTCAGCCCAGGTCACGGCTTTGAAAGCTTACTGGCCTCTGATGTACAACATCCATGATAGTCATCACAATGGGGAGATGTCTTCTATTCAAATTAAAGTTTCTCATTCATTTTGATTTATACCTTGAGATGGAGTCCTTATCTTTGATAGTCACTGAAAGCCTGATTGAAGACTGAAAGCTTTTCTAACAGTGTTTCTCAGTAGAATAACTAAGGTTGGGCAAGCAGAGCAGCAGCCCCAGCTGTCAACTTAGGTGGAGCTGCCATTGTTGCTGGTTGGCTGTACTGCTGACGCTGGCACCCAGAACCACTTCTATTCCATTACACCTCTGGTCTTTAGGTTACTCCTGGGGCTACCTCCTTCCTTTCTTTAGAATCTTTTTTGTTTAAGTTTACGCATTCAGAATACTTGAAGCTAGGAGAATAGTTATTCTTCTTCTTTTCAACCTCTGACTTGTACAGGATTCTAAAATGTAAACCTTTTCTGGTTCTGGTTGGGTAAGAAAGCAGGCATTTGAAAAAAGAAAACCCCAGAGATACCTGATCTCATGCAGTCCTTGGTGATGGTTCTTATTTCTCTTTGCTCTCATATTAGTGTCATAGCTGTCAAATCCTGAAGATTTGTATCCTGTGGCTACAGTGGCTATTTCCTAAATTCTCTTCCTATTTCATTTGCATTTTTTTCTGCTGTAAGTAATGAAATATTGCTATTCTATCCTTCACTCCTACACCCACTCCAGGGGGAGGAGTGAATACTTTGTCCGTTATAACTACCGGTGAGTACCAGCCTATCTTTTTTGATTTGTTACACAAATCTGTGTCTCTTCCTAGATTTTCTGAGTTCCTTCTTTTATATTTTCTGGGTTCCTTTCTTTAATATAATCAGAGATAAAACCAAACAAATGTTGAAAGAACATCAAAAAATTTCAAAGTTAAGGACTCAAAAGTTAAAAAATGTCAGAATTAAGGTTGCTTTGGTCAGGATAACATATCTATGAGCATATGCATTATGATGTGGTCTCTAAGTTCATGATCTCTTATTTTTCCCCCCATAAGACTCCCAGCTCATTCACTGAATGTATAATTATTTTATATATCCCTTTTTATCCTGCTTATTCAATATGTGTGACCTTAGGCCTTTTTACTACATAAAAGATTCAAACCTTGCACCAGAGACAAATTACATTTCATCATGGGCTTCTCCATGCTGCTATCATCATAGCCACGTATGTCACACACAGTGGATTTTATTTCCCCCCTGTAATAGGGAAGGAATATTATACCAGTTTTTACAAAGAGGGGAAAAGATTGAAGCTGATACAGTCACATTTAAGCTAATTTTAGGTGACCAATTTAAGACTAAACATAATTTTTGCAGGCTTGTTCCTGCTCAAGACACAACTCCTGTTGGATTGTTGTTCACAGTTTCAAACCCTGGCTTGTGGTGTTGGGCAACCAGAAGATGAAGCATGTACAAGTAATGACCACCTGTGACTAGTTTAATTTAAGTGACCCGTCCAGTATGAAAGAGGAACTCTGACAGAGGTAGGAATGTTATCCTGAGGAGTTGGATTCAAGTGCTCTAACTGTGAGACTAATCTCTCTTCCTACAAATCTCTTTTCATGTACTCCCCATCTCTCAGGGTCCTACACACAGGCGCTTTCTTCACTATATACCTAATTCAACCCTAGAGTAATTCAGTACACAGAAGACAATTAATCAGGGGTCCTCTGAGGGGGGAGGAGGGGGAAAATAGCACATGGCTGCATAACTGAAGATACATCATAACCCATACACACAAAGGGAATGGGATTAAGGAAACAAGAGGAACCTTACTTCTCTCATTTCCCAATGTTGGGACACTCATTATGATTTATTTATCACATTTTGATGCAATTGCATATGAAAAAAAAATGAAAATCAGAAATTTAATTGGGCAGAAACATACTGACCAAGTGGTGTACCAGCAGAGTTCAGATCTTTAAATCCATGGTGTAGACCTCTAGCAGTTGAGCTAATAAAGTAATGAACAGCAACAGTAGGCTGTCATCTGTTGGACCAGTCACTAGATGAGGATAAGATACTTGGCCAGTGGGTTTCACAGCTACATACTGGTAGCAGAGGGACATATAGATTCAAGCCTTCTGGCTTCATTGCCAGATTCTGGAGCTAGGCAAGTATGAGTTGTATCAGAACCTTGTCCTGGTACTTCAAGCTTATGTCTATGCCCTTCTGCTCTTATTTGCCCACACATCTCTTGCCCAACTCCTCCCCTCTAATTTACACCTCTATCCTCATTCCTGTAACCCTTATTTTCTACCATAACATACTATGTTTAGTCAACTCATTTTTGCTCCCTCCCTTTAACAAGAATAGCAGTGTAGGCACAAAAGAATTCTTCCCTGCTTGGTGTCCAGCACATGGTAGCTACTGGCAATGCAGAGGAGCAGTTGTGGGAGAGTTCAGCTGAGCACCAGGATGGGATATGCTTAGTCACTCTATAGGGATGGTCAGCATTAGGAGCTGTATTGCTCAATGAAACTAATATCTTTAAAAAACTCTAACCCACTCCACCCACTCTAATTCTAACTTCTCTACCAGTCACATGGAAGTAAAGATTTTTCAGAGGTTATAATTTAATGTTTTTGGGCACTGGGGGGGTTGGGAATGGGGTGGCGAGCAATAGGTGGCAAAACCACATCCCCGACAGCATGATGACACGCCGAAATTTCACATTCCTACACCAGTGCTTGAGGATTTTAGAATTTCACTACAACTAACAAGAATTTAACATGGGCATAGCCACAGGCGACTGGTAGGAGGGGCATGGGGGAGGGCACGTGCTGCTGCCTCCCCCCCAAGATTGGCCTCCAAAAATGGGGCAGTATTTTTGTTGCAGTTTTTTTGCTGTGTGGGCCTTGGCATGTTGGAGGAGAGGGGAAGCACTAAGCAGGAGCACAGAAGTATAGGAGTGGATATGGAGCTTTTGGCCTGCCCCCCCGGCCTATCCACAAATTGTGCTCCCCTCCCCTCTCCTGACTCAGGAGGCATCAGTCAGCCCTGGGCAAAGCAAGTTCTTCTTGGATTGTTCTCAGAAACAACTCAACCATTTGAGTATGTACGTGCATGCGAGCATAGTTTTTTGGGTTGGGTTGGATAATATGAGACGTTTCATGCCAAACGGTTAAAGTTTGTCAAAATTACAAACAAGAGAACAGGCATATAATTTTAGAAAGCTTCAATAATAGGCATTCCAACCAGCTTTACCTAGAAAAGTGACTACACCTTTCTTTGATTACATTACCTGCAGATGGCAGTGCATTTTTAAGATAGAATTCCATCCCTTCCATTTCTCTTTGGGTGTCTAAATAGTAGCTTTCTAGCACTAAGTGGCATTTTTGGCATGAACAGCTATTCTACCTCTCTTGCAATGTTGACACTGAAGAGTATACTTTTAGACCAGCAGCACCAACCTTTCTGGGCCCTGGCCCCTGGCCCCAGCAATATTGTGACCCAAGCAAGTGGATGTAGGATGCTCCTACTTGGTGGTAATGCCGCTGTTCCTTCCCTGCCTTGACCTGCCTGTGGCTTCTTGCCTGTTTTCAGCGTAGTTGTTCCTTGTGGGGCACTTCCTAGTAGGAGTCCATGCAATCCACCCAGACAAGGGCTTTTTTTTTTGACAGGCTTTTGCTTGGGCTGCCCAAGGAAAAAGATCCTTTACTCCCTTCCCATAACTGCAGACTTGTAAGGAGGCCAGATGGCAGCTACACTTTACAGTCCCATAAATCATGAGCATAACTAAGTAGAGCCAATAAGAATTACAGCAGTGTAAAAACCACAAGAAGAGAATCAAGTATTTGCTCCCTGAGAAGCATCTCTCTGTGACAGGTAAGTAGGATTGGCAAGCTGCTCACTTGACTTCATACAATGTCATTTAACCACCAATTATGTGACTGCAGTGCAAAATTGTCAAATATACCATAGAGCTATGAATGCCCGTATGTAGGTGGCAGTCTACCTTTTTTATTGCATCATATGGCTACCTGTCAGCAAGGGCAGGAGAACTGTATGCCTTGCCCCGCAGTCCTGCAGGAGGCAGGACATGTGCACACTCCTCTCCTCCCATTTTACAATCAGGTACCCCTTGCCCTGCTTCTCTCTTCTGAGCTCTTCCAGCAACCTTTGTTTTTTTCCCTTTAAGTGACAGGGGAGCTGCAGGAGCTGGGGGAAGAACTAAAACCAGTAGCATAGGAAAGCTTCTTCTACTGGCCATCTGCTGTAACTTCAGCTGCCTCCAAAAGCAAACAGCAGAATGCTTAATGAGTTGGTCTCCTGCCTATTTAGCATTACTGCATTTAAAAAACCAACTTGTATCTTTTATAGTTGCTGTGTGTTTTCTCTGTTTAATTTCTTTTTTTTTTTTAAATTGTCACTGTTTAGGCTGACCTTAGGGTTTTGGTATACTAGTCCTAAATATCATTCTCATTTACACTTACAGAACACTGATAGTTATAAAAATTCATTACAATTGTTTAGAATATTTGATTTGTTTCACAATAACAGTTAACCAATTTTTTTTTTTGTAATTATCATAAATATCTAACCTGAAGATTAAAGTCTCTCTTTGCTGTTCTGATATGCTTAGTGTATTTGACAAAAAACTGACTGGTCAATTGATCAAGTAGTTTTTGACTTGTCAAATACCCAACCCTACTGGCAGATATAATCAGTGTAGGACCACAGAGCAAAAACGTGCTCTTCATTGTGACTATTTTAAGTCACTGCATTGAAGTCACTGAAACTGTTCGAATGTCTGGTGCTCTGAGAGCCAAATCTGAGCCGTCTACAGCTCCTCTGAAAGCGAACATCTCTGCTGTTGTCAGGGGAAGATCAAAGAAGAAGTATGAGCCTTTCTTTCTAAGAGAGCCTGAAGGAGCTAAGGCTTTAGAAACGTGTGTCTTTACTAAAAAAAAACCCCAAACCACCACATACTAGAGCTGTGCAAAGCTTCGGGTGGTGATTCGATTCAGAGCTACTCTGTGCTGGTAAGTACTAGGGGCAGGGCAGGGGGGACTGGGGGAGGGGACCATGGAGGAAAAAAAAGCCCTGATGCTCACCAGGTGCTGCCAGGTGTGTGTGGGGGGATCCCTGCTGCCCCCCACTGCATGGGGGCCTTTGCATGAGCCCCTGACCCCCCCCCCGCTCCCCTAGCCCCTCCATGGGTGCCCCACCCAGGACAGCGCTTGCCCTTTAAGAAAAAAAAAACCCGGAGAAAACCCCGGGGGACTCACTGTTTCTGCAGCAGCCTTGGGGCTCATCCAGAGTCCCCCATGTGGCACGGGGAAGTGGGGGGCAGCAGGGATTGCCCCCCAACCTGACAGCACCTGACGAATCAGGGCTTTTTTTTTTTTTAACAAGAGCTGGGACGGGCAGGGAAGCCATTGCCTGACTGGGAGAGCGGGCGGGGGATGGGCTTAGCTGATTCAGAGATTTGGCAGCAGCCGAATCTCCGAATTTGATTCGGCTGAATCTGATCAGGACCATGATTTAAATCACCGAATTGAATCACTGTCCCCATATTGGCTGAATCCAAATCCGAAGCAAATACTAGCTGCTTCACACAGGCCTACCGTGCACCTGTCCCAGTTTGATTACTCTGTGTTCATACAAATCATAGAAAATTAGAGTTGGAAGGGATGTCAGGAGGTCATTGAGTCCAACCCCCTGCTCAAAGCAGGACCATCCCAAGCAAGGCTTTGTCTAGCCAGGTCTTAAAAACATCCAGAGAAGGATATTCTATAACCCCTCAGGGTAACCTGTTCCAGTGCTTTATTAACCTCCTTGTGAGAGAGTTTTTCCTAATATCTAACCTAAACTTCCCCTGCTGCAACTTGAGACCATTGCTCCTTGTTCTGTCATCTGTCCCCACTGAGAACAGTCCAGCTCCATCCTCTTTGGAACCCCCCTAAAGATAGTTGAAGGCTGCTATTAAAATCACGCCTCAGTCGTCTCTTCTGTAGACTAAATAAGCCTAGTTCTCTCAGCCACGTCCCTCAGCCCCCTAACCATTTTTGTTGCCGTCCACTGGACTTTCTTCAATTTGTCCGCATCCTTTTTTGTAGTGGGGAACCCAAAACTGGACAATACTCCAGATGTGGCCTCACCAGTGCTGAATAGAGGGGAATAATCACTTTCCTCAGTCTGTTGGTAACACGCCAGCCAATGCAGCCCACTATGCTGTTACCTTTCTTGGCAACAAGGGCACACTGCTGACTCATATCCATCTTATTATCCACTGTAACCCCCAGGTCCTAGTCTACAGAGCTACTGCCCAGTCAGTCACCCCCAGGCTGTACCAGTGCATGGGATTGTTCCATTCTAAAGGAAGGACTTTGCACTTGTCCCTATGGAACGTCATGAGATTTCTTTTGGTGCAATCTTCCAATTTCTCTAGGTCTCTCTTAATCCTAGCCCTGCCCTACAGTGTATCTACTGCTTCCCCTAGCTTGGTATCATCTGCAAACTTGCTGAGAGTGTACTCTATGCCATCTTCTAGGTCACTGATGAAGATATTGAACAAAACCAGCCCATAGGGAACTCCATGTGATACTGGCTGCCAACTAGACATCAAACCATTGACTACTACCAGCTGAGCCAGATGATCCAGCCAGTTTTCTATCTACCTTACAGTCCATTCATCCAACCAACCTATACTTCTCTAGCTTGCCTGTGAGAATGCTGTTGGAGATCGTATAAAAAGCCTTGCTAAAGTCAAGATACACCACATCCAGGAGCCAGTCATCTCATCATAGAAAGCAATAAGCTTGGTCAGGCATGACTTGCCCTTGGTGAATCCAAGGGCATTGAGTATTTCAACCTGTTCTGCATCCTCTATCACTAGGTTACCTCCCCCATTCAGTAAGGGACTCATACTTTCCCAGGTCCTCCTCTTGCTACCAACATACCTGTAGAAACCCTTTATATTACCCTGCACATCCCTTGCTAGCTGCAACGCCAGTGGTGTTTTAGCCTTCCTGACTTCATCCCTGTATGCCTGAGCAATACTCTTGTGTACCTCCCTAGTTGTTCGGCCAAGTTTCCACTTCTTTTAAGCTTCTTTTCTGTGATATAGCTCACTGAAGAGTTCTCTGCTAAGCCAAGCTGGTCTTCTGCCATGCTTGCTAATCTTCCTGCACATCAGGATGGTTTGTTCCTGTATTCTCAGTAAGGCTTCCTTAAAGTACAGCCAGCTCTTCTGGACTCCTCCCCATTCAGTTTTGCTTCCCAGGGGATTCTGCCCCTGAGTTCCCTGAGCAAGTCAAAGTCTGCTTTTCTAAAGTCCAGGGTCCTAACTTTGCTGCTCTCCTTTCTTCCTTTCCTCAGGACCCTAAATTCAGTCATCTCATCTTGTAACATTGTTTTTCATTTGGATATGCTCATCTTTGCTTTGGGAACTCAAATGAGTCAGCTTGGAAACCACATGTCAACATGGAAACCACTGCATGTAAGAACTCTATAGATTTTATGATACTTCTGCATTAGTCAGAGGTCAAAAGCATCATCACTCAGTATGACTAAATTGAGAATTTGGTCCCAATTCTTAGTATAAACAGAAGTAGCTCTATGACTTCAGTGGAGCTATGCCAATTTACACCAGCCAAGAATGTGGTTTGCAAATATTTTCAATATAAGTCTCTTTTATAAGAGTTTTACATAAAAATTTGTCATTAAGTTTCCCTTCTTGCTGTCACTGATCACAGACCCCAGACTCTTAGCAAATATAAGCCAGCACAACTCCACTGGTTCTCTTACTACCTTCAGGATGCAACTTAGAGTGCTACAAGATTTTTCAGTATAGTTACAGAATGTGAAATAGGTTAAACCAAAAAAGGTGTTTTTTAAAAAAACCCCAAGAAACAAGAAACCCTTAGATGACTGTATAGTCCAAAACAGTGCTTTGTACTGAAAAATAACCACACATCTAGAATGAGTTTGGCATAAAAGATGCTTTGCAAATGTTTAAACTGTAAATATGTTGAAGGACAAACCATCTACCTGTTTGCATAAGCAGAGGCATAACTGACTAGTAGTACACCCTGGGCACTATCCACTTTCTTTCTTCTCTGCAGCTTTATTTCAGGGCCTCTAGCTCAGGCTCTGACTCCAACTCCAAAGGCTCCAGCAAGTGGGAGGAAGGCAGGACAGCAGTGGTGTCACAGGACCAGCAGCTGGAGCTTGTTGCTGAAGGGAAATGCCATCTCTCTTTTTTTTTTTTTGCCACTGATGCATGTCAAGCCACCAGTTTTCAGTAGTAAAGAAAAAGGTGACATCTCCCCTTAGCAGCAGAAGCTACATTTCCCAGAATGCCCTTCACATACTGCCTCACTGTCTTTTACAGGGTTACCCTGCTCTCTGTCCATGCAGCCAGACCTGGAGCTAGAGATTGCAGGGAAGGTGCAGGGGTGGGGGATTGGAGCATAAGGCACCCCCATTCCCCCACTCCATTTTGGTGCCTCTCCCCTTCACCCTCCCTCCAGGCAAGGTCTGGGGCTTGGGCCCCTACTCACCAACACATCCTTACTGGACTGCTCATAGGCCTGGCACTAGTGGTAGTGCAGTGAAAATAACCTCCTAGTTATAGTCACTCAGCCTCTGATTGTACCACCTGAATAAGAAATTCTTTTATTTTATTCTTTACTCTTCTTCTTATGCACCCTTGCTCCTCTCTTTGCCAGGCTGTCCCCTGTCTGGGCTTTTCATAGCACTGGTATAAGAGGAGATAACCAGGAAAGTATCTGTGAGCATCTGACATGTCCTTCCCCTGCAACTCTACACCATGCTCATGCTAGCATGCACATACTCACTTTCAGACACTTCTGTGGGGACACGGGCATTTTTAGATATTTGCTCCTTGTTCTAATTATACAACTGACTCTAATAGGCACATCCAGAACAACTTGTCATCACTCATACTGGCAGGCATTTCCCCATCCCCTTGCCTTTTTGTAGTTTAATCTCTGGGCTCACAAACTGCCACTCAACTTCCCCCCAGTGCTGAGCCCTGTGTCTTCTCCAGTGCTAAGGCGGCATCCAGGAACTGCTCACAGCCGGGACCTCACCTGGTATCAATTTGCCTATCCTCACTGGTTAGACTGGAACTACCTGCTGAAGCTGTTCCAGTTTAAACCAATTCAAGATCTGGTCCTTAATTTTAAGTGTATTTTTTTTAGACAAATATTAAATGATTCTGGGAATCACAGGTGTTTTGTGGTCACTGGTACCTCTGCTGCTTTGATTGTCACTTGCACCTGCCTCAATTTTCCCGTGCATCACAAGTTCCCCCAAAACTCCTTCCCATTAACATGAAGTTTAAGTAGTTGGTGCTAAGCTGACTGGCTGAAGTCCTTTCAGGTTTCATTCCATTGTATGACTGGCCAAGTGCCTGTGTGATCTATTCACCAGGAGTGAGTTAATTAACATAATATCACTCAGAGCTGGCTGGTTTTTGCCTATCAATACTGTCTAATCAGTATCCTCAACTGAAAGGTAATCTCTGGCTTGATCTCCTCTTGGCCATGGAGCAGCATTTGAATACACTGGGAGCTTTGTTAATTCACTATTACCACCGAGACATGAAGGTCACATCCCAGTCCCTTCCCCTTCATTGTCCTTGCTGCGGGTAGGAAAGGAGCTTCTTGGAAAAGAGCTACCAAAGAAATCCTGTTCTTCCTGGGCGTGATAGGTAACTGCAAACTGTGCTCCCCATAAACACAAGGCACTAAATGGGCCCAGAGTAGGCCTAAGAAACATGGAATTGAAAGTTTCTAGTTAGCATCACGAACAGGCTTCAGAAGGGACATGCTGCTCTGCAAACTGAATGGCTCAGAGGATTGACAATGGGCTGGAAACTCCTGAACCTGGGATATAGGTAGTTGGTATATCAGGGCTGCTAGTAACAGGATCTGAATGTTATCCTTCAGGTTAGGCTGCGCAAGCTATGGCAGGCCTCAGACCAATGCTTAGTATGCAAGTGTCACTACTGCAGTTGGCACCATATGGCCTCTTGATGGCAGGTGCAGCACCCAGGCGTCAGGCTGAACTAAGGAACATTAATGGGACATACAAGGAACCTACTTGTCCTGCTGCTGGGATGTATTTTTGTTTAGTTGGAGAAACCCTTGGGGCTAAATACTCAAATGACATAAGCAAGTAAGCTGTATTGAAGCTGTTGATTTATGCCAGCTGAGAATCTGGCTTCTTGAGGTGAGCTGCCAGCAACCCACCACATACCATGTATTGAGCAGTGCTTGATTCTTGTGCATAGCTAGAAGCTTCCAGAAATTTTCATTTTGTGTAACTATTCTGGAGGGGGGAAAGTGCTTTCTATCATACGGAGCAAATCAGCTTTAGGAGAAAAGCCTTTTCAGTAAGTTTTTTGTACTTCTGTATAATATTTGGTTTTTTGAAAAGCAGGATGCCAGTTTTTTAAACCAAAAAACAGACATCCCACTGAAAAATGGTGTTTGCTATTTTTATTTGTTTAGACGAAAGCCTGGGGCTTTTTACCAAAATGAACTAATTGAATGAGAAATGTTTTCATAAACAATTTTAATGAGCTCTGATAGATACCACCATCAAGTAGACAATGCACCTGTGGTTTCCTGTTTGGGAGTCCGGGGCCTTTCTCAAAAAGCACTATTATTAAAACGACCACCAGGGGGCATTCAAGGCATTATTGGTCAGCTCCTGACCCCTGATTGATGACAAACTCCTTAGGAGCTCTGAAGTCCTGTTCTAGAATTGCGGCTTCGAAGTGAAAGGAAGTTCGTGAAAGCCCCTCTTACAAAGCAGTTACACATCCCTTTTTACCCACGTGGCCCTGACCTCTCTTCCAGGCACCAGAGATGCAAGCCTGTTCACCAGCCGTGGAATTCAGGGTGCCCACCAAGTTACAGGGCTAGCAGACTGCTCAATATGGAAGTGTGTTTGAGGGTTATGGCTGCTATCAGGGCAAACTGCCTCCCAGGAACTCCAGAAAACAGGAAGGACAGCAAAGCTCTTGGTCTTCTTCTAGTCCCCAGCGCCAGCATCAGATTGGGCCATCATCCCTACCAGGACAGAGGCCACATGTGCAAAATCCAGAGGACTTGGACTTCAGGAGTTGGTCTAGATGACCTGAGGTCCCTTTCAACCCCAATTTTCTATGATCCTATGACTGCCTGCTGTTCCTGTGTGTCTAGGATTGCAAGATGTGCCCACTTTGCTGCACAGAGTGTTGCCCATGTCGAACCTATCTTGGAGTTAAGGCAGAACCGTTATCTCTAGAGCTACCAATTTGACCCCTTTAACCAGCACCAAAATCAGAACAAGGCAAAGGTCTGCCCAAGCCATGTGGTCCACTGGGCTGGCATAATTAAAGAACACTAATTTCTGTAGCTGACAACTCACAAACGAGTGATGTTGCCAGCATCATTTCTGGTCACTTTTGAGTCCCTAGCCCAAATGGCCAGGTAGCCATTAACAGCCAAGTCAAGAGGAAAACTTTAGGAGAAGTCTAGCACAGAGCATGAATGGATGTCTTAGGAACCATTGTAAGATGGCCTTGCCACTCAGCTACCATTGCTCAGCACAAATGTCAAATACAAATAAAATGCCCCAAGTAGTTGTTGCACGCCTCCCCATTCCCCAGTTCAGAGAGAACAAAATCAGGAGCTACGGTGGATGAGCATGAGGTAAGGAGGTATTTGGCAACACTTCCCAGATTAAAAAGTAGTTCTGGGCAGCCAGCTTGAGACCCCAAAGAGAGATCTGATCCACAGAGGCAGATGCTTGGCACTTTCAGGAGTGGGGTAGGGCAGGGGCATCATCAAGCTCTTTTCAGATTACTTAAATTGCATTTAAAAAAAATGCCTGTTAAAATCCTGGATGCAGTTCTGGTGGTAAACATGCACCAAGGTGTTGAGTTTGGAGCCAAACACCTGGTAACCATGTTCTCCAGGCTTGCTGAGCCTTTCCTGAAATATGCGGTCTTTACAGTCCAACTGCCTAGGCCAAGAAGATACAAGCTCCCATTGCTTTCCCAGTACTTCTTGCACAGCTGGCAGAGTTCTACCAAATGTGCCTCTTCTGGATTACTGTTTTCCCCATCGGAAACTATGTGGGAGCAAGAGCAAGTAACACAAACCCTGCAAAGGGATTATTGAGCTCACACTTTACACCTTGGAGAGCCAGACGGGGGTGTGGGGAGGGAAGGGGAGACAGAGGGGCCTATACAAAAATCCTACCTGAATCTTCTGATCACTCCAGAAGTAAGGTAAGTGTCCCTCCCAGCTTTACCTTTTTTCTGCACAACTTTGCTTTCTTCTGGTTCTTCTAAAATTGACAGCAAGACAGCCCTTCTTTTATAGGGCTTCTGTACCCTGCCCGTTTTGGATTTCTTTATGTTTTTGCATCCATATTTGTAAGTCAAAGCAACTCCGATAACCCACAGCCTTGTCAAAGGAGCCTTAATAGAACCTGTCTCCTGTTGAATTTTAATAGGATTTTAGGGCCAGCATTCAGGTGCTTAACCCAATTGATTTCAGTTGACTTTAGATCCTACCTTAAACCCTTTCTGATGTTCAGCTCCAGTCAATGGAAAGTTTTCCTGAATGAGAGTTGCTTCAAAGATTTGGCTTGCAATGTAATAGGTTCTTCTCCCTGTCTTTTACATTGGGAAATCTGAAAGGATTTACTAACTGTTGCTTAAGACTGATTTATTTTATTCTATCCCATTTAAGCAGTCCTATTTGGATAGGTAACCATGATTTCCTCCCTCTACTGATTAATGAACTTCTAAGGACACCTATATACGTGCACTGAGGCTGCTTTGATGCACTGTAATTACAGCACGTTGGAGCAGACTTGGTTAAACAAGTCTGGTGGAGCATAGTAATTACCATGCTCCAGCAGACTCCAGCATCACGTGTATCAGCATCTCCGCACTGAAAAGTGGCTGCAAGGGCATTTTAATTAAAGTTCATTAAATGAGGTTTAGATAAAGTACCCCCCGCCACCATTTTTCAGCATGGGGATGCTGATACACATGATGTTCCAGGTGCTTTAATTAAAGTGGCTTTCATAGCCACTCTAATCAAAGCACCTCCCATCTCCACCTACCAGAGCACATGTATTAATGCCCTAAAATTCTGGAGGTTCTGGCAGATACTCTGATATTTAGTTGAGTACACCAACTAGGAGACTCCTTGGACTGTAACATTGGGTTGTTCCTGGAAAACAAAGCTTTCCTGACATTGTGGTGGCAAAGCAGTCTTTTGTACAGTATCTGGGAGGTTCTCCAGAGAGGGGGAGAGGAAAAGAGAAAGAGACATTTCAACCTGAACTTCAAAGGTTTCAGATGTGACAGGCTGGCTGGCAGTGACTTAGCCCAGAAAGGGCAAAAGATGATTGGAGGACTTGGGATTCCTTTTCCTCACCAATCTGGTAATGATTTGGCCCAGGGGTTTTGAAGGGGTAAAAGATGATTTGAGGACTTTCGATTCCCTCTGCTCACCAATCAGACCCCAGAGACTCACACTCCATGTCCTCTGATTCGCCCCTTGGGTCACCTGGAGGGGGATAAAAGGGGCAGCACGGCTGACTCAAGAGGGAGACCAGTGAGGGGTTACAAGGAAGGAGATTCAAAGAGCTGGGCCAGCGAGGTGGGAGCAGTTGCCCCAGAAGAGCCTGAAGGACCAGCAGGCAGTAGCTGGACCCTCAGCAGCGCAGCATGCAGCTGGTAGCAGAAGCTCGCCACTGGTCTTCAGGATCCCCTACAAGAGGCTGTGGCCAGCAGGAGAGGCTCCCCAGCTCCAGCAAGGATCTAAGCAAGGACCTGAGAGGTTCCCAGCTCGGTTTCCAGCTCCTCAAATCAGAGACCAGGCAGTTTGATGAGAGGCCGGGGCTCTAGGAAGGTCAAGACCCCTAGCAGGTTAAAGCAGTGCTAGCACTGGCGGCTGTGTGGTAGAGCTTATGCCTACCATGTGGGACATCTGAGTTCAAGTTCTCCAAGCCTGGGGTGAGTGAAGTAACAGGGAGAAATCCTTGTTGCAATAGAAAGGGATTTTTGTGGTGCCTCCCTCCCCCACAGGTACCTAGGCTCTATATTCCTTGTCATTTGACATCTTGTATCTTGTGCCTTTTTATATTTTGCTGACCAGTATTGTTTGTTCTGCTGTTTGTGTTTTACACTTTGTCTTTTGTCCATGATTGTAAGTGCCTGACCTCTGTTGAATCCTTCCCTCTCAAGGCATTGTAGTGTCCCCTATACCCCCTGGTTTATGCCTGTTATGTTCCTCATACTGTTCTTTCATTAAAAGGTATATAGTTAAGGCCCATTGGTGGTCTGGCCCTGCTCTACAGGGGGAGGAGAGTCCCTACACCTCCCACAGTGCTTGTGCACCTGCTTTGATTCCTTCAATTGGAGAGGGGGGTACATCTTGGAATACTGCCCAGGTTACACAAGGATGAGGAGGGTGAAGGTTCAAGTGGGCTCCTGTTGTATTTCTATCAGTTTCTCCTTCCCTAATGCTCATTATCAGCCTTCTGAGACTTGATGTCCCATTTCTGCTTCAGGGTAAAAAGCAAACTCTGTGCAGAATTCCAGCATAAAATCTGTGAACCACTTTTGTTCTTTACAGGTACATGAAATGAATTCCCTGACCCTGACTGCTCCCCTTTCTCCACTGCTTGACCTGAGGCATGTAGCAAATAAAAGAAAAGGAGCACTGGGGAGACTTTCTGTGACCTTGCTTGTATTAAAACCGCTGTGCTGTGACTGACATTTCTGAAAGAGGCTTGCTGTGATTTGGATCTTATCAGCATATGGTTTGAAACAAGGGTCCTATTACCTGTTGCACAGCGGTCAGGCGACATCTGGTGAGTCAGCTCTACATGCAACAGGCAAGAATCAAGAAGGGCAAAGCAAGTCAACTTCCTGATTTCATGTGAATTGCTATTTTAGGAGTCACCTTTCCCTTCATACACAAGAATTCCCATTGCTTTCCCTGAGAGAGCTCCTAAACTGCTGAGAAGTGGAACCATGGCAGAACCTCTGCCTGGTGCATGTCTTGGCCACACTTCATTCTTGAAAGCCCTGCTGAAGCCCCTCCAGCACAATACTCATTGCCTGATCTTGATTTGTGTGGTCTACTGGTCTGCTGTACATACCTCCCAACAAGATAGCTAATAAAGTTTGAAAGATAGACAGGAAAGTATACTGGTTTTGACTCATGAAGTCCAAACAGATTTATGGGGCATCCTCAGAAAAGCTAAGGACCTGGACATGAAACATATTTACAGAAGCAAAAACTGCCTTTATACCACTGTACAAAAAGAAACATGCATGTACATTCAATGTATATTCCTACACCGGTATAACTTATTAGATCTGCTAGGAAATAAGAGTAGTAACAAGAGCAGTGCAGGTATTGTGTGTCTGCAGCTATCCTGTGGCGATAGCCTGCAACCAGTCTATCTTCTTCTGTATTGTAGTGGCAAAGCATTATCATAATGCCTACCACTGCAGTTTCCCTGGATAACTGGCCAGCTGCCATTTACAGATGTAATTTATACTGGGGTATAAAATCAATGTAAATTATGTTGACATGTCATGTGTCTGAGTCCTCAATTGGTTATGAACCCAGTGTATACAAGGCCCTGATAATGCCTTTTCATTTCAATCCCAGCACCAAGCAAGCCCTCATGTACCTCATAGGGACTGGAATGAAGATACATGGGCAATATCATGTCTGAGATAGAATCCAATTGTTAGGGAATTATTGGCCACGTAGCAGAAGCAGGAATGCAGCAATAATGAGCAATTTTTCTTAATATGGGGACATTATTTGTTACCACTGTGTGATGCCTCCATCCCCATGGCATCATCAATGTCATCATTTTCATTATAAAAATATTGCATTTGAACCCAAAAGAACCTGATCGGGATGAGGACTGCTCTGCTTTAGGTGCTGCACAAACACAGGGACAACACCCTTGCACTCATGGCTACTTGGAAACCAAGTTTACTATTGTTTAAAGGTAGTTCAACCCATGCTTTCTCCAAAAGACAGTTGTTCTCAAACAGGGAGGGTAGTGATTTCTGTGCTGGATAGGCCTGATGTCATTGTAGCCTCCACTCTCCTTCAGAAAAATAGTGAATTGAGCCAAGTGTTGAAATGAATGACTACCCCAGTCACTGCACATCAGTTACTGTACATTTTGGTGGTCCGTAGGATGGTCCTCCAGCATCACAGAGGGTAGACATAGAAAATCCCTATTGATGTAGTTTGCTTTGTCTTCCTTGGTTCCCCCAACTTGGGCAGGGTCATTCCCTTGGGGGTTAATCTCCAGGGTTTGACCTTACTTCTCTGACTATGAAGTGCTATTTAGGACCTTGTTACACATTAATTTTAGCCAGCTCCTGGAGCTCTTAACCCCTGGATTATCTATACATTGACACCTGAAACTAGTTTCAAGCACATTTTAGGTGGCTTAAAATTCTAACACTCCAGGGCAGGTTTATCTCTTATCTGTGTTATCCACCTCATGTTCCATTAATGTGTAGCCACCTCCCACAGATGACTTGGCCAAGTTACAGTCCTCCAGCATCCCAGGATGCAGTGCTCCCTCCCCCACCATCTTGTTCCATGTGGACAAACTTTCCACCCCCTGAACTTTCCTGTTCAGTTAGTGTTTCTAGCACCAAGCCAACTTCCCTTCTGCCCCTAGGGGTGTGATCTTCCCACACCTGGGGGTGCAACCCTGTGCAAACAGCACGCAACGCACATGCCAGCTAGCCAGGTCACAGGGTATGGATGGGCTTCAGGAGTGGGGTTTCAGCAGTGGGAGAAAACAAGGTAGGGGTGGAAGCAGTAGAGTTTGCTGCTTCTCTCCAGGTGGCTGTTCCCCTGTTTAATAGACTCCTCAATTACATCTTACTACACCCTGCCTAATTCTCACCCTGGCTCTCTCCCCACTCCCTTGCTGGTATTCATTCCCTTCAGATAACTGCAGAGTAATGGGGATATCCCACACAAACAGACAGCAGCCATTTTGCAGAGATTTTAAAATTTAATCCTGGTATGTCATTTCTGATGGCAGCTTCTACTACATTTTAAAATTCATTCAGCACCCCATTACATTCAGTGTCAGATCCTTACCATGGCGACTAGCCAAAAACTACAGCATCAAAGTTACCTTCATTTGTTTACATTTTGTTTCTTGCATAATTTATGGAAACAGCACAATGACACAACACATAAACGATAGTAAGGATGAGGATGTGTCTGCACCAGCCTCAGCTGAGGTCTTGGCTCTCAGAAAGTTCCTGTAGCTTCCCCAGGGATTGAACTGAACATAGAGCTGGAAAGGAGGAGGTCACTTCACTTTCCTATGACCAGTCTTGATTTGTCCAAAACACCATGGGGACACTGAAATACCATGCTTTCCTGATGCACTTGAGAAGCTGAGCGCAAGGGAACCCATCATTTAAAGGGCAATTTTAACTGGAAAAGTGACAACTGTGATATTTAATGTCTCTCTGGAAGCAGAAGAATAATTCCAACAGACCTACAGTTAAGACACTATTTTCAAATAAATGGCTTGACCCAAAGCCTTCTAAAGTCAACAGGAGTCTTTCAATTAGCTTCAGTGGGCTTTGGGTAAGGTCCAGAAGGATGGTTTTAATAAGTGCCAGGCTCACAGACCCTGCTTGCTTTCTGAAAATTCATCTGTTCCTGTTGGGGGTGCCATCAGTAATCTAGATTCAGCCATCTGACCATAGCTGATTGGGGCTGGCCAACAGTCAAAGACAGCCCTCTGCAAACGTTGAAACAAGGATCTCTGTACATTTTTAAAAGAAAGTAGAGAGATGTCAAGAAAAAACTTTTCCATTCACCTTAGCAGATCCTGGATCAAGCCTCCACAGGAAAAAATGGGTCCCCCTGTAGGTCACAACCTCTGTAGATGTCTTTGGGCAAATTGTGGTTGGTGAGGCATAAGGTAGGACAGATCCCATCTCACTCTTCTACAGCTGCATTGGCTCCTACAATGGACAACTCTTGAGATGGGCAGTGAAGTGGTGGAAAGAACTCATGTCTATGGCAGGGGTGGGAAAAGTCCAGCCCATGGGCTGGATCTGGCTGTCAGTGGACTCCATTTCCCAGCAGTCCCAGCCTGCATGGCTGGGGAAGGTTTCCATGCAAACACCAGCAGCAGTCACACTGTGATAGTGTGGGGCCAGGGTTTCTGTGGAAACTGGCCCCAACAGTGCTGGCAAGCAGCAGCGGTGCCAGCCTCTTTCTGATTGGGGGGCTGACGGAGGGCTGTGCTATGGGCAGGAGCGGAGTGGGTTCAGCTGCTGTTGCTTGTTTAAGGCAGGCAGCAGCGGCAGCACCACCACTGGGAGGAGTGGCTACAGGGGGCTAAAGGGAATTTTGAGGTTGCTATAGCCCCTCCAACCCCCCTCCAAGTGCTGCCCCTGCTAGCAAGGTGTGCAGCAGACACAGAGCTGCTCTGGAGCCCGGCTGGGATCTTGTGACAGTGACAGCATGGTCCAGAGCTGGGACAGAGCCACAATCTGAAGCCTGCATACCCCGGGCAGGGGGATGCAGGATGTAGATCATGGCTCTCCCTCAACTCTGGCCCATGCTGTCACCACTGCAAGTTCCCAGCCGGGCTCCAGAGCAGCTCTGTGGCCTGCTGCACACTCTGCCAGTGCTGCTGGAGCTGGTCTCCACAGAAACCTCAACCTCACGCTATCACAGTGCAGCCACGCAGGCAGGGGCTGCTTGGAAATGGAGTCCAGCCGCTGGCTAGATCTGCTGTTTTGCCCATCCTTACTATATGGCCTGCCATTCATGCCTAGGAGGACTCCCATGAAACATGTCCAGCCCACTTACTCCCATTCAGTTTGTGCTAAAACTTGGAAATGAGGTTACTTAGCTGCCTTGGAGCAGACTGCAAAGTATGTCCATCAGCATGCTTGAGACAGAGAGCCTAGGAACTCCAAAATGGCTACACTGCCTTATTTAGGGAATTTGGCCTACATAAAGCAAGAGTAAATGAGTGGACACGCTCTTGGCAGTGCTCTCAGAAGTGTTGTAGACACTCACAAGACCAGATACAAGCCTCAATCCTACACACTTCCAGTCAATGGGAGGCTTGCCATTGACTTCTGTGGGAATAGGATCAGGCCACAATGAGTAAAAATCTCTTATTTTTATACTGATACTCTTTGAACTATAACTGCCCTGTCAGAACACCCAAGAGAATTGAAAGCACCAAAAATCTATTGACTCAAATGAATCCATATTCCTTCCCTGCCACTGGGCTGTTGCAAACTAAACATAAAGTTTATAAAAGTAAATTATTTCATCTTATAACTTAAGTGCATCAAGCATTTCCTTAAATATGGTTCACACTGAAAATAAAGTTACTTTTGCTGTACAGTAAATTTTTGATAGAATTAGGAATAAATTTTGTTGATACAATATGGCAGGTGGGCTGTGCAGTATATACTTGTGCACACACACTCACCTTTACACACTCACACATGCATGCATGCTCTAATGCACACTCACACACGCACATGCACACGCCACCCCCACCTGTCAACAGGAGTCTCTCAGTAAGATGGGGAGACATTAGGAGTTTCTAGCTCTCTATATGTGCATGAGAACATCTATATTAAAAGTCCCTGTTGTTAACAATACATGTTAGAGCTGGTTGTGAAGAAAGATATGGTAAACATGTCTTTGAAATTTTTTCCTATAACTCACCAAAACGTTGTCAGAATTTCACTTTCAAAAATTTGTTGAACTTTTAAAATATGATTTCTTTTCTTTTTGCTACATTTGGTCAAAAAAGGAGGGAAGAATTGTGACGATATTGTAGGAATGGGTTTTTTTCTGCTTCTATTGAAATTTAAAATGTTGTTAAGATTTTGAAGTTTGAAAAAGGTAGACCAGCTGCATTAAATATTTTGAATCTAATTCTATGATTCTAATAGAAACCCTAAATTATATGATCCATAACTTATTCAGTCTTTGGAAATACTGAGCTACAAATATTGTTTGACAGCATTCCAGCAAAACAACCTTGTTGCCCATCATACCTCAGGTGAATTTAATCTACAGTGTAATGAGCATGGCGGCTGCCTGCCCAGTGGACACAGACAAAGCTCAAGAAGTGAAATAGGAGTTCTGCATGGAGTACAGATGATCGATAGGGTTTCCCACTCTTGACTGCAGGGGTCCAGCTTCTGATGTTGCTAGGAAACAGTCTCCCAGATTGCTAAGTGAGGTATCGTCGCTATCCAGGTCATGGAAAAGGGGCTCAGCACCTTAAATGGCAATAAAGGAATGATGCAAAAGAGTTATCACCAACATGGGGTCGGGCATTAGAAACATCAGAAACATATTTTGCACTGATACTGTCACTTTCAGGGTTTTTTTACAGACACACTGGCCAGTGCAGGGGGTGTTGTCAAACCACACTGCACCAGCCGGAGCTATAAGAAGCACTATGTGCTTCAAAGAGGTGTTGAACTGTTTCTTCACCCTCTTTCAGGGGACTGAAAGAGATACGTTTGACAAGCCACTGACCAGGGGCCACTGGAGCTGATGGTGGACAGTTAGGCATAGGTCAAGGACCCTCTGCTGCCACTTGGTCAGTCCTCATATTCCCCAATCCTGGTCCTTATCACATTCTTTGAGGTGGCTGAAGTTAGCTCTGCTTTACCAGGAGAGGAACCAAGGCCTAGAAAAATAATGTAATTTCCCCAAGGGATGATCTACCATGCAGGTAGAGCTAAGAGACCAGCCAAGGACAGACACAAGGTTTTCTTTGGCTAGTGAGATGGCTTTATAAACACAAAATAGAGCAGCCCAGTCAGCAAGAGAATGGAACATAATGTCACTGGTCTTCTGAGCCACCCCCCTCTCTCTGGTAGACCCGGGTCCCAGAAAATCACATTGCAATATATACTCAGCTGCAGAAACCACCCATATTGCTTAGCACATAATCCATTGTCCATCTTAGGACTGCCTAAGCCATCTTAGGTTTTATGATATACTAACCAACACAACGGTGCTCCTTAGTCTTCAAGTCAGAGGGTGAAAAGAATATAAAGTTGCACTGAACTAAATTAAGAAGTAATTTTGAATCAGTTCTCATGCTGGCCTATCTGATCCATGTTCAGCAGGTGTTTATACTGCTTTATTGGACAAGAGACTCAATGCATAGGGAAGAGAATCAGTGGCTGCACAGACCTCCAGGAGCAGGAACAGAACACCAGCAAAGGGAACCTTTTGAGCTAAGCAAGAATTACCTCTGCCTCAGTTAATGTAAGGATTTGGGCCTTTATGAGCCAGCATTTCTAAAAGGAAGCATAACTTAGAATTCAGCAAATTGAGACGGAATCCAGTACAGGACACACACACGATCACATAGTGCTCAGCTAATATAAACTGGTGCATCTCCACTGTGTTCCAGTATCTGGTAGTGGGAATAGACCAGCTCTAGCGCCCAAAGCTCCCCTATGCAAGTACCCAGAGTCTTACCATAGGGATGCATGTGATCTCCTGGCATCTGAGGTGGAGTTAGCCCTTGCCGAAAGGGATCCGAGTTGTAGACACTCTGCTCAATACTCAGCATCTGTTGTGGTGGGGGCAAAGTGGTGTATGGGTTCATGATCCCTTCGAGGTTAGCACTCCCACCACTGTTTGTCTGAGCTGGAAGACAACAGAGGACAAGGCTACGTGTGTGTGGCTACCAGATCTCTCACTTCTAACTTACCTGGGTTATTACAAAGGTTTGCATGCCTATCCTCTCCAAATCTCCCCTTCCCAGTGCCTCATATCCTGATGCATGATGTCCAACCCACGTATCAGGAGATTTCCCCCTAGTTTACAGGACTAATGAACCTGGAAGCAATATATAGCAGAATCTCTGTGTATGTGTGTGAGCGTGAGGAGGGGAGAGGGGGCAGGCAACTGAGGCTAAGGCACTGGGAAGGGGTCAAACCCTGGAATGGAGCTGGGGCTTGTGGTAAACCAGGGTAGGAGATTGCAGCTAAGAGAGTTGGCGGCCTCATGCAGATGGGTTGATGAGAGGGAGGCAGGTAGTAGATCTGAGTGCTGTGCAGAATTAGAAGAATTATAGTTGCTGAGTTAAAGTGGTTGGAAGGGAGGCTCCATGCAGTGTTTCTGTGGTCTCTAGCAGGGTAAGTCAGGTCTCTGGTAGCAGACAGGGGGAGTCCAAGGGTGTTTCAGGCAGTACCTGAACTCAACCGCTGTGTGTTTTGTTGATCTTGCTGCTGCTGCTGCTGTCTCCTTGCAAGTTTCTTCATCTGTTCAGGAAGGGAAGGAATGCAGAGGTTTGAAACCAGCTTGAATGCACTGGCCTGTCAGACACAAGGCAATTGGCTGCACCTTTTTCCTGATGACCCATAGAAAAGAGCCTTTTCCTTCAACCATGAGCCTCTTTACAGTGGGGCAACATTGTTCCTTTCCCACTTCATAGGGCGGTGGTGAGGGTAAGTTAGCTAATGTTTGTGAAGGGAAGAACAGGTTCATAACTAGGACAACCTTACCTATGACTGATACGGTGATTTTCACCCTCAAAAATGCTTTATGCATTTTTGTCCTGCCCAGTTCTTACACTGGGAGCTCTCTGGAGCAGTACAGTGATAATGCAACTCCCAATTGGTGCACATACATTCCTAGTGAGATTTTAGGTTTGTAACAGCTCAGAGCTGCTCTGGGGATTCACATTCCTCTGTCTGGAACATTAATGAAAAGCCAGGGTCCCTGGGCTCTGGTGCAGCACGTACGTAGTTGCTGTTACTTACCTTTGCTCTTTGATTCTGGAACCAGACCTGCACGACTCTCACGCTCAGCCCAGTCTCTGCTGCCAAAGTTTCTCTGACCTTGGAGAAACAACAAAGTAGATATTCTCATTCTTCTAAGCAGCTCTATTTATTTTGCTAAGTTTCCTTTTGGAGGTGGCAGTGCTTCCCATATAAAATGTTTTCCTTCTTGCTACCTTCCATTCTCCCAACTGTTCTACAAAAGTTTTCAATGACAGAACCTTACAACCTGACATCTAATACCTAAACTAAATCCTTCAACTGCAACACCAGTTCTCTGTTTCCAGGGTGCCAAAAAGAAAAGGATCCAGCCCCTGCTTTCTGCAACTCTTCCCCATAGAAACATAGCAGACACAGGACAGACTCCCTTGAGCTCAGTCTAAACCCCAGGCAGCTTCACTCAGCCAAGGGTCTAAATGATTTATTGGTAAAAATCAAGGTAGCTCCAACAACTTCAGTGGAACCATGTTTATTCACATCAGCTCAGGATCAAAGAAAACTAACCATACAATATTATGATAATATCCATTT
The DNA here is from genome assembly GCA_030014935.1 of Caiman crocodilus. Classification (NCBI taxonomy): domain Eukaryota; kingdom Metazoa; phylum Chordata; order Crocodylia; family Alligatoridae; genus Caiman; species Caiman crocodilus. The sequence goes on from JAGPOW010001543.1 coordinate 50,344,736, forward strand.
GCAATTTGATTATGCAAGTCTCATGGCTGTGTGCAAAAATAGGCATGGGTATGTATGGCTGCAACCCGTCTTGATCAGCTCTGACATATTTGAAATCTGCACATACCCAATTATGGTAGCTGCTTTTTAGAACTGGGTTCCCTGTGTGCGTACGACTATGGAGGCACATGCTACAAACGCACACCACCGACACGAAAGAGCCACAGCAGGCCAGGTCCTCAGCTGATGTCAATCAGCACAGTTCCAGCATCTTCAACGATTTACATTTGCTGGAGAATCTGGCCCAACTTCTACAATATGCTGAGCAGTGGTTTTTTCACAGCACCTTTCTACATGGCTTGGAGGAAACCTCAAATGATGCTTTGAATGCCCTCCGCTGCTGCGTTGTCAAGATGGTCCTGGGTCTCTTGGGCCTCTTGTGATCCTTACTGTCCTCTCCTTTTCCAGGGGTTTGTCCCATTTTGCATAAGCTGTCTTCCTCATCACTTTTACCTGTAATAATGAAGCAGGTGCATCAAGATGGTGGACAGAGCATTTCATCTTTCTGCACTGTGTGTTTTGGCTTAGTTGGACTGTATAATTCCTCTTGTTAAGGAATGCACCTTAGGTCTCAGACATGTAGGGTTCCATTTTCTGCAGTGTTTGAATGACTTAGGACATAGATGACCAACTTGCAACATGTGCAGCACAAGTGACAGAGGCAGCTTTTGCATATGACAAGTGGCTGACTGAAGAGGGGGTAGGCAGCCCAATGGCAGATAGGGCAGACAGCAGAAAGAAGAGCAGCAGATCAGGCAGGGAACACAGGGCTGACAGTAAAAAGCAGAGCAGTAGATTAGGCAGGGGAAGGGGATTGGAGTAGGACTCAGGGAGGGTGCATTGTTTAATTTGTGGCATGCCTGCCAAAAAGGTTGGCTCATAGATGTAGAAGGTCAAATCCTATTAACTTTCAGGCCCTGGCTTTAGGCCAGTGGGATTTTGGCTTGTAAGAACATGTCTACACTGCACTGGACAATGCTATGGAATGCCCCGGGGAAAATACACTCTGCTCATTTACTCCTGCTCCATGTATGTGGCATGATTAAAAAAAATGCTTTGTAGCCTATATATCATGAATACTGCAGAGCCTGAGAGCAGTCCTGGGTGTGCCTTGGACACAGCTGAAAAAACAGCTAAGTTATATTTATTTTGGCCTGGTGGGTATCTGGATTGGAAGCAGACAGTAGCAGGGTGTATCCTGCTCATCCTTATTCTGTTCAGCATGCCACAGGCCTAAGTCAGAGGTCAGCAACCTATGGCTTATAGGCCAGATCCAGCCCACAAAGTGACTGGCTCCAGCCCTTTGTGGTATGGGGGACCAGCAGCATGAAATGCAGTCTGGTTTGTCCCCTTCTCTGCCCTGCATTGTACCACCGATCTGTTCTCCTCTCACCTTTCCCTTGCAACAGCCCTCCCTGCTGCTCTTTTTCCTCTGTAGCAGGTGCTGTTTATCATCCCTGCCAAATTTGACCCTCCACTACCCCACCCACCCCGCCACCAAGAATGGGAATCAGTGGCCTATAGTAGAGGTGGCAGTGTGTAGCAGAGGTGGCAGCAGGTGGGTTGGGCTGTCTAAAAGGTTGCCAACACCTGCCAGTTTTCTCATGCCAACCTGCTAGTTCTATCCTATAGTATTATCATCTATAGTATTACCATCATAAGTCAGACCAGGAAGTTTACATTTGTGCAAAAAGAGGTTTCATGCTTGACTGATCAGAAGACACTAGGGCTTATTTTCTAATGTACCCCAAACCAAAGCAGCTCTCAATGTGTATTTCTGTAGCTTACAAAGTGAGACATAGATTTTTTATCAGGAAGGCAACCAGGCCAAAACATTTGCCTTAGAAGTTTCACACCAAAATAAATGCTAGGGAACTTTCTCCTGAGACTCAAAACCATTGTAGCAGAAGGATTTTAGAGCAAGAGAAGGAGGGGACAGTCAGTCGTTAGGCTACAGGTGCTGACACCAACATATAAGGTCTTGATGTTCTTCATCATGTAACCTAACCTGTCAATGTGAAAGTGATGTGAAAGGAAGAACGCTGGTTATTTACTGACAGCGCTGCCTATAGAACCAGAGGCAATAGAAGCATAAATTTATTTTCTGAAAAAATAAAGCCCTGACATAGCCCACCCCCTCCAACCAAATTCCAAATGCAGGAGATTCAGTAAAAGCATGTATTTATGTCATGCAACGTTTAAACTTGTTTCATAGGTAATAAAGCTTGGTGAGATTTTGAGGTTGCTTTTCTTTTTTTTTCCTCTTTTTGCTCAATCTGTGCTGTTAATTTATGATGCAAGCTCTCACAGATGAAGGATATATGCTGCGGAGCCAGACACCTGTGGATCCTGGCTCCACACACCAGTGTCAGAGCTAGCAAAAGCAACAACAGTTTATAAACATGTTTCGAGGAAAGTTGAACTTTCATTAAGGGGTAGTAAGCAAAGCCTGGAGCCATGCAGGGGAAAAGCATCTCTGGGGGGCTCTAAAATTTTTAACTGCTATTTTTTCATTTCAAAGTTTAAATCTGAACATTTAAAATTTAACAGCTTTTAACTTAGAAATATGTTGCCTACTTAATAGTTGGCTTCTTTTTTCTCCAGCAGCAGATCAAGGGCTAGACTGTCTAAAGAAACAGGCAGAGAGGGTAGAATTTTTGGCCATATGCAGTACAAGGAATCTAAATTTGCCTGATGATTCCACCTATTTTGAGCAGGCTGAACAGCCCTATAACTATACAATAGGGGCATAGGATTTCCTGTATTAGATTAGACCACTAGTCTATCTAACATGGAATCCTCAACTGCTAGTCTGGAAAAAGGGTTGCGTGAATGCACATATACATTTGGCAAAATCCACCCCACAGACAAGCCCTCAGTCACCTCACAATGATTTCAGGGGGTAAAGAGCACTCAATCTCATGGAGACTGCTTATTACCTTGCAGAATCAGGCCCTGAAGTCCTCTTATGACTATTATTTCTTTTAGAGCAGTGACTAGAAGCCCTGAGTGAAGATCACACCCTCAAAATGCTGGATGGAGAATTACACTTAGTGAAAGATAATCCCTACCCTGAAGAATTTTTTGTCTAAATTGATAGAATGGAAAAATAGAGGGAGGGGAAACTGAGGCACAAAAATCAGGCATGACTTGCCTGAGGTCACAGCAGACCAGTGGCATGGCCTGGAACAGAATCCTGGTTTCCCCGAGTCCCAGGAGAATGGCTAGCGTTATCTGGATTCCAGAATAAATACACGCTGCTGTACTAGCAGATTTGAGAGAGCAGCAAGTTTGCAGAAGCTGAAGCAAGAACTTAGGACCATAGGATCAGGAAGTACTCCTGAGGGGCTGAGCCAGAGGCTGTTGGATGTAGGGGGGAGAAGGGGATTTTAAATGCTTTTAAAAAAAATCACCCAACAATATGAAAACCTTTCAAGCCATTCTTGTTCCAGCATGGAAGTCATATTGCTTTAAAAAAAGAAAAATACAACCTATGACCTGGGGGATTTTTTAAAACCATAAATCAGGGGCTTTTTAAAGTCTTTCCCCCCGTCCCTGACCTTTCTTATCATTTTCTATGACAAAAAATACTAAGCCTTTCTTTCACCTTTTCATTTTTCTCTCCCTCAGTTATTAGCCCAAGCAGCTTTAATTTATTCACTCTTCAGTGTCTCTCCACAATTGCTCTCTGTAATTTATACCCCACACCGCTTTGCGTTCCTTAAGCCTGCAAGGCATTTTGGGATACAGTTTGTATGAAAGACGCTACACAAAAGAAAGCTTTATTGCATTCCATAATTAAGGGACCTTATTTATGTCTTAAATACTGTATTGATAAGCTCGTTTATTAAGCCTCAATCAGCAGCTGACTAGGAAGGGATGAAAGCACTTGTGAAATGAGTATTTTACTGCAACGGAACTCCCCTCTCCTGAGCTGTAAATCAATCATAACCTTTTTCACAAAGCTCTTCCAGGATCCATTTGGGAAGTGTTTACAGTAATTACACCAATAATGAAGCTAAACTGCTTGTTTTAACAACATGATGCAGATGTCAATAGCATGGCCAGGCTTGGAATAGGTATCATTTTAGAAATTAGCAGAATGGAATGAACCAGAGCCAGTTTTAGAGCATGTCTACCCCGCCTCTTTGGTGTACATGGGAGTAGCACCAAGAAGCACAGCCCATCTCCCTTTCCAAAATAATGACAGCATGTCATGTAGCCAGCACTGGATGTGTGCCAGGAAGCATGGCTGAGCCTGACAATGGTGCTGGGTATGTGCCAAAGGCAGCTCCACTGCACTTTTCCAGCGTTTGGCACGCAGGCACAAGAGGGTAGCATGTGCCTTTCACTTGGGCTCCCAGGCTTGCCGCAGTGGCTACATGGATGATCTTCCAGGGTCTGTGCACCCATGTGTGTTGTGAAGGATGGGAATGAAATGAGTTGGAGGGAGGGCACTGATGGAAGTGATGTCGAATGATAGTGATTCTGTGTTAGTGCAATGCAAACTAAAATCAGCTCTGGGAGACTTCAGCACTGAATTAGGAGAGGTGGATGTGACCAAGGAAATTTCCCTTAAATTCCCATTCCTGTAGGAATGTACCTTTTAAAGGCTGTAACTTAAAGCAAGCTATTGTCTGCTAGATTTCCAGCCCATTTCTGCTGGAAAAAAAATCTGTGGGTTTATACTGGGCTGTGAAATAGGATAGAATACACTAAAAGGCCTTGCCTTGCAGGCAAATATGTTTCTTCATAAGTGTAGTAGCATGTCAAACTGTCATATTACTAGGGCAGCTGAGATAACCAGGAAAAGGAAGTTCACAGAGACTAGTCATCTGCCCAAGTGAAATGTTATGGAAGCTAATCAGAACTCGAATCAAAGGTGCCATGAATGAGCACATACAAATTCATAATTACTCTGTTGCATTAGAAAAATGTAAGTTCAGCATCAACCAGAACAAGGATGTCCCTAAGATAATGTTAGCTAAGGAATGAAGTATGGCTCTATTGTTAGCATCCTACCTGCATCCCAGGAGATTTGGCTGAAGTTCCTTCTTTGCCATAGACTCTATGCAAGAGACTATGCAAATGGGGATAATTCATGTATCCCAACATTATTTTGTTGACCTTCTTTTTTTTTTTTTTTTGGCTGTGAGCTCTCAGGGTGAAGGACTGCCTTTCACTATGTATTTTAATAGGACCTACCACAGCCATATTCTTATCTCAGTTGGGACCAGTAGCTATTTCTGTAATAAATCAGTTTACTTGGTGAGGTCCTCTTCTCCTGACATCTGCAGTAGCCCCTGGAGAACAAGAATGGATCCTGGCAAACTCAGCTGAGAAGAACTCGTGATTACCTGACAAAATGCTGCTGAGTATTAGACTTAAAGCACATCTCATGCTGAGGTTGGGGTCTCTCTTGCCATATAAATGGCAATCATAATTAAAACATCATTAGAGAACATCATGAAATTATAGATTTTAAGGTCAGAAGGGACCAATGTGGTCAGCTGGTCTGACCTCTTGTATAACACAGGCCAGAGGACTCCCCTGAATTAATTCCTGCTTCAAGTCCAATTACTGTGGTGGAACGCTAGCATGCTTTTAAAAATTGTCTAGTCATAATTTTAAAATTTCCCGGTGTTGGAGAATCTAGCACAACTCTGGGCACACTGTTCCAGTGGTTAATCCTCCTCTCTCTTAAAAATGTGCACCTTATTTTGATTCTGACTGCATCTAGGTATTGTTTCTATCCACTGCATTTTCTATTACATTTGCCTGCTAGGTTGAAGAGCCCTTTATTAGCAGATTTCTGTTTTCTCTGTAGATAGATCTACCGGACTGTGATCAAATCAATCTCCCTTTACTTTCTCTTAGGCAAGCTAAATAGTATGAAACCCTTGAGTCACTCACTGTAAGGCATGCCTTCTAATCCTTTAATCAGACTTCTCTGCACCTTCTCCATTTTATTAGAGAAACATAGATACCAGAGGCAGATGGGACCTAAAAACGTCACCTAGTCTAGCCTCCTGCTTCAAGAGGCTATTACTAAACCTTTTCTGACATTTAATAACCTTCTTGAACTTGTGCACCATAAGTGGACTCAGTGTTTTGGAAGTGGCTGCACCAATGCCAGATACCAAACACTTACTCATAACTGATATACCATAGATCACAATACCCAAGAAATCAGGAGCAGCATGATGCTGCTAGCAGGATCATGCTCCCAGCATATGACCAATGTTTTTATTACCAGTGCCTTAGTGTCTGGAGGCTGCAGTCTAGGATTGGGGCCTCACCATGCTAGTTACTCAACACCAAAATATTAATTAGATGGCACCCACCCCCAGAGATCTTTCAATTCAAGTATAAGACATCAGGAACATGACAGACAGATGTGGGAGCACAAGGTAATGTTGAGATGATTTTGTTTTTTGACAAAGTACACATTTGCAACTGTATAACTTGCATTGGTTTTCTACACTGATATAAAACTTCACTCAGTTCTGGAGTGGATAGATAAGCAGTTATCCTGCACTAGCTTGACACCAAAGGTGCTCTTTCAGTGACTTGCCACGTGGTGGCAGGGAAAAATTTGCCTTAAGCTATCTGAGGATAATACTGGACAAATGATGGTATAGATCCGTGGTTTTCAACCAGTGATCCATGGACCCGTGGGGATTTACAGACTACGTCTAAGGGGTCCACAAAGGATGACTATGATCAATCAAAAGTATACAAATACCCACACTTGCCGTTCAAAGAGATCTGCACCTCCATTAAAAAAAATTTAGATGAAAAAATTGAAAACCACTAGTATTATAGACCCATGTAATTTAGGCCTTGTTAACAGTTTTTCCTAGTCTGGTGGCAAAACTTTGCATTTGTATCCAAAGTTCCTAGGTAGTGGCAGAACCATCCTTTTCCCTGGCAGAGTTAAACTAACTCTGCTGAGGATATCAAGGCTTTGGCTGCCATCTAGTAGGTAGTCTAAGGCAGGTGTAGACATTCTCATGAGTCCTGGTGGCTGCCATGCCATGGTCCCTTCAGCAGCAGGTTTCTAACTAAGGTGCACTTTTTGCTCCAGCAACACAGCTGATGCGATGGAGCCCTGTGGAGCTGCCAGAAGGGCATAGATATGCCCAAGCTCTGGCAGCTTGACAGTGGTGGCTACTGTCAATATTTCTGGCTTCAGAATGAGGTGACTATAGGCAAAGTCTTACACAGCTAGAATGCTATCCTGGATTCTTTCAGAGGTAATTCTATCTCAGACAGGGAAAAATTACATCAATGTAGGGGGGCTTAGCACGTCTGTCTGTTCCTTTTTTCACGACAGTAAGAAAACCCAATTATATTGGTGTAAGTGGGTCATCTGCCCCAGCCCTATTATTAACATGATAGTACACCAGCTGCCAAACAGTTGTGCTTTCCTCATTCCACTTGCTCATGGCATGTGCTGCCATTTTGCATTCTTCTAGCCCTGCTCTCCCTGAACACATGCGCCTGGTTAGCTAGTAGCACCTGGTGTGGCAAGCTGCTGAAATGGAACAACCTTGATTAGAAGCACACAGCTGCTTCCCTTTCCCACCCTGCAGGAAGCCTGGGTTCAGGGGGGCAGGTTGGTTGCTTTAATCCCCAACAGTCTTTAGCTGCTGCTGTAGGGCTTTCTCTCCTTCAGTATGAAAAAACCCAAACCTGCTATATTTGACAGATACTTGGGGGAGGAGGGACTTACTTGCTGAGTTCTGGATCAGATGTAAAACTGTAGGCCTGGCCATTTTGTATATGCCTAAAGTCCTGTTCACTCCCAGGCCCTGGCTAAAATCCAGTGTGGATAAGTGCATTCTGCTTTTTGTAATTCCCTCTCTGTGGTTTCAACTGCTTAGTGTCCTACACAACTGCTCAGTAATGCTGTGCACTATTAGCCACCTTTGAGGGGAATGACTGCATTCCAGTAAATAGATGAGATGAAGTAGGTAGACAGAGCTGTATTCCACTATGGTTCTGGACAGATGAACACATACTTGAATGTAAATGTAAACTACACCTGTTCAGTTACACCTGAGTATGTGTTCATCTATCCAGGACCATGTATGTAAATTACATACCCAGTATGTAAATTATGCCAGTTTACATACTGATACTAGAATCAGGAATAAAAGAGATGTAACTATCTGCAGCTATTTGCAGACAGTAGAAGGCTCTTATTGTGTTTCACCACTGATCAGCAAGGGAGCAGGTAATAATAACCTATTTGCCTTTAGCAAACCTCTGCTTTGGGAAGAAAGTGGACAAAGGAAACCTAAACCAGTGTAATTTACTCTCATGAGATTTTATCCCTTATTCTTTCATTCATCAGATTATGTGAAATTATCTCAGTTTAGGGGTGTGGGGCATCTGCCTATTTTTTGAACAAGTGCAATATTGATTACCTCAGTGTAAATGTTCCATTTTTTCCATCCACCGATGAGTTATCCCAGCTTCTCTTGGATCTGCACTTCCCCCAAAGCTAAACAGGTTCAAGCCTGTCTCTAGTTGGAGCTTGATAAAGTTCGCTTATTGGTATGCAGAATTTATCAATAATTCTATAGAGTTTAGATAAAAAGTCTTGGTCAGGCTTGGTCAGCCCCAGAGCTGAGCTTGGAAACTTCAGTGCATTGTTTGGGATTGACTGAGGAACTCAAGGGTCTTTTTGGCCCAACCCTTGTCCCCCATGTTGTGGGCAATCCAACCTGTTGTTTTTATTGTACATCACTACAGCAGGAACAGCTCTGAAACTTACTTCCCTCTCCCAGCAAAGCAAGGGTGAGCATATGTAAGCATTACAGTTGGTTGTACTTTATTAAAATGCCTGCTGGTATTTTTCTGTTACCCCCAGGCTGGCATCTGGCTAGTCTTTATAACCCAACTGTTCCAAAAAGCAGCTGGACTTTTGGAGATAGAAGAACGCCTTCAGTACCTGAAGGGTACAGCTCAGTGGAAGGCAGTGGAGACTCCACAGCTTTTGAGGCGTCTAAACAAAGTGACACAGAGAAAGCAAACGGAGAACTGAGCTCTACGAACAAAAACATGGCATTGAGCCCTTCCAAACCCACCCCCAACACCAAACACCTGCTCCAAAAATCCCTCTAAGTGGCAAAAAGAGTTGAGTTGGATTTGGCGTGGCATTACTTTTAATTAACTCTGCTTTTAAAGCCTTCCACGAACGAGGTAGGAATTAATTAATCTCTAAGACTCCCCCTGACGTCACATGGGAAAGAGCTGGGGGCGATTTTTATTGTCTGCCGTGACCTCTGGTTGACCCTCCAGCTCAATGGGGAAGGGAGGAGGGGTGCAGGGAGTCCAGGGCTACTCGATTTCGTGGGCTGAGATGAAGAAATTCTTTGGTTGGAAGGAATTAGGGAGAGGAGAAATGTTAGTACACTTTTAATTGGAAACCGGGGTCCTTTTACAGAGGGGCTTGTTTACTTAGGCCTGGCTGTTGGAACTCAGGGGAGGCTGTAATTGAAGTGAGGGCTTTGGAGATTATAGACAACATATGGCTCCCACTGCCTTGCTTTTTTATCTGCATTTTCTCATAAAATGGCCTTTGCTTTGCATCCCTCCTCCCACCCTCTTCCATTTCTGGTGGTCCCTTCAAAAAGTATGCCACAAGCTGGACGTAGAGTTTAATTCTGTAGCTTCTTCCATTACAGGGAAGATGGTTGGGCAGGTGCTCGGGAATTGCTCCACAGACCTGAGCTCCACCTGAGGTCATCACAGTGGTCAGGAAATGGAAGCGTAGGTGAATGAGAAGAATTAAAACCCATGGTTTAGTTGTGGAGCAGTAACATGCTTTTTAGTTTTTCTTGTTCATCTATGCCTGTATTTATTTGTGGAGTAATAAATACATTTCTGCCGTCTTCAGTCTCTTTCACTAACTGATCTGAGGGACCCACTAACTCCCATCCCCTGTGGTCTTTCAAGTGACAGGGCATCTCCAAATTACAGCTTCTATCACTGCAGTTATCGTGGAGTTCACTTTTTAATGGTGGAAAAGTCAGCTATGGGACATGGTCCAAAGCAATTACCTGCTTTAAGGCTGATATTGCCCAGGATGAGTTTAAGAGAAAGAAGAAAAAGAAGACACTCTGTATCCCATGCCAAGATCAGGGCCTTCAAAGCCTGTAACACTTATTGTGAGATGCCAAGACCCTTTGTAGTGGGACTGTGGTATTCAAAACCCAGTGACACAGGGGCTGGGTCATTTGCTGTGTGGTGTCAAAGGGTTTATGGCATTCAAAACTTTGGGAACTGAAAAAAACAGGTGGTTTGTCCAAAGCATATTCAGAGCATACATTCTGATTTCAAGCCTGCTCTGGTGTGCAGAGGTGCTGAGCACTGTTGCCCTGACTAGGTTTCTTGACTGCTTAGCACCTCTGGAAGCCAGGCCAGGCATGATGAGAGCCTGAAATCAGACTGTGAATGTTACACTCTTTTCAAAGCCACAGGATGATTGTAACAGAGGATAGAGGAAGCCTGACTGGAAAACGAGACTGCTTCGTATGGGCACGGGCAAGAGTACTGGGAACATGGACTAGTATCTTTTCCATAAGGCATGGCATTATTCTGCTTGCTTATACCCCTGTTCTGCTTTGCACAGTACAGTTCTTCCTTCTTCCCACAAAGCGCAGAAGTGGCCCACTGGTTCACACAGTTGCTTTCCTGGTGAGTGCGCACCCCTCCCTCTCCAAAAGATGGCAGCATTTTGCCTGTTTATATTTCCCTCCATCTGGTGATGGTGCACCTAATCCCATGATATCATGAATCAATGTCACCAAGACATACTAGCCACCAAAATGTGTGAGATGCCCCTACTGCCCTAACACAACAGATAGGGGAAGCAAAGATTGATGAGCAGCATGGGCCAAGAAGCAATAAGCTTCATAAAAGGTTACATTACAAGCTTCATAAAAGTAGCATCATAATTATGGTGCATTAAGTTTAATATCTATAATAACATGTACTAACTTAATGTGCCATAAGCAGCGCTACGGTGCATTGGCACAGATGAACACTTTTTTGTGATGTTAATGAGCTTTAGACTAAGTCTATTGCACATTAACATGGTTTTGCCAGCTGCACTACTGCACAGTAGAATTAGTCTAAAGTGCATTAAATGCCTCATGTATGTATGCCCTGGGATCACCACCAGGGATAGGGACAGACATTACACATAAACTGGTTTAAGTGACCAGAAATTGATTTAAACCTGTAACAAAACAGATGTTCAGTGCACATAAACCAGTTTGAAAATGGCTGAAACCAGTTTCAGATAAACCTGGTTGAATATAGGATCCGACTTAACTGATTTGGGTCAAACCGGTTTGCAATGTCCGTCCCACACCCCTTGCTGGTTTAAATTAAATCATCAGACTCCTGCAGCATCCCTGCATGCTCTCTGGGCTGGGCAAGGCTCTTTGCGCCACAACAGAGCTGGCCCTTCCCCTCTGCTACCTGGCTGCAGCTCCAGCAGCGACTGTAGACATATGCCTGGCTTCTGTGCCCCCCTCCCATCCCCACTCTCTGCTAAGCAGACATTCCCTCGTCCCTTGCAGACACCTCTCAGCATTAGCTAGCAGACCACATGCTGGCTACCTCCAGGCTGTGGCATAGGAGACAAAGGCAGAATCAACAGGTAGCTGGTAATGCCCCTCTGTTTTTTTCTTAATGGATTAAGAATAAACACTGAGTTAGGGGTGATAAACATTTCCTGCTGGGCTGCTCAGGAAGAGGGAACCATCCCTAATCACAGCTTCCTGCCAGGTATGGCCACACGCCCCTCAGCTCAGTACTGTACAAGGGAAGGGAGGGCTGCTCGAGTGCCCCCCTGGCTTCTAGCCTGTGCCACTGCAGGCATGTGCCTGCATTTCTGGAATGAAAAGGGAATATCTATCCACCTCCAGATAGGTTCAAGCTTTGCAGGTTAGACTAACTTACAAAGATTGAATCAATTCAGGCTCAGGCTTTTTGAATGTCTGCCTCTAGCCTAAATATCTAGAGTTTGGATTTGGTTTGGCAATGGGTCCAAAAGTTTGGATCCTCTTCTCAGATTCATTCAGCCTTCAGCTCTTCTAGGTCTTGGCTGGACATTTCACAGGAACAGACTTGTTTTTCCCTGAGATTATTTCTACTTTGAGGTTGTGGTTGCACTAGAAATATTGTAAAAAAAAAATGAGGTTGAAGAAAGTTGTGAATTCTTGGGAGAAGTTATCCAAACTTTTTCAACCGCCCAGATGAGGATCAGGGAATTGGATTTGGTTCACTTTTTTAGTTATGGTTCCCATTAGATTTTATTCCATCTGGTGAGTTTACAGTGCATCAGCTACTCCAGCAGTGGCCAGCCATTTCTGGCAGGGGTGCCACAAAATAAGCCTTGTCCCTTCCCCAAGGGCCACTCTGATCCCCCTCCTCTGAGGCAAACCTAATAGAGTTTGTGTCCTGGGGCACTGGAATGAAGGCATCTGGACAATGAGAATGTGGGCAGGATGCTGCTGTGAGAAGAGCTGTCACTGCCAAGAGCCAGATTAACCCTTTCTCAAACTGCAATTACTGCAGTATTATATGGCAAACAAGAATCCAAAGCCCTGCATTTGGCAGCTGCAGGGCCAGGGAAGGTTTAAGTTAGTTCTTGGCAGTGACACCTGACATCTTCTCTCACAGCAGCCTCCTGCCCCTGTCCCCTCCATGTGCCTGGAAGTTCGTGTCCCTTATCCTCCCTTCTGGTGCCTCCCTTTACTGAGTGCCTCGAACTCATGTGCTACACATAGTAGTTCCCTGTGCCACTTATGTGCAGTTTGGCCACTCCTGAGCTCCATGGTAAATGCTCATGAGTATGCTCTTACCCTGCAATAAATGCAAGGCAGCTTACTGGTGTCTGAAACGAAGGTAGATTGCCTTTGATTAACCACAAGATTACAGTGTGCACTTGGGGAGTTAATACAGTGCAGGTGATGGACTCTAAGTTCACACCCTAGTTTACCACCTGGTAATGGGTGACAGAAGCTTAAAGATCCATGTAGCCTACCAGCCTGGTTAAGCCATGACAGTCTCTGTAGCCAGAGGCAAACAGGGTATGGTGTTTCTAGCACTGCATTCAGTCTGAATGACCAGGTACCCACACAGTGGTGGGTTGACTGGGCACAGCCTTTGGCACAAGCAAGAAGCAGGGCCCAAATGAATACCTCTGGGGCTACAGTAAAATTCCTTTACTGCTCTACAACCATGTCCTTTTTTGTGATTCTCCTCTAACTTCAGGGGTGTTCGACTTTTAAGCCCCCAAGGACCACATGAGCAGAAGCCATATGCCACACAGATGGCACCAAGCGAGCCACAGGCCATGAGGCTGGTTGCTGAATGGTTGCTCCCATCCTGATGCTCCACACAGGCACCCCCTCCATCACTGTACTTAGCACCCCTCCACTGCTGCACTGCACACTCCCCTCCACCACCCAACTCCATCCCCTCCCTGAGCACAGACTCTCCTCCAGCCTGGGGCAAGGGCAGGAGGCAGAAGCCAGAGGAGAGTGGGAGAGCCCACAGGCTCCTGCAACTGTTACAGCCAGAGCAATGGGAGAAGTCCAGTGGCTGCAATTGAACCCCTCACAGTCCACCAGTTGCACAGCCCTGCCCTAACTTATTCTTTGGATACACTCTATTTGCTGCACCAGTAACTTGCCTACCACCCATGTTGCAGCTGGATCAACAGCATGCCCATTCCCCCATAAAGCAGCATATTAGAGAAGTGACATTTCACTTTCCTAGCAGAGGGCAGTGTCTTCATTGACACTGTGATGATGATCTAGAGGCTGCTGCTGAAAAATAAGCCCCAACCACCCTGCTCTGAGCATTTCACCCAGGAATAAGGTGCTCTTGAGATCTTGTGAAATAGAGGGACTTGAGACCAGAAACATGGGAAGAACAGGGAGGGGCCCCCTTGGGGCATCCTTACCACCTCAGCTGTAGATTTGGGTAAGATGGGTGAGGCTTATTTTTCAGTAGCTCCCAAAAAGATCTGAATAGACCCAGTGCAGACATATCTTTAAGGTTTTGGGAGGGAGTGTGACCTAATGAAAAGAGCACTAGAGCAGGGCACAAGGGACCTATGTTCAATCCCTAGCTCTGCCTGCTGGGTGATCTTGACTAAGTTTCCCACTCCTGGTTCAGCTTCCCTATAAGTAAGACTGGGATAATGATACTGTGCTGTTCTTAAAAGACATTTCGGGCAGCAAAACTCTTAAAGGGCATCCTCTTTAATATATTACACAGAGCATTTACAGTGCAACTGCCTTTGTACAGTTAGCAAATTATCATATGACAACATTTTTCAGTGGAAGCAAAGACTATTTTGGAAAATGATATGCAACAGCATGACACAGGCGAAAGGTATGTGTCCATCGAGCCCTGCTAGAGACAAAGTCTTTGGGGACATCGTTAACACCAATATTTCTGCTAACAGTTCATTTTCTGTTTCTAACCATTACTGCTGGGATGTTCTTACTTGTTTTTTCTCTCCAGGAAACGTTAAGTATTCATTTATTTATGTTTAAAGTAATGAAGAATGATATCTATCCAAGGGTCTGGGCATTCTAACATCTAATTACTAACACAGTACTATCGCCGCAGCACTAAAGCCAGCATTGGAACAGGAATCCAGCTAGCCATGTGCAGAGAAAGTCCTTTCCATCCTTGCCTTGTTCTAGAACAGCCTTTCCCATCCCTTCCCTGCACTCCATCAGGCCTGTCCAATATCCCTATGCAACAGGTGGCTTCTGCAGAGTGTCTGGAAGATTGCTACATTTGGGCTAGTTCAGTCCAAGTTTCAGATTCCAGAGCAGGCTTTGAATTTGCTACACTGGATAAATCCCAAGCATGAGATTCAGAAGACCTGATTGCCCCTGGGTCACTCAATGGACTTGAAGAAACTTCCACTCATTTCTGTGCTCAGTTCCACCCCTTTATTCCCCCAAACATGTTGATAACCAGGGCTGTGCAAAACTTTGGATCCTGATTCAATTTGGAGGCAATTCAGCCCAATTTGGCAGCCAAATCTTTGAATATGAATCAAATTAGGCAACCAGTTAAAAGGTCTGAATTGATTTGAAACGCTCCGAATTGATTCGGAAAAGATTTGGAGAGCTTTGGCAATTTGGGCAGTCCCTGCTGGCTGCAGCAGGGAGCTGGACATGAATTCCATGCTGGTATGTAGGGGAATGGGAAGGGGGAGCTGGAGAAGGGGGGAGGGGACTATGGGGGACCATTGCCAGGCCCCATCTCTTGGCTGCTCCCTCAGCCCCCCTGAGTGCCCCTCAACCCCTGCCCGCTCCCCCAACCCCACCATGGCTGCCCCCATGTGCCCCAGTTCTTGGCTTTTTAAAAAAAAATCCCCCACTCACTGGGTGCTGCCAGGTGAAGAGGTGATCCCCGCTGCTCCCCACTGCCCCATGCTACATGGGGGGCTCTGCCACAAACCCCCTGACACCCACCTGCTCCCTCAGCCTCCCCCATGGCTGCCTCGTCTGCCCCAGCACCCAGCCCTTTAAAACAAGAAACTCCCCAAAACCCCAGCCTCACTGGCTGCTGCAGTGGCCTCGGGGCTTCTGGGGGCTTGTGGAAGACCCCCTCATGCAGTGCAGGGCAGTGGGGAGCAGCGGGGATCATCCCATCCCCTCCACTGGGCAGAAGCCAGTGAGCCCAGGGTTTCTGGTTTTTTGTTTTTAAAGGATCAGGAGCTGAGGCAGACGGGGCTGCCATGGGGGGGTCAGGAGTCAGAGGGCTTGTGGCAGAGTCTCCCTTATGGCATGAGGCAGTGGGGGGCAGCAGGGATTGCTCTCCCCTCCTGCCTGGCAGCACCAGGTGAGTGCGGGATTTTTTTTAAAGAGCCCGGAGCTGGAGCTGGGTGGGGCTGGGAAAGTCGGTGGGTGGGATGGGCCTGTGTGATTCAGAGATTTGGCTGCTTCGGCAGCAGCCAAATCTTCAAATCAGACTCCGACGAATCAATTTGGGGCAGTGATTCGAATCACCAAATTGAATCAGTGTCCCTCAAAGTGGCTGAATCCTAATCCAAAGCAAATACTAGCCACTTTGCACAGGCCTATTGATAACAAAAAACCCACCAACTCTTTGAACCCACAAACCTCAAAGTACTTCACAAAGGCAGACAGCTTCACAATCCCCATTTTGCATACGGGACATTAAAACACAGAGATGGAAAATGACTTGCCTAAAGCCAGTCATGGATAGGCAAGATAGCTGCCCACTAGAGCATGATACCTAATAATAAAACTTGCTTTTAGACTGTAAGTTCTTTGGGATGCACACACAGAACCTGGATATATGACACATTTACATCAATTTATAACATGGCTATCTATGCAGCTGGGACAGATTCTGTAGTAATGATCTACTTCCAAATTTGCTACTAGGTTTTAACTGGATCTCCTTAACCTGCTTCAGTACTTGCTGCTCACACACTTTTCCCTGTAACTATACTTCTTGTGAACATGTGTGAACCATGGATTTCAGACCCATGCATGACATTAGTTTAATCAAAACCTGAAATGGGCTTGGGCCCAGATACCAACTCCATTCACCGTTCTCATGTTTAGTGCCTCACTCTGCTAACTTCAGTGAGACTTGATCCTGGGGAAACTCTTTGAGAAAATTATCGAGGAGCACATCTGCAAGAGACCAGCAGGGGACATTATGCTTAGGGGCAACCAACATGGGTTCATTAGAGGCAGGTCCTGTTGGACCAACCTGGTGGCCTTCTACAACCAGGTCACAAAATCCTTAGACGCAGGTGTCGCGGTAGACATAGTCTTTCTGGACTTTAGGAGGGCCTTCAACACTTTCTCTCACCCCATTCTCATTAAAAAATTAGGTGACAGTGGTGCCAATGCCTACACAGTCAGATGGGTTGCAAATTGGCTGGAGGGCCACACCCAGAGAGTGGTGGTGGACGGGTCTTTTTCAACCTGGAGGGATGTGGGCAGTGGGCTCCCCAGGGCTCAGTCCTCAGACCTGCACTGTTCAACATCTTCATCAGCAACTTGGACAAGGGGGTGAAAAACACCTTGTTCAAATTCACAGATGACACTAAGATGTGGGGAGAAGTGGGCAGGCTAGAAGGGAGGGACAGGCTACAACTAGATCTGGACAGGTTACAGAGGTGGGAGGATGAGAATAGGATGGGTTTCAATACTGACAAGTGCAAGGTACTGCACTTGGGCAGTAAGAACCAGCAGCAGACCTACAGGCTGGGAAACTCCGTTCTCATCAGCACACAGGCAAAAAGGGATCTTGGAGTCACTATTGATTCCAAGATGAACATGGGCCACCAATGTGGGAGCGCAGTCAGGAAGGCTAACTGTACCTTGTCACAGATGCATCATAAGCAGGTGCAAGGAGGTGATCCTCCCCCTCTATGTGACATTGATCAGGCTGCAGTTGGAGTACTGTGTCCAGTTCTGGGCACCGCACCTCAGGAGTGATGTGGACAACATGGAGAGGGTCCAGAGGAGGACCACTCACATGATCTGGAGGCAGCAGGGCAGGCCCTACAAGGAGAGGCTATGGGACCTTAACCTGTTCAGCCTCCACAAAAGAAGGCTGAGGGGGGATCTGGTGGCCATCTGTAAACTGGCCAAGGGAGACCAGCAGGCAATGGGAGAGTCCCTGTTCTCCCGAGCACTACTAGGAGTAACAAAGAATAACGGCCATAAGTTGACTGAGGGTAGATTCAGACTACACATTAGGAAGCTCTACTTCACAGTCAAGGTGGCTAGGAGCTGGAACCAACTTCCAAGGGAAGTGGTGCTGGCTCCTGCCTGGGGGTCTTTAAGAGGAGTCTAGACAATCACCTAGCTGGGGTCGTTTGACCCCAGCATCCTTTCCTGCCCATGGCAGGGGGTTGGACTTGATGATCTGTTTAGGTCCCTTCTGACCCTACTGACTATGAAAGTATGAAACTATGACTGTGCAAAGACTTAGGGCCCCTGAAGCCAGAGCCAAGATGGGGCAACTGAACCCTGAACAATATTTAGTTGGAGGGGTAACAGAAACTGTTTATAGACTGAAGCACCCAATCAGAGAATGGAAATAATACCACACAACTCAGTTTAGCACACACCAGGTTCATTGAATGGGTTGCAGATTCTGAGCTCTTGCTGGAGTTCAGAACTTGCTGAGGCTCAGCTGTATGTGAGGATACAAGAACATCACGGATGGGAATGTCTGTGGGAGATTTACATGTGACCTCTAGACCTGAAAAATTACTAGCTTTGGTCCGAACTACAGACACTATCCTTGAACATTACAGATCTTTGCAATCTGGTCTCTAGCAGGGGAGAGAAGCTAAATGGTGGTAGTAGGGTATATCTAGATTCCTCTGAGTACTCTCCTGTCTCTCTCCTTCCCTTTCTCCTAATCCCACCTCACCTGCACTGGTAGAAGGTCTCTTTCAGTGAACTCCAAGACTCAGGCAATCTGCCTGGCAACTCCTTCAGCTTGAATCGTTCTCTAGGCTTCATGCCAGGGAACCACTGTCTGTTCATTGCTGCTAGTACACATTGCTTTCCATGCCCTGCATTCTTGTGTGAGAGAGTCGGTAGGCAGAGATGCAAATACACAGCATTTGGTCCTACGTAGGGTTGGGCAGCAGAATACACTGGGACCAATTCTGCCAAAGGACCCCAGTGCAATTTGATGGTCTCAGACCACCCCTTCCTGCTGTCCTAGCACCTAGAAATGAGCCAAGCGCTGAGGGAATAAAACGCCTTAGCATTGGTTAAGCTCCAATGGCTGAATCCCCTGCACTTGGTCAGCAGCAATCAAGTGAGTATAACACATTGCAGCAGCTCCAAACCAGGTTCTAGAGATAGACCTTATCTAAAATCCTGTACCCAAACACTGTTGGTGCCCACAGGCCCAGACTGGAACCAGTTCTGAATACCAAGGCTTATCATTCTATAATGGTCCAGACAGAACCCATACTAACCCAGCCTCCTGGTTCTCCTCTAGTGGCCAGATCATATAGAGATCTATATGAGTCTGCTACTATTGCTTCACTCACAAAATGAATTTTTTATTTCAAGTCATACAGCAGCGGCTCTCCAAGTAGGAGCTGTGACCCCAAATGAGGTCACGGCACTTGAGAGGGATAGTTCATGCAAAAAGATTATGAATTACAGCAACAGAAGCTGTGCTTCTCTTATCCTCCCTCACAGAGGATAAAACCAGATTGGGAGATGGAGACACACTGTGTTACCAGAGGTGCCACACCTACCCCCACACTTTGAAATGGTTCACAGTTCAGATCAGGGGCCCATCACAGTACACGAGAAAGTGTCACATATTTCTGCTGCGTGCTCTCCCTTACCGGAATCCGACAAAGCTGGGCTCACCAGACTGAGCAGCTCCCGCTCCTTCTCGTAGTCGCTCTTACACAGCAGCTGACCTTCCTTCAGGACAAACTCATCACCCTTCTGCAGCCGCCGTTCACAGACGCAGCAGCAGAAGCAGCTCAAGTGATACACGCTCTTCTGGGCTCGCATGACGAATTCGCTGGGGGCGATGGCTTCAAAGCACCCTCCGCACTTCACAGCAAAGAGCCTTGGACAGGGAACACAGAAGTGTGGTCAAGCAGGGCTGGTAGCACTGGAGATGCCACAGTCATTCTAGCTACAGAGGCTGGGATGCCACCTTGTTGGCTGTCTAAGGGACACATCAATCCTACCAGAAGCAGAACTCCCCTTAACCTTAAAATGGGGGAAATGAGCAGTATGAAAGAGACTCTGTGAGGGGGCAGAGTACGTGAGTAGGTTGCTAGAGGCCCAGCAAGGGGCAGAGTTGAGCCCAGCCTTGGGCCAGAGCTGCTATGAATTTGCATTGCCATCTGTGAGGCATGGGGAATAGTATAGGGAAGGTCAGAGCTGTGTACAATGCCCTAGGCACTGGGGCATTCAATGGGTAGCCTCCTGCTTTCAACACCCAGTTTATTATACCAAGTTGTGACAAGTGAGACAGGGCAGACTGCCATAGACAGGTAGGCAGGCCAGCATTGAGACCTGGCCCAAGATGGCCCCCTGTCACATGCAAAATTAAGAGATGTTATCTGCCTTCTGTTACCTGCCCAGTGTGAGGCGTAAGGCCAGTTACCTGCCTTCATTCTGACTTCTTGTTACTGATTTAGTTATAATTAAATAATTAAATAATTACATATTTTTATCACTTTTGCTGACTAGGAACTCTGCCATTTCTAAAGCCTAAAGTTCCTTATCTAACACTGTTGTTTCCACTCATGAATTAATGAAGGAGGTAAACCCAAGTCTTAAAGCTACACAATGCCCACCATCGTGGAAACAATACTCAAATAAAAAGGGCTGGTTCCATGGATGCTAGAGGAATGCTTGATATGTTACATAAATAACTAGCCTCAACATTCTAAAAAGTGACTCCAGAAGCTTATATTTAACACTATTCCAGCTGGTTGGCAATGAAAGTAAAATAGCAAAATATGCCAACAATTTGAAAGCCATTTTGGATCTGGAAATATATATCATGTCAGTATTTCAGAAACTTGTCACCAAATGCTTCATGAAAACATTTGTTTTATTTTACTGTCTTTGTCTGTTCTTATTTTCCTACCAAAGCCACTGAAATCAATCAAGTCAACTTTTCTCTTTTCTTGCCCCTTTCCTATTGTTATTTTTCTTTTTTGCAGTGCTGAAACTTATCAGAAATTTAACTCACTTGCCAAAGTCACTGGGTGGATGAGGGAAAAATGTAACAAAATGGGAGCAAAAAATCAAATATATCCCCCAATCCTGCAAATATCTGTGCACAGGTTCTCTGCTACTCTGTGAGGGGTTCTATGCATTCCAGTTGGGCTCCACTCAGTAGCAGAGCTAAGCAGGCACATAACTGTGGCCCACGAAGCCTGTATGAATGACCTGTAACTGGTGGGGGAGTATTGGTTGTAGCCATGTTGGTCTTAGGACATAGGCAGACAAGGTTCTTTGGGTAAATGTGCTATCTTTTATTAGACTAACTAAATAGTTGGAAAAATTGTTCTTTGCAAGCTTTCAGGTATGAAAACTCTTCTTCAGGCAGAGAGAGACAAAACAACTGCAAACTCTCAGGGTGTCCAGACTGTGAAATAAACTCCTTCCAGTGGTAGTACAATCACCTACCCTGGAAATCTTCAAGAGGAGACTGGACAGTCACCTTGCTGGGGTAACCTGACCCCAGTTGTCTTCCTGCCCAGTGTAGGGGGGCTGGACCCGATGATCTTGCGAGGTTCCTTCCAGCCTCTTACAATCTATGAATCTATGAATTTACCCAAAGAGCCTCGTCTGCCTGTCACTGGTGTGAGCTCATAAGCATATCAGTGCAGGCTCTAACTGAAGTCATTACCTTTTCCCATCTCTGGAGCCCAGGGGTTCAATGCTGCCACTGTTTACCTCTCCCTCTCGCTGCTAAATTTTGTGGCAAGGAGAAAGAGGGGATGAGTGGCGGAAGTGTTCAGTCCCTCAGCTCCCGAGCCACACAACAGTGGTTGCTCTGGGCACAGCCCTTGCTGACATGCCGGTGAGTTCTCACTGCACAGACTCCAACAGGAGCCCTGCTGACATACCAGAGAGCTCACTGAGCATGTGCCAAAAAAGAAAGAGGTGTGGCCACTCACCTCTCTCCTGGCTCCTGGCCTATTTCTGATATCAAGGTTGGCCCATTTGTAAAAAAAAGTTTCAACACTGGTGGACTAGAACATGGCTTTCAGAAAGATATCTAATTTCTATTTAAAGATATTCTGCAATGATGAGTTTACCCCCTTTTTGAACATCTTGCATTTCCCTGGGGGGCTTTTTGAACTGTCATGCAGTCTTTACCAGAAAACATTCCTCATCAGGTCCTTAGAGCAGACATGTTTTTAATAGGAAAAATATTTTTTATATACATAAAAAAGGAAGCACAGGAAATGAAATGTGCTGAATCAGCCTCATTCTCACAAAAAGAGCAGATGCATGTGAAATATGCACAGCAGAATACAAAATGACCAGAAAATTGAGATTTTTAGATGTTGTTTCAAACTTGCAAGCTTGTGAGACAAAGAGGCTGTATTGGATCAGATCTCTGCTTGAACTGTAACAGCCCAGGGTCACTGAAGCCAAGGGAGCCAGACTGAGGGATATCAGCTGACAATCTGTCTTTTTCAGTTTTGGAATGACAGAGAAATGATTTTTTAGGGAAGTTCTTCCCCTGGTGCTGCATTGAGGCACAGGGTGCAGTGGGGTGAGGGTGAGAGGCATCTGAGTACATAGTGCAGCAGGAAGCATGTGGTCCCCAGGCCCACTAACTGTGCAGGGACAGCCTTGAGATAGCAAATTGCAAGGAGACAGAGAGAGACCACTTATGAAAAAGAGGTGTGTGTGCATATGTACATATTCTTGCACAGCAGTGTCTGGCACCTCATCAGTTAGCTAACTATTTCCACAGGTGTAAAGTCCCAATGTTGGGCAGTAATGTTTTTAGACTCAAAACACCCCTCATCAAATTTAAGGTACCCCTCCATAACTTTTGTGAACCGAGAGGCACCCCATTTAAAAAACTAATGTATTTCTTACAGGCCTCACTTCTCTGCAGCAGAGGTAGTAGTGGGGGTGGGGAAGCAGCTAGGCAAGGAGAGCCTGAGGCTTCCCGTATCTGCTTACCTCCTCATACTTGAAGCTTGAGCCTGCTTTTATCAGTTTACTTCCTCACACCTTGCTTAGCCCAGCACCCTAGTTGAGAATCACTGATTTGGGCAAGCAACCAAATCACAGCTGTCGCTCACAGAATTGCTGGAGAAGAAGAGCTCTTACAGCTATTCCCCTACCTCCTTAGATCTGCTCCACCAAAACTTTAAAACCAACTGTCTGGGAGGGCCAGTGGCATTTCTGTTGAGGTAGCACTGAGGGAGTCAATTGACTTCATGGCTCATGGATATCGTTCACTCCACCATGGATGTTAATGATCCTTTTCTCAGGTTAATGGTCAAATATTCAAACGATTCTTTCTTCTGCAATGCTGCTGTCTGTTATGTATTTCTGGTAATGTCTCTTCTACAACATAGCCCTGCAAGATGTTCTTTGCTAAAACCCTTAACTCAGGTGTGGTAATGTTAACTCAGATGTAGATATGACTGCTAGTTAAGTATTGGACATGAATGGTGCATGCCCCCAGCGGCTGGGGGGGGCACAGCAGCGGCGGGAGCACAGCTGCAGCAGCAGGAGTCGTGGAAGCAGTAAGCACGGAGCTCCCGCAAATGCTCCCAGTACTGTTGCGGGGGGGAAGGAGAAGGTGGCGAGTGCTGACCAAGGGTCCGCAACCACCTGCCGGTATCGCCAGCAGCATTAGCAGCGTCCCGTGGCTATTGTGGACTGCCCGCAGACCTCGCCAGTGGTGTCGGCTGTGGGGTGGCAAATGGCGACCACCCACAGGCGCTGCCAGCAGTGTCAGTAGTGCCTTTTTGTAGGGGATGCACTGCGACACTCAGGTGGTGCACGTGCACTCACATGTACCCCCTACGCATCAGCCCTGGTATTGGAGACACTGTCAAGATGCTTCAGATGACTAGATATGAATCTGAATAAGAGATGAACATTTAACTATATGACTACAGGACTAATGAAACAACATCTTTTGACTTTTTGCCTAGTTTGTTGTGTTTTTTAAATGGAGTATATAATCTAGCAAATCAGTGCATATGCCAAAAAAGTTATATTTGGCTTCGATTTGATTCTAAACTGAAAAATGTAGTGCTAGGCCCCTGTAATAGTAATAAAGCTTCTAGTTTCTCCTAAACTGGAAAAGAATGGGTGTTATATTATATATGTGATGATGCATCACAGTAATTGCACCCCTCTTTTTCAAAATCCTGGATCCACCCATAAAAATAGGTGCCAAGTGGAATTTTTAAAAGTATCCATTCTGTACATCTGAAGTTAATTGAAAGCAATGGAAATTTGGCACTAGGCCTACTTAGGCATCTGTGGAAATCCAACTGGCCATCATTCTGGATCTTCAGATACCTAAAGACCTTTGTGCATCTGGCTCTGAGTAGCTGCTTGAGGGGTGCCACAGATTAGGGACAGAAGTTACACATAAACTGACTTAAGTGATCAGAAACTGGTTTAAACCTGTAACAGAACAGAAGTTTAGTGCACATAAACCAGTTTCAAAATGGCTGAAACTGATTTATGATAAACCTGGGTGAATGTTGTATCAGACTTAACTGATTTAGGTCAAACCAGTTTATGAAACTTCTGTCCAAGACCCCTTCCTGGTTCAAGTTAAATCAGAGTCTCCCAGTATTCCAGCATTTTGCAGCCCTGGGCTGGGCTGGGCTTTCTGCTCCAGAGAGCAAGGCTGGCCCCATGCCTCTGCTCTCTACCTGGAGCAGTGAGGGCTGCTTTCTGCTCTCCCCCCACCCAGCAAACCCCTGTTGAGGTCTGGGAGGAGGATTAAACTTCCCTTCTCCTCTTGCCCTGTTCTGCTTACTTAGTGCTGGCTGCAACTGTGGAATACAAATCCCAGAGGCACCAGGAAGAGGAAGTGATGAGCAACCCTGCAGAGTCCTTCTACTGTGAGCCTGGACTGCAAATCCCAGAGACCTCAGGGACAGCAGGAAGAGGAAGCAAATACGCAGCCCAGCCTGTCTATATGCCAGAGAGCCAAGCTCTAGCATCCTCCAGCTTTTGGCTTGAGCCACTGTAGGCATGTGGCTGCATTGCCTGAATCAAAAGTGAATTTCTGTTCGTTTGCTTATTGGTTCAATCTTCGCAGCTTAGACTAACCTGCAAAGACTGAATCGATTCAGCCTTGGGTTTTTTTACTGTCTGTACCTAGACACAGAATCTCAAAAGGCAGGGGGAGTAGAGCCCACATCTCCAGAGTTCCAAGCCAAGGTTTATGCTTCCTCTTTTCCTGACAGCTTGCTTCCAAATAGTAGCTGCTGAGCCTTGACACTGTGCTGCCAGCCTGGAAGAACCAGTAATGGTCATAAAATGTGTGACACCAAAGGATTATTGTACCTTTCTACTGCCTTCTGCCTGCCCCAGTCTAATCCCCCACTACTTCAGCTGAATCAACTGTCAGATGCTATACTGCAGCCACCTAGCACTTGAGAGTCTCCAGAAGCGGATTCTCATTCTCATCTCATTCCAAACCAATTAACCTCCCTCTTCCAAAGCCTTCTCCCTGGTGAAGAGGGTGAGTCTGAACAAAGAGCTTGAGAGATAGATTAGGGTGTGAGAAACTTTATACTAGTAACCCATAACCAGAAATGTATTACTGTCCCTCCATTCATAGATAGCACCAGGGAAATCCTCTTTCCTTGCTTTCCTCAACATATTTGTCTAGCTAAGAAGTACAGAATCAAACACCTGTCAGCCAGATGTGTGCACAACTCTGAGTGCCACTGCTGCCCCAGCAGCTGATATACCACCTGCCAGCTGTTTCTTCCAAGGTTTGGTGAGTCAAATGGGAGGAGGAGAAAGCAGTTTTGGAAGCTCATGGTGTAATTAATACTCTTCTCAGAACACTTGCTGGCCTTACTGTAGTGATCCTGCTAGAGGGGAATGAGAGCTTGTTTGTTTAAGGTTCAGAGTCTAAAGAGCAAGTGGGTTTCTAACACGGCCAGCTCTCCAGCTTAGGCTGAATGAATCTGGAACCTTCAATTTCCTCCAGCTTCTCTGTTCCTCTCCAAAGTGCCTCAACCAACTACCCAGAGGGTGGTCTGGGGTGGATTCCTTTTCTAGTCTCATCAGTGCAGTCTCATCCATGTAGTTCTCTGTTCAGCCATGGACAGCCAGGGCTCTGTTATGGTTCTCTGAGTGAACATATTCCTCCTGCTCTATGCCAGTGTCAATTTAATCTACCTACTCATCTCAACAGAGAAGCAATAATGTTAACTTAAAGTTATGCAGCAGTGAATCAAATGGTCTGTGCCCAGCACCTTCCCAGTCCTATTGAACCTAGGCAGAGAGCAAAGGCATTGCAGCCCACCCATTCCCTGCTAATGGC
This sequence comes from Caiman crocodilus, assembly GCA_030014935.1. Classification (NCBI taxonomy): domain Eukaryota; kingdom Metazoa; phylum Chordata; order Crocodylia; family Alligatoridae; genus Caiman; species Caiman crocodilus. The sequence continues at coordinate 50,370,875 of JAGPOW010001543.1, forward strand.
AACCTGGATGCTAGCATGCTATCTGCACAAAACTTTCTACTCCTGCTCACACAGAGAGAATGAGACCAGGAGTGAGCCACAAACTCGCAAAGATATTTAGGCATCTCACGCCAATTGATTTCAACAAAAGTGAGGAATCTAAATACCTTTGTCTATCTAGACTGATGTGTATAAGCATGCTACCTACATAGAGCTTCAAACCCTGTCTGGGGAGCCAGCTAATGATATGCTTTATCCACAGCCTTCCCAGACACCTCCAGCTCAGGATGAAGAGAGACAAGCAGTAGAGTCAACACATCCATAGCACTGCCATCTATAGGTACAGGAAACAAGAAGCTATGAAATGAGCAAACTGCAACAAGCCTACACCTACTGCCAGAAGAAACACAGAATACCATTCCTGAGCCTTGGGTTCCTCATGAAGCAATTCAGGGAGCTAACCCCCTTACCACTAAAGAAAAATGGTCATGTCTTTTTGATGCATTGCTGCATGCACCTGCTGGGAAATACAACAGAAACTCATGCCTCATGAGCCATATCCTAGTTCCTGCATCATGCTAAGGAAGCGGGAAAGGCACAGGGTTCGGAGTCCTGTGGTGATTGTGATGTAGGAACAAATGGAAAGAATCATCCCTTCCAGGTGAAGGAGGGAGATCAGAACTCATTCAAACCCCACATACAACATTAAAGCTGCAATTGTCCTCATTATCATTTTGCAGGGGAGATTTCAACTAATGCAAACTTTTAACTACAGATACAACAGTCAACTCAGCCCTTTCCCCTGACTGACCCTCAGGTCTTTCTCTTTAGTAAGGTGGGGTTGAGATTTGGAAAAACTGCCCAAACCCTAGACAGACTGCATACATGCCTCCCAGAACAAGAATTATCTAATCTGTGACAGGAAAATGAGGCGTTTCATTTGATACATGCTCTCTGTAACTGATAGTCACCTTGAAAGTATGTTGATGATAGCACTTTGTCAAAGAAAGGCTGCAACAGATGTCTCTATAAATCAGCTTTTCCCTTTTCTGACACCTTACTGTAAGATATGGCTCCTCTGGGGTGGATTATGCACGCTGCATCCAGGCTGCCAAAGGATTTTGGATGCTGATCTTTTGCAGCTGATCTAAGTGCCCCAGGAAATATCTATAAGCATCGTTAGATGTTATCCCCTTCCATGCAAGAAGTGGGGCTGAGGTAAGGAACCATCCACATCTCTAATGACAACTTCAACTGTGCCCACAGAACAGCACAATCAACAGGATGCCAGATTCTGATCTCAGTCATGTAAATCTAGTGTAGGCCCAATTTGGCTGAAGGGACTCCAGTGATAAAGTAGAAAAGAATCAGCATCCACAGGTAGCACTTGTCATCCAAATTACACTCTCCTGAATCACTATGTCAATGTAAAGGAAAGTGAAGCCGACTTCATCAGCATTCACCTTAACCTCCTCCATAGAAGCACAATGAGCAAGGAATGATATGTAACACCCCCCAACACACTTGGGTTGTATATTGTGTGTGGTTTTTTATGTAGGCAAGATGGCCCCTGGAGTGTGGCGCTCCCTGATTGGACAAGGCCAGGGTGATGTCATGCGTGGAGGATACAAGGTGAGCCAGGTTGGTTTGGGGACAGAAGCTGTTAGGGGCTGCTGCAGAGTGAGGTTTCCTCCAAGAGAGAAGGAATTTGCAGTTAGTGAAAAGTGAAGGTCTGGTGGAGGGGTGAGGGAGGGAGAATTGTCCATGTCTGGGAACTTCTCTTTGCTCCTTTTCTTTCCCCCTTTTCTTTTGAGGTTTCAAGAGATTAATATTGGGAAAAAAGTATTGGTTCCTTGGGTTTGCTGGCCAGGAGTTAGGCCTGGCAGTTTAAACAAAGTTGAAACCTAGGAGTTTCTAATCCTGCCAGTTTGGGCCATGGCTAAGGTTTGCAACTTTCTGCTCCCAGTGGAGCTGTGACCCAAACTACCTGTAGCCCAGGCCTAGAGGGCGGGCCTGGTCTTTCCCCTTGTTTCTTCTGACGGTCCTTAGCTCTAGCGAGGACCTGTGGTTGGGCTAGCTGTAGCCGTTAATCAGCTTGGCTCCTTTTGGAGTTTCTGCAGGCCGTATTATCCAGCCCAGAAGTTTTGGGGTGTGTGCATGCTGTCTGGAGCCACAGTCATGCCCCACTCACACATATACAGCCTCTCTGTGGGAGCAAAGATTGGCATGCTGCCATTCCTCCAAGAGTAACAAGGGGCCCTTTGCACCGCAGAAGCACCCATGCTCTCTAGCAGCTTCTCTTGGCACAGCGCAACCTATAGACTATGTCTTGTAGTTAGCAGTGTTTTAAATTAGTAGTGTTTTCCTCTGTTTTCTGTGATAAATCTTTTGTGTTTACACTGCCTAAGAGGAGGGGTATTTGTTTATGTGGGACACCCTAGTAATTTATTTAGTTTTTCCCAGGTGGCTTGGGTGGGGGCTCAAGCAAAGATAAAAATATATTTAGTACCCCAAAACTGAACCTGGCCCTTGTTGCTGCTGACCAGTGCCCAGCAGAAGGGTTACAGATAGGTCTGGTGATGCTCACTGTTTCTTTTCCTTTGCCCAGTGATTATGCGTTACAGCAAACTGAAAAAATCCAGGCTACAAGGTTGTTTCTTTACAGTTGCAGCTGAATTGCAAGAAATCTTTATCTCAGTGGGACACTGGTTGGAGTAGATGACTCAGGTGCCTGGTAATGGGATACTGGGATTTTTCTAAGGAGAGAACTTCTGTGCTTCTCAGATTTGTTTCTGAATAAGAGAAGGTCCATATGTACTGTTCTGGTTTACTGAACTGTGCCTGTTTCCCCATCCGACTTCATGCATATGCCAAAGGGATGTAACCTCAAAGGAGTTTTTGCTTCATTTGGAAAAAATAAGGAGAAGGTTAACACAAATCCGCTGTTATGTGGTCTAGAGCAGGTGTTTGTGATTTAGCAGCTGCAACCTCAAATAGGATCGTAGTTCTTATAAGTAGGGATCCGAGTTTTCCATCAGCAACAGAAAAAGGCAGTAAAACTCAGATTTTCTAATTTAAGGAGAAAGACCTGGATTTTCTCCTTTAAAGGAGAAAAATGTTAGTTTCCCCTTGCAGCCTGGCAGATTTCCAGCCTGCAAGGTGCTGCGGGGGAGCAGGAGGTGGGCATTCAAGCAGAGGGCATGCACAAACATACACATGCACATGACAGGCACATAGCCTGGAGAGCAGCTCCCACAGGTAAGTTGTGGGGTGGGGAAAGATGGGGCCCCCATAGTAAGGGAAGGAGGGAGTTGGGCAGGGCTGGGGCCGGATCCTGCGCTATAGAAAATTCAACTTCAATTACTTCAGATGGTCTGAGACCAAAAAAACAGTGATGAGTTGACCAAACATTGGGTTACAAGTCCTGGAATGGGGTTCTCGTTTCAAAAGATTGTGTCTAGTGGTTAGAGGATAGGATTTATGAACTGATTCCTTGACATTGAGTCTATTCTCAGCTCATGCACTGACCTACAATGAGGTGGGTCACTTGCCCTTTCTTTTTCCCTTTTCATTTTCTGTCTGTTAGACAAACATCAGTCTTTTTACAGCATTTTCTCTGGGCATCCTAATTCAGTTTTGAATGACCCTCCTCAAGGTCCACCACAAAGTCTCATTAATCTCACTGTCAGGACAGTTTTTGGATAGTCAGACACATCCTCCGAGTTAAACCCTGCTCATTCTCATCTCTCTCTCTATTTATACAGACATTTCTAGGTAATGTTATATCACCTGTCACTTACTCACTATTTAGTTGCCTCTGCCATCCTTGGGTGTATAAGTTTGCATTGATGAGATGAAATAAAGGCCCTTTTGTATTCTAAGAGAGACCCTTGATGTCAGGCACCAGTTTATACTAAATATTATTAGAACATTTATTCATTATATTTACCAGCATTCTCAAAGTTAGCGGTGGCAACACTCTAAAACAAGGTCAGAATTTTTCATTAGACTGGGGGATCTTGGAAGTCGACTAATTGTTGAGACAGTCACAAAGATTATAGCATAACACTCACCGTTCTCTTTCAGTTACTTTAAAGAGCTCTAATGCGTGTAGGTGACAACAGTACCAGGATCATCGAATGGAAGAAAAGAAAGTGATGGTATTAATATATATTTTAAAAACTAAAGTAATATTTAGTCAGGTGGAACTGTTAAGGAGAACTGTTGGAAAGTAAGGGAAGTGGTGATTTTTTTTTAAAGTTACTCATTCTTTTTGATAATCAAAATTTTGAAAAAATGAATTTGTAATATTACAGAAAGTTCAAGTTTTATAATTAGTCAAAAAAGAAGCAATTATGTAATTGTTAATACTTTTCATTTAGATCTCAAATTGAAAAAATCCTCTGAAATGTTGAAATGTGATGTGTTCAAGTATTTTTTTATTTCTGAGCATCAGAATTCAAGAAATGCAGTTATCCTGTATCAAGCATGCAGCTACAACTTTGACGTGTTTGTGAATATTACAACATTTTCATTACACTGGATCATGTTACTTAAATAATAAAAGATTATCATCATACAGCTCTAACCCTTACAAACATGTATCCCTTATTCTAATAGTTCACATTTTTGTATGATAAACCCTAAATTTACTTCTTTATGTAAGAGTTCCTATATCTGAGATATATTTTAATAGCTTTTAATAATGTTGTCAGTATCAGGGTACTTAACAGGTTATGCATATGTATTCCTTTGAAAACAAATATACCTCTAGCCTACGGACAGACATTCAAAAAGCCTGAGGCTGAATTGATTCAATCTTTGCAGGTTAATTTAACCTGGCTAGACTAAACCAGTTTGTAACTGGGTAGTCATTCTCTCTGGACTGAGGAAATTCAGCCACATGCCTGTAGTGGCTCAGATTAGAAGCTGGGAGGTGCTAAAGCAGCCCTCCCTTCCCTTGTATAGTGCTGAGCTGAAGGGGGTATGGCCAGACCCTGGCAGGATGCTTTGATTAGGGAGGTCTACCTCCACCATCCCAGGCTTTTCCCTGATGGCTGCTCAAGGGCTGGGAGTGTTGTCAGACCCCAGCCCCTGGCTAGCACTCTGAGGCAAGGGGGCATGTGCAGTGCGTGCATCTATTGATGATATGGAGCTTTGCAATCTCCTCCCCTGCTTCTTTATATTGTCTGCAGCAAACTGACAGGCAAGCAAGCCAGCAAGATGCTGATACCAGTGTTTATCACCTCATCAGTAAAACAATAGCTTCTCTCCATTAGTTCAAACTCTTCTTAAACAGCTTACCAGTTGACCTATTGATTAGCTCCAAAAAGCCCTAAGTGGCCACTGCTCTGTTTGTCTGTCCCAGTGAAATTGGAGAGAGACACAGGCAGATACCTCTCAGCATTAGCTAGCGTACTACCTCCTTGGGTCTGTGAAGCTGGGGTCCGTGCTGTGGGAGAAGGAGGGGTGAGATTTCTGCTTAAGCAGTGAGCAGCAAGGGGAGGGGAAAGCAGGGGAGGGGGAAGGGTTGGCCATGAAGGTGGAGCAGAGAACCCTGCCCAGCCCAGACTGCATGCCAGGATGCTGTGGGAGTTTAGTTTATCTTAAACCAGCAAGGGGTTTGGAACAGAAACTGCATAAACTGGTTTCACCCAAATCAGTTAAGTCTGATACTACATTCAACCAGGTTTATCTCAAACCTGTTTCAGCCATTTTCAAACTGGTTCATGTGCAGTGAGCATCTGTTCTGTTACAGGTTTAAAACCAGTTTCTGATCACTTAAGCTGGTTTATGTGTAATGTCTACCCCCAGCCCTAAAGAGTAAATTTATTATTGCAACATCTCATGAACTTTTCCCTCAATTAAACATATGCAGGCCTATATTAATGATGCCTATGTATTTATTTAATATTTGGATTTTTATCCCACTCTAACCTGTAATATGATTTCTTCTTTATGACACCTTTTTGTTGAAATGTGTGTTTACTGTGTATTTTTCTGGTGATATATTCACAAACTGTCCAAATAAAGTTTAGATCAGTGATTTTCAACCAGAGTGCTGCAGCACACAGAGGTGCATTGAGATCCTTTCAATTATGCCCAGGGTGCCACCCAGTGTTAGCACTGTTAAGTATGCAAAATATGATTAACAAGATAAACTCAAAGATTTCAAATAGGAATTTACAATGTCAAAAATATTCTGACAGTTGCAGTCTTTCTGAGTTATTTGCAACAGAATTGCTCTATTATTCTTCTGTAGTGAAGAAATGAGTACAAAAAAAGAGCTGTCATTTTCTGAGGAGTTCCTTGAAACTATTACGAAGTACCTTGAGTCTTAAAAAAATGATTACCACTGGTTTAACTCTTACTTGTTAGCATTACTAAGTGTTCTCTCTTTAAAATATTGTTAAAATTAATTTTAGTTTCCCCATAATAATTTGTACAAGATATATCCTTGCATGGGACTTATTGGGAAATGTAAACTGAAGTTAGATAGGTAGAACTTTTCAGCTATGAGGGTGTTTAAGTGAGTGATTGTGAAGTATTTGTCACTGGAATTTTTTAAGAGCAGGTTAGACTAGCATTTGCTTAGGATGATTTAGAAGGCTATGACCCTGTTTCGTTCAGGGGGTTGAACTAGATGACTTCTTTGGGTCTCTTCACGCCTTATTTTTCTATATATATATTTTCTACGTATACCTAATTAGACAAGTCAACATAAATTGGAAGTTGAATTTTCTATCCATTAAGGTTCTTTGAGTAAATCTGATATCTTTTATTAGAGCAACAAAAGTAGTTGGACATTTTTTTTTTCATTGCAAGCTTCCAAGTACAAACACCCTTGTTCAAGTATTAATGCATTTAATAATTTTATATCCATTAATACATTTAATGATATTAAACAATACCAGAGACTAAGATTTAAGTAAATGATTGCCTAATATTAGGCTTTAAGTTCATATTTAGGTACCTATGTAAGTGGCCAGATTGTCAACATAGCTGAATGCTGAACAGCCCTTATTAAGTTTAATTGGAATAACACAGACCAGTGAGAGTCCATCAGAGAATTTGGGCATGAAATTATATATAGAGCACAGTTCCAGCCCCCCAACTGAGTCTATAAAGCTGACTGACTGGAACAAACAGCAGGATTTGGACTGAGGTACTTCAGGGTTGAAAACACAAACTTCTATCACTGGAGATAAAGGGCTCAACCAGTCAGCAGGAAGCAGAAGCTCACTTACGGAAACACAAAACTGGAGGGAGGCCCCTGGGCCCTTAAGTCCTATACCCAGTTTTCACAGGCAGTCATTAATTAAAAGAATCACTAAAATCACTACTTCCAACCCTCACCTGCAACTACCAGGAACAATGACTGAAACACCAAGAATGCACTATCATGTGCCACATACCTCTCTCACGTGAGCCTATGCTCATTGTACAATGCATTATTTTTTCATCTTCACTGTATTTTGTGGCAACCTCCTGAGAAAATGCCCTTGTAAGCCTTGCCTCCATTAGCTTTCATTCCATCTTCACTTAGAAATCCAGTGACCCACTCTACTGCACGCTTGAGCTGTAGGTATAGCAGGCAAATCTGAGGAACAAGGCTCACTTTCTGCCATGCAATGTTGCTTTCTATTCCTTCATGCTACAAGGAGAACCCAGTAATAATACCCTTGCAGACTCTATAACCAAGGCAAACTGAGGGCTTGATTCAAGCCCACTGATGTCAAAGGAAATTTTTCCAGGGACTTTGGTATGCCTTCAGTCAGGACAATAAAGAGCAAATTAACCATGCAAAAAAGCAACAGGATCTCATTAGGCCAGTGCGAGTCAGCAGTGATCTGATCTGGCTTTGGATCCGGCCACCTCAAATGGCAGTGATCCGATCCAGAGCTCCGGACTGGGTTTCTGCCTCAGTGCTTCGGAGCTTCAGAGCTGCCTTGGAGATCTGGCTATAGGGTATAATGGGGGAATCAATTAAATATCTATAACTTTATTGTTTTTTGTCTGATTTGGATGAAACTTGCAGGGATGGTAGCCTCTGCTGAGAGCATGAAACCTACCAATCTTAAAGAAGATTGGTATAGGAGTTTGGGGGAAACTGTACCCCAAATTCTTGAAAGCTAAACTCATGTCACAGCTGTGTGTCACACCACAGGGTGGTGAAAACTGCAGGGGTGGTGACTCCTGATGAGGCCACAGAGCCTGCCAAGTTTCAAGATCAGTGCAGGGCTTTTGGGGGGATCTGCACCCCAAATTCTTGAAAGCAAAACTCCTGTCATGTCTATGTGTTGCAACACAGGGGGTAAAAACTGCAGGGCTGGGGGCTCTCACTGAGTCGACAAAGCCTGCCAAGTTTCAGGAAGATCAGTGCAGGAGTTTGGGGGGATTGCCCCTCACGCTGTGGACAAGCAAAACTCTTGCCATGGGTGACCCTGTGTGTGCTAAGGCACAGCGGGGTGACAGCTGCAGGGGTGGTGGCCCTTGCTGTGGTCACAAAGCCTGCCAGCTATCAAGGGGATCGGTGCAGGGGGGTCTGGGACCCTGCACCCCTAGCTGCTGACGGACAAAACTCATGACATCAGGCCCGCTCAGGGGTCAAGAGAGGTCTAGGCCACTTCTATTTTTTGAGGCTCAAAATACAATACAGTAATTTGTAATAAATGTTCCTTCTTTATTTAACAAGTGCTTTTCAAGCTTTTTTCTTCTTTCAATGCTGTCAGTGTATCTCAGTGTCTGTGTGTATAACCTCATTTGGAGACAATGTCAAAAGTCTAAATTTAAGGCCCTCTGTGAATGAGAGGTCCAGGCCAAATGGCCCTCCTGGCCTCCCCTGGGATAGGCCCTGTGTGTCATGGCTGCTTGTGGGACTGACTGTATCTGTCTTGGGGCAGTTGATCATCTTGTATTGATTCTTTACTTTCCTTAGCCTGGTTTTGTAGGTGCTAATTGATGGCAATTAACTGGCTACATTAGCTAGGTCCTGTGTATTGACCTGGTCCCTGAGTGAATCATAATTGATTGGTAACTGGTAACACAGTAGCTTAGGAGCCAGGCCTGCAGTAGTGTCTCCACTGCCCCAAGACAGAGACAGTCCCACAAGCACCCATGGCACGAGTTTTGTCTGTCAGCAGCTAGGGGTGCAGGGCCCCAGACCCCCCCTGCACCAATCCCCTTGATAGCTGGCAGGCTTCATGGCCACAGCAGGGGCCACCATCCCTGCAGCTATCACCCCGCTGCACCTTAACTCACACAGGGGCATCCATGGCACGAGTTTTGCTTGTCCATAGCTTGCAGTTCCCCCCAAACCCCTGCACCGATCTCCTTGAAACCTGGCAGGCTTTGTGGCCTCAGTAAGAGCTACCAGCCCTGCAGTTTCAACCCTGTGTTGTAACACATAGACGTGACGAGAGTTTTGCTTTCAAGAATTTGGAGTGGTTTCCCCCAAACCTCTGCACCGACCTTCTTGAAAAGTGGCAGGCTTCATGCACTCTGTGGATTCTATCACACCTGAAAATGTCATTCAAATTGGACAAAAAACAACAAAGTTATAGATATTTTATTGTTTCCCCATTATACCCTATGGCCGGATCTCTGAGGCGACTCCAAAGTGCTTTGGGAAGCCAAACAAGGCAGCGCTTCGACCCAGATGTGCTGCTTTGGACCCCGAAGCGTCTGAAGCTTCTCCAGATCCAAAGCTCTGTCCGAAACCTCACACTGCTCTAGATCTCCTGCATCTCAGTGAACCCAAGCAGCTTCTGTGCCAGAGCGAGGAGAGCTTGATGTTCTACAGAATGTTTCATACTGGGGGATTCTAAAGCAAAGATCAAGCCTTGATGTGTAGCAGCCAATAGTTTAGATGGAGCCATGTCTGAATTCAGCTGGAGTAGTGCAGTGACTGTGTTTAATGTGATAGCCACAGATAGTTCATTCAGATCAGTCTCATACCCTTAGAAAAGACCAATATAGCACCTGATATTCCTGGACATAACTTTGAGGTCTTTAGCTCTGACATCTAGATCTAGCTTTGACATCTACATCTTTGAAGATCTACAAAGTCCCTTCCAACCCTACTTCTGTGATTCTATGTTACAGACCTCAGTTGAAAATCTCCTTTGAAGGTCAACTTCTGTAATAACCCAACACTGGGACTATGGCTCGATGAATAACAGGTTTTTTGTTTTGGGGAGACTTTTTTATTTGTTTTTTCAATTCAGTGGCCAAATGGAAAAATTGGTAAAAATGTTTCGATGTGGGTTAACCTGAAATGGAAATACTGTAATTTCTTAGACAAAATGAAAAAAACAAACCCCCAAAAGTTTTTAGGGTTCAACCAAAAGGACTTTTTTGCTCAGCCTGAAACAAAATTGTCCACTGCATTTTTTGGATTATTTACAACTTTTCTCCTTTTTTTTTTAACATAGGTCAACTTTTAAAAGACAAGTGCCACTTTGAAATGGAAATCTTTTTTATTTGACATTTTTGCAATCTTTTTCCCCTTTGGCCCTGTTTACAAACATTTTCAGTTTCACTTATACTTTGTTTTCCAGCAGATTGACTATTCATGAAGAGAAGAGAAGAGAAATTACACTATTACATGTATGGACTGAAATGGCACAGGAGAGCATGAACACAGGAGCCTCTAAGTAGGAATGACTTGGGCTATAAACCAAAATGAACTGTTTATTTCTAACTTAAGTTTATTGTTATTACCCATAACCATGCCTCTGTGGACTAACCATAGTAGCATTTTTATACAGTCCCTGAAACCATCTACTACCCTTCTCAATTGCTTTTTTGCTTTTGGCATTCAAGTCCAGATGTGAAGCTCTGCAACAGAATACTTTTTGTACCAACCAGTCCAACATTACAACTATCTCCAGCATGCAACTTACAGCAAAAAATATACAACATCAACCTCTTTGCATCTGGAATCCCTGCTGTGCTCATAGCATTGCAATTGTCCAATAATATTCTGTATAAATCACAGGCTTTTTGGAAGGGACCTAGAATATTCAACTGCATAGGAAATAGGTCTGGTTTAGGTGAACCTGGAATTCTCACCAGCACGGTGAGTGGATTTACCTGGCATATTCAGATGCACCCTTCCTTCCTTACTGCAGCTACCGTCTGGTAGGTGTTGACTTATACTAAAGATTTTGGAATGTTCATTGGGTTTTCTACTTACTTTCCTTCCTTCCTTCCTTCCATCTAACATAAATATATACATACACATGCAGCTACACACACACACACACACACACACGTATATTAGTACAGTCAGTAGCACAGAACAGCAGGGGTGTTGGAAGAGTCATATTAAAGGATTTCTAAATCATGGCATCCCCATAATAGAACAAAACCGGTGGAAAAAATGCTACTGTTGTTTGGAAGAATGCTCAAGAGGCCTATGCAATAGGAGAGAGAGAAGTGTGCAAAGTTTGCTGCTCTTACTGTGGGACACAGAAGATACTTGGATGGACATGGCATGGAAATGAGGATGGGTGGTTTATTACATAGTAAGAGAAGTTGAAGCCACCTTGACTCTGTTGATAGATGGAAGTTGGCCTGCCTGAGCTCCTGAAACCCCATTTAAGTCTGACAACCTTTGGTTTACTCAGGGCGAGCAAATGACATACACTGGCTATGTTTTGTGCCAGATATCTGGCTCTTATCCTGATGGAAAGACACAAAAACAAAATCCACCATATGTTAAAGTTAATTGCAAACAGTTGCTGCTGTTGCAGAGAGCTCCGTTTTTCAAAACTCCATTGAGATCTGGTTACAACAGCGGTAAGAGCACCAGCCAACCTCGTTTGCTCATTGAGTGCAGCCAAGCCAATGCTGTAGTAGTGACCAGCACTGGGATGGGCCTATCTTTCACCATGCACATCACAAAGATTGTCTTTACTTTTTCTTTGTGATCCAGAGACCTCTGCAGAGAACAAGCTATGCCTACTCATTTCCCTCCACACACATATGTTGAAAATATGTGATTGCCACTAGAATAGATACAGATGTGGCCAGTGCCACTCTTGGAGGGAATCCTAACATTAACATCCTGAGAATGTTTCTAGATCCGCTCTGAAAGGTAACCACAAAACATTTTTTTCACCATGCACAATATAAGGAAGGAAAGCAAGTGGGGAGACCTTTTCGTTTCTCAGCAGTGCTCATGGACTCACCCATACTCCAAGTATCCAAATTGTCCATCAACTGGGATTATGAAAAGAACTGGGGATGGGATCAAAAGTCAATTGGTCTATTTTCAGCCTCTGATAAACTGAAATCAGAGACCATGATAAATGTTGGTAGACCCAAAAGGCAAAATAAAGCAGGACCAGATTTCTAGGGGATTGGTTATGCGTAGTCATGGATTGCATGATTTGTACAAATTACTGGGAGGGAAATCCACTGATGAAGACTCATTGGCCTTCTCTGCAGGGAACATAAAGCATGGAGTTACCAAGTGGAAAGTGAAGCTGGGGAAGACAGGGCCATGTTTTGGGAACTGGCTAATGTTTCTCATCAGGAACAAGGCATTTGCTGTGAGATTCCGGGAACATTTTTTTGACATGACACAACAAAAGGGAGATGTGATTGACGGGCGCTTCCCGGCTGCTGTCTGTATCCATGCTAGCTATGTGCACAGCATATAAATAATGGGCTTCCTAGCCTTCTGGCATGGGTTGTGGTAGGTCAGGGATTCCATTATTAAATAGTGATGGACAAATCTCAAAAGATTCATAGGTTTCACTTCTGAATGGCTAACACATTACAACTTTATTTGGCAGAGCCATCTTTCATACAAGCTGCACCCCAAATGCTTTTCAGAGTTAAATAATTAATAGGAGCTGAGGGAGAGGAATCAAAAGGTAGAAAGGCATGGGAGAAAAATGCTCTCAACTGCGATTGAAATTATTCAGCTTCTGCATCACCTTGACAGTCATAGTAATAGCAGTCCTATTTTTGAACTAAACTAATATAACACAGACAACTGAAATATTCAAGCTTTACCTAGAATATTTTTATCCGGTGCTTCAATCCTGATCTAAAAGGAACATCTTTTTGAATAAAAGTGCAGTCTAGACACAATGATCCATTTAGTCTTTGGTCTCTCCCCCGGCAAGGGACTAGTTAACACCAGTCACGGTACTTTTTCAGATATAAAACCCTAGCTTTGAAGCATACTGTGAAGCTTGGTGACTGGAACTGGTTGAAATATTTTTCTTCAAAAGTAATTTTGCCAAAAATAAAATTTCTTGCAGGAAAAGAAAACCATAAAAAAACCCAAAACACACAATATTTTTGCGGCCAAAATTTTTGCTTGTCAGTAAACAATACAATTCAGTTTTCAGATTTTAAAAATGGAAGTTTTATACCAACAACTGCCAATAGTGGGTGATTTTTTTGAAAACCAAAGCTTTTGTGAGAACATTCAATGAAAATGGAAATAATGACCATTTTTTTTAATTTTAAAAATTAATTAATACTTTTAGCCAGCTGTAATTAAGCTGGCGACAACATTAAGAATTATTACCTTTGAGCAGAACACAATACAGAGAAAATCTCACTGCTGCTCTAACAAGATTGTCAATGAAATGAAGAGTCAATAAGGTAGAAGATTTCAAGAACACTGTTAGGGTGTAGAGAGAAACCTCTCACATCAGTAACAGTAAGAGGAAGAGAAGAAGGAAGTGTTAGTCAAATGGAAGGCATGCAGAAGAAGCAGAAGAGAGAAACTTCCGTCTGTGAGGCAGGCTGAAGTGTTTTAAAAGGAAAGAAGCAAATTCAACCCTGGCATAACACCATTGATCATACTGAAGTTTACACTTGTACCAAGAAGAACATTGTATCCAAGGATGTTTTTCCCTACTAGACTTCCCATAGTTGCTAGGTCAGCATGTAGTGCGTACACCAGTTGAATTATTGCCAGGCTGGCAGAGACATGGATTGAACTGGCATCTATTCTGTTAAAGAAAGACTAACTCAGGAAGGTGCAGTTTGGCTGTGGGGCAAAAATTGGAACATTATTGTAGATCAGCCTATCTTAACTGGGATCCTGGGGTTCCATGGTATGGAAATGGTCTCCATCCTACTGGAAATGGGAGGGGGGAGAGGAGGGAGACAAGGACTCAATAGATAAGAGGGCTGGATCCACCAAAGGACAAAATTCATTGGCAGGACAGAGTATGGTATGTGGGATACCTTCCAGGGATAATGCCACAAATCTGTCTCCAGGGCTGACAGCTTGGCACTTTCAATCAGCATTAAATTAGTGACAGATGTGCATGAACAATCTAGGCCTCTTAACTTTAGGGGTATTCAGAATCCAAACCCAGATGTACCACCCTGTTTTCCAAATGGTCTCTCACTTCACAATATTCATGACCACTTCCTCAGCCCCAAATCCTACTGCATTCAGCTGTTTGAAATTGAGTTCAGAACTGTATAGCACGAGCCTGTTAAAAATGGGATATCACCCAGTATTATCTACCCCCAGGAAGTGTGCCAACTCTCATTAGGGTGATTGCCCAGCAGTCCTGAACTTGAGCTGCTTTTTGATAAGGATTCATGGTGAGTTCTCTGGTGGATAAGCTTGACTTGCGGTTCTGTTATTCTACAATAGTACTTTGCAGAAAGGGCTGCTTCCCTTCCCCCGGGCCTGCCCTCCCTCCCTCTGCTTTCTCCTCCCCTGCAGGTGCCAGACTTTTCATCACTGCTCTCCCTCCTTCACACGACAAGTCCAGAGGCCAAGCAAACACTGATTAACCCATCTTAGGGGCAGAGACATCTATTGTGTAGGCAGCTGAGCCAAACACCCTTCAGCAGCCAGTTTGTAAGCAAGAAGAAACAAAAAACCATGGGGTTTGCAATCCAGTTTTTACAGATTCCTTCATGTCCCTCACCCTGCAGCCTCAGAGTTGAACGTTAGCCAGCTTGTACAGCGCACAGCTTTACTGATGCTTGTGAGGTTATAACCACCGCTGTATTTGGGAATCTTGCCGAGACTTTAGAAGGGAAAGCCAGCGTATGAGTGATCACCTTTGCATGCAGTGTGGACATGAAAGAGGAGGTGTTCTGGAGTAAGGCCACACCAGTATGAATGAATCTTCCATGTACAAATATCCCATGAGAGCAAAGCCAAGAATGTGCTTCTATTTTTCCTTTTCAGACATGAACCATAGTTTTGTAGGTCACACCATAAATTATGTGAATATTCTTTCTCTCATTCCCTGCTCCCTCCTTTCTGCTGTCTACTGGCCAATTACCCCTACGTAAAGTGCAGAGCCCTTTCTGCCGATTAGAAAAAAAGTCAGGATTTGAAAGGGTGGTATATTTTACATCTCTGTTAACAAAAAGCCATCACCCAAGGTATATATCCTAGCAGCATACATGGAAATATACCCACATAACATGATAAACTGAAAGCTAATCTCTGTCCCTGGGCACTCTCAAGTTGATCTGGTGTTGTAGACAGGCCTTTCTGGTCTCTTGTGGTTGAATTTGCAGTGACACAGGGAAGGGCTGGCAGCAGTGGTACAGTGAAAGCAAGCTGTATCTGTAATTGGACTTAGCCAGATTTTTTTCTAAGATTCTCACACAGGGCAAACATATGCCTTCTATACCATCCTTAAAGAGCGTACAAAGTACTCCTCACTGGCCTTGGACAGTTCAGCTGAGGGAAGATGGAGCAATATTGTGCTCGTCCTCTGATCCTTTTGGGCACCTGGCACTCATCAACATTCAGCGACAAGCCAGGGCCACACTCTCCAGATGGATTCTGGAATTAACATGTACATGTTTGTGTGATTGTATATGGGAGATTGTGCGTGCACTTGTGAATTTGAGTGTGCTTGAGCATTTAGATGTGAACATGTTATAATAAGTGTGAATGTGTATGTGTGCACCTGCAATTTCCATAAAAGTATGTGCATGTTACTATTAGATTGGCTGCTGTAAATGCTGGGAGAGATGATAAGCCTGACAGATATGTGAATTTAAGTCAGAATAAGTATTATGGAAGGCAACTGGTGGGAGCAGCGAGATTTCACTTTGAACGAGCATAACAGAGAAATATAAGAGTGAAAAGGGCCTGAGCAGGCTCTGGAAGAGACTGCAGCAAGCAGTGAGTTGAACAGCACTGCAGGAGACAGTGACCTTGGATTGAGACATCTTGGCATCAGGTTACCTTCTCAGTCACTGTCATGGTTCATAACTAGAGACATAGGACCAGATCCTAAGGTGCTGTAAAGCAGTGCATCCTCAGTGCACAGTGGTAGAACAGGACCAGTTTGTATCAGCTGCAAATTTGGTCCTCAGCAGAGTTTTTTTGACAGAAACAGTCAAATTAAGCCTCCCGGGTCAGGAACTGCTGAACTGTATCGAAGTTGAAGGAATGCTTTTTCCATATTTGGTGTTTTTGTGCATGCCCTTTCTTTTGCAGGTTTTCCCCATGAATCTGTGAATGGCCAGGGAAGACACACCTGGACAGAAGTTCCATTGTAAGGCAGACACACCTGTGTGAATGCTGTTATGGAAAGTTTGTTAGGGACAGGAGCTGGACTTCACTTCCTGCAACACTCTTCACACTTGGCCTTATATCTGAATCCCTTTTCATGCACACTCATACTTGCTGCTGCCTGGGGGGGGGAAAGCACGATTTGCCGTGTTCCTTCAATCCACTGGCCCTCCACTGGTCTAACCTCCCTTACTGCACTGTACTGCACCCATCCTCAACCAGTCAGGAGCTCCAGAAGAGAGTGCACCCAGCTGCATGGTGGTGGCAGAGACAGTGCAGCCAATTGCAGTCCTAGCAAGAGTCTGTGGTTACATGCAAAGTACTTGAACGAGAAGACCCAGCTTGCTTTTTCAAGAACTAAATCGAGGTAGAGAAATTGGAGCCTTCATTTGCCTCTCTCACAGCAGGTCCTCTTCCCTCGGTCAGCACTGCCTTTTCCTAGCATCATCCCTCCTTCAGCTCCAGCTGCTGGCCTTTTATCAGTTCTTATGTTCCTCTGTATAGATCATGTCAGGCCTGCACCTCCTGAACTGTCTAAAACTTCTGCCTGAGGGCTGAAAAAGAGAAATACTGGGGAAAAAAATATGACAGATATTTTCCCTATCTTGCTTCTGAGGTCCAGTACTACAGCCCTTTAGTGGAACTGAGGGCCTTGTCAACCAGAGGGATCAGAATGGGCCATACTGAATAAGCCTCTCTTCAACTGTGTCTTTTAGAATATTATCCTGGATACTGTTTAAAAGAGGATGATAAATTCAGAGGTGTAACTGGATGCTACGCTCCAGTTACATCTAGTGTACTAGTGGCATGGCAGTAACATAACCTGAGCCAACAGTGCAGCTCCCACTATTTTTGTGGCCACCCCCCACAGAGTCCCAGGGTTGGCACCTGGGGCTGGTGCCTTGGTTGACCCTTCCCCGCTTTTGTTACACTACTGGTTATACCTCCTTATCCACAGCAGTCAGGGGTATATGTTTTCTCACTACAACTATAACTATATGTTTTCCCACTGGATTGTAATAGGACAGACAAGTTTTGGCTACCAGGTCACTAGTATGAATCCAATATCTTTGCTCAGCAACATCAGAAAATCATCGCTGTCTGAAGGCTCTTTCACAGCTAGCATGTCATGAGTTAGAGACAGCAACTCAAGTCTAGCTCCAAGTGGACAGGCTTTTACATCCCAAAGCTCCCTTTACTTTTTAGCACTTCTTGTCACTTTTGTAGACTACTAGAAAGCAGAAGCCATGAGGATCAAGATGCTCTCTAGGCATGTTGTGTTTTTGGTCAGAGAGAATTCACCGTGGCAGGATGGTTAGAACGAAGGTTGCATTGTTGCTGCCTATACCTCAGTGGTTTGTACAAAGCTCATCAATGCTCTTTATTCAACACTTTTCACTGCCACTACAATTTCCTCTGAACTGAGATGAGCTGAGAAGGCTGTAGGCTTAGTTTGGCAAAAACTCTTTCACTGGCTTTGCTGTTTGCAAAAGCAAGGAAGAGTGGAAGAAGTTATTCAGTCCTATTTTAGTCAAACCCACCCAGCATTAAGGGAGTGAATAGAGCAAGGTGAATGAGTTTAGAAGAAAGCTAATAGAGATATAGGGTGAAATCCTGGTATTCAAATCCATGGTCACAGGACCAAGTCCCAGTTGGGACAAATGGTTTGTGTTTTCTCTTCACAGATAAAAAAAAAATCATAAACTGTTAGAAAACTTTTCAAATGGCTTTGAAGAAGGACATTTTTCCATGTTATCAGTCTGACCCTTCTCTCCCTCTCCCTTTACATCCCCTCCCCCTGGGGCAGACAAGCATTCGCTTTACTGCCTGGCAACCAGGCTGGAGCTAAGCTTGCTAAAATATGAGTGTTTTTTGGCTGGAGTACTAGAGGGCCTGCAGCCCTATGGAGAGAAAAAAATTGAGCGCTCCATGCCATGGCTCCAGAAAGGGGAAGAATTAGGTTTCACACCGAGCAGGCTGGACCATGGCATTCTTTAGCTAATGCTTAACAAACCCCCAAACAAAAGCAGCCAACTTAGCTGCATGTTTGTAAAATGTATTCTCAGCAGATTCAGGTTTATTGGAGAATTCTATTGCTTTGCAGCAAGTGTTGTTTTTAGCTTCTACATACACCCTCCTGCTCCCTTATCTAAATTCCTACTCATTCCTGCTGGCAGAATACATCCTCTCATGCCTTGAGGGGACTTAGCAACCAGGAGTAAATCATATTATGTTGTAAAGTGCATTAATGTTAGTTAGCTTCTTCCACGTAATAGACACTGTGTGAAAACTCTTATGGTTTGGCACATCTCTTTTGAAACGTGTAACAAGCATTTGTGCTACATAGGATTAAAAATATTACAGACTGGCTGCTAGTGAAGAGAGGGATCTAAACCAAAATCCTAGCTCCAAACTCTGGTCTGCAGAGCTGAATTTTGAGCCAATTGCTGTTTTCTAACATCAGGCCTGGATGAGAGTTAAAAGATTCAAAGGTCAAATTAGGCTTGAGTAGTCACTCCAAATTTCAGAATTTATGGAATCTACCTCACTGGAAGTTTTTAAGTGCAGGTTAAACAAACATTTGTCTAGGATGGTTTAGACACAGAAGATCCTGTCTTGAGACAAAGGTGAGAATTTTAATGAAATACCTGAGGTTTTTTACAGCCCTATATTTCTATGATTCTACATTTAATCCAATCCTTAACAAACTGTTTAAGTCTCTAGGGCTGACAGTCTCAGTAAAATTGAGTTCCGTGCCATTATGTTGTATAGATTCACGTACAACATGAAATCATTCATCTGCATCTCACATATCCAAAACCCCTATAACCAAACATCAGATATCATCCGCAAGTGTTTTACATGAATTGGATTTGGATTTAAAACAAGACCTCGGTATAAATTTGACTAGCTCTCTTAAAGTAAGGATCTGGTCCATAAAGGCTGATATCCAGGTCCCTTGTGAATTGTTGGCTCAATGGGCAACAGTAGGAGTAGGGTATTTTAGCCCTGCTAAGTCTAACCAATAGTCAATAGTGAGGGGAGTGAGCTGTAGGCCTTGAGATGAAAACTGTGGAAAAAGAAAACCTGAACCTAAGAGTTCAAGGTCTAAAGAGCTGGGGATCAAGTTAACAAGACTCCAGAGTATCTGGAAACTTTGAGTGTCTATATTATAATTTCTGACTAGAGAAGATTGTGCCATAATACCAAAGGACAATCAAATCCTGTATCTTTTCTTCCTAATGGAAATACCACTGAGTATGACTTTTCTCACATGCTATCAGCATTTCTTGGTTGCTGTAAATGAGAGCAGCACTTTTGAAATTAGTGGACTTTTTACACCACTGAACACCAGCTCTGGCCTACAAGAGGCATACATTTAAAACAAGAAACTTTTTAGAGCTTAAGAAAAAAATCAGCAATAGTTTAATAACTGTACATAGGAATCGACTTGGCAGGAGACCTGGTGAAATGGTGACCCTCACACAAGCCAAGAGCTTGAAAGTGGAGCAACTGAAATTCTGCAGAAATGTTAATGATTTCATTAAAATATTTGTTTCAACTGAATCCTACTGAACAGAGGTAACTTATTAGAAAGGGATATCTTTGATCCTGTGCTTTTGGTTAAGCTATCAGTATACCCTCTCACTGACATTCAAAAGATCACTCCAAGAAAACTGGAAATACTCTTAACATTTAAGACATTTCTTCCTTTTTTTTCATTTTCATTGTTAAAGTCCTTAAAAAAAAGCCTAACAATATTCAGACGTTCTTTCAAACAGGATAGAATCAAGCATGCCATATTATTTTAAGTCCTTTGAATCTTCCCTTTCAGTAGGGTTGTCGTGAGGTGTGTTGAGAAATTTACCAATAAGGATGATGATTGTATAGATTTCAGTGTTTTCTTTAACCCACAAAGATCCATAGCAATTTATAAGCCAAGGACCCAATCCTGGGCCCTTGTAAAACAAGTGTCAAGCTCCAAATGACTTCAGTGGGAACAGGATTATTTTTCATACTGGAAACAAACAAGTGCCTCAATGGTTGGAAGACAGGAGCCAAATTGACTATATGCCACATGCATAAAAGCATTCTTGGCTGAAGCCAAAAGACTGGAGCAAATCTCTAACCTTAGGCATGGACCTCAAAACCTTTAATGCTCACAGAAGGACCAACAGGATCCTCCTTCTGATGGTCTAACCTTAAACTCTGTGGAATTCAGATTAATAACTGTTTATAATGTGAGTCTGGGAATTAAGACAAAATGCTGCATGTTAAGAAAAAAGCCTGGAGCCTGTGCTAGTGCCGTATCTTCAGTGGACAGAAACTGGTGTCTATCCATCAATGCCTATAGCCAACTAAAGTCAAGGAACTAACACCATTTTACCCTCGCTGAGGATCTGGCCCTTGGTTCTGCAAACTGGCTATTGCTTCCCTAATTGCAGTTCTGCAGGCACAGCTTGCACCAACTTGATTCCTGAAAAGAAAACCCCCCAAGAAAACAAGGATAATTGAAAACCATAATATCACTAGTCAAATTTAATATTAAGAAAGAGCGAGCAGGAGCCAGGGGTCAGAATTAATTATAACCAACCATGTTTCAACACACTGCAGCATACACATGCCCTCTCCTTGGGGACCAGCAGCTTCCAAAGAGAGGCCGACAGACATTATTAGAAAGGACTGATTTAAACGTACCCCCAGGAGCTTTTCAACTTTCCTCTTCAGAGCTTTTGTTTATATTGAGATTAATGGGAATGAATATGAGGCAAAAGCAGATTCACTACAAGCGTGAAGGCCTCCTAATTTACAGAATCCATTGTCACATTCAAATTACCACTTTTGAGGGGAAAAATAATGAATAGGGAAGTCAACATTTTTCATGTAAAGATATTTTTTCCTGATGGAATACAAAGTTTAATTGAAACTGATATTTCTTCCCTTTTTTCCCCTTTCCTTCATGAAAATGACAGTTTTGACTGAAAAGTTGCCCCCCTCCCACTTCGTTTCCAAATGAATATTTGTTGTTCACATTAACATTTTGAAATGAACACTTTCATTTTGTTTCAGGTTAAAATATTCTTTCATTTTCAGTATTTTGGGGGAAATTAAAATTTTCATTCTGAATCAGTTTGAAACTTCCCATGGGAAAATGGAAACATTTCTAATGAAGCTTTTTCATTTGAAATTTCTTGGGGGGAGGGAGAGAACACACACTGGGTTTCCAGACAAATTAGTGTGCATGGACAGGGTTTAATTTTTAGAAGAGTTCAGATCCTACTTAAGCACTTAAATAAGGGTCTGATTTTCAGAATAGCTTAGCATCAAACAGCTCCCATTGGGACACTTAAAATCAGATTTTCAATAAAACCTGGCACCCAACAACTGGCCCTCAGTGAAAGATCTATCATTGTTTGATAAAATACATTGAAGGGGAACACAGCTCTCCAGGTCATTGCTAGTGGGATCTTTTAGGTGCTGATGCAGGCTCCCTTCAAGGGGAATTCATAAGTTGTTACCTTTCAAATGTTAAATGAAACACATGTATTTCTTATTTGTTATTATTTGAAAAACAAAACTACTAGTTCTGATGACCATTGGAGGTGATGAAAAGCTCCAAACTCAGGAGACTGGAGACACTCATAGGCACAGAGCTTTTGTGTGTAAGTGGATCCGTATCTGAATTTTCCCTGAGATCTGGAGTGCTCTCATCCAGGTGTCTGGTTTGGGCAAATCTCCATAAATTGAAGCACAGATAAGGACCCCAACAGGACATTAACTGGTCTACACACGGGACAAAAAGCTCCGAAGTGGCAGCACCCAACTATATCCTACACTTAGCTCCTTTCTATAGCTGAACTATTAGAGGTGCAATCATATGAAAGTGAATCAAAGCCAGCTGTTGTTATTCTTTTCTGACACCTTCCATTCAAGTAAAAACATTGCTTCACTGTCATATGTACCATGGCAATGAATCCTAAATGGAAATGCTAACTCAAGGTCATTGGATAATGACAATTGAGATCTTCCATTAACTGTCTGTGGCGCTATCTAGCTGTTCCTGTGCCAGTGGTTTTGTTTGTTAGGTAGTGATATCAGACAGCTAAAAAAATGAGAACAGGACTAGGAATAAATGCCATGCTTTAGCAGGAAAGAAGCAGTTAAAGAACCAGATCTCAAACTGCCCTTGCATCTCCTAGGTTACAATTGAGGACTGCATTTTCCTTTATTGAAGAAGAAAATGTATATCCCTGGAGGATGGTCTGAACATCTGCATGCAGGACTGCACATGGTTGCTCTTAGTACAGCTCTGCAAACAAACCTTTCTTAGGCATTTAAAATTCATGATGCATTATTATCAGAACTGCCCCAGCTACAGATGTGTTAACACAGAGATTTCTAATTAGACAAAAGGCAATATCCTTTCACGTTGGCATATCATTTCCTTAGGATTGCACTACTATAAAAATCACTCAGTTGTATAAATTTAAACAGAGTAAACTAGGTCTGATGTACAAGCCAGCTGTTTAGGACAAACATGACAAATAGAACTATACTATCAGACAAAGGATACAAAATTGGCTAGAGACTTTGTAAAATAGTTATCAATTTCCCTTTAGGTTATTTTTTTAGTTATCTAATCTTTCATTTTTCATGTATATCAACTCATCCCTGTACAGGGAAGCAATTACTGATGTCAGTCCTTCCATAAAAATAATCTGCCATTAGGGTTGAGTATTTCTTTAACTTCATTATAGAATGAAACACAGCTGTTGTGGTATCACTTGCAAGCCAAATGAGACTGTTCTTAAACAAAGCTGCACTATAGAGCCAGTTATCTCAGAAGACGCATCCTTCATTCATAGATCTGTGCACTAGAGAGCACTCTAACATGTGTTTCAAGGAAGTTTGTTACCCACTCAGCTAAAGAGCAGCACCAGAAGTACCGGAGTAATATGCTCAGGAATGAATATCTAAAAAAAGGGATTACATTTAAACCACCCTTTTCCATCTCCATTAATATAATTTTGCAGTATCGTTTTCTGCATATGTTTATCAAAAAAGCCTTCATTTATGTTCTAAAATGTCAGCAGCACAAAAGTGAAATGCAACCCTACATAATAAATGAGCATGCATACTTAAGCTTCCTGAGTAACCTTTTGATGAAACTCCATTATGAGCTGTCTAGACCTCATAAGTGACCATGCACTAACTAGGGTGTCTAGCACAGCCTTCACACATGACCCAGACCAATAAATCGTTGCGAGCAGCCTCATTGTGATGGACAATACAACAATATCAAACACACACTGTCATGGGCAAACTAGTATCACAAGAGATCCTGGGAACAACAATCTAGTCCAGACAAAAATATTTCCATTACTTTAAAGTGGTACTCTTCTGGAGTTAAGAATGCAATTCTAGATGAATAATTGAATGGGAAATTCCTTAATACAATGTCCCAAGAAAATCTAAAGAGGCAGAAAGCTGAGAAATCAAAGTTAAATTTTATCTTAATATACATATCAGAGCCCTTCTTAATATCAGTGAAGTGTCTCTGGATATAAGAACTGATCTAATACCAACTGATGTCAAAAGAAAGACTAGATGTTCTACAGAAAAATCTCAGTTTTACTGAAATATTCTTATTTTGTCCTTGGGGAAAACTGGAACTATTTTGCATTGTGTCATGTTGAGCTGAATAAAACGTTTTGGCCCCATTGCACTGAATAGTAATATTTCATTTCAGGTCACTTAATATTAAGCCACATCTTCCTACAGTGGCCTACTGTCCCACGGGAAATGCACTTTGTGGGCTCTGCTTTCCATTCTGCTCTGTAGGTAGAATTCTTCAGTTGGGCCATACCTCCCACAAAATACACAGCCTGGTTGAAAGGTTTTGGAACATTTTGCTCTGCAAAGAATTACATTGCAGTTTTTTACCTCATTTGGGGTGGGAACAAGTGCTGAACTATTTGGATTTCCTGTCAAACAAAAATCCCATTTTGTACTCAATTCTTCCCACAACTCAGCTTCTCTGCCACCAAAAGCAGTGGAGATCATCTCCCATGAGAAATGCAAACACATATACTGATGCACTAAGCTACCTCCACAACCTTCCAATACCTTCCACCACCAATCCCCATGCAGTGGACAGCACCCCACTGCCAAGAGAAAGCAATGGGTCGGTCCCTCACTTCCAATGGCTAATACATACACACAATCAGAGCACTAAAAGCTGGTGGATGTTGGAAGTATATTTTTTTAATCTAGGAAATTTTAGGCCAAGGTTTCAATTAAAAATAACAATTGAGTCTGGATTGAATGTCCAACTCTAAAATAACTGGGGCTACACATACACAACAGGCTACTCGGAGTGTCTGACAAAGGTAAAATACAGTTTTATTCAGGAAAACAGATTCTGGTTTCAAGTTTTTGCAGGGTTATCAGGTGTAGTATTTATTCCCAGCAGCAAGGCAGAGAGGATATTACATTGATGCTTATTCCTTTTATTGCTTCTACTTTCTAAATATTTGCTTGGCTGTGGAAGAGTTCCCTTTACACAGTATCTGTTTTTACAGGTCAATTTAATTTCTGGCTCCCAATCCCTCTTTTCCTCTGATTGCATTTACAAAACAAATATTGATTGTACCAATTAACTACTAGCTACTTCACTGAAGGTGGTTGAACATCTCTTGTTCCCTGAAAGGGACAGTGCCAACCTCCTGCAAGAAAATGAAGACCTGTCCGGCATCATCTCCCATCCAAAGGCTACCCCAGGCATTTGAGAAGTAGCCCAATGCCTCTGGGGATAGCATTACAGGTAGTGCTTCCACAGAGTCTAATGCAAAGCCCACTAAAGCCAATGGGAACCGTCTTGCCCACTTGGCTGCCTTCAGATCAGGTCCGAGCTGCTAAAGCCAACCAGTAATAGGCCAATAACAGACCTGTTCTATTTTCTGACTCCAGAAAAGGGTCCCCATTTCTGTTCCAGTGCCTCATTAGAGATTTACGGCCCCTTTGCTTTTCTGACATCTTCCAGAACCCTTTGCAGTGGCTGCAGTCACATTTCTTTTGAAGCAGTATTGAAGCTACTGCAAAGACTTCTGGGCATGACAGGGCAGGCAGTAAACCTACTCTTTAAAGTCAGCTCAGAAATTAGAAACCCCTTTTTGGAACAGGAAATAATCTGGGGTGGGACAAGGAGAGGCTGGTGAGGGGGACAGTGAAGCAACTGGAAAGAGGTTCCAAATCCAGTCTTTTGCGGGGGGGACACTCATTTCAGGACTCTGCAGTGATACTCTGATGCAGACCAAGTTGCGTGGAGGGGCAAATTCTTTTCAGATATCATTTCACCAATTTCAGTGAAGTCACCAGCCAGGGGGAAAGTGATTTCACTGCTTATAACACTGAGCCCACACAAAGCATCATTTTAGAGAGCAGAAATGCTGTGGGAATGGGATACAATTCCAGTCAACTACCAAATCTGCCACTTGGGCCTTTTCACATTCACCGTTCAATGCAAGGCTGTGGGAGTTACAAATGCATATAGCCCAATTGTAACAAATAAGCTGTGAACAGAGAAGAACTCTCCTCCCATCTGACTGAGACACAACTAGAAAACATGCTTTCCATAGAAATTTTGAGCAATGCAGGTAGAGTAGCATCGTGTTTAGTTAAGCTGTTACCAGTGACCTGTGGATTCTTCAAATTCATAGAAATGACACACAAATCCCCTAACGCTGAATCTAAGCTTTCTTCAAAAGACACTCATTGGCTTGCATTTTTAACCCTTCTGGCTATGAAGTCAACTATTTGTCAGTGAACTGAGTATAAATTGTTATCATGTTCCCTCTCACCACCTCACAATCCTGAATAAAATCAGTTTGAAAGAAATACCCAACAACACTTGGATGTTAACTCTGAAACCTAATGATGGTGATTTCATTGTTTAATGTTTCTGTGCTGAAGACTGGCAGAAATAGCCAAGGTGATATATGTCTGACGGTCCCACTAATCACATCTTCAAGGCCTCCCATTCTGAGCTGAGTGTCAAAAGCCCCAGTTCTTACTTAACCACTAAAAACCTCTACTTTTCCTTCTGACAGTTTCTACAAATTAATTACTAAAAAAGATCCACAGCATACTAGATACTTAAGGGCAGAGAAATGTGTAGACACATAAACAATTTTCCATGGAGTAAAAGGGGGTGGGATTTACTGTATATCAACAGTGCCATAGTAACTGCTCATGTGAATGCTCTTACCTTGAGGTACGTGAAATCTAAACTTCAGTAATTCATCCTTTACACTGAAGGCCAAGCTATAGTGGTTTAGCTTCCACTTACCCTGGGGCTGGAGTATGCGTATGACCAGTTACCATGGAGTAGCTGATATTTGGTAAAGCCCATTCTCCTTTCGTCTTATAGTCAGAGGTTCATACCCTTAATAAATAACATACGGGATATTGTCAGAGGCTGGGTCATCCGGTTTCATGTTTAATGCAGCACAGACTTGCATTTGAGACTATACCTGAAGCAGATCTAGCATTTGCAATCTGAAGGTCCAGAGAAACTTTAGAACAGGGATTGGCAACGCGTGCCAGAGTATGGCATGTGAGGCCACTTTCCATGGCATACCACAGCCAACCTGGACTCTGGGCAGTTTCTGCCCGCAGATGCCCAGAGCCTGGGCTGGCAGCATCCAGCAGTTCTGTGGTTGCAGCAGCTGTGCATGCACCTCTGGGCGCAAGGCTAGGAAGGGGCCTGGGGCAGCACAACCCAGGCTCCTCCCCTATCGCCTGCCCATGAAACTGGTGCCTGGGCTATGAAGCCTGGCACAGCTGTTTGCAGCCTTCCAGCTGCCTGTTACAGATGCCCAGAGCCTGGGCCAGCTGCAGCAGATAGTCGGGAGGCTGCAAACAGCTGTAGTGGGCTCCAGAGCCCTGGCACCAGCTCTGTGGCAGCAACGGGTGCACAGGCAGCTCACAGAGCGTGATGGAGAAAGGGCTGAGCAGCACAATCCTGGCCCCTCCCCCACTGTCTCCCCAGAGGCATACATGCAGCCACCACCAGCAATGAAGACTGGGGCACTTGCAGCTCCCCCATTGCTGGCACGCCAAGTCAAGGCTTGGGCAGAAGTTGGAGTGATTTTGGCATTCTGGCCAAAAACATTACTAGCCCCTGCTTTAGAACCTAACAACAGAGTGGCGATTATCAGCCAGGGTACCCTGAGATCCTTTTAAGAGTACCAAGGGGTGTTGTACAATATCAGCACTGATAGGTGTGCAGAAGCCTACACGATGCACAAGATAAACCCAGCGATTTCAAATAGGAATCTATAGTGTCAAAGACATTCTGACCTGTGATAGGCTTTCTGAATTCTTTGCAACATAAGAATTGCTTTTCTATTTTTCTGCAGTCAAGAAACAAGTAAAAGCTAAAAGTTGGCATTTTCCAGAGGTTACCTTTAGTCTAACATGATTGAGAACCACTGTAATAGATCCTAGGAGCAAGAATCATACCTTTGGGCTCTACCACGCTAGATGCTGTATGAGCACAATCCCCCTTGGTGCAGCTTGGTGTGTTTTGATATTACGTCTTGGGACCATTTGTAGCATTATGAATACAACTTTCCAGTGATGAAAAGGAGGAAGCAAGGAACGTTTTTCTCCAGATTAAAACCCTTGAGTCTTGGACCTATGAAATGAAACCTCCCTTATCCTGGTGAACTGGTGCCTGTGCAAAGAACTGCATGGTACCTGTCACAAGCAGGGATGGATGCTCTCTTTGCCTCTGTTAAAATGTGACGGTGGACTCGACTCATTTTTTGAGTGAGTCATGAGGGGCAAAGAACATTTGGCAGCATGGAACAGGTGTGTTGGTATTGCATGTGTTTGGCAGTCACATCGGTGTTGAAATGCTAGAGCCTGGCCTTTTAAGAGAGGGCAATCAATCATCTCTGTTTATTAGCCAGAGTATACTGAAACAACTAGCTCTACAAATGTCCAGAAGTTGAAGAGTAAGACGGGCTGTCGGTCATGACTGAGGTGCACTGTCAGAAAGACCGAGCTAGAACAGCGGGGAGTACTGTGCCCTAGGTACACTGTCAGAGCTCTATGGGGAGCAGCTTGTAAACTCCCATGAACCTGAGTGTAGCTGTTGTGATCTTTCCCTAGCGCCAAGTTCACACACATATATTTGGAAAATAACACTGAGTGCACTAGCCACCTCTGTAAAATAAACCCAAGCCACAATAGTTTTATATGGTTGTGGTTTTTGCAGTGAACAGGTCTTGGTGCTCAGAGCATAATGTGATTGCCAGACCCAGCTCTCAGGTTGAGATTTAAGACTGGAATTTTCAATAGGATATTAGGGGTATTAAGCACCAAAATCCCTCTGAAGTTCAAGGGCCACTGGGTGCTTAACTCTTCAGGCTTCCTTGAAAATCTCAGTTTAAAACAACATCTCTGCCCATTTAAATTAACAATCTCCCTGTGCATTGTGCAGTATAGCCGAGATCACTGGGGTTGTCACCCATTACAACAACAAGCAACAACCCTGTTCATGCAAAGCATATTTTTCTTCTTTGCTCCACACCATAGTACAAAAAGTAATAAGCTATATTTTTCCTGCTAACGGTTTGCCAAAGCCATTATCACGGCACTAAAATTCAATATTGTTATTTTTAATTGAAAATATTCTTTAAAAAGGGGGGAGGGAGGAATTTTTTATTGAAATAATAGCTTAGCTCTAGTCTCTGTAAACTGGTGTCACCTTGTCCTACCTTTTGCCTAAAAAGTGGAAAAAAACTAACATGTCAAAATGTCTGGTTTTTCTTTTTCCCTTTCTCTTCTCCTATACTCTCACTTTTCTGCCATATAAAGCAAAAAAGATTTATAAAGCAAAAAAGATCCACATTTTTATTTAATTTTCCTTTTATTTCTGTTTTTCCTTTTTCCGTTGTCTAGCTTTTAAAGACTATTATCAGCTTTGAGTTATAAAGCTGCAAAAAGGAATTTTTAAGCATTGTCATCTTGTTTTTTGCAGCTTTTTCAAAGGTGAGGAAGCCTAACAGGTTGATATTTTTCCACAAAAATGTATCATGGATAATTTTAGATTTTTTTTCTCATTTCAAACTGCAGAATGAAAACTACCTGGAAACTTTCTCCAAAATTGATTCCCTCCTTACCCATTCATCAACCACCTCTAGTGAATATATAGTAGAGAGAATCATGCAGCAGATGGAGAAGCTGCCTTCAGTTTGTATACCCAGAATCCACAGGGGTATTTGGTATTTCTTAACTGCATGAATGCACATGTTATAGACTAACATCTCAGTTTAAAACTTGGTTTTGTATTATGAATCCCTTATCCATCCATGGTGCTGTTATGCTAGCTAATGAGAACTGACATGACAAAAGAATATGAAATGACAGCACATTGACTGCAGGGGTATTCAGATGGTGAAATATGCTGAGTAATTTGCAGCAAAATGATCCAGTGTCATGCTCCACCCACTCAGAGAAATAGGATAGCACATTTCATGATTACTCAGCTATACAGCCTGCAGTCTGACAGATCACCATTAGAAAAGAATCGGAGCACACTGCTAAATATGCACCACCCGTGTCAAAACTCACAGCCCAAGTCAAACATGCAGTGGGGGAAAAGAAATTCTATGACTACATTAGTCAGCAAATGCAGAGGAAAAAAAGAAGCCGACACTGACTTGCTGTTTCGGTGATTCTTGCTTTCAAATTACCGATGCTTGGAAATTTAACTGGTTAGTTGGAATGAAGTAGGCTGTATTAGGAGACATGCTGTGCCATTAACAGCTGCTGATTTATAGAGATGCAGCTCCAGCTAGAGCTGCTTTAAGTGCTTGCAGTGAAGGCTTAATCTTGTGAAACACTTAAGTTTTTTCTGGGTTTTATACTCAAAATGATCCTGCAGAGCTGGGACAAAGCCACAGAGGATGTTTACACTGTAGTCAGAACTATGATAGTAACACCTGCAGCCATATGTGAGCTAGGTTTAATCTAGTCAGCTCAGGTACTGATAGCACTGACATTGCAGCAGCTCAGGCTGAAGCACCCTGCACTGGTTAGGTGACACTCTTGTACTGACCCTGGTAGGAACATGTCTTCACTGCTTTTGGGACCCAAAGTAACTAGACTAAATTTAGCTCTATTGTTTTTTGTTTTACATTTTTTTTTACGTTATATAGTTGCCCCTCAGGTGGCAGCGTAGGCACACCCTAGTCTGACTCTGAATCAGAACTTTTACAGAGTATAGGGTTGTTTAGATGTGGGTGGAGGAAGCACTTGGGTGATTAGGGAAGAAAAGGGGGACATTTACAAAATGCAGGCACTGATCTAAACTTTGGAAAACTCAGAGGTCATTTGGCTCTGTGATTTGGGTTCAGGCCCATCTCTCCAGTTGAAAGAGGTTGAACTGAACCCAGAGACTCATTAAGTCAGCCAGTATGAATAGATCATACAGCCAATACATTGTTCTCATTTCTTTCCAATATAAGTTTTGAGCTGGTGAAAGAAGACAGCCCTCATGTGCTGTAGTGCTGCCAATTCTTATGATTTTATCATGGATTTGTGATATTTAATGTTTTCTTTAATGTCCCTGGTGCTGGAGTCAGGTGATTAAGTGAGAATCTCAGCTTTTGTTTTAATGTTTGAATTTACATGATTGTAGAGAAAAGCTGGAACACGTGATGCTCAAAAATCAGAAGGCAAGTTAAAAGAACACAACATTTTTTATTGTTGTTTTAAATGTAAGTATTTAAAAACTAGCCTCATGATTTTTTGATGCCTGGCTCATGATTTTTGCAAGCTTGGGATAGGCAACACTGCTAGCCACAGAAGCATAGGTAGCTTAGCCCACGTTTTATCATTTCCCCTGCCCTTCAGGGATATTCTTTCTCCATTGCTTTCATGCATAGAGTAGGGTGTAATCATTGGCCTTTCAGTCCCTATTACTGAACATATTTAACCTTGCACTCCTAAAAGTCAGTGGGTAAGAGCATGTCCAAACCATCTGGTTATCAGTTTTTTATGCTTCAGCTTCTCTTGTAAGTTAATCGCTATAGTTGGGTGAGCAGTTCAGAATGCATAATTTAACTAGCAGATTTAAACCCATATATTCTATTTGTCCATATATTCTACTTGCAAACCTCCAAAAAACAGTATTTTATCAATTTGTTTTGTAATCATTCACATTTCAAGCTGTGGTTGATTCCCATTTGGCTGAAGCTACATTTTATTTTGACTATTCAGCATCTTCAAACTGCTATTCAAGGTGTAAGTCACATGATAGCAGTTCTATTACCCAAGTGGCAGAGAAAAGCAGTGTGTCAGGGCAAATGACATTTATTAGAGGTAAGCAGAGACATCTGCATGAAGGAAGCTTTAGGAGTTTGAGGAATAGGAAACATTTTTTTTTTTTTTTAATGATGTATATAATTAGTCTATGGAATATACTTCTACAAGATATTGTTGCCCAGAGAGCAGCACAACTCAAAAGCAAAATGGACGAGGGCATTAACAGTTTCATTCATGAGAATTTGTTTTTAAGACGTTTAGGACAGACGTGAATGTTTCTGTTTGGGGGACAAGTCAATCATTAAAAGCAACTGGGACGATGTGGGGAAATTTGCTCCATAAATTGGCCTTTTGTTTCTCGATAGTAGCAGTCCCCAAGCTACGGTTCATGGGCAACATATCATCCAGGGGACTCTCCAACGTTGCTCATTGCTATCGGAAATTCAAAACGTTGAAACTGAGGTAGCATGAGACTGTGGTGTTACCTGCAGTACATTGCTTGCTTGATATTGTTGCACAAAGACAGATCTGCTGCTCTGAAGCTGGCCAGAATCAAACAGGACACTGAACTAGTGAGACGGCCCATGGGTCTGATATGGTCCAATAATTTATTTGGCTGTAGAATACTGTCAAAGACTTGTTGACTGCTCTGTTCTTGGCTCTGCTTGAGGTTGGTTGAATAACCTTGAGCAAGTCATGTCTTGAGGTCTTAACTTCCTGGGATCCATGATGTAGAGATAACACCAACAGATCTAATATGGTGTTGTAAAACACACTTCTTGTTTGCAAGGCACTTTTATTTTCACTTTTTTATGGAAGGCTTAGAAGCATGGTGGATTTCATCCATCTTTGGACAGTGTAAATCAGGAAAAATTCTCAGTGGAGCTACATCACCTTATACCAGCTGATGTTCTGGCCCTTATTTTTAGTAAAGTATTCAATATTGTGTCTCAAGAAATTCTTACTGAAAAAATGCATTTAAACTGAATGTGATGTGATGACAGTTCATTTATGGATTGAAAACTGATCAAATGCCATAAGCAAAGGCAAAATAGTGATAGAAACCAACCTGTAGGATTGAGAAAGTGTGTAATCCAGGGACCAGTGTTAGGACCAGTCTTGTTTGACATCTTCATTAGAAATCTCAATTAGGGAACAATTAGCATGTTAATAACATTTGCAGAAGATAACAAATGGGACAGAGCTGTGAACACCAATCAAAGAAGAGCAAAATAATCAAAGGGGCCTAAAGGAATAAGAAATATGGGCAGAAAATAATAAATGAAATTCAACTTGGAAGAAGGCCACTATTGTATCTCTGGGAAAATAATCAGGGGAGAGGGGGAGTAGGAATTGGAGGGGAAAATCAGGGACAGCTGAAGGCTGAACAAGAGATAGGTATAGGAGTGGACAGTAAAATAGACAGGAGGTTGTAGTCCCATGTGTTTGCCAAAATGGCTAGTGCTATTCCAGGCCACATACACAAAAGAGCACTGCAGAACAGGGAGGGAACCTACTCTTTCTGCTTGGCTTGAATATCACTACACCTGGAATACTGTCTTGAGTCCTTGGCAGCACACAGAGATAGTAATGCATGGAAGGGAATTCAGGAGAGCTGCAGGTTCAAATTATTTGCTTACAGAAGAAGATTAAAAGAACTAATGGTGTATCTCTTGGCTAAGAAGCAATGAGGTGTGGATGTGAGAGCTGGCTGCAGGTGTGTGACAGGTGACAATGTGAAATGAAAAAAAGAAGCATTTCTTTTGCATGATATCTAGTCAGCTGTGGAATTTTTTCCTCAAGGAATGTGATAGAAGCCCTAACATGGAATTTTTAAAGATAAAATGAGCAAAACAATAGAAAATACCCCTTGGAATAATCTCGGCAGGGGTTTTGCACTGTAAACTAATATTCTTTAGCATTTCTGGCTTCTACAGTCACTACAAAGAGAATGAACAATCTGCTTATCCGTCTCATGGAGAGTGGCGGGGAGATCTCACGAGATCTGTTTAACTGTTGCTGCTGTTTTGTTTACTATAATTTCTACCCCAGACAAAAAGAGCCTGGTTCTGCATTTGTTTCTACCATTTTATACCAGGGAGGATCCATGAACTTCAGTGGAGTTACTCCTGATTTACATGGAGGTAAGCCAAAAGAAAACTGGGCTTAAAACCTTATTCAAATTTTCTACAAAACCACTGGATTATCCAGACTTACTGGAGTACTATACAGTACCAAAGCACAGGAACAAAACAACTGCTACTCATCTGGGTGAAAGCAGAATACCAAGTGTAATTCTGTCCCTGAGATGCACCTAGTTATTAATCAGAATATTTTGGGCGTGGTTCAATGATTTATGGAAACTTTTGCATTCAGTTCAACGAGAGTGTGAGGTTTTACTATTTTACTATCTTAGGCCACATCCAGATGAGTGCAACCATGCAGTATGTGGCACCAAAGGCACATCTGCAGTGCCATTTACTGCACATTCAGCTGTTCTCCACACTGCAAAGGAGCAGCAGGGTGGTTGGGGAAAGACCTGGATATCTAGGGGTCAAAAAAACCCCATGCAAGAAAAGCAGAGTGGTAGACACAAGATCAGCACATGTTGCTCAAAACTGGAGCCTGGCTGCACCCTGGCTTCTGGCCAGGCTCCAAGCAGCAAAAGTGCTGCTGCTTCAGCCCCAGGAGGTCCCTAGGACCCCAGGTAGGCTGCTGGCCTCAGCCTCCCCCCACCCCACCTGGGGTAACCTGCTACCTGCCAGAGGACGTGTGGCATAGGCATTCCCGGGGACAACCACCAGTGGCACAAGGTGTCCCGCTGCTAGTTGTCCCTGGGGAATCAAACATCCGCTGTAGAAGCAGTGTTAGTGTTCCATGCACACTTTGGCAAAGTACACATAGTCAAAAAGCCCAAGGCAGGTCAATCTAAACTGCAAAGATTGAACTGGGAAACAACTGGACACACATTTACCTTTGATACAGGAAATGCAGCCACATTCCTGCAGTGGCTCAGAACAGAAGCTGGTAGACACTAGAGCACAGCTCTGTGGCACTTCTACTTCCTGCTGTCCCCAAGGACTCTGGGATTTGCAGTCCAGTATCATAGCAACAAGACTCAGCAGGATTGTCATCACTTCTTCCTACTTTCAGGTGCCTCTGGGATTTGTAGTCCACAGTTGCAGCCAGTGATAACTTTCAGTAAGTTTAACAGGGCAGGGCAGCTCTGTATTTGGGGGGAAAGGAGGGAGTTAACCCCCCTCCTTGGCCCCAAACCCCAGCCTGGGTTTGCCTGGAAGGAGAAGACCCTCCCTTTTTCTCTCTCCCCACTTCTGGCTCCAACCCTGTTTTGCTGGAGAAGACAGTGCAGCTCAGCAGAGGGTTTACCTTGAACCAGAAAGGGGTCTGGGACAGAAGTTTCATAAACTGGTTTGACACAAGTCAGTGAAGTCTGATACTACATTCAACCAAGTTTCTCTTAAATCAGTTTCAGCCATTTTGAAACTGGTTTACATGCAGTAGACTTCTGTTCTGTTACAGGTTAAAACTGGTTTCTGATTATGTAAACTGGTTTGTGTGTAACTTCTGTCCCTAGCCTTTGCATCAGGGTAAGTAGATACTAAAGCTGCACACCAAGGAAGAACCCACTTCTTTGGTGTCCATTGTGAACCCCTGCAGACTCTTGTGCTCTATTTCATGAATAAGTCCGTCATGGCAGGGTCCTTCAGGAGGGCCGTGATCTCCTTAAAGCCCCTACCTGTGCCAAGTCGGCCCAAGGGCACCCTCAGATTCTCGCCCGCCACATCTTTGATGTTAAGTGTATATTGGGAGGCTGCCTTATACTGCCTTGGGCACGGCGTATTGGGACCTCTGTCCCCGTGATCTCCTGGAACCACCGGGGCAGCTCCCTGGATGATGGGTGCCTTCCAGGCACCCAGGCCTTAGGGCCATGCGTGGCTTCTACCAACCCCTAATACCACACCCCAAGCCTCACAGATGTACTAGACGCTGATCTGTCAAATGCCCGCCCACTCTCTCGGGCCTCCTCTGTATGCTCGCCCACTCTGGGCCTTCTCTAAAGTGTCGTCCCCTTCAGGGACCCGTGCCCGCTCTGGGTCTCCGTATCAAGCTTCCGGTCTTTCTGGCCCACCACACTGCTACCCTCTGTTCTCTGGGCCCAACTGTGCTGCCAGCCCCTTCTCCTGAGGACAACCGCAGCACCCGCCCTTCTCCGAGGCCTGGCGCAGCACTAGCCTGCCAGACTCCTCAAGAATTGCCCCCCCTCCTGGGGTCTGTACACCCCATGCTACTGAGCCCCCTCTGGCACCAGAATCCCCCCACCCCTGTGGGCCCCCTATGAGGATACTGCACCCCAGCTGGTGCCAGGGGCCCCCCACCCCTGTGGGCCCCCTATGAGGATACTGCACCCCAGCTGGCGCCAGGGGCCCCCCACCCCTGTGGGCCCCCTATGAGGATACTGCACCCCAGCTGGTGCCAGGGGCCCCCCACCCCTGTGGGCCCCCT
>JAGPOW010001543.1:50407344-50561852 GCA_030014935.1 Caiman crocodilus
TATGAGGATACTGCGCCCCAGCTGGCACCAGGGGCCCCCCACCCCTGTGGGCCCCCTATGAGGATACTGCGCCCCAGCTGGCACCAGGGGCCCCCCACCAGGGGGTTGCCCAAGGCCTCCTCCAACCCCTAACAGCCTCACCCAGACCACCGGTGTAATACCACAACGCACACTCAAGCCTGTGGCTATAGCTGAAACATAAGGCACCTGGCCAAAACAACACAAAGTAAGCCACCTGGCTATGACTTAGCACCACTGTCCAGCCTTCAGAGCTCTCATAAGCTGTGCTTGCCATCCTGCACGTTCCCATAGCCTAACAGAGACAACTCCTGCCTCTCCAGCTGCTAGCAGGAGACTGCTAACTTGGCCTTGGCTCTGAGGTTTATAAGAGCCAGGCCCTACCCCTTAGGGCCAGCTGACTCTCATTAGTTGCCCTGGCAACTTGCAGCTGTGCTCTTTCTCCCTGCTAAGGCTTTTCCCCAGCAGCTTTTCCCCTCTAGGAGCAGGGCAGCGAAGTGCCCTGCAACAAAGTCAACAACCACTTTAAATTAGTGAATCCAAGTTTGAACTGCTTGTGTTAGATATACTTCAATTTGGCCTCCAATTCCACTAACATTTGATGAATCTGTACAGGCATACACACTCCAAACTGAACTGTTTCTATGGGTTCTTCATTAGACTGAGCCATCAGATTTCCAGAAGTGGGATCTTAAAGGCCCCATTAATCCCAACTAATTAAAAACTCTTTATGACACATATCCTCTAGCTGAATCTGCTGTAGTCAACTTAATGGTCCCAGAGACATCATAGAAGAGAGATGCTTAAATGTGCACTAGCTTTGAGAAAGCACAGAGGATGGGGAAAGGGTTTTCTAATGCAGGCCGAGAATGAAGTAATTCTGATATACATGAATATCTCACAACAGAAAAGGAGGGAAAGAGTGTATTGGAAGGGTGGTGTGGCTGTCTGACTGTCCTTGCTTTCAGGTCTTGGGCAATTTGGAGATCCTGCTTCAGTCTAGAAGAATGGGAGACAGATGAGAAGAGGGAGACTTGCATTCCACTCCTGTAAGAAACCCCGTCTCACTTTCATCCAAGTAAAACATACACCCAAACCTCAAAGCCCCACAGGACTGTGCTGGACACGGACTTGGCTCCCACACCCAGATGACCTACTCATCCAGAAATCGACAGGGCTTGCAGCCACAGTGTTTTTCCTTCCTCCTTACACAGATCCATCGTGTCCTGAAGGGAGGCCAACAAGGGCGGGAAAGAGACTTCACCTCCTGTTCAACTCTCTGTTTCCCCTGCAGCTCAGGGAGCTGATTCTTTCAAACAAAACATTGTTTCATCTTGATTCAGATCTGAGATGGATTAAATGACTACAGCACAGGGTGCCAGTTGCCTCTGGCATGCAACAGAGCCCCCGGTTTCCAAGCAGAGAAGGACAGCGTAATGAGATATGGGGCCTTTTGATTTCTAAGTCATCTGCTTGACTCCAGCACAAACTGACAACAACCCAAAGTTAGCATTGCCCCCTGGCTGCTCAGGGGCCTACATAGAAATAAGTCAACGGTTTCACATTTCCCAGCAGGCATCAGTAGGCGTTCACCTCTCAAAAACGCCCTCACAGTTGGCACTAATTGGTCTCATTTGTTGGCAGTCTGAGCAGACAGCCTGAGGATTGACTGGACCAGGGAAGCTGAGCTACCCTTATACCCCTGGATGTGGCCCTTCCAGGTCAACGTTGACACACATTGGCAAGGGGCAGAGGAAAGTTGTGCTGCTGCCGCCTGTACTGCTGATAAAAGAGGGCACTTGAGTTTCCAGGACTGCCAACCAGACACCTTTAACTAACACTAAATTCAACTAAAACATAAAAAATTAGAGTTTCTAGTTCAGGAGGCCACTGGCAGGTTGGGTACACTAGAAATGGGCTAATATTTTGCAAAGTCTTGCAGAGACTGGTTATTTCAAATCCATCTCTGTTTATCAAACTGGCAGTGTAACTTTTCTAATGGCCATCATTAGGATTCCAAACAGTATCCATAGTAATAATTATTAATAACTTCCTGTTTGGATGTTCAAATTTAGGTTTGGTTACAGCAGGGTGCTCCTTCCTTGATTTTAGTGGGAGCTGTCTATGCTATGCACTTCTGAAAACCAACCCATTTTAAGTTAAACCCTTAAAGAGATTTTGGAATTGTAGGTGCCCAAGGTTGAAAATTTTAGCCTAACTGATGTACTGTGTTACATGACAAATTACTAGCAAAGCCAAGCTTAGACCAGGTCTCCAAACTCCCACCTATAAAGTGAAACCTTCCCTTTACCAAGCCAATGCCTTTTTCTGCTAGTTCATTCTTCCTGCTACAAACAGTGTTTGATCTTTTCTACTAGGAGAAGTAGAAAGCAATAAAAGTTAAATAGGCCTAATAAACTGATAGGTCTCTGCACCTGACTAGGGCATGTCAGTTCTTAGTTAATCATTAGAGAGAGCTCATCAAGCTACAGTGTTTAAATCTACACTCTAAAATCCCTCTCCCCTGAGATTTCAGGGGTGTTTGAATCTGGAGGCACATTACAGCAATGAGTATTAGCCACAAAAGTCAGGTCAGGGTTCAGCTTCCACCCCCACAAAATTATACAGGATTTTGGATTTGAGCTTTTCAGGGCGACCCAGCTCTCCACTAAAATTTAAATGGGCCAATGGCTTTGGTGGGACACTGCCTAGAAATCTTTCAAAACTTATTATGTTTGTTAGATATGGTTATTATTAGAGGTAACATTAATTGATGCTTGCTGACATCCTGTTCGCTATTCCCAATACTACTTGGAAAAATAATCTGTGTAAAATCGCTTTCCAAAGAGAGATCCCAAGTTAAGACATTCCTCACATTACTGGAGACCATAAGCAGCATTTGGAAGTGATTAGCACTGAGATAGCTTGACAAAGTGACTGATGTGAGGAGTTTAATCTGGACAATAAGCAGCAAGAACAAGTCACAGCCCTTTACTCCCAGTCTTTGGCATGGACTACAGTTGAAGTGTAGTGCTGGAGAAATCGCCTGGATGTTCATTTCAATGTTTGCTTTCCAATTTGTGAGATATGAGTGGATTTTAATTACAAAAAGCTGCTGGTGATCTTAATTCCCCAATCTGTCAGGTTCCTTGGTGGCAAAGGCAGGCAAGTCAAGTATGTCCCAGATCCCTCTTCTGTCTGCACCATATGACCTTAGGGGAAACAATACCATTCTCCATCCAGATAACCTCAAGAAAGAACTTGAGAGTTGGGTGTATTTTGCTCTGTTGAGGAAGCTGTGAGCTGATACATTTGAGGCTGGGAACGCTGTGAAGTCACGTAGTCCTTCCTTCTTTTCTTTATGTAAGATTCTTGGTGGCTAGGAAACATGGGGCCAGATTCCCCTCCTCCTGTGAGAAAATCCACAGGAGGCAGCTAAGGAGTTCAGCTTCTGGAACCTGTGCATTCCCCAAGTAATCTCCATGGCAGCCTAGGAACATCTTATCTTTTTAACAGTTACCAGGGAGAATGATGCACACAGCACATCAGCCCCCTAAACTCCTACCTCCAGCTTGCCTTCTGTGCTCATGCAGGTCTGCATGCTGTGGAAGCCCTCCATGACTTCCAAAGAGGGCAAGATGCTCCCATGAAGTTGAAGTTTAGAGTTACCCTTATTGGAGTCAAAACTGTGTCTCCAAGAAGACATCATATTCTAAACTTGTCCACTAAAGTATATCCAGGAGCTGGAGGCTCCATGATACTTCAGAACATTCCTATTAATATCCCCGCACTATTAGGGAGTTTCATAATGAAATCTAGGCATGACAAAACTATTAAGTTTCTCCTATTATAACTGAAGAGAACCATCCAGGTGGGAACAGAATGTTAATCAAACCAGAGTTAAATTCTTGAGTTTTCAGACAGCCTGAACTAGTAGCTGAAAGAAGAAGGTGACTGTTCCAGTTCATATCACCAGTGGGTTGACCTTTAAGCCTAACGACAACAAATGTGAATGGCAGTGGCAGACCAATGGAGGGGGCAGGAGGGGGCCATGGCCCCTGGGCACCAGCTGGTGAGGCTGCTGGCCAGGCCCTTCAGGGTTCTTATCATTCAACGTGACTTTAAATATTGCTATGAGAAGGGCAGGGAGGGAGGCGCAAATGCAAACATTGGCTCCCAGGTGCTGGAAACCCAGGGTATATCACTGGTCAATGGTGCTAACTATTCCAATACTAATGCTGACCAAGATTGCTGCAGTGGGGAATGAATTATTTAAACTTCTCTCCCCAGACACACATAGCCACGTACAAATCCTGTTCGGGAGGTGAGGGAAACAAGGAGTTCTTCTCCACAGTTCAAACAGCCTTAGCTACATCCTGGTTACCAAAACTTGAAAGTACATCCCTTTTTTTCCTGAGATGTCATGTGTCCCTTACAGAACTTCTAAAAATCTATTTTCTGTCCTGATTGTTTCCCCAGTAGAATTATGTCCTTGATACAACAGGGGGAGAGGGTGATACAGCAGCTCATGATATCTCAACAGAGGAAAATCTGAAGGCAGCAAGAACAGATGTATTGTCCCTAAAAATGCCATGCTGATAGGCTGGATCATATCCAATATCTGTTCTCAATTCACTCAAGACCTCTGTTTTCTATACTGGGTAGAGCTGCTGTGGAACTGGGAAATAGAGAACTGGACTCTAACCCTGATTCCAACAGTGACTTTATGTGTGATCCAAGTCCTAATTTTTCCCCCATTCCAGCTTCTACAAAAAAACAAACTTTGAACTAATGCCCCAGTAAGTTTCCCTAAGCAGCTCCGTCACCACAGAAGAAATGAGGAGAGAGGTGGAAAATGATTCAAGTGTCAGGTAAAGAGAATGAAACATTTTCAGCACACTGTGACCATGCCTATTCTACAAAGTTTTGATAGAAAAGCTGCTAGCTAAAACTGCACCCCCTTGCTACTTGAGCAAAACCCCTGGGTTTAGCTGTGCTGATAAAAGAGGATTTTTGTTAGCCTAATGTCGATCATTCAGGGTGGTGTAGCTGCTCTGGCAGACAAACCCCTTCCGGAAGTCTCTGCTCATTTATCTATAGCAATAGAGGCTCCACAGTGTACCTGTGCCCTTCTTTAGAAGCAGATGAGCTGGTACCCTGTCTGCAGATTGCATTAGGGCAGGAATTTGTGATAAATCTATGTGTTTGGAAGGCACAAGGCCAGAAACTGGGAAGGCATATTTAGATATATTTTGTAAAAGAGTAGGTCCAAGAAGTGATTTATAAGAGCAGGAAGAAGACCAAGGAAATGGACCTAACTATGTCTCAGGAGGCAGGATGAGATTCATAATGGCCCTGACATTCTCAGATACATGTGAAACTTTGTGTGATACCCAGTTTCCCTGTATTAGATCGTCAGAAAGGGGTTGAGCCCAGGCTGATGAGCTCCAAATTTGACAGGAGGTTTTTCAGGGACTGAAGTCAGTATACTAAGCCTATCATTCTCCATATATAAACATCCAGGGTTCCCCTGGAGCACAGTACAAAGTCATACTTGGCTCAGTTTTGAGCTTAGATTTTTTTTGTGGGTTTGTTCTTTCAAAGAGATCTTAGTAAGATCAGTTTGCATCTAATTCTTGTCAAATTCTGTGATGCTGGCACCTGAATCTAATTTTCTCTCTGTCTTATTTAGTCAACATGATGCAAAGTTTAGGTCATTCATGCAAATGGTGGCCAGCTTGCAGGATTTTAACCCATCTCAGTTCTGCTGTGTTTGTTTCTGGAATTTGGATGAGAGCTCATGATTTCAGCTTTTAACATGTAAAGAGCTGCCTAGCTCGAATGAGCAGCTGTCACAGTACTTCTGTCTTTTCAGAGTAGATGGAGTTTCCTATACTAGGTTTGTCAAAGAGTTGGTGAATAATTTTACCAACAATGAATGACTGGCAGAGCAGGGAAGTGAGAGCTGGGATTCCAGCCTTCTATTCCCGATTCCAACATATACTCACTGCATGGCTAGAAGCAGATTGACTCTCACTTATCCAGCCTATCAAGTCAATTTTAACCTCTTTGGGCCATTGAGGCCCCATCTGGGAGTAATATCTATCAAGTGTCTAAAATCTCTCCCAGCTATAAAGTTGGTCTTATACAAGATATAACCCCTTGCTGCTTGCATATTTTCTGGAGCATCATGGCTACAACATTCCAACCCTACTACACTATATTAGTGATTGCTGGTATTTTATTGGAGCAATGCCATACAGCTGTTGCCACCCAGGCACCCTTGCAAACTTCAAATACTTATCTGAGGAGCAAGAAGTTTAAATAAACAAATGGAGATACCTGTCAAAAGCTGCCATCTGAGCCCCAGGAAACATAACCCTCCCCTGCAGGCAGCTTATGCCTCTCACTGCTTTGTGCCACACTTCCTTACACTGAATTCTTTGAGTCTCCTATGCTATTCCAGGTTTGGGGATGGATGGGACAGGGTGGAGTCACCAAAATATTTGAGGGTTTTAAGTCTCCTCTGAATCCTTTGTTTGATTAGACTCCAGTTCTGTCCAAGTTTAGGGTAGCTTATCTCATGTCCCATGGGGTTTTTTTCCCCACATGACAGGTTTTCTTTAAAATCAAATCCTGCCATGATGAATGGCAGGGAACAGACTGGAGGGACAAATCCTCCCTGAGTGTAAATCAGGATTCACACTGAGAACCTGTGGTTGGTTGGCAAGAGGAGTGTGTTAGCAGTAGGATAGGGTGATCCTATTGGATGGGAGGAAGGAGTCCAAAGAAACTCATGTACAGAAGCTGTGGATCAGGGCAGAGATTTTTGGCAGATTTCTTCCAACATGACACCATCTCTTTTTTTTGTTTAGATAATATATAGCCTTTTACAGCACTCAGCCAATCCAAAGGATTGGGCAGACATTGATAAACAGATCTGAACACAGTTAAGGCACAGATTTTTCAGCCCTCATCTACACATAACCACAAAATTATATCTCTTTAACAATAGGTAAAGTTTTTCAAACCTCCTTCCAAGTGTGGATGCAGTAATATTGGTATAACATTTCTAATCCCTAAATATTGATGCAACTATTACCCTACAGCAGGGCTACGGTTAAACTGTGGCTCATGGGACAGGTTGATGCAACTGCTGTAGCTGCCGCATTGGTGTGAGAGCAAGACATAAATACCACTGCTGCTCACCTTCCTCTCCTTTCCCAGTGACAAATTTGGGGTCTAGCTGCTGGTGACTAAATCTGGAGGCAGGGCGATGACCAGCAGTGGTGTTTGCTCTGTGGGTTCTGTTTGGCACCTGTAGGGCCAAATGAGTTGAAGAGAGGAAATATGTCTCTGGATATATCCAAACATAGAAAGTCGCATCCATAATGATTATACAGTACAAGCCTATATGGACAACAGGCTTTAGCTGGTATAAAACAGCATCAGTCCATTAAAATCAATGGAGGCACATCAATTGACACCAAATGGCAACCTGTTTCTGACATGGTTCTCACTTCA
The DNA here is from genome assembly GCA_030014935.1 of Caiman crocodilus. Lineage (NCBI taxonomy): Eukaryota > Metazoa > Chordata > Crocodylia > Alligatoridae > Caiman > Caiman crocodilus. Next base: position 50,414,887 of record JAGPOW010001543.1, read on the forward strand.
TAGCAGAAACAGTCCAGGCACAGAGCTGCAACACAGCACTTGAGGGAAGTACTTTAAAATCAGACAATCTTTTGAATGCTAGTCACTTGCCCAAGGCCAAACAAGAAGTCATTGGCAGACCTGTTATTAGAACTCACAGCTTCCTGACTGCTCTTCTACTTTTTCCTGTAAGCATTGTCCAGTTAAATGAGATGCAATTTCCCTTTTGGTGCTGTTGACTAAACTGATATTGAGTTTGGAAATTTTTTTTGCCCCCTAGAGAGATTTTTTTCCCCTACGTCCTTGCTTTAGATTTTGCTTGGTTTAACACCTTCATGCTCAGTTTATAAACTCTTTTGAGCAGTGTGTTCATGTCTGGAAAATGCAATGCACACAAATCAGTGACAACATCACCAGTCTTATATGAATGCAATTACACCAAATGTAAGGTTTCTAAATTGCCTTAGTTTATGCCACTGTTGATTATTTGCACAGCCTATTATTGTCTCACTAGACCAACATGCATTTTCCTTTTGCATTATTAGTGTAAATGTTAGAACTAGTGAAAGAGTTTGGATTAAGTCCATGCATTAGCAGTGCCAGTAGCAGTTTATCCAACACACTTCCCCAACATGCCTCTCCCCTGGTGGGACACACTAAAGTAGTTCATTTGCTGTGATCCACTCAATCTAATACCTCTCTGCTGGCACTCATTCACAAGTCACTTCTAATTGGGGATTTCATGGGAAGTAGCTTTTGTGATGTAGGCATAAATCTGGTTGAATCAGATGAGACTCCTACATCAGAGTAGATTTTAATGGTCAGAGTTATTTATTTATTTATTTTTAGAGTTTAGCAGGTTGGGCTCAGTTTGGATGCCGAGTATTTTGGCTACTTTTTTCAATAAAAATTACTATTTTCTTTTTTTCTAATTGAAAATGCTTTTTGATTAAATAGCAAATACTTCATGGTTGCCAAAAGTAAATGAGATTTTGTTTTTTTAGGTAACTGGAAAAAAATTACACAAACAAATTGTTTCCCAGACAGCACTAATGCAGATTGCTTAACATCAGGTAGTAACTGGCTCCACTGCCACATTGTAACATGCCGTGTAGACATGAGAAGCTCTGTATCTCATGTCCATTCACCTAACTCTCATGGACAGTACACCAACCCACTTATTCCCCTTATATATTTTCCTTCTTTTGCATAAATATGTTCCTTTTCAGATGCTTTCCTAATTCTGACCTGTCTTTATTAGACAAGCTGTTTCCATCCCATTTCTCTCCTTGTCTCAGGAATACAAAAACTTAGAGCAGTGAACAAGAGAGTTTCCCCCAGTTCTGCCCCAGTCCTACACCATAAGCCATAGCATAGTAGTTGCAACGAATAAGTGGCATTTGGAGTCTGAAGATGTCAGGGTTGTGATGACAGCTCTTTGAACCATGAGATGGGAGAGGTAGCAGCAAACTGAGGGAGATAGTGAGCAAATGAAAGATGTTTTCTGGGCTGAAGGCAGCAAACATCTCCACACGCCAGCACCCACTTGCGAAATAACTCAGCAGTCCAAACCATGAGCAAGAGACTTGTCATGGAAGTGCCAGAGTCCAGCTCCAACCTGCTAAAAGGTTTGGGACATTCTGACAGCTGATGGGAGGGGGAAGTGATGTAGCAAGAGGGGGATATTTCCAACTTGAGCTTGAGCATTCACAAATATAAACATCTCCTTGTCCTTTGTGAAAGCCACAATCTTACCTGGTATCAGTAAATTCCAAGCATTCGGGGTCTTAGTCTCATATACTTGGGAGCTCTAATCACCAAGAGCTCTACTTTACAGCAGCAAGTGAGAAGGAATCGAGATCTGATCCACTTGTTGTCTGTGCCTCATCCTTCTTTTCAGTGTCATTAACTCCTATAGGCCTTGGAATTACTATTTTTTTAAAGAAATGACAAAAGAATAGGGTACTATGTAGCTCAAGAGTACAGTGCAACATGGGTCCTTACTAGTTTGAATCCAGCTGTGACAGGTAGGTGTCTGAAAGTGCTCACTATCCAACAGCTATTGATGGAGCTCATGTGAAATGAATTGGGTGTTCTTAACTGAACAGGAGTGAGCAGGTGAGCCCAAATCCATCCACAGTATTTGGCATTAGCTTGGCACTACCTCCCAGCAAACTCAGGGAGTGAATGAGTCAGGCAAGGTTTCATCTCTCTTTCCCTTTCTTAAAAAATACTCCAGATTTTTGTTAGCCATAGCAAGAAAATATGACCAAAATGCCCTGTGTTAGCAATGCCAGGGCCAACTCTAGTTGGAGCTACACTGCTTGGGAAGCATATACCTCTCACAGGAAAAGCATTTGAGAAAGTCATGGCTGAGAGAACTAAGACGCTAAAGGGAACAAAACCAGCCAGCCAAGTAAAAGTAAAATGACACCCTTATACAGCAGCAGCAACTCTCATACAGCAACCCATATACAGCAAAATTTTAGCTTGTAAATTTACTGAGCCACTGCAACTACTCTGCATTTATTTGGGTGTTCATCTTATTATTGAAGGAAATGTCTCCTTTCTCCTTCTGGTAATTGGAAGTTTCATTAGGAAGTGTATTCCATCAGAAGGAAGCTTTATCCCAGCTAGCCGTAACCCTTGAACATCCTAAGAACTGTTTCAAGACTGATTATGAGTAAATATACCTAAGCAGCAAGTTGAGATATTCTACATAGGACAATAAGGCTTAGCTGGTAATTGCTTCTAGAAAGTGATCATATTTTCTACACAGCTAAGCAATACATAATCAATAATAAGCAGTAGCTAAGCTAAGCAGTATATTAATAATACACTATTATGAGAAATTAATACTAAATTAATGTCCTTAGTTACATCAACTTAAGTTTCACTGGGTGCATCTACATATGCAATTAATGAAACACAATAAACTCCAGAGCAATTTGAGCCAGAGAAAACTGCTCCTGGGCACAGCATCTACATATGTGCCAGAGATAGCAGCAATTTGAACTGGGGCAGGGCAGGCTTGGGCTGGCAGAGGGCATGTGGGGTCAATCCTAGGCTCCAGATGGCAGCATTGGGCAGTGGAGGGGCTGGCAGGAGCCAGGAATCTGACCCTTGGAGCATTTTGTGCCAATGGTCAACATCTTCACATGTATTTGAACAGTTAATTACTCCACTATAAGATAGTACTGTCCTTGACAGTACCACTTTATAGAGGAGTTATTAGTTTGCAGTACCCTAATTTTGGCAAACATGTAAACAGTAACACTTTAGTGTGAAGCTACTGTCTATTCCACAGTAAAGTACATGTGTAGATGTACCCGCTGGGCATATCTATACATGAATATTAGTGCAATGAAATAAACTTTAGCGCAGTTCACACCAGGCTTTATTGCTCCCAGGCACAGAATTTATACGTGCGCACTGGACCACAGCACAGTGAACCAAGGCAATGCAGGCCTGGCTGGCAGGGGGCCCCATAGGTTGGCCTGCTAACACCCAGCTCAATTGCTGAAGAGGGGCTGGCTGGGGCATGAGGATGCTTCAGTGCAAGTCTAGCCAGCAGACAGCCCCCACACTAAAGCACTTTCATGCCCTAGCTAGCCCTGTCAACATCTACAGGTGAGTTGAAGAGCAGTAAATAACTGCAGTAGGATAGTACTTATATCTGGCAGTATTAACCTATGGTGGAGTTAATTAGTTTACTTTGGCCTACTAGCTCCTCATGTGACGTTTTACTGCGGAGCTAATTAGGCAACTGCAGCAAGTGTCTCATGTATATGTGTCCACTGAATATAAATCACAAGAAGTAACTAATTAAATCTTTTGGATCTGCAAAAATGGGATCAGATGTCTCATACAAACAGCCTTTTCAGCTTCTGATTTAGCCAAATATGCCCTGACAGCAGCTTTACATTACATAGGTACTTCTGCTCAGGTCCCGATGATGCAATAAGAAGGAAATCAGACACCAGGATGGGAGAGTGAAAGAGGAAGATAGCTTCAATAATATTGCATAGTTACTCAATGAGGGTCATTTCAAGGCCTTACATAATGAAGAAGATGTGTTTTTCTATAGTAGCAAATGGATGCCTTGAGGGGCAGTAATGTAACTAGAGGTGGGCAAGCATGGCATCAGCCTAGGTGCTAATTTAGAGGGAGTTGCAGAATGGTGGGCCCTGGGGAGCCCATGCCATGGCAGCAGTCACCCATGTGAGGGGAATTTGTACTGTGGCAGAGGCAACAGCAGCCTGTGCATGGAGAGGAAGGACCTCTCCAGTGCTTGGCTCCCCTGCAGTCCCGCAGTTCCCCAGGACTTGGCACCCGCTGTCCAGGGTACCAAGATTCCTAGTTATGCCTCTGATGAGGGACTCCAGCATGGAGATAGAAGGTTACCATAAGGATTAGCTCAGAAAGGGTGTTCCATGTGCAGGTGATCAGATGGAAGAAACAGGCAAATAGGGTATTGAAGCTGGTGGGGCTGAAGGCAGACGTGAGATATGAAGAGAGGCACAGTCAGCTTAAGGGTGTAATATAATCAGAGCAATGGACAAGGGTGATACTCTTCACTGCAGCATTTTGAATAGACCAAAGGAGGGAAAGATAGATTTATCAGCAAACCCAGATGAGAGCCTATGGGCACATCTACCTTTCAGTTATTGCACTGAGTGCAGCTAGGGCAGACAAACCTGAGTTCACTTTAAATTAGCTAGTTCAGGCACTGGTAGCATGTAGCAGTGGGTGCTCAGTTTGGTGGTTGTGCTGTTGCTACACTACTAGCTAATTTAAAGTTACTTTGGGTATGTCTACAGCAGGCACACAACCTGCTGTGTAGATGTAGCTGATAACAATGAAGATGGGAGAGGATGAGGTTCTAGAGAAAGATGACTTTTTGCTGTGAGAGCTGAGGGACATAGTTGAATGTAAAAGATGTTCTGAAGGAACATGGGATGGGATCTGGAAAGAGCGTAGAGATGTGGAATAAGAGCGTGGTTTGGGTCCCAAGCAGCCCCCATGTTCTAGAGCAGGAGGGAGAACTCTGACATTATCTACAGACACAAACAATAGGGGAGGAGGATTTGAGAGGAGAGAGCACCATTTTGGTTGCACTGAATTTAAGCTGAGAGAGAGGCTGAGATGCAAGACTAGTAGAATACTTCAAACTACAGCTGGGGGGCTTCCAGAAGTTGTTAGCACCTTTGATTTCCATGGATTCAGTGGGGTCAGATACTAAACTGAATTACAAATGGGAGCTGAGGGTGTCTGCACACCCCTGCCTGGGGCATGCAGGCTTGTGATTGGCTCTGCCCCGGCTCTGGACTATGCTCTCACCACTGCAAGATCCCAGCCCAGCTTCAGAGCAGCTCCGCACCCTGCCCTGTGCCCTGCCAGCAGCGGCGGTGCTCCAAGAGGGGCCGGGGGAGAGGGCTATAGCCACCCCAAAATTCCCATAGCCCATCTCAGCCACCCCTCCCAATGGCACTGATACCACTGCCTCCACTGCTGCTTGCCCTGCACTGGCATCTGAGCCTGCCCTGCTCCTACCTGCAGCATAGCACCCCCACCTGGAAGAGGCTGATGCTGCTGCTGCCTGCCAGGGCTTGGTTGCCTAAATCTTTGAAAGGCAAGGTGATGCTCTCCTGCGATATGCCTTTGGATGCACCGTACCATGGAAGGGGAATGCATTGTTATTGCAGCATGTAAAATAAATCTGAATAGCTCCTGGAACAATCTTACATACAAAAACATTTTTAGTTTCTGGTACAGAGATGAACAAAGGGTGCAGTAACAAAATGTTACATTTGTAATAGTTTAAAGATCCACAGTAGGGATTCATGCCCATCCAATTTCTGCAAACTATTACCTAATCTAATTCCCTTCATCCCATTACTTAAGAATTTACAACATATAACCTCCACTGAAATGATTTCTGGTAAATTTCTTGAGAGCTATTCTGAATCTCACATCATCCTCAGGGTCCAGGGTCAACCATGCATTAACGGCAAGGCATTTATCTACTGGGTAACTCATTCCCTGGCAAACTATTTTATTTATGCTTTTTAAATTCAGGAAGCAATTAATAGTTGCCACAAAAGCAACATGCTTCTCTTGATTGAGGGCCATGAAGACATCACTTTGATCTTACAGAAAGAAGATGCACGTCAAATGTGAAGGAAAGAAGTTTTGTGATCTTAGAGCAGTTTCGTAGAATAATGTAGAATTGTCTTGTCTCCCCCCTTCTTTTAATTTATTTTAAAATTTTAATCCTGTAAGCAAGCATTTAGGAAGAGCTCTAAACACTTACACTTCAGGGCATAAGTCAACCACTAATATTGCTTAGAAAGAAACTTTCCCTCTAGGCAGATTACTCCTTGACTGCTCTCTGCAGGGTTTCTTTGCACCTGCCTTTAAAAACATCTGGTCACTGTGAGAAACAGGATATTGACTAGACAAGCCAGTGGACTGATCCACTGTACTAATTCATATATTCCTAAATGTAATGATCATGCAACTGAGCACGCTTTGAGCCAGGAACTAGTGAATGCTGCTCCTTAGTTCTCTTTCAACTCCTCTTCAGGTAATGCAGCAACGATTTACTTCCATGGGGATCAAATGGGGAGCTGCTATACTGAAACAGATCAGCTATCCTCCTAGCTCAGCATCAACCTGCTTGACAATCTTAGAAGAGCAGCATAGGACTGAGCAGGTGGCGGAAGTTCCACCCCATTCCTGGACATGGCTCCTCTAGATACGTTGCATTGAGAAACCTACAGGAATTGAACCTGGAAATTCTGAATTTACAAGCCTGAGTCTCCCTTCAAGGGACTGTATTCAATGATGCTAGAAGCCCCTTGCAGTGCTATGTACCTGTTCTGTTAACAAATGATCTTGGTTAGCTTGGTGCAACACCAGTTTTCCAAATCTATCTGTACCCTATCTGTTAGCAGAAGATAAAGATTTGCTTTATATATCTAAATTAGCATGGTGTACATTAATAGTGCCCATGTGCAGTCTGTCTTGCAGATATGGACTGGATGTCACTGTCTAGGGATGTCAAACAGGCACCTTTCATCAGCACAAAATTCACTTGGAAAACCCTAATACCTAAGCGTAAGGAAAACTAAGGTTTCTCCCACATACCCACAATAATCCCTCAAAGAGTTGCGGCTCTGGTTTCCTGTTTCATGATAGCTTTGAGTTACAACATGGTGATGACATTTCAGAAACAGTCAGCCTCTTTAGTATTGCCAACCCTAGACATTCACAAATCACAAGATTTTTTTTTCAATGACAGTATTCTGAATTCTTTTCATTCAACTTCTGGCTTTTGAGCCTTTAGAGTACATTTGGGTTGCATTTTTCTAGTTTTTCTCATCAGTCAAAAGAAAGAGAGCTGGAAACTTCCTTAAAAAAGAAAAGAAGATTATCATTTAATCATATGGGTCCTGATGTTTGAGGTTCAAAAAATGTACTAAATATAGCCAGCCTCCTGTAAAAAAAATAAGGCAAAGCTGGTCTTACAGCATCCTTTGAAAATAATTATACATAGATTTCTTGACTGGGGATGTGGTCAATCTTTCTGAACCTAAGTATCTAAAGTTAGACACTTAAATTGCTTTTGTACCAAAACTACGTATAAAAGAATTGGTCCTAGAGTCTAAAATCGTCCTATAACCTATGACAGGAGTGCCAACCTAGAGTATGGATGCCACAAGTGTATAACCTATGCACAGGCACAGGCAGCCTCTATGTGGCATGGAACAGATGAGGGAGGGGACAGGCAGCACAATGGCAAATGAAGTCGGGAGCAGAAAACAAAGCAGCAAATTGGGCAAGGAGTACAGGGGAGGAAGCAGAAAGCAGAGCAGCATATCAAACAGGAAACACAGAGCTAGGAGCAGAAAGTAGAACAGAAGATTGGTCAGAGGTAGGAGATCAGCGTGGTGATCATGTAACATGGGAACATGTTACCTATACAGGTTGTAGAATCTCCTTCCTTGGAGGCTTTTAAGACCCAGCTAGAAAAGCCATGGCTGGGATGATCTAGTTGGGGATGGTCCTGCTTTGCACAGGGGGTTGGGCTAGATGTGACCTCCTGAGTTCCCTTCTAACCCTCATTTTCTATGATTCTATGATCTATACAACGGGCGTAGCTCCAAGGCTGCAATTTATAAACAGTGCTTCTGTTCTGCACCAATAAATCTTAACTATGACCTGGATGGACTGTTTCTGAAGGTGACAGGAAGACTGGTTACGGTATCCCAGTAAAAACATTCAGCCTGTTGTCCAAGACTACCCAACCAGGGGATCCATTAGCATCAGTTAAAGCTCCCTTGCAATCCCCTCAATGTCCCAAACAGAGTTGGCTTTCATGCGCTGATACCCTGAGTTAGGCTTGAAGAAGCTGTGCAGAGGCAGTGAATATCCTATTCCCAGCCTCTCACAAATGATCTGTGGACAATCTTTGGCATCTGTTATTTTCTGATATAAATGACTCCTTCCCCATCCCTGACCACCATTGTCCTCCTATGCAAGCTACAGCCTGAAATCCCTCTGCCTAAATCAAGTCTGGTCCAAATTACAAAGGAAGTGTTTATGTAACAGGAGAGCTAACTGTCCATTAATATTTTAAACCCTGCAAATTCGTATTTAATAAGCCATCCTAAAGGTCACTAGCAATTGTTTTATAAAATAATACATGTACACCACCTATTGATTTATAAAAGATACAATAAGATTGTCTCAGCTCTTATTGGGAAGGCTCTGTTCTTCACTAAGAAGTGGCAGTCAGGAGAACGGAGAAAACGGTGAAGCCGTTGCTTTGATCGTGCATCAGAGTCTAGAGTCTTTGCTAGGAATGAGCTATGGCACATGAATGAAATGTGTTCTTCCACTTGCTAGTCAATCTGGAGGGCTCTGTTTAGATCTCAGGTACATGAAACTATATCACAGAGCCATTTTTCAACTAAGCCAGTGCAGAGGACAACTTGAAACACCTCAGAATGGTAGGCTGAAGCTCAGGCTGATCCAACCTTGTCCTGGAATGTGAAACTAGACGGACAAAACCACAATGCAGATTTTAGAGACAGAGTTCTGGTGGCTTTGGAAACCACGTATGAAACAGTCAGCCCTATATAAACACCCCCACACCAAGAATCATGATCACATGATCTTCCAAGTGTTCCAGTGGCTCCTGCAGCATCTAGTTTAAAACTTCTCTGCTTTCCAGAGTCACACACATCTCTGATTCGGGCAATGCAGGGGTATTGCTACTACCAGGGTGGCTCAAGTCTGGGTCACACAGAGACCGCTACCTTCCTTTCAAGAGCTCTGTTGGCTAGGACTGTGGGCTACAGATGGAGGTGGTTTAGCCTTTCACTAAAAAGTTTGACAGCACTTTTAAGACAAGCCATTTTAGTTGGCCAGTCAATCAGAACAGGCAGAGCCTGGGGTCAACAGCACTGGCCCTTTCCACCAGGCATCCCCCACTGGCTTTCTTCACACATCGCATGTCTGTCTCACCTCCCTTTTTCCCCAAAAGTTCTGCTTTGTTCTCCAACCAGCCACCTCCTCACAATTTTGCTTTCACTCTCACAGATCTCCATTATTCACTCTGTACCTCCTTCTCCTCACTTCCGTTCCAGGCCCTCCTTCTTTTAGTTGGCTCTATCTCAAAGAAACACCCCCTCTTGTCTCCACCTTCTCCTATCACTTACTGAAACATGGTTCTCCCCTCCCCATGGCCGATCAGCTGCTCCTCATCTTCATCAGATTTCAACACCTCCCTCCCCCTGACTCATTGGTTACTGTGGAAGTGCTCGGATCGCCTTCTCATCCTCTGGTCATTACCGGTCTCTTTCCTTTTACTCTAGCAGTGCACCTCCCTCATAGCCTTTGAGGCATAAATGATGTGTACGTATTGACAGTGTGGGGGGACAACACCGTGCTGCCACTGCCACCACCCCCGCTGCTGCCCCAGCGTAGGCACAGAAATCTGGGGGGTGGGGGGAGCATGTGTCCCCCCCCTGGGTTCTCTGTCCCTTCCCCCTCACACATTGCCTATGCTTTAAGGTACAGCATATGCTATCCAGGTCTTTCCTGAATCTCAGTCAGGATTTCACAAACTTTTTCACCACATATGTCTCCCTTTGTCCAACTCTCTGTTCCTAACCACTTGCATCTCTAACTTAACATCTTCTCTTACAAACAGTGGTCATCTCCAAATCATTCACTCGAGGCCAAGCTTCTATTGTTTCATATTTATGTTCCCCAAGCACCCACAAGCTCCAGTCATGACCTGCAACACTATTATACTAGGTGCCATACAAAAAGAGAACCCCAGAAAGCCCCCACCCAAGACAGCCTATGTGTAAGACATGACTTGATAGGTGGATAGAGGGAGACAAGGAAGGACAAAGCAATTCAGAAAAAATTATTGGTGATAGGCAATAGAATGCCAGCAGCCTAACCATTGTCAAGTTTTTCATGTGTATCAAGACAAAGGAACATTTCATGCAAAAATGTGAAGGAGAACAATGCAATATATTCATGGATATAGACAAAGACTTTATTTTTCACTTCTGTTGCTGATGGGCAGAATGATTGTGGACAACTCACACCATTGCCCTGTGCCTCCATTTCCTCCTTTTAAAAATACAATGTTCACCCCACTAAGGTGTTTTGGGATGAAGAGATGTAGAGGGCTAAGGAAGAGATCAGCATTGTAATTTCTTAAAGTTCCTTTCCCTTCAGTGTAGAGAAAGTATGCTTTCACACACAGCTTCCCAAGCTGCAGCACCAACTGGTGAGATGCGTTGGCTTGAAGGCCGGCTCCTGGTCAAACAAATGGCCCCATTAATAAAACCATCATCATAACAGGCACTGACTGGCCCTATGCTGGCATTTTCAGAGAAAACAAAAACTAAAAGGATGAGTGAGAACAGCTGCCATGGTCACTCTTTCAGCTCTGAATTAAGGCACATTGGCTGGGTTGTGTGGGGAGGACAAAAGTATGTGCTGCTCTGCCTTTTTTATGCCTATGAATAAACAGAAGGAGATCAGTCTGCAAAGATGCCAAGCCAGCACCTGCTGCCAGGGCTACCAGTCACCTACACTAGTGGGTGCATAGCATTAATGTGCTTAGATCCTGACTGACAGCAGGGTCAGGCATTGTGGTTTCAGAAGGAAATGTAAAAGAAATCCCCAAGTGTCAGACCCTGGAAGCCTTGATGATCAAAAGCATTTATTATACCCACTAGCTGCTTTGCTTGCTCTTAATTTGTTAGATATTTAAATGCAATTCTGACAGGAGACTAGAGTGTACCTGGCTGCCTGGTTCAGTGGTCAGGAAACAGAATAGTTCACTGGAAAATTAGTGAGCTGGTTTAAATAATGTGATAATGAGACTTTCCATAGAATGTACTGGAGGGGTTGGGAGGAGAACTTACTGCTCAAGTGGAACAGGAAGACCTAGCATAGGTGTCAGAGCTGGCATATGCCATCCTTCCACAGTGCCATCTTGGCCAATACCCCAATATTCCTGCAATTCCCATTCATTATCCATCCGGGACTCCCTCACATCTCAGAGATACACACTCACTGAACACTGTTTATTTCCAGTATTGATCTCCCATTCTTGGGCCAGGTCATACCAGCAGTACTGTACCAACAAAGTTTGGTGCCCGGGGCAAAGCTTGCAGCAGCAGCCCACACTGTCAGCCCTGGTGGTGGGGGAGGGGAAGGGGGCTCAGAGCAGGGGAAGCAAGTACCCCTGCAAAACCAGTTACTGCTCCTGCACCCCACTTTGTAAAATTTTGGATCCACTCCTGTTGATACCAGGAGTTTCTGCCGAGAGAAGCACTCCATCTTTTCCCTTCCCCATTCTCTGTGGCCTCAGACAAGGCGGCCAGCAAAAGCATGGGGCCCACTATTCATATTCATTCTGCATGCCTAGAACTGATCAGTGCAGACCTCAACATCCTCATGCCATAAACTCACAATACTGTCTCACCTTTGCTTCAGAAATGCCAGATGAATGCCCATTTGCTATTTGCCAATTAGATAAGAAGTCAACAATGAGTAAACGCTTGCAAATTATAGGGTCCTTGTCCATAGCATCACAGTAATATCAGTTGCTTGGGTCAAGCAAATGCTCAATATTTCAAGTAAGATTTTGCTGCTAAGCCTAGAATTCAGCTATGATCATAGGATGGAAAACAAACTAGTCTGTTACTGGGCAGCAGATGTCCTTTCTGCTTAGAGTCCAGTCTTAATCAGTGCAAAAGGGTTTATTGCAAATGTGAATGAAGAGGCCCATGAAGCGAGGGCTAGAACTTCCTGGGTTCAGTCCTTAGCTCTTCAGTGTCATTTTATACAAGTCATTCAGCTCCTTCATGCCTCACTTTGCCTTGCTGAGAAGGACTCTATGTTTTGCCTTACAGAAAGGTTTACCCGGCTTCAGTGTTTTCTGAGAAATTTAAACTGATAATTAAAGTGTTATTTCAAATGTATTATTTGAAATTGTCTAAACTTAGATGCTCCATACTATCACTATACTATACTTTTACACATAGGTGGATAAGATATAAGGCATCACTTGATATTTTACAGAACGTGAGGGGCTCTAGTTACAGGGTATACATTTAATATGTGTAACTGTGACTATTTCAAAGCATATTAGAAGAATTTCTGGCAGTCAGTCAATAATCACTTGCTTTTGACTATATGCGACCAAATCAGTTTTGCTTCAGCTATACAGCCCCCACGCTACAAGGGAGATCCATTCAGTAGATATTTGATACCGGACTAGATATAGATGCTGATGAATATTGTGAGGATAAACATTTATGATGAAAATGTTATTGATATATTCAGGAGACCATGATGGGAAAAATGGAAGTTTTATTCTAAAACTTTAGAAGATTTTCAAAAGTAACTGATATTCTTGGTTGCTCAAGTTGTGATGTCCTTAAGGGCTCAAATTTCAGGTGCCCTGCACTTCTGAAAAACAGGCTTTTTTAAGTACACCTCACATCTGGGACCCAAATAACACAAACACTCCAGGACTTGCTCCATGTCATCCCAGACATAATGCATGCTAGGGGCTGCACTTTGCTCATTCTGTCTGACTGACTCTCTGGTTCGTAGCATATTGGCCAACAAAAGCACAGCCCGACAGGCCTGGCCTGAGATGGGTGAGCGCAAAGCACAAAGGCTCCAAATATATCAGCCAAATGACTTGTGCATATATCCCAGAAGCCTTTGCATTCACATCTTTCTCACTCAAGGATGTTGGTCAAGGATGTTGGTCAAGGATGTCTAGGAAAGTAAAGCCTAAAGGCACCTTATCACAAGGAGGTTCAGAGAGACCTTAAGACAGAAGGAAAGGTCTGATGCTAGTGTTAGTGAGCTTCAGAGGTGGAGACCCCTGAAAGTTGTTTGAATGGACCAGAGTCTTTGTACCTAGTTACTGGCTCTAAAAAGAGATCAGATTTGGACAGTCAACATGGAGGCGACAGAGCTGGGCAGCACCAGTGACCCTAGAAATGATAAGACAGAAAATGTGTTTGGTAAGCTTGCTATTTTTATCTCCCAGAACCTACACTTAATACCCTGCTATCTCCCGCAAAATGTCAGTTAAACTCATGCCAGAAAGTTTGCACCATCTATAAACATGGGCTGAAACTCAGTCATGTAATCCCTGCTTCAGTCAAAAGTTTTAACTGGATTCAAAATATCTAGCTGCATAGCTGAGCTCAGACCCTCTTCACGTGGAACTGCAACTGGCTGGAAACTAAGTGGGACAGGAGCCTTCCCCTTCTCCCATCCTAGTGATTTCTAAGAGCACACCTTTCAACCTCCTCCCCTCACCAAACCCTGTATTCCCTGGTGCTCTAGTATGTCTGTCCCAGTAGTGCTCTCACAGACGCTTCTTACATTTCTGGGACTTGTCTCTGCAGAGGTCTGAGTTAAAAAAATAGCAAGAGACACTTTTCCCAGCTACTACGCTTGTGGCTGTGTCACTCTGGCTTTCTGTTTTCCTGTACCTACTTTTGTGCAAAATGAGAAGAAAGGACAAGGATACGCCCACTGCTATAGATATCCCTGTGACTATCTAGCCACGACATCAGGCTTAGCTGTTGGCTTAACAGAGTGTTGGAGAATACACAGGGTCTTTCAGAGATGTGGGAGGCAGGCAGCAAGACCAACAGCCCACCATGCTCTCCCTCTTCTATGGAGAGTATTCATTCAGCAACCACCTCCCAGGAGGTCTCCATCTCTCCTGGGACAACAGGAATGCTGGCAAATGAAAGGGGATCCCTGAAGGGGTGGCAAGTAAGAGGGAGTCAAGGGTGCGAGACGCAGGTGATAGAGGAAGAGTCTAAGTGATAGATAATTCTTAGGGACAGAGATGTAAAAGGGGAGGAAAGGGCTCTGGACATCCAGAGGGGTAGATTAAAGAGAAGCCACAGAGAGCAGAAAGCCATGAGGGAGAAATGGAGAGGAGGAGAGAGGGAAAGAAAGACTTCTGGAGATTGTGTGCAGAGAAACATGAGATGGAGTAGGGCTACAAACTTGTCAGAGCATAGGCACAGAAGAAAGGAAACAATTCTACAGCTTTCTCATGCTACTGAAGCCATCGAAGAAATCATCTTTGTTTGCTGGAAAGAGGACAAAGCAGATGTCAAGGAAGAATCTCCATAGAAATATGAAGCCCCTGGGTTCTCATGCAGGTAGTCAATGCGTCTTCCCCACCCCTCATCACAGCAGGAGGCATCAGCTGTGAAACAAGCTACCTTTTTCTCTTGGCTAATTCTCCTCTCTGGCCTGCAAGCTTCATTTCAGCAGAGTCGTTCTAATTACTTCAAATGTCACCCCTTCTCCTTACTTTCTGTGTGAATCTGGGAATGACGGACCTAGACAAGCCTCAGGCATTTACTGTGATGAACAGAGACTTCCCTAACTTAATAAAAGAGGGAAACGCTGTTATTATCAGCAACATGGCTGGTGATCTTCACCCCCCCTTCCCTCCCCACTCCTCCGACAGTAGTAATATTGTGCAAGTAATCCCAGCAGGGATCCTGAGCATTGGCCTGCCAGAGGATGCAATAACACAACCCATGTACACAGCTCCTGGTCCCTCCAGGCCCAGCTCTGCCCTTTTATATTACACACTGCTCACTCAAACCTAGGCCATTCCAGTGGGGGAGGAGGAGGCTGTAAAACATGATTAAAAGGGAGGGGGTGGTTATGCCTGAGCTGTCAGCATCGAGCCCACTAGTTCAGATTTCAATATGATCATCTCAGTGACTCCATATTCTCAAATACCCTCCAGGCTGGGAGCTCTCTCTTCTTCCCCTCCCTCCTCAACCAGGGAGATATCTATGGATATCAGGATCACCAGGCAGGCTCCAATGATACAAGTCCTCACCACTGCACCAGCATGTTTTCTTTCCTGACATTTATAATCAGTAATCAAGGTTAACCTGCCCAGGTCATTATTGAAAGAGCCAATCGAAGAGCAATACTATCATGGTAATTTATAATTCAAGTATCTTCATGGCAATGTGTAATTCAAATGTATTGATAGCATTTAATTGTCCAAATCTCCCAGATGGCTTTGGATATCTCAGTGAAAAAGTGCAGCAACCCTTCATAAACATTGCCCCTTTCTCTGAGTTCATCAAGGGAGATTGAAGTTAGATATCAGGATGAAAGTACTAACTGTGAAGTTGGTTAAGCACTGGAGCAGATTACCTAGAGAGGTTATGAACCATTCATCATTAGAAGTTTTCAAATGCAGGTTAAGCAAACCCTTATCTGGAATGATTCAGGTAGGGGTGATCTACTTTGAAATGGGGGTTAAACTAGACGGCCTTGTGTTCCCTTCCAGTCCTATTTTTTTAAGATTCAAAGTGCTTCCCCAAGAGAGAGTCATTAGAGGGAAAACAAAATATTCAGGCTGAGTTTTAAAATGGGCACGTGATCTGGGGACAAGTTTTCAAACATACAGTCAACATTTCCTAGGACGAGATGCCTAAAGTTAAGCTTATCACTAGACATCTGCAGTGGCCTGATTTCAAACTCAGTCAACTTGTGCTTGACTTAGGAAAGGACTTTTGGGTGCTTGGCAGTTTTGAAAAAACAGGATGTCAATCTAAATGTACAACCGTAGATTTATTAGCAGTGTTTCTAAAACTGACCAAACAACTTAGCAGTTTGAGTCTTCCTATAAATTGGAGTTCTCTGCTTCAAAAAGCAAAGGTAGACGACACATTTATACTAATGTAACTAGCATCATACTAGTATAAAAAGTAGCAGACAAAGAATGCAAACTCCTAAACTGGGGTAAATGTGACCCCAGGCTACAACACTACCAGGGTAAATTACATTGGTTTAGGTATCATCTGTCTGCATCCATGCCAGGATATCTATTGGCTAAGGGTGGAACATGTTCCATAAATACCAGAGGTAAAGCAAACAATAGCAGCTTGCTGTATGAGCTATCCATGAGTAGTTGCGGGTCTGTCCTTTATGACTATTGTGTAATTTACACTGGCATACAGTGCAAATTTAATAAGGTTTCGTTTGTCTGTCCATACCTTAAGTCATGAACTCATCTTTAAGATTGTCATTTTTAAAAACTGTGGTATGGTGCCCAATTTTAGGCACCTACTTTTGAAGATCTGGGGAGAGACATCCAGTGGCTCAAAAAGAAGGTAGTCATCTTACCTTTATTAAAAGCCAGTTAAAATGAGAGAAAATAACTCCTATATGTGTCATCAAAAGTTTCCTCTTTTGATTTTAGTGATTAAGAGGTGAGGGAAAGTAGAAAGGCAACATCAGTAAAGGAGCAACTCCTCTTCAGCTACAAAAAGAGAAATGGGGTTTATTCCAAGGCTGACTGGGCATATATCTACATATGCATTTAATGCGCCTGAGTTCTCCGCAGAAAATTCAGGCTCATTAAAACACTACTGGGTGCAAGTCTACATGTGCATCCACATTGGGATCAAATTGCACCCAGCAGCAGCAGCCCAGTCCAGGGCCCTGCTTTGTCCCCCTTCAACAGCTGTGGGAAGCTCCAGACTCCCTTGGGTACCAGCCCCTAGCTGTCCTGGCTTTGTAGGCAGCCTTAATCTGTGCAGGAGGGGAACTTCCTGGTTGGCTTTCCTCAGATATGGGGAGTTGCGGGGGGGAGGGGACAGAATGGGGAAGGGCCCAAGCTCTGGGGGCAGGGGGAATTGTCCTGGCTTTGTGGGCAGCTGTCTGCCAGTCCCACAGATTGGGACCCGTCCCAATCTCCACATGGCTGGAAGGCAGCACCCCACAGAGCTCTCCCAGGGTCCTACTGCCTAGACTGAATGGGAGCAGTTTGCTCCTCATCAGTGTCTGCACATGTGCTTTGGTGTATTAGTTTAATGTATCTACAGGTACTAGGAAATGGTGCATTAGATTCATCTACTGTGCAGTAACTGCTGTGCATACATACATGGTGATGCATTAGCTTAGTCTAATGCACAGTAAAGCATCTCATGGAGACATACTGATAACCAAATAAGAGAATCATTTACACAGAAGCTTGAATGTCAATTAATTCAAATTAAACCCCCCCAACACCACTGTCCCAGGACAAAGTTTTAATATGGATACTTCATAGTTACTTAAAGTGGGACAATGGCCTTGCAGATCTCTAGGATGGAATAAATGGCTTTGTTGCTGCAGAAATCCAAGGTCTGTTTTTAGCTTGTGACAGATCTTCAGCAGTCTTCTATAATTGACTAACAGAGCTTGTTGTCTAGAAGTTTATCCAGATTTGCCTTCAGTTTTCATTGTTCATGTTGCTATGCCTCACTACACCACATACTTTTCACAAAATATACTTTCCCCTTCTTGGAGATTACACCCTCCAGATATTTGCAGATGGTTATCATCCTCTCACAGGGTCATTGTCTGGACAAGTTAAATGCTTGGTGCTGGATCCTAAAGCTCACTGAAATCAATGAAAGGAAAATTTTTCACTTGATTCAATGGATTTTGGATTGTTTCCTTAACCCTCTTAAACTTATATACCCTCCAGTCCCTTAATTGTTCTTGTTCTTCTTTTAATTCCCTCTACTTTTTACATGTTTTGTGTATTGCAATGTTGATTGGGCCAGATAACAATGCAAATTGCAGAGTTCTTAAAGGTACATTCCCTTCCTGTTGCTTAGTGTAAGGCTGCTGGTTGTAGCAGTGTGTGGGTTAGAAGAAGTGTGGGGGGGGGGAGGGAGGAGGGAATCACAGAGCATTATGGAATATGTCAGTGAGTGAATATACATTTTAGAGGAGTGGCCTCCATTCAGTAATTAGTAATAGCGATTCACCCCCACTACCAGGTAGTATTTTCAAAAGCACTCTGTATGTGTCAGGGGATTCTCCTTTAAAGACTGGTGGTGAAACTCTCGTTTAAGTTGAATGCTGGAGAGAAAATGAGTGCCCAGTTCCCTTAGCTCTCTTTCAGAAATTCATTCCAATTGCCTCCCTTTAAGGACCCTCACTAACCCCATACGTGTACCTGGACTCTTTGTGTAAAAACAGACATCATATTTCTCCTGAGACAAAGTCTTTTATTCTGGGATCCTGCAGCCATACAAGCCCATTGCCCCACTTGGAATATCTGTGAAACATCCAGCTCTCCCCAACACCTTTTTTGGCAAAGTTAAAGACGTGGGCAATCATACTGGGATAAACCCATTGTCTGTTTTTACCCACAGAGTAGTCAAATAACTGAAGAATATACTCTAAATTGACTCAGGGGAATAACCCAGGTATGACTAAAGATTTGCTTGAGTTTAGCAGTTCATAAAACTCGTGTAGTTAAGGCATGACCATTTCTGTAGTCAGAAGTCAACAAGCAATGTGTCCCGTGTCACATCCAGCTGCCTTCAGCTCTCCAGCCAAGTACTCATTTACAGTGGGGTAAACTGGGGGCAGCCTTTGGCATAAGTCCAGAGCAGGACTTGATCTCATACTCCTGAAGCCATTGCAAAACACTTTAATCACGCTGTCACCATGCTGAAGGTACACACAGAGAACTTGTTGTTACCTATGATTTCTAAAGATGTTTGTGATATTTGTGATTTATTTAGCCAGTAAATTTTAGTCCATCTGGCCTATTAGAAATCCTATAGTTAAAAGTGGTCCTATAGAGATATCCTAGAGTTAAAATTTACACAGCTTCAATAGGAACCTTACATATTTTAAGGAATACTAGGGAAACACATTTTTGGTGGACTTAAAAAATGCCCGGAGGGATAAAGTAATTTAGAACTACTTCAGAAACACAAAGCATATAATGCTTATAATTATTTCTCTGCCAAAGGCGAATCAGTTTGAAAACTCAGCTTTTGAACTCTAATCCTTATAGAAAAATGCAATTTCAATATGGTGTGTGATCACTTGACTTTTTCTGCAGTTTTCTAGTTAGAATGAAGTAAATGTACCAAAAAGAGTAAACATAAAATTATAAAATATCAAAGCCTTACACTCATATGGCACTTTTCATCAAAACAGAATCCAAAACAATTCACCTACAAAATATGCAGTATATGCTGCATGAGAATAATTTCTCCCCCACTGGAAAGCACATATCTCTGCATTGAAACAAAGCAATATAAACACTACATTGCAATTTTCAAGAGACAGAAGGAAGAATACAAGCTGACATTCTAAAATGTGGGTCCTGAAGCTAACCAATTTGTACAGGATTTTCAAAAAGAAAAGGAACACTAATTCTGAGCCCTCTGTTTTTGGAACCCATTTGAAGCATCTTCCAATCTGTCTAGTGTCTCCAGCTGTGATTCTCAATAAACAGTCTGATTTTCATAGGTTCCACACACCTAGAAGTCTATGGATGAGCTAAGCAATCTGCCATCAGCTTTTAAAAATAATCAGACCATCTATATTGCATTCATGAATTTGGTTTTCTAACTTTTGCCACATTAGTTTGAAAATTACACCTAATTTTTTTACTTAAAACTCCAGTATCAAATTATGGAAGTAGAGGATAATGGCAGTTCCTAAAGGAGGGACCCAGGACAGTTCCTGAGGAAGACCCAGGAAACTTTAGGCCAGTTAGTCTTGCCTGGATCCTGGGGAAGCTTTTTGAGAGAATTATCCTGGCGCATGTCCATGAGGGGCCAGCAGGGGAGGTTATGCTTAGGGGCAACCTGGTGGCCTTTTATGACCAGGCCACAAAATCCTTAGACGCAGGTGTAGCAGTGAACATAGTCTTTCTGGACTTCAGGAAGGCCTTTGACACTGTCTCTCACCCCATTCTCATTAAAAAACTTGGGAACTGTGGTGTCGACACCTACACAGTCATATGGGTCGCTAACTGGCTAGAGGTCCGCACCCAGAGAGTGATGGTGGATGGGTCATTTTCGACCTGGAGGGATGTGGGCAGCGGGGCTTGGTTCTCGGACCCACGCTGTTCGATATCTTCATCAGTGACTTGGACAATGGGATAAAAAGCACCCTATTCAAGTCTACTGACGACATTAAGATGTGGGGGAATGTGGGCATGCTAGAAGAGAGGAATAGGCTGCAATTGGGCCTAGACAGGTTATGGGGGGGTGGATGAGAACAGGATGGGTTTCAACACAGACAAGTGCAAGGTGCTGCACCTGGAGGGGAAGAACCAGCAGCATACCTACTGGCTGGGGAACTCCCTTCTTGTCAGTACAGAGGCAGAAAAGGATCTTGGAGTCATTATTGATGCCAAAATGAACATGGGCCGACAGTGCAGGGATGTGGTCAAGAAAGCCACCCACACCTTGTCATGCATCCACAGATGCATCTCGAGTAGGTCCAAGGAGGTGATCCTCCCCCTCCATGCATCACTGGTCAGGCTGCAGTTGGAGAAGTGCGTCCTGTTCTGGGTGCTGCACTTCAAGAGGGATGTGAACAGCATTGAGGGGGTCCAGAGGAGGGCCACCCACATGATCAGGGGGCAGCAGGGCAGGCCCTATGAGAGGCTAAAGGGACCTGAACCTGTTCAACCTCCACAAGAGAAGGCTGAGGCAGGATCTAGTAGCCTGTTTCAAACTAGTCAGAGGGGACCAGCAGGCTTTGGGGGAGTCCCTGTTCCCCCGAGCACTACCAGGAGTGACTAGAAATAACAGTCACAAGCTGGCAGAGGGTAGATTCAGATGAGACATCAGGAGACGCTACTTCACTGTCAGGGTGGCTAGGATCTGGAACCAACTTCCAAGAGAAGTGGTGCTGGCTCCTAGCCTGGGGGTCTTTAAGAGGAGGTTAGATGAACACCTTGCTGGGGTTGTTTAACCCCAGCACTTTTTCCTGCCATGGCAGGGGTTCAGACTTGATGATCTGCTTGATGATCCTTTCTGACCCTACCTACTATGAAACTATGAGGGCAGGGATTCTTGAATCTTTAGAAGAGAGCAGGGGTTGGACTAGATGACCTCTTGAAGTCTCTTCCAAACCTAATTTTCTGTGATTTTATGATTCTATTATCAGGACCTCAACATCTCCTGTCATTCAATTTGATTCACTTATTTTAAAAGACAAAGATGAAAATGTAGTCAAATGAAGATTTCCAAGCAAATGCACCCAGAAAGAGTTTTTCCCTGTTCGATCCTACAGGTTGTCCAAATTTGGTACCTCTGTCCTGCCAGGGAAGGAAGGACCAATTCCTGACTCTGAGAGGCAAGTTTAGTCTCTGTCATCCACTCAGACCTTGGCTTTGTTTCTAAGAATACCAACAAAAGTGCAATTTGTTGGTTTTAATCCTGCAGTCCACATACAGAGAAAATCCCATGATAGTGTTTTCTATGACACGGGTACCTGTTTCTACTTGGAACTGGCCTCAGGCCATCAAATGATTTCCAATGAGCTATCACATGGTTAGAAATGATTTCCCTAGCTTCCGCTTTCTCTGAAGAGTGGAATTGACACAGGTGAGTGTTGCTTTTATCAGACAATACTGGTACAAAGACCCATATGCTGCAGTGAGCTCATAATCCAGCCTTCTTGGATCCTTAGATTCCACTACTGGAAGGGACTACCATAACCGTCTAGCATTACTTCTTGTGCATCATAAGCCACACAATTTCACACAGCAATTCTTGCAGTGTAGTGAATTGTCCTTCTTCACTACCAAGTGAGGTCTACATTAGGGCTGCCAATTAATCACCGTTAACTAGCGTGATTAATGCAAAAATAAATGAATGCATTAATTTTTTTATCGCATTAATCACGCACCACATTTTGACCACTGAAGTGGACCAGTTCTAGACCAGCTAGAGCCTGTGGACACAGCCCTGACCCCAGCCCACCCTGCACCTGCTCCAGACATACCCACCCATGCTGAGCAGCGGCAGCAGCCAGGC
Source organism: Caiman crocodilus (assembly GCA_030014935.1). NCBI lineage: Eukaryota > Metazoa > Chordata > Crocodylia > Alligatoridae > Caiman > Caiman crocodilus. Next base: position 50,437,269 of record JAGPOW010001543.1, read on the forward strand.
AGAATCTGCTACTCAGCATAGGGCAAAAGTGACCCCTCCCCATCACTGCTGCCTGAGCCTTCCTGCTGCAGCCACCCAGAGCCTGCACCTGGGCTGCCCTGTGGCTTCTCTCTGCTGTCATCACTGCTACCTCCAGGCCACCTGGTGGGGCAGCAGTGGCAGTGCAGAGGAGCTGTGGGGCATACTGGGCATGGGTTCTGGCTGACTGCAACATAAAGGGCCTGGCAGCAGTGAAGGGGAGGGACCGCTTTTCCTTCTCACTGAGCAGCAGCTTCTGCCCGGCTGCTACTGCTGCTCAGTGTGGGCAGGTGAGTCTGGAGCAGGTGTGGGGCAGGCTGGGGTTGGAGCTGTTTGCATGGGTTCCCTGTGTGGATTGCATGGGTTCCCTGTTGTCTGGAGCTGGTCCGCTCCAGGCGGGCAAGTCCAGAGCAGGCATGGGGTGGGCTGGCATTAGTGTTGAGGCTGTGCACTGCTGGTGGTAGTGGGGAAGAGCTATAGGGCACAGGGGTTCTGGGCTGTTGAGTTGTGGGGGAGGTGCTGACTATTGTTTAACTGTGCAACTAAAATTGTGATTAACTGTAACTATTCTTTTAATCTCACAATCAATTGTGATAATTTTTTAAAAATAATTTGTCAGCCCTAGTCCACATCCTTTGGCCCATCTTCCTACAAAGAACACATTTCTAATCTATAATGAGTAAGGTTCTTCTCCTATTACTTTCTCCTAATATATCTTTATAATGTGACCTTCTATCAAGTGTGGGACTTTATGTTCTACAGGTAATATGTACAGTAGGAAGTCTCTCTTTCTTTCTGGTTAACCTCCATTCATAGGGCCAGAGCTGAAACAAGCTTGAGCTTAACAGTCTAATCATTAAAATTTTAAGCTGGTCCACAGAGATTTCCCTTTAAGCCTTTAATAATTATGGATGCAGAGTGATGGAGCCGCATTTACCTGAGCTGATATTAAGTAGATTCAACCACTAATGGCTTTCATATCAATGCACTGTGTCCACAACATTGCCATTTAAAAGAATACCTTTAACATGGCTATAGCTCTTTAACTGTCAATGGGGAAGTCAAAAGATATGCATAATTTAATATTTCATCTCTCTCTCAATGCCTCTAACACTCTTATGAGCCAGCTGTCCTGACTGTTGAGCATTGCACAGGAAAGGAAGAGAGGCCATATCTATGTGGGTTAAATATCCTATAACACAACAGTCATGTAAAGTGGTACAATATCACATTTTGGTTTAGTCCAATGATTTGTTCTGGTGAATGCAGATATATGAGACAGAAGAAATGGCCAGTTGAGGATAATTAAGAGAACAGGCATCAGAAAAGTATAAATGAAGATGAACCAAGATACCCTTAATCTGTCTATGTCCTGATGAAGAATTGTATTTGGATGCTACAGGACAAGAGGACCTGATTATAGCATAGTGTGACTTTGAACCCCACTCAGTGACAACTTTTTATGGGAATAGGTACCACTAAGCAGAAGCACTTGGTGCACATAATCTGTCACATAGTCCATATTCTCTGGTTACTCTTAAGAAACTTAGTCGTACGAGAACTTTTGATTGGCCACAAGGCAATAGTGTCTGGTTTCCCATGAGCTGGTGTGCACTAGGAGACCTCCTCCTCTGACCCTTACCCTACAAGCTGATCCCTGCTCCATCTGCACATTCTGGAGAATTCTGCTATACAGAGGAGCGAGAAAGAAAGAGAAATGCAATCTAACTTTTTTCTGGTCTTATAGTTCAACATAAATCCTAAGGATAAGTACCCATAAGGGTTAATAAGGACCCTTTTGCTCTGTATGTTTGAATCTATTCCTGGTTAGTTTTAAGTCTGAAGTTAAAGTCCTCTCTGAAACCAAAATAAAAAATTTGATTCTTTCTAAAAGAGATGCTTTAGCTTAACCACAAATCAAACTTAATCAAGGAATCACTGGGTGGAAATATCTATGATTTATGAATCTAAGAGATCAAAGATAGATAACTGTAAATGTATCATAGGTCATATGAACAAACAAGTTGCCCCCATATTTAACCATATCCACTGAGATTTGAAGTTCAATTATGAAAGATCCACAACTGAGCCATTTTGCCTTTCCCTTACCTTCCCCACAAATGCCCAAAAATTTTATTGAAGATCTTTTGAAAAAAATTAACTTTTGCTTGCCAAAAATCCTGTTTTCTGGTAAAACAAAAAAAATTGTTAACATGGGCTAACAAAAATGTGGTTTAAAATCTCAGTTAAAATTTTGCCATATTTGTGACAAACAAATTCTACAACTGATAATTTTTCATTTTAAATTATGTTTGAAGAAAATCTATTTCCCTACCCCCTCCAAAAACTTAATTCCCCAAATTTCAACAAATTAACTGGAAACAGGAGGCTCTATGCTTGACTCTTCATATGTGACACCATTAACTTCAAATGGATTATATGCAGTGTAAACAGCTCACAGTTTGCACCTCTGAATTCAACTGGGCATGATGAAACCCATAAGAAACACAGATCATGGATTCACTTAAAGAGCCTTGTAGGGGGTGGGGAATAAGAAGTAAAGGGATACGCATGGACTGCAATGAAAAAAGGTTGTTTAGGACTATTTCTCCTTGAGGTATCACTGGCTTTCCTGACAAGACACTCATCATTGCGTTAACATCCTACTTTGCTTCCTTCAAATGCAGGAGAGTCTCTGTCTTTCATCAAGTTCTGCCTGTGGCCCGTCATTCTACTGAGACTCAGAGATAGCTGTTATCATTCCAGAGGAATAGACATGCAACGGGGAAATTTGCACGGTGCCAGTGGGGGTGAAGGAGAAGGGGGAGGACAATGGAGGAAGGAGTGATGGTTGTGTTAAAAGGGATTTGTTCCGCTGTCAACAACAGAAAGATCTCCCTAAGAGCGGCATTAGGAAATGAAGCCCACAAGGGGAGGAGAGGGGGAGACAATGTATAGTCAACAGCGACGGGGAGACAGCTGTGAAGAATCAATACATGGCCCTGATGGGCTCAGAAAGTACAATTACTGTCTGAGGGATACCCAACAGACACACTATGCTCCTCTCGGTATTTACATCCCAGAGAAAAGTGGAGACACTCACTGACTCCTACAAACTTCTTGTCTTTCTACTCAGGGCAAACTTCATGTCTTGCAGGGATGCCATGATGAAGAGTGATCATTATAGCTGCCCTTACGTTAGAGAGCAAATTCTCTCCTTTGAAAAGGCACTGAATGGCAAGGGCATTGAAATTAAAGCTACATTTTGGGGTACAAGTGATTCCCATCATCTTTTTTTATATTTAGAGGATAATTGGAAACTCAGGAAAAAAACTCTTCCTGTCAAGTGGTACCATGGAAAAAGAAGAAAAACCTATAAATATGAAAATGGGTTTAAAAGACCTGAGCCCAGTGAAAGTAAGCAGCCATTTGGGTGGAAGTGGACTATTTCTATCCATATTAAAAGCTAGTTTGCTTTGCAAAGATAACTTATATAGCACCTTCTATCTGCCGTGCTCAGAACATTCCTCAAATGATAATGACTGGCGCAAAACAACACCCCTTCAGGGCACATGTTAGTAACTCCATTTTGTAAGCTGTGAAACTGAGTCACAGAGCAAGTTAAATAAGCTGGCCCAAAGCCACACAGCAAGACAGTGATGATGACAGAACCAGAAATTGAACGCAGATCTCCTAAATCCAAGAATTTTGTCATACGCACAAGGACAGGGATTAATTTTCACTTAATCCATCACAGCTTAAGTGGTCCCCTATTGAATTCAATCAAAAAAAGTGCAGAAGAAAATAATTTGTACTTAATACAACTCAGCCTCTTCTCTATTTTGATCCATTTAGACAGGTATTATTACATTATTCCAACACTAGCTAAAGAAAATGGACATTTATTTTCCCCATCCTGCAAGATACTGAGTTCTTCAATAAAAGTAGAGGGGCTGATGAATCCAGTCCTTGGCTGATAAATGCCAAATGTGACAGGTGATAAGAAAGCCCAAGAAAGACACATCTGACATGAAATAAACAAAGAGTACAGAAATTGAGAAATTGTTATGTTATTAGGTCCAATCATGGAGTCCTAACACCAAAACACCTATTGATCATGTCTGAGCAAGAAGTTGTCTGCTAATACATGCTCTCAAAGAATCACATTACCAAGTTGGACACAGAGGAGACCCTTACATCAGTCAGTCTGATGAATTCTTAAAATTCCCCAGAATTCAACACCCTTTGATTTCAGGGGTGGCTAGTCCATCCAGTTTGAGTCAGATTGTTGCTATGGGGTTTTTTGTGAATTATTCAGTCTACTTTTAAATGACTCCTATGGGGTTAGGACAGTGGTGCCACAATATTTGGGGAAAGTTGATTTTGTCTATAAGGTAGTCTTTAACTTGCTCACAGCAGGGTTATCAACCGGGGGTACACATATCCCCGGGATTACTAAAGCCCTAGGGGGTACACGTAGGTAGATGGGGATGGAGCACCACCACCTCCCAGAAGCAGGGCCAGGGCGTGGCGAGGCAGCAGCATCATCTACCACCCTGTGCTGCCACTGCTCCGCATCCAGCCACATGCCACCCTCCTCCATTCCCCCCTCCTCCCCAGCCCCCAATGTGCTATGTGTCCAGCAGCGGGGGGTACACCTACTGAAAAAGGTTGAAAACTCCTGGCTTACACTATTACAGCATTAGACATAGAAAGGACAATCTTAGTTCATACTCAGCTGGATGTGAACTAGACTTTTCATTTGCCAGGGAATATCGAGAATTTCAAATATGTTCTGTTCCAAAAATGAAGGAAAGAAAAAAATACATTTTAAGAAATAATTTTGTGTCAAAGTGCTTCTATTTCAAGAAGAGCAATTTTTTCCCTGGATTTGACATTTCTTTTATGTTTTCTATTATGTTATACAACATTCTGACAATTATAACCGAAAGTCATTTTGAAATGGAAAATAAAAATGTCCCATTCCAAAAAAATAGCAGAAGTGTTCTTCCAGGTTTCTATTTGAATCTACTTTGAAGTTAAATAAAATAAAGAAAACAAAGTAATAAAAAACTCAATAAGAACACAACTTCTAATTTGAGATCAAGGTAATGCATCCAATAAAGGGATGGATTCTTCTATTCTGGTTCATAAAGAGTTTTACCTTACTGTGCAAAAGGCTTTGTTAATTTTAGTGCAATTACTTGGAGAGGCAGGTACTACTGAGCATGGGAAAGGATAAAAAACACTGGCCCTGAGTAAACAAAAGCAGTTAGCATTCTTCCTAACTACGTTCTTGTTTGGTTTTTTAGTGCTACATTCAAAATATGTATACACACACACACACACTTTTGAATAATATATATATATATATATATAGATATATATATATCTATCAACGTACAGTGTACTGAAGCAAATGAAATTTCAAGATTTTTGAAGCAGAAAATGCCCCAAACTTGTCTCATGACTAAGCAATACTTTTGCATTCTGCTTCCCACCTCCTACTTTGTTCTCTCTTTCAGATACTTGTCTTGTGAAATCCCACAGAAAACTGTCTCACTTGTAAGCAGCAATATCTACATGAGACCAGACTGGAAAGGCAACAAGACACACAGAGACTCTGGTTCTGCATACATGACAGAACAAGCAGTAATGATTTCACATTGCAGCAAGGGAAGTTTAGGTTAGATATTAGGAAAAATTTTCTTACTAGCACTGGAACAGGTTAACTACAGAGGAGGTGGAATCCATCTTTGGAGGTTTTTAAGACCCAGCTCGACAAAGCCTTGGCTGTGATGATCTAGTTGGGGATGGTCCTGCTTTGTGTATGGGGTTGGACTAGATGACTTCCTGAGGTCCCTTCCAACCCTAATTTTCTATGATTCTATATATGTATTCAACTCTTTATAGCTTACCTTCTGCCCACGCAGCCATTGCCACCACAAGGTGGCCCAATGCCTTCTAGAGATAAAGCGCAGTAATTTCATAACATAGCCAGATGCAGAATGTACTTCAAAGCTCCAGCTCTAATATAAATCTTCACCCCACCAAAGTCAAGTGGCTCCCATCAGCAAAGGGGACTGGAACCTCAGGATCCCCCCTGAACTCATACTTAACTCTAAGATGACCAGGTAACACTAATATTAAAAAAGGTCTTCTGGCTTCACATGTTAGGAATACTTCACACACACTCTGGGATGTTAATCTGAATATGAGCTCATTACCTCTAGACTGGTTTCCTGACCTTCTGTCTACTTGAGGCTGAAGGGAAAAGGGAGACAGAGGCTTCCTTTTGTGCAGAACATAGTCTGTTTTTGCAGCAAACCAAAGCACCATAAGCAGATCACTTGGTGCTCTGACAATTTTTCTGGCACTCAATCCACCTGCATTACCAATTCAAGACACTGGGTCCAATTCTCATAGCACATTCCCATCTATGTGTCAAGACCCAGCTACCTCAGTGACCACATCTCCATCTATGGTCCAGTAAAACAGCTGAGCTCCTCTGAGATAACAGCATGTAGAAAACCCAGGACAGCATATGAGAGAGCCAGAAATAAAGCACTGATTGGTTGAGAGGGATTGTCTATGGAATGAGCTACCAGAGATTAGACTGGTCGGGAATCTAGTTACTGCTAGAACATACTGCAAAACTCTTCTTTATTGTGAAGCTGTTAACATAATAAGTGAAAGTACTTTGTTACTTTTAAAATATCATTTTAAAAATTCATATATAGCAAACAGTTTCCTAGAAATTGACAGAAGTCAATCATCATGGTGCCCCGTGACCAGTGGGGTCCCCCAAGTCCCTGTCCTTGGATCCACATTATTCAACATCTTCATTGCAGACATTGGAGTCAGAAGCAGACGGGCCAAGTTCACAGATGAAACCAAACTTTGGGGCAAAGCATCCACACTTAAAGACAGGAGGGTGATCCAGGCTGACCTGGACAGGCTCAGCAAATGGGCGAACGAGAACCTGATGGTGTTCAATGCCGATAAATGCAAGGTTCTCCACCTTGGGAGGAAAAAGCTGCAGCATCCTTATAGGCTCAGGAGTACTATGCTGGTTAGTATTATGGAGGAAAGAGACTTGGGGGTCATCATTGACCACAAGATGAACATGAGCCTGCAGTGCAATGCTGTGGCTAGTAAAGTGAGCAAAATGCTGGCTTGCATCCATAGATGCTTCTTGAGCAAATCCTGGGATGTCATTCTTCCCTTGTACTCAGCCTTGGTGAGGCTGCAGCTGGAGTACTGCGTCTAGTTTTGGGCTCCACAATTCAGGAACAATGTGGAGAAGCTTGAAAGAGTCCAGAGAAGAGCCACGCGCATGATCAGAGGTCAGGAAAACAGACCTTACAATGACAGGCTGAGAGCAATGGGGCTCTTTAGCCTGAAAAAGCGCAGGCTCAGGGATGATCTGATGGCCACCTATAAGTTTATCAGGGGTGACCATCAGTATTTGGGAGAACGTTTGTTTACCAGAGCACCCCAAGGTATGATGAGGTTGAACAGTTATAAACTCCTGCAAGATCGTTTCAAGCTGGACATAAGGAAGAACTTCTTTACTATCCAAGCCCCCAAGGTCTGGAATAGCTTGCCATCGGAGGTGGTTCAAGCACCTGCATTGAACACCTTCAAGAGAAAACTGGATGCTTATCTTGCTGGGATCCTAGCTGACTTCCTGCCCTTCAGGTGGGGGGCTGGACTCAATGATCTTCCGAGGTCCCTTCCAGCCCTAATGTCTATGAAGTCTATGAAATTGAAAATGGGAGTAAGGGCTTAAAAAGCCATAAATCATAGTCAACCATAGCAAGTAAAGGCTGTCACCACAACTAACTGAGAAAAAAAAATTCTTGTGAAAACTTTTTTCAGTTTTTTTGTCTCTCGTTAGCTTCTTCGCTGAAATTTCTAATGGGAAAATTGTCAACATTTGAAATTTTTCAGCTAGCTCTAATATATCCCATACATCCAGCTGACTTAGGATTGAACTCTTTGGCTACGACATGAAAAAGGAGATCCAAAATAAGACATAGCTAAAAATCAGAACCCAGGAAGCATAAAACAATGAGGGACTCACTTTACCAGCACTGGTGAAAATCTGTCGGTCTCATTTCGCAATACAACACAGTCACAGAATCATAGAAAATTAGGACTGGAAGGGACCCCAGGAGGTCATCTAGTCCAACCTCCTGATCAAAGCAAGACATATTGCTTGTCTGTAATTTCACACTGGTAAAAGAAGAAAGCAGGTCTCTGGTGGTAGGGTGAAAATCAGGGGCCAAAGATGAAGCACATGCCTGGCATTCAGGGACAGATGATGTGTATATTTGGCTTGTTTGCACATAAGGATGCCAAACATCCATCAGTTCCAGTCTTTTATATGAAATGTTAATCATAAAGCACAAATCTAATTAAGGGAGGGATGAAGGGGCAACAATCCAAGTCTATTATTTGCTCCCCTTCTAAAATAGAATACTTGAAGTAGAGCATTGGCTGAGGGGGGCCAGTGCCATTTCACGTGACTTGAATTATAGACTAGGAACAGCAACCAGCACACATGGTATTTTTAGTTGCCTATGCATTACAAAAGCAGATATCACTGTAGCCTCCTTAACAGTAGTTTAATGACCCCCGATTGCCACCAAGGTTTCTATTTTTTTTAAGTGGGTCTAGAGAGCTAACAAGTGTGCTTCTAAACCCTAAGTAATCAGTACAATAATGGCTATATTAATCAATATGCTCTTGCCAGCTACAGGGACACACTCGGCTCTCAGCTACATTGGTGACAGTATGAATTTGAAGGATCCCCAGTGTAAAGGAGCTGAATTTACACAGTAATACAGACAGAAAATGCAGCTGCGGCAGGACATCAAATCTGCTTCTAATAGAATCCCTGGACTCCCTTGCACATTATTCAGGGTTATAGTCTTCCTGAAACCTGGACATGGGAAACAGGAGAATGCAAGTAGTACCAGGCAAAATAAGAATCCTTGGACCCAAAGAAAGCATGTTTCATTCTTTCAGCCCCTGAGTTCACTGCAATGAGTCCTAAACTTGGCAATGGGCACACTTAAGGGGAGCAATCAGTAAGCTTCTGCATCTCTGTGCCCATTCTTACTATTGAGGGGAGCCCTATAAGGAAAATCTGGTCTCAATGCTAACGTCTGCACCCTATGGTAAATCTGCACCAAGGTTTTCAAAATAGATGTGCTGCACGTTATTTGTGAACATGCAAAACAGGTTATCTGAAAATATCCCTAAAGCATTATGCATTGAGCTGCACAAAATTTTGGCAACACGTACAAACCCCATAAAAGGAGACAGTAGGTGGAGCACTCTCCCACAGATGCTAGGGAGCTCCATAAAACAGCATCTTGCCTCCAATAATTGCCTCCATGCCAGCATAGCTTTGCTCTGCCCTTTTTCTCCAGGCCGCACCTAAGCGTTGTGTTGGACTTGTTTGCCCCCATCCCACCACTTGGTATTTTATTCACTGCAGCTAGCCTGAAAAAGACCCTGTGTATCTAAAATGCCAGTGGTTATTCTCAGTATTAGCTAAAACAGCATGAATGCTTCTAATAATCTTAATTACTTTAATCAGTTCTCCCTAAAAATAAGGCCACAAATGTTTTTCCTTCCTTAGAGCTGTGAAGCAGATTTTTAAAGGCATTGAAACACTTAACTATGATGGATCTCAAAGAAAATTAGGCACCTCCTTTTAAAAATTAGTTTCATGGCATCAAAAGTTCACCTCAGCACCGCTACATTTCACAGCTAAATAGTCTCCCCAAAACAAATGACAAAAGTGCCAGTGCAATTGGGTGTCTAAGTCAGCAACATAAATGGTCCGATTCTGAAACAAGTTCTCACAAGGGAATGACAGTCAAAACACAAGCAGATAAAACTCTGCTGTCAGTCATTTCCCTACCTTGGAAATGGATGCCCAGCTCTGCTTTCTTGGGGCCCTTCCTACTTCTAACTACCAAGCAAATCAGTTCATATGCATTCTCCCCTTCTCTTCTGGATGGGATGCTTTGAGGACTGGACAAAATACATTAATGATAATATATTTAATACATGATCATGTGCATATGCCCATATTTGCAACGCAGGCTCTTGATTGAAACTCAGGATCCTGACTTTTGCCCTAATGCTCCAACACACAACACCTGTGCAGCCATTTGTATGGCGCCAAGGGGACACAGACCGTTATCTAATCAGGACAGTAGTGTTTTAAACCACCCTGTAAATTCACTCATCATAGCTGTTAGCCCAGGGAAAATATTTATGCTGAGTAGAAACAGAATCCCAAATTAACACGCTCCTGAATTTGGAGAAAGGAAATCAAAACTGAATCTAATTTTCTCCAAAGTTCACAGAAGGGACAGTTATAATCATATATTATCTGCATAGCTCAGGCCATAGAACATCACCAGATAATTTATGAAACAGAACATAACTTCTGATTGAATTAGGTTTGCAGAGATCAAGCAGGACCTACTAGAAATTTCTGAATAGATAATTGACTATGAGGATTTGATCTATCCACAGCCAAATTACCCTATAGGGGTATGGACTGAACTCTGATTCAACATGGGGTAAATTTGCCACTACTTAGACAGGGTTATACCATTTTAGAAGTGTTTATCATCTATTTGTGGCTTTTTTCACAGGGTGAAGGCTACCTGCATATGGACAAATGGTATATTAGTACTATATATGTATAGGTATATTAGAGACTTTGCTGCAGGCTTTTGACCCACACCTGGTCTAAAATGGATCAGATTGTCATAATACAAATAATATCAACGTCTGACAAAATAAGGAGGGGAATTCTAGCCCACTGAATTCAAAGGCAATTTGCCTTTTACTGACAAGAAATTTTTACCTCAAAAAAGAAAAGAACCACCAGCTGTTGGAATGGCTCAGAATTATCTTTTCCCTTCTTGCTAAATATACTTCCTGACATGCAGTATCATTCAGTTAATCATTTCATTTTGGTGGTGCTGAATTTGATAATTAGATTTTGGAAGGTATTAGTAGAATCCCTTTCATTCAGATTGTAGGCTGAATAAGCAGTTGCGATTTGCAGCTAATTTTGCAATTATGTTTATTATGCACATTAAGTCTGCTGCTCTGTCACAAATGAGATAAGTTGTGAAAATGTTTTAAACCTCTTCCCCTCTTGTGCACTACAACAGCAGTTCATAGATTCTAATTTCAGTCATTCATCGATTTTAGGTTTATTAGAGTCCATTATGATCACTTATTCTGACCTCTTGCATAGCATGGAGAAAACCACTTCAACTCGGTGATTTCTGTATCAAGCCTATATTTGTTTCTGGAGCTATAATATCGTTTTTGAAAAGAGTCAGGTTTGATTTAGGGACAGCAAATGATGAAGAACCCATCACATCCGGGTGGCCAATTACCCTCACTGTTAAACAATTGTGCCTTATGCCTAGAGTAGTCAGTTTCCAGCTATTCAACCTAATAATGTTTTTTGTCTGTTAGATCATAGACATATCAACTGCCTGAAATAATTTTCTATTGTAAATACTGTTAGACCATGAGCAAGGCATCTCCTGTTCTCTGCTGAGTAAACTAAAAAGACTTAGCTTCTTATGTCTCTTCCAATTGTATTGCCAACCCTACCTTTAAAAACAACAGTTTAGACTTCTATCACAAAAGTCATAAGATTTGCTTAAAGATCCTGAGATTTTTAAAAGGATAATTTAGGGAGCTTTTTTGTATTTTGCTTCTGGTTTCTCAGTCTCTTCAGTGTATTCAGATCACTCTTCCAAGCTTTTCTTTGCAACCAGAAATTTACTTTTTAAATAAAGAAAGAAAGATAAGATCCTTGTGTCATGATTCCAGAAACTATTGCTTTACATAACTTGCCTTATATTTGTAAGACTACCGATAAAAATTGTGAATGCTGGCAACACAACAGCACATGTTTTAGTAGTTTGTTAAACTATCCTGCATTTGCTTAGGATCCAGAAATTGTGAGAGTAATACTTAATGTTTTGTAATTTTGGGACCGATCCGCAGCTGGAGTGAATCAATGAATCTCTATGGAGGTAGAAGCTCATTTATCCCAGTTAATGTTGTGGGCTTATTGGTCTTAATAAAATGTGCTTGTGAAGCTGGCAAGTATACTCAACCCTACTGCACAGATGAAGAAAGGACACACAAAGACAAAAATCTGCATTTAGTTTGAAGATGCATTTTCAGAACCCACAAGGACTGTTTAAAAGGGGGAATGGGAAAGGAAGAAAAAATAAATTGAAACCAATATTTTTATTTTGGTTTCCAACTTTTTTAATTAAAAAACTCTCCAATCAAAATTTTACATTATATTTTTTCTTGGGGAAAGACAGATTCTTTTCAACCTAATGTGCTTTTAAATTATTGTTAATAAGCAAAACAAAGTAGTAGAAGAGGAAAAACATAAAGAATATTTGAAATAATGGGCTTGATAATGTTTTTGCCTTGGAAATTCTTTTCCTTAAATATGGAAGGCAGCAATGCTATTTAATTTGGATAGAGACTAAGTTCCCTTTTATTATTGTGTAGCATATGAATATTTCATTAAGATATATAATCACAAGTGCCATTGAAAGTCATTGGAATTTATGCTCCTATATCCTTTAGAGGCTTTGGAAAGATCTGCTCCATAATATTTTAGTTGTGTGTCCTCCTTCCTAAGTTATTTTTTTATTCTGTAAGCAATGTTTTGTGGTGTTTTAACACAGCGATATAAAATAATAGTCATAATTTTGCCTTTCCTAGTCTGTTTTGATTTTTAAAAAAAAATTGATAAGGCCCTAAACAGGGACCCCATTCACATTATGGGAGAAATAAATTCTGAAAAAGAAGTGTTTTTAATTAGTGTTTAAAGCTGGACTGGGTCCTTCTACAGATGAAAGTTCAGGGGCTTTTCACTTCAGCCTCTGAGCCTCAGCTAACTAACATGGTCATTAGTGGCTGATTTTTATTTTTCTGATTTTCCTTGTTATATTTTATTTTACCAATAGTGATGTCAAAATAATAAAAATTTATAATACTCAAAGCGAATGGTTATGATTCTGGTTTCATAAACCCAGTTCTTATATGAGCATCTACAGATGTAGTTTTGCTCTGAGCAACGCATTTGGGCCCAAAAGGAAACAAAATGCAACCCCAAGCCCCACAGCAATGAGGAAAGGTGACATGTTTAATCCTAGTTTTTAATACAGCAAAACATTCCAATCACTTTTAGCATCCATCCCTCATATAGGGTCTAATTTGAAGCCCACTGAAGTCAAAGGAGGTCTTTCCATGGATTTCAGTAGGTTTTGGATCATGTCATGTGCAATGCTGCCAATTACTGTTTCTGCAGGAATTCAGATCTCACTTTCTTGATCTAATTCCTAGAGCTGATCAAAAGACAGAAAGGCCCAAGGATTTCACACTTGCTTTTGTTCTGGGTTGGTAGGAAAACAGAACCTTTAAAGTAGTTCTGTAAAGGCAGCTGTTTAGCTAAACACTGTTCCTGACAGTCTTGGAGGGTTCAGGCAATGTCCTGGGACATAGGAGGCCCATGTTCAAATACTTCCTCCAGCTCACTGTAGCATGAAAGAGCAGGGATTTAAACCCAACTCTTCCACACTGCAGGCTAATACCCCAACCATCAGTTTCTCTCCTTCTCCATATGAGATCCCCAAAACTTCCCAAGAAAGTTCCATGCAACATAATTTGGCTTCAGTCACACCATTTGCTTGGCATGTTAGCAAAAACGTTCTCACCAGCTGTAGTAATCCCCTCCTTCTAAATGCCTGTTTCTTCTCAGGGAAGATTTTCCCAAGTCTGGGATTTTCTGATCTGATTTACAGAAAGTTTGAGTTGAGACGGTAATGTCTGGTAATGACAGTAAGCCCCTTACTATCTTAACTAAAAAGACAAGATATAATAGTGGCTTTTGGTGCTGAAAGCCTCAACTGTGGCATCTTGAGTTAATGAGCTGAGGCATGTTGTTGGAAAGGTAAGACTCATCTCTTTTGTGGGTAAGGTATAGAAGGGGAATCATAATTCTCTCTGATCACTGTGTAATACCAGCACCAAGTATTTCATTCTGAATTCCTGCAATAATACATTTCATGCACAGGGGGAAAGCTAAACCTGATTCACAAAACTTCATTTTATGTGAAAATAACAATGAAAATTTGAGGCCTGGATCTGCTGCCATTAAAGTTACAAGGAAAACTGTCACTGACTTCAGCACAAGCAAGCCCTTCTTTCAAATTTGGGGTTCCTTCCACAAGGCAAAATTCAGATAAATGTTACACTTGGATCAACAGCTGGCACTGGTCCTAAACCATCTAAGCAAGCATACAAGCAGTGGTTAACAATTTCACACATAATGCAAATTTTGAATTTGTAATCACAAGTGTTCCCAGTGGAACCCCAATGTGAAGATGTGCTTCCATCCAGTCAGAGGATGAAAACAGTACCGTGGGACCTTGCTTTCCAATCAAAATTACTCTAAGTTCAAATATCAAATGCTTGTGATAAACAGTCTGCAAGTTGCCTGCAGAACCAACATTATTTAGTGAAAACATCAGGCAAATGATCTTTAATGAACTGGACTGTTGAAGAAAATCAGGATGAGTGTGTCGTCAGTTTTCACACTGGCAACAAAAAAATGATTTGGAACAAATGCTTCCGGTCACAGGCAAATGATGAATTTTGAAGGACACTTCAAAAGAAAATGCAGAAGAGGCACAAGGATATTTAAAATACTGATTTGCTTGACTACAGCATTCTCAGGGGTGAAATTTACTCCAGTCTGGAGAGAAACACTTGGCCCCACCCAGGGGCTGTTTTGGGGTAGGGGAGGCAAAGCAGCTTGCTTCACAGAAGCCCTGGTGTAGCAAGAAGCCCTCTTCTGGTCAGCATAGGAGGCTTTGAAAGGAGTGAGGGAAACCCACTTTTTCCTATTCCTCCACACTGCAGGGCGCTAGGGCTGTGGTCTCATCCTAAACATAGGTTCTGGGCATCCAGGGTGCAGGGAAGAGGATTCATTCCTAGTCTGTCCCCTCCTAACTAAACCCACTTAAAAATAAATAAATAATCAGTGAGCTAATATAGTGTTTGCTATCATCATATCGTCCCCTCTGCTTGTTCACTACACCATTTCCTGTACCCAGCGTCTGTCTTGCCTACTTAGACAGTAAACAGTTCAGGGGCAGTCACTATCCTTGCTCTGTATTTATACAGTGCTTAGTACAATGAGGCCCACTCAGGGTATATCCATATTCACTCCGATTCCTATATGAAGATATTCAATGCATGGCACGTTTAGTTGGCTGGCAATTTCTAGGCTTATACAAGCATTTGCTGTTACATAATGTCACCAGTTGTCATCTTAAATACATTTCTCTTCATTACTTGTAGTAATACTTCTTTTAATATATATAAATTCTTTATAAAAGATTACTAAATGATTATGAGGGGTCTTAATCAATGATTAGTCAACTTTTATAGCATCCAACAAGTTACATGGTTGCTTATAATCACCTGCAACATGACTACATGCACTCTCTCACTTACTGCTCATTTATTAATCTTTAACAGGCTTTTTAAAAACAGAGCTTTAATCTACAGCAAGTACGGAGTGGTATAAGAGAATGCTACTGCTACAAGCAGCAAGGGTAAAACTATAGCTATTAGTGATATGTAAAATGCTGTTTAGGGGCACTCTGGATAGAAATCATTCACCTGAATAATAAAGCCTTTAGAAAGACAGTGAAATCCTGGACCACTTGAAGTCAGTGTCAAAATTCCCACAGACTTCAGTGGGGGAAGATTTCACTCTAGCACTGAAATGAATGAGAGTTTTGCCATTGATTTCTATGGGAGCAGGTCTAGGCTGAGAAACATTTTTTTTTATGTGCATAAATTCTGATGCAAGTACCCATGGGTGGGATTTGGGATGTTACATTGATGTGCTTATATTTGAAATTTAAGCCAGATCTAAAATATAACCCACCTAGAATAACAACTGATCATTACAAAATTATACCTTAGTTTAATATAAGCTTTTCCCAACATTAGGTGTGCTTTCAGTGTTAATTTTATACTAATAATACCAAGACCATATACCATTATGCTTGGTGGATTTGCACAAGTCTCTGTGTTTCTATGAATACATAACTTCTAAGCAACTACCCCTACATTTGGCACATGAAAAAACAAACCATAAACAGAATGAGAAGAGAAGAGGATTAGTAGATTTGTAAAACAACTCCTATCATGATATTAAATGCATACAAGTGTAGTATACCAGCCAAAAAGGGAAAGAGACTCTGGAGGTTTTTCCCCCACATAGCCTATGCTCTCACATGAATGTGTGATCAGGTTGCAAAAACCCTATGCATGTCACTGTTTTCTCTGGACACTTCTTTTAGGGTCTGATCAATGCAATGGTAAAACTCCCATGAAGTTAAATGATATATGACTAAGCCCTTAAAACAACTGTAAAAACTAATTTCATATTCTCCACATTGTTATTTTTAATAAAAAAGGAAAGCAAAGCTGTTTTATAATGGGAATTGGCAAGTATGTTCACAGGGAACTGCATTACTTGCGTATATAATTGAGATTTTACTTGCTACTTTTGCAGGTAGTTCTTCCTCATACTGATAGACCCAGATAGTTAGATCTTCCACTGGTGTAATTCAGCATTGCTCTGTTCTCTTCAATAGACCTTAACCAACTGGCCTCAGGTGAGGATCTGGCTCACTGGCTAATGCACAAATAAAACAAAGGGTGCAGGATTGGGCCTTATTTCTATCTAAATATTCAGACACTATGGCAGTGTGTGTGTGTATGTGTATCTATATCTACATGTAGATAGATTAGATAGATAGATAAATAGATAGATAGATAGCACAACCTCTAGAACCAAGAATATTGCAACACAGAAAGGTTGTTATATTGTGACATCTAATATTTTTTCCTTAGTTATAACAACAAAAGTGTTCTGAATGCATAATCTGCTAAAATAGAAGACACACACCACCTTTCTTTTGATCTCAATACTAAAAACAGTAGCTATGTTCTCACCAATGAATTAACACACTGCACACATACAAATTCTTGAATAAAAAGTTATTTTCCATTTTTCCATGAAGTTTTGCACTTCATTTCAGGTCCTAACATTCTTCCATTGAAATCTTGAGCATTTGAAAACATTGCCAAGCTTTAACTCACACAAACTCTGCCCTAAACTTTGCTCTTATCTGATGCATTTAAACTAATAATCCATCATATAGAATTTAAAAGATTACAAAAGCCACCTTACTATAATACACTCACCTTTTTTATATGCTTAGTACCATAAGGGACAGAAAAAAATAACTTTACCAAAATATTCCATTCTCCAATAAGTTAGAACCCTGTTACATATCCAAATTAAAGCTGGACAGAAACCAGCTATAGGAGTTGTTACACATTTTTAAGCACTAACTTTTATAACTTTATTGTGTGTTAATTATTTTGCATGTGTGGCTGGTCTAAATTTATTGAAGGATTAATTAATTAATTGTGTGATAAATATTTTGCACTTATGGACAGTCTTAGTTTATTGTGCAACTAATCAATTAACTGCATAGTATCTGTAATGTGTAGCAGGGGCCATAGGATCCAATTTTCTTAGTGTGTGTGTGTGTGTGTGTGTGTGTGTGTGTGTGTGTGTATATATATATATGTGTGTGTGTGTATATATATATATATATATATATATATATTATCATACCTGTATTATTCTCCTATACAAAAGCTGGAATGATGAATGAATGCCCTGTTAACAAAACCACTGTACCCACGTGTGGGTCAAACACACAAACAAAATAAACTCCAAAGCCTAAGGTAATCAGAACTAGAATAAAAACCTAAAGGAACTAGAATAAAAACCTAAAGGGCATAGCTGGATCCAGTGGAAGCTGGACTAGATCCTATTTTTGTTGATTACCAAGGGCCTGAGCCAAAGCCCTTTGAAACTGATAGGAGTCCTTCCATTGACTTCACTAGGCTTAAGGGCAGACTGCTGGATTTAATTGTGCTTTTTAGGTAGTGACTGCCCATAGTAAGAAGCTGTCCCCAGATTGGGGGAACTGTGGTGGGGTACAAGAATCCCCCCTAGGATGTGAACACCAAGGTCACAGGATGCAATCCTGGCTGGACTAGGTGATCCTCCCAGCCTTACTTCTCTATGAAATGTGAGCCACTGCCCTGCATCACAGTGATACAGTATGGAATAAAGGGTGGGGCCATGCACATCTGGGAAAGGACTGGAGCATTTCCTGTTTTATGACTGTGCCCATCCCCTGATGTAGGCTGTGAGAAGGGGAGAAGGATCCTTGTACTCTTAGACCACTCACAACCACAACCAGCTCCCCCCACCTGCCTATACAATGGCTTGGTCTTGATCTCCACAAGGATTTGAGTGGAAATATAAGAAAAGACATTCCCTTTCCTCTCCTCACATACTAAAGGCCACATCCTGGAGTCCTTACCCAATCTAAAGTTGTGCCTGGTTAGAGACCTCAGGACCAAGTCCCTATAGCCTATTTTAACAAGAAGGAATCTCTCTTACCCCTCTCTTCCCACAGCTTCCTCACATTTCAAGCCCTACAGAGAGGAAGTGGTTAGGCTGTAAGCCTAGGAGTCAGGACACCTGGGTTCAATTTCCTGCTCTACTACAGACATCCTGTGTGACCTTGGCCAAGTCACTTAGAGCAATATGATGTTCCCATTGAATTCAGTGGGAGTTTGCTAGGATTTCACTGTGAATTTCTCCCGCCTCTGTTCCCCATCTGTACTATGGGGATAACAACTCTGCCCTGCCTTACAGGGTGTGGAAAGGATAAAGACTGGGACCTGCACTGTTGTAAGGCAGGCAGCATAAGCTCTGTAGATAGAAACTCAGTCTGTAAATGAGAATGCAGGAGTCCCCATTTCCTGAAATCACTTAAGGAGGGCAGGGCGGGTGGGATCTTTTGTGCTCCCCCCTCACCTAATAAAACAGTAGATATTATTTTGTCCAGCCAGTTAGGTATAGTAGCCTCCCCCTCCTTCACCTCAGAAATGCTATAGGCACAGAGTTCTTTATGCTGTTAAAAAAACCGAATGAATCCAGTGAAGAGACCAGTAAAGACAGTATCACTGTAAGACCAAATAGCCACACTTCTAAGGCATCTAAGTGACTTTGGAGGCTTTTCTAAAGTGATTTAGGAACTCAGAGTCTACATTCCATCGACTCCCAAAGGAGACTTCAACCAGATTTGCCCATTGTCTAAAATCTTTGTAAAACAGAGAAATAGGAAAGGCAAAAAGCCTACAGCCCACAGCAGCCTCCAAAGTAACAAGACAGACATTTCAATGATGTTATTAGTTGAGCAGAAACAGCTACACCGAGATGTCCCAAACCCGGTGGCACAGACCAAACTACGGGATTTGTTTCCAGGGGAGAGGGGGAGAAGAAAAGGCAGCAAACCAAGGCTAGCCCGCTGCAGGCGAGATGCTCGCTCTCATCCAGCCTGCGGCGGGCAGTGGTTTCAAAGGGCATCCTGCCTGCGGCGGGCACTGGTGTGCGTGTTGGCCCTAGGGGCTGGGGCTTGAGGGCGACTTAAAATGAAAAGCGAGTACCCCGATTTGCACTTTCCAGTCCTCGGTCAGCCCCCCACCGCCGTCCACCCGGCCACAGCATGTTCAGGCTGAGATGCATGCCGAAGAACCCCCCCGGCTGAATATCAAGCGGGGGGGCTTCATTTTTCCATCGCAGTCAGAAACGCTCGCGCACGGGAGGGATGGCAGCGGGGGTACGGCCAGCCACCGCCCGGCCGGCCCGGCCAGCCTCGCCCGGGGCAAGGCGAGCGCACTTACTTCTCGTAGTCGAGCTTGCAGTAGAGTTTCTTGTCCCGGTAGAAGCAGGTGGTCTCCAGCGGTTCTTTGCAAGAGGCGCACTGCACGCATTGCTCGTGCCACAGGCTGTCATTGAGTCTCAGCAGGAACCGGTCCGAGATGACCCTCTGGCAGCCCTCGCACACCGATTTGGGGTTCACCGCTCTCCCTGCGACCGAGCAAACACAGGGCAGGAGTTGCTCCAAGAGCCCTACTCCCCAGCCGCCCCGCCTGCAGGTCCCCGCGGCGCGGGGCTGGCTGGAGGGCTGCTGCATGGATCCCGGGGGATCGCGATCGCTGGATTTGCAGGAGACTTTCCCCAGGGAAAACCCGTGTTCCCGCAGCGGCGAGGAGCCGGGTTCGCCTGCACCGGGAGTCGGGCCCGGGTTCACTCGGGCACGATCCTCAGCCGAGTTCACGGAGCACGTGCGGGGCCGGCTCCTCAGCTCGGGGCTGGCCCTGAAACGGGTCGGGAGTAATATTTGATTCCTTCAAAATAGACTCAGCTTCACTGTCCAGTTCGAGCCCGGCGTGTTTGACCCGACCTCCCCGCCACGAAGCTGCTGATCTCCCCCCAGCCCAGCAATTAGCTTCTCTTATTTATTTTTGTGTATCATTCTGGCGCACACATGCACAGACGCGAGCTATTACTTTCCTTCTAAGGGCTAGTTTGTTTTTTTTTAATTTTGTGTATCATCTGGCGCGCGCGCACACACACACACTCACACTGACTGTTACTTTCCTGCTTAGGGGCTATCCCCCCCACGCCGGCTGCTATCTGCATTTATCCTTTTTGCAAGGAATGAAACGAGGGGTGTACACATAAGACCAAGCTCCTTCGCCTCGGGGTGTGAGGGCGGACATCCTAACTCAGCAAACCCGAGGAGCAGATCTGGTGAAAAGGGAAGGATAGTTTTTTGACTGGTACGAACAGTGACATGAAAGCGGGGCGGACCGCTCCTCTAGACATGAAAAACCCCACACCCCATTTCTCGTGTGCTTTTTAAGTGTGTTGTTTTCTCTGCAGTTTAAAATTGAGAGAGAGAATTTGGGAGTCACACATTCAAGAATTCTTTTGTCTTTTTTTTCTCACCAAACACTCGCACTCATCCTGCCTGGAGCTTAGAATCCTTTACTGTGTTTTTTCCGTTGAGGAAAAAATAATTGGAGAAGAGGAAGAGATCGAAAGGTTGGAGCGAGAGGAGATCCTTCATAGTGCGGGAGGACGGTGCATGCTCGCTGTCTGTCTGCATCTGAACACATATAGATGCGTATATACCCATGCAGAGGCGCACTGAGTATATCGTGTATGTGCAAAAATGTATGTGTGTGTACACAGATATTCATACATATACACACGTATACATATACACAGATATGTATGTGTACATACATACACGCATATATACACACGTATATAGATATATACACACGTATATATCGATATACACACACATAAACACACACATATACAGATGCACATGCACACATAGATATACACTCAGACCTCTATACACACGCAGAGATAAAATACATATATATAAATATACACACCCATACACACACACACGCATAGATATACACGCGCGCGCGCACATACACGCACATATACACACATGTATAGATAGATACACACATATATACACACACGCACATAAATACATGCATATACACACACACCTACACACATATATGTATATATACATATATGTATATGTACATATACGTGTATACCCATGCGAATCATACACGTGTGCGTATAAACCCCGCACGAGGCTGCACACTGCGCTGGGGCCGGGCCGGGCGGCGCTGCGCTGCAGGTGGACGCGGGCGCCGCCGACACGTGTGTGCGCTCCCGTGTCTCGGCGCGCGCGGGCCCGTCCCGCGGGGCAGCGGAGAGGACACGCGTGAAGGGAGCGCGGCGGGGCCGGGCCGGGCCGGGCCGGGCCGGGCCGGGTGGAGGAGCCGTCATATCCCGGGCCGCCGCTCACGGCCATGAGCCGGTGCGAGGGTGCGGCCGCGGCTGCCCTTGGTCTTCAGCTGAGCCCTGAGCCGGGGGAAGGCGGTTGCCGGGGCAGGATCGTGGGCGGGGAGGAGGCCGCTCCCGGGCAGGGGCTGGGGTTCCCGCGCTCCTTGGGCCGCTGCCTCTCCCGGGACGGAGGCGGAGGCGGAGGCGGAGGGGACCCGCCGGCAGGGCACGGCCCGCAGCACTCACCCAGCAGCGCGGAGAAGGGCGCCGCCGTGTCCAGCGCGCTCTGCAGGGTCTCCTCCATCTTCAGCCCGTCCAACATCGCGGGGCAGCGGCGGGGGCGGGCGCGGGGCCCGGCACGGCTGCAACACAGCGAGGCGGCCGCGGGGCCGGGCACAGGCTCAGCCCGATCCCTTCTTATGTCGGAGCCCGGGCTCCTTCCACCCCCAGCCCCCCCACGCGGGATCCAGTCCATATCCACTGCCGACCCCTGGCTCGGGCCCGCCCTCCCGCAGCTTTGCCTCGACGTCTCTTTCCCGCAGCCAAATAATCCGCCCCCCGGCCCATGCGGGGGGACCCGCGCGGGGAAGCAGCTCCGCGCACTGACCTGGTAGCGGCGCGGCGGGGTCCCAGGTGCTTTCCTCGGTGCTGGGGGAAGCAGGCAGCCCAGGCCCCCGCCGTGCGGTAGCCGCCCCGAGCCAGCGGAGTCGGCGGGCAGGGGCTGGGGAGGGTCCCGGCTGCCTCCCGTCCTGCCGGAGCCGGTCTCCTCGCCTGGCTCTGGTACCTCCCCGCCTGCCTCTCCCTCCCCCCTTCTCTAAATAAGTTTCCTCCCCTGCGCAGCCCCCTTTACCTCCCCGCCCGCCGCAGCCCTCTCCTCGCCCCGGCCGCGGGCACGGGCCCCGGGCCCCGGGCCCCGGGCGGGCGCCCATGCGGAGGCTGCCGGTGTGTTTGGGGGGGTTCACCCCCGCAGTGCAAGGGTGGCATTTCTCAGGCAAACCGCTGCCATAGCGGGCAAATGGGCACCCCCTACTAGCCCCAACAGCTGTTTGTGCGGGGGGGGGTCCTCATCCCCTTGAAATCAGCAGCAAGCTTTGATTTGAGTGAGACCAGGTTTTCAGTCCCTGAATTAGGACCCCGGGGAGGCAGCACAAACAGCGCCCAGTCTTTTATTGCCCCCCCTCCCCCAACACTTTTATACACCAGCCCCAGTATGCGACAGGGACAGGGCTCCAGCGCGGCCGCTCCGACCCCCGCCTGCTCTCGTGTCCACTTGGGTCCCACTCGTGAAATAAACAAATAAATAGATAATGAACCCCTTTCATTATTTCTCCAGGAGGGTTTGGCGCCTGGAAAACGCGCTCTCGCTCTTGAACCAAATGCGATGTCCATACGAGGACGGGGGGTTAGGTCTAATTTTATGTCGCATCAAGACGCGCCTTGGCCGGGGGGCAGGTTGCACGATCCCCGCGCCAGGTGTGCCCTGCCGGCTCGGATGAGAGAGCTCGGCGACACCGGCGGGCAGCGATCCGGATCCCAGCCCAGGCGGGCTCTTGCAAAAGGATCCGGAGCCCGCTTCACGAAGCCGGTCTTGTCGCAGGCGGCACGTCCTCGTGCCAATTCACTGCCTCACGGAAGGACCCGCATATTCCCCGTCGTTAGGAAAATATCGTTCACGGACAGGAAGGGATAATATTAGGGAGAAACCGGCGTACATTGAACTGCATCCAAAGGAAGAAAAAGATATCGGGTTTCCTGGTCAGACAATAATTAGAGACATCCTACTGTGCGGAAAAGAGAGATATACATTTTTTAAATGAAAAAACCCCACAAAATCAGTAAAAATTGCCTGCAGCAAAAACGAGAATGAACTTTTTGGAAATGTTACTGCAAGGCTGACATAAATACAAAGCAATAGGTTGTGTTTAACTGAGGTTCTCTATCAGCACATTTTTTAGGGCTGTGCACAGTAAGGTTATCGCATCATATATATTATGTGAAGTCAGAGATGATGGCATACTTAAAAGCTATTTTGTACCTACATTTACTAGGGCAGTTAGGTTTACTCAGACTTTAATGATTGCTCCTCCTGATTTGAGCATATCAGTGTCATCTGAAATTTGCATTAGTTCGATATTCTAATTACACATCATTCATAGGACAGAGAGAAGGGATATTTATTCGTGTTTTTATTACAGTGGTGTCTATAGCTTCCAATCAAAACTAAGGTCCTTTTGTTCTAGTCTCTTTACACATACATAATAAGTGGAGAAGGTTGGAAATGTTTGCTAAAACAATCTTCCTTTGGAAATGCCTTTTCAAAGACATGGCTTCTTTCCTCATGAAATCACAGCAATCTCGATGAACTTTCCTTTTCAAAAAAATTAGGAAATGTGTTTCACAAACACAGAAACAGTCACAGGTTAATCATTTTCATTTTGAAACAGGTATTTTTAAATTAATTTTATATACAAATAATAAAAATTTAAAATGGCCACAATCTTTTCCAAGCATTTCAAATGTAACACAGCAAAACATTAATTAACTCTTGACACTATTTTTTGTCTCGAATGTTGTTTCACCAAAATGATGACATTTTAGCATTTCATCCAATTCAAGACAAAGCATTTTTAAGCTCTTGAATTTTTTTTCCTTGAGACAGAATTTTTTTTCTCTTAACAGCTCGAATAGGAGGCAGCCTCAGTCCTGAAGACATTATGGTCTAAACAAACAAGGCAGACAACAGATGTGAGGAGAAACTGAGGCACAGAGAAATTAAATAACAGGAGCAGAAGTCACACAAAATCAATCGGTAGAGATCATTACTCAGGGTTTCCCAAGTTCCATATTATTCCTCAATTCTCAAAACCATGCCATAGCTCATAATACATTTAGATTAAAGCACAAAAGAGTGGAATTGATTTTAAATGTGCAATTTTTAACATCATATTTTCATACTTTTGAATAATTAACCCCTCAGTGCTACTCTTACTACAATAATTCTATGTCTTTCCTCCTTTTTGGCATAAAAAAGTTTTAGCTAAATATCCTGTGACAAACTGATTCTAAATCCCATGGCAAGAATCAATGGATGTGGCAGCACCCCAATTTAGGTCATTGGAAATTGTGTGGCAAGTTCTGCTAAGCTAGGAAATTGGGGTTTATGATAATTTTATTCCTTGATATCTCTTTGATAAATACACTGATTTTCTAGGCAAAATGTAGTAGATATCCTCTATTTGGATTTCAGTAATGCTGTGACATGGGAAAATCAGTTAAGATGGAGAAGAGGGTGAGCAGTAGAAGAATGGCAAGGTGGATAAGGAACTGACTGAAGGGAAGACAAGAGTGGATAGTGTTGAAAGGGAAAAAAATCAGGCTGGCGGGAAATTGTTATGAGAGCACCTCAAGGATGCATTTTGGAGCTAATCTGATGCAATATTTTCACAATAATATTTTGTAATGTTTATCACTAATGATGTCAGTGAAAAAAATAGGACTGTGCTAATGAAATTTGCTGATTACATACATCTAAGAGGCACTGGCAATACAGTAGAAGATCTGGATATCATGCAAAAAGAACTGAATGACACACCAAGGACTGGAGTAATAGAAATAGGATAAATTCAGTGCTTCAAAATGGAATACCAAAAGACCCAAACCAATTTCTACAGCTGGAAATTATACAGAGGAGAAGACGTGGGTGTAATACTTGATCACAGAATGACTATGACCTCCATGTGATATGGCCATGAAATAGGAAAATGTGATCCTAGGACACAGGCAGACAAGGTTCTTTAGGTAAATGTGATATCTTGTATTAGAACAACTCAAATAGTTGGGAAAATTCTTCTTTGCAAGCTTTTTCAGGCAGAGGGAGCCTCTGTTATGTGCTCTCCTGATTCATTGAAATCTTTCCACTTGGGAGAAGGAAGTATTAATGTCTTTACATGAGTCCATAAGACCACATTTGAAATGGTATGGACCATTATGGTGATCCATGGTCAAGAAAGATGAAACTTAAACTGGTGCAGAAAATGGATACTAGAATGACTAGAGGAATGTAGTACTTATCATACAAAAGGAGATCAAGGGTGTTTATGTTGCAGACTTCAGTGTAATGTAGGGATACCTGAAACAGAGCTGGTTAATGACCTTATTGAAAAGGATAAATTAGCCCACATGGAACTCCATTCTATTATGCTTGACTGCTTCCCACACTCAGGATCCTCTTACATCTCTACATTACATTGGCCTCTGCAATGTAGACATACCCTTCAAGAATTTGGTTAATTTACCATAGTAAAATGAAGGCTGAGAGGCAATATGATTGTTCTTGATAAATATACTGGGGAAAGTGTTTGTAAATGCCAGGCAGGGAGAAGAGCTATTTAAAATAAAAAACACTGATGGAATAAGTGGTGATAAACTGGCCATAGATAAATATAGGTTGGAAACTGTAGGCTGCTAACCATCAGGGCAGTGAGGTTTGGAAAATAATGGAGGCAAGAAACCTAACGGATTTTAAGCTGGAACTAGACCAATATATAAACATGATAATCTAATGTGGTGCTTGTGATAGTGAAGGGATGGACTAAACTCAAAGACTCAAAAGTTAAAAATATAATAGTGCTGTGATTAAAACTTCCATCTTTAGCATTCAAAGTTACCATCTTTTGAGATGAATGGTCTAGATCCCACCTCTGAAAGCTGTCCTGTCAGGCTGACTGCAGACTACAGTAGACATGCTTGCATGAGTTACATTCAAGACATGGTTGGAAGAAGGTTATCTTAATGCAACCTTAAGTGCTAGAATTATTCTTTCCCCCCTCACAGAGCTGAGACTTTGGAGCTGAATTTCTCTGGCAAGGGCAAGAGTCTGTGACTAGAATCAAAACACATGAAGTCCTTGAGAAACGCAGCACTTCCTTGTGCTGGCTACAAATCTGGTGTATTTGGCACAGCACCTTCTTTTTCAACAAGTAAAGAAAAAGTATAACATATGCTATCCACAAATGAACACTGACCTCATCCTGGGTCTGGAACATGGTTCACACTTTCTTCTTTAACCACAACAACAGCTCTTCTGTCCAGGACTGAGGTCCAGTTCAGTGAATACAAAAAAAGACAGATGGTTTTTTGCAGGAAGTCACTGGGGTCTGCCTCTAGTAGATTGCCAGGTTATGATAAAGAAGCTACATTGATGCTGCCAATGACAAAACATGCTCTTGTACCCAACAGGCTCCTTTTTCTCCTTCATTGTGCCCACTAAAGGCAGCTATGTATAGAACAGGGCTTCATTTACACAACAGAA
Source organism: Caiman crocodilus (assembly GCA_030014935.1). Taxonomy (NCBI): domain Eukaryota; kingdom Metazoa; phylum Chordata; order Crocodylia; family Alligatoridae; genus Caiman; species Caiman crocodilus. Next base: position 50,464,523 of record JAGPOW010001543.1, read on the forward strand.
AGCTGGATATATTAAAATGGTCCCTAAGTCAAAACAACAGCTCAGGATATGAACATACTCATCTCGTGCCCTCACCCACCCCTGCTTCCCCCACTTCCTAATTTGTTTGCAGTAAGGACTTCAAGTGAACAGTAAACATTCAGCTAGTGCTCAAGAGATATGGGAAACATTTAGGGCTAATTCAAATAACCCTGCTGTACCTGTACTTACTTACAGGTGACCTCTGGAGGCTCCATTACACCCAGGATATAATAATGCATTTGTAGATGTCTGAATCAGCCCCCAGGTCTGTGCATTGAGGGACCATCCCTGTGCAATTACCCCCACTCCCACGCAGCTGTCAAGCCTCCCTATTTCCTGAAAAAGGGGCTCAATGAATCCATGGTAGAGGATGGATTCTGCAGCTGAAGGACAGGCCTATTTGTTGCTTAAGGGACCATGGGCTACAGTCAAAAGACAGGAATAGATGGGTGAGGGAAGTTGTATGAGAACATAAGAAGACATTGTCTGTCTTCTCTCAAAAGTGCATGGTCCAGTCCAGGAGGCTGCCCAGCATGGGGGTTCTAGTAGTACAGGTCCAATGCCATCAATAAACTATGGTGTGGGGAAGCCTCAGGTGCAAGAGCTGGTGTGCAGGCACAAACCTACCTCTATAGGGATGCCCTTAGTCTCTTATATACCCCTTGAGATCAGCAGGGATCCTGTGACTCCCAATGCTTGGAAGCAGAGCTCACAGGTTTCTTATGGAAGGGGAACCCTGCTCCCCAATCCCATCAAGGGCTTCCTGCTGAAGTCTCCATCCCACAAAAGCCCTCTTTTATTGGCTTTGTTCCATGAGGGAGGTTTGTGTGTTCAGGGGGATATGTCATATTACTACAGCAGGGGACTGAGTATAAGCTACTTCACATTAGCTGGAAACATGAGAGATATTTAAATCATTGTCCCTCCCTTCACCTGGACCACAGCTGGGGCTCCCAAGAATGACCACTTATTCTTCACTTGTCTTCCTCCATAGACTGACACAGCAGATCCCTATGCCCTTTAATCAACCCCTGAGCTGGCAGGGGCAGAGTACACCACAACTTTATTTTTATTTATGGACACTATCCTATGGCTTAGAGGGCCTCAGATTTATCCAAAGTGGCCATGGATCATTACTGGTTTTGGAGTGGTAAAGTGCCCTAGCAGTCTAGCCACACAGCGGGCTTTGCATTTCAGGCCAGAATCTTGGCACAAATGCACTAAAATAAGATTGAGAACAAAGTACAACAGCGGTCATTTGAAGTAATACTACTATCATGGCATTGGTGCTGCTTCAGGGATAAAACAGGTAAAGGTATTGATGGGATAACACCCATTGGTGTCTTGTGATATTGTACAACAGCCTGATCCTCTGACATTACTGCTGGAGCAAAACAACATAAAGGGATTGGGAAGCAAAGGATTTAATGTAAAAAATTTTCTAATTCCAGCTCTCACTCCATTTAAGGAATCACTGACCAGATAACTCTACTCACGGAGCCTGATACTCTAACCATGTATAGTTATCAGTGGCTTAACTTCTAATGGAAAGAGGTATTGACTGGGATTCCTCAGGGGTTGTCCTCAAACTTGGTGACAATGAGATTGAGTGCCTCCTCAGCAAGTTTGAGGACAATACCAAGTTGAGTGGAGTTGCAGATATACCAGGGGTGAGGCTATGATCCAGGATGATGTGGATAAGCTGGAGAAATGGTCCACAGTCAACTAGATGAGATACAGCAAGGACAAGTATAGAGTCCTGCACTTGGAATGGAATAATTGCATGCACAAATATAGACTGAGGAATGACTGGCTAGGCTGCAGTGCTGCAGAGAAGAACCTGGGGGTTCCAGTAGACCAGTGATGCCCATCCTTTTCCCCCGCCTCGAGATGGGTGGGTGGTGCTCAGTCCATCAGCAGATGCATGACAAGCGAGGCAGGGCTGGATCCAGCTCTGTGGGTGTCAGGGAGAGCCCCAGACATGACTGGGCCCTGAGAGGGAAGGAGACATGGCGCAGCTCTGATCTGGCCACCTGAGGAGGGGAAGGAGTCATGGCCTGGTCTGATCCAGTCACACAGGAGCAGAAAGAGGCATGGCCTGGCCCCAATCCAGCCACAGGGAGGGAAGGGAGCATATTCTGGCCCTGATCTGGTCCCACAGGCTTGGGAATTTGGTAGCAGGGGAGGGGTAACAGTATTACTTGTCACTGCTCCCTTGCCACCAAATTTTTGAACCTGTAAGGAGCCCTGCAGGCCAGATACCATAGCTCCATGAGCCGAATTTGGCCTGTGAGCCAGAGATAAAATATCCCTGCAGAAAACCGTAAGCTGAATGTGTGCCAACAGTAAGCTCTTGCTGCAAAAAAAAAAAAAGCCAACAGTAAATTGGGTTGTACTAGCAGGAGTGTCGTTTATGAGTCAAGGGAACTGATTCTTCCACACTATTCAATGCTAGAGAGGCCTCACCTGGAGCAGTGTGTCCAGCTTTGGGCCCCACACTGCAAGAAGGATGTGGACAGGTTGGAAAGAGTCCAGCACAGACCAACAAAAATGATTAGGGGCCTGTGAGGGAAGACTTACAAGGTCAGGCTGAAAGAACTAAGGTGTATTTAGTTTGGAGAAGAGAAGACTGAGGAGGGATTTGATAACAATCTTCAAATACCTGAAGGGTGATTAATGAGAAAGGATGAAGATGGGCTTTTCTCTGTGGTTGTAGGGGAAAATTAGGTTGGAGATTAGGAAGAACTTTCTATGAGAGTAATTAAGCAGTGGAACAAGCTACCAAGAGAAACTATGGAAACTCCATTCTTGGAAGTTTTCAAGAGCAGGTTAGAAGATACTTGACTGGAACAGTTTAATAAGGGACGATCCTGCCTTGAGCAGGGGTCTTCACTAGATGACCTTATGAAGTTCCTTCCAGCCCTACTTCCCTGAGATCCTATATCCCCTTTCCTTCCCCCTTATTTGTTACTATTTCCTAATTTGTAATTATGTGATTAGTGCTTGGCTTTGATACCTTTCCTCAGGAAATCTCCCACCACTGAATTCTTACCACAGTAACTCAACTGATGGCAGTGGGAACCTTAATATAGACATGTCCCTTGCCTCATTTAGACATGCACCACCCACATCTACACATAGTCCTACAATCACTACTTCCCCCTTCACAATTTCCATCCCCATCCTACTGCAAAGAAACACTCAGAGTTTAGGAACAGAAGAGTTAAAGCTAAGGGCTTTCCCAAGGTTTTGCATCCTTATGTATACAACTCATGGTTTTTTTATGCAGTCTTATTGTCTCCACTGTCACACTTTAACTGGGTTTACCAGAATACTACAGGCAGTGCTAGGTATGCCCTCTATGTGTCACAACATCATGCAGGGCGGTGTGCGATTCTAGGATCAAGAGGAGCTGGGCCACCATCTTCCTCTCTCTGCATGCACAAGGCATGATGGGTTCCCCACCCTCTCCCCATCCAGAGGTGGTTGCAATTCAGTGATTCCCTGCATAAAAGACCAACTCTTGACCCTTGCTTAGAAATCTATTCTTACCCAATCAGTTGATTTCTAGGCAGGAGAACAAATGTCTGGTGGGTTTTGATTTGCAAAGTTTTAATCAGTACAGCTATATTCTCTGAAAGACTCACATAACTTAAGTCTATTCTAGAATAATCACAGGGCATCCAGGCTAAAATAGCAAGCTTTCTGGAGCAAATTCTGAGGGACAGTGCTTGACATTCTACAGACAATTATTAGCATCAATGAAAAATCAATTTTGAGCCTATGTAGTTGCACAGTTTGCAAGTGCCAACCTGGATCAGGACACAGCTTTGTGCTTATCTTGGTCCAGACTTCAAATTCAGGATGAGGATTCCTTTCCTAAAGAGTCCTCAGGGTCATGTGGACACAGCCTTAAAATCTATGACTGTCCACAAAATCCAGGATGATTTGTTGTTTTAATCATAACGTCTCCCTGCTTCTGTCCAGCAAAAGAGATGGCAGTGGTGTGAAACCCTGCACAAAGGGGGAAAAAAATCTGGTGGCATTTGTCTGGTTCTCTGCTTATTGATCCCAAGATGGTGGCAGGGAACCATCTCTTGGGGATGTCATGCTTCTTTGTGACAGGTTCTCCCATAAAATACAGTAGGAGAGAAGACCAGTCTGTTTCTGACAGTCTGTCCCCATGCAGAACTCTCCATGAAGTCTTTGGCTTGTAGGTTGGGCCCGGCTTAAGACATAGAGAAAACCACAGCATGGTATTACTCCTCCTGCCTCATTGTTTGTAGTACATGAGTGTCCAATGGTCCTAACTCAGACCCTAGTTCCTCACAGTAGGTGCTACACCAACACAGCAAGAACAAGCCTCTACTCTGGAGAATTTACACCCTGTGGAGCCAGATAAAGGGAATGAAGGAAGGAAGGTTTTGTTCAAGGTGATATAAACTGTGGTTTGCAATGAGGAACAGCCTAAGTCTTCACAGATCACAGGGCTTCAACCCTGAAAATTATTCCACTTTTAAAGGGGAAATAGGGTCTGGGAGCAGCAATCTTGGACTGAGTCAGCAAAGCACATGCATACATACAAAAAACCTGAGCTTAAAAGTTCATTGTGGGCTTTGCTGAATAATATGCTTGAGTATTTGGCTGAATCAGGCCCAGAACTGTAAGATGCCTCCTTTTAGGAAGTTGGCATTTCTGCTGTGAGTACCAGTGAATGCATTTTTTTTAATGTGGTGTATGATCTGATAGGTCTGCATAGACTGCACGTTCCATTATTCATACTATATGTTTAGCAGAGTTGTCACTTTATTGTTATGCCTTAGTCACTTACTGTTTAAAAGACAACCAAGTGCACCAAAACCAACAAGTTGATATAGATCATCTTGACATTGGTTTTGTGGGTCAGGGTGGAAGGGAGAGCATCAGAGTAGAATTATTGCCCAGATTTGGAGCTATTCAAGCAAGGAGGTCCCAAGATTCAGTCCCCTTAAGAACTTAGCATTTTACAAACATCACCAGGTTCTAACATTTTTTCATTGTACCGGTTAAAGATCAAACTTTCAAACTTCCACTAGGATCCCCTCCAAAAAGAATTCAGCTACTTGGGATTTATTTCCACTTGTAAACAACACCCTGTGGCTCAGCTAGGGAGTGATATCAAAGGACTGATTCATGGTTAGGTTAGGCACTGCAGTCTGGAGTACTGGAAGCTTGAAAAAGAAGAAGAAAAGACAGAAAAGAAAGGAAGAAATCCACATAATCAGTAAAAACAAAGATTCACTTAATAGTCAAGGGGTGTGCAGGAAGATGGATGTCACAGTAAAGAGTGGTCCTAGGAGACTTGTTGCAATCCTTCAATGTGAACCACACAGTGGCAGGGTGTGGAGTACTACCCTGACCAGCCTTGTGACAACGTGTTGCAACACTCTTGATTTCTACAGAAGCTCCTCTTGGAAGTTGTCTCTCAAAACCAGCATTTATGGTTGAAGAAAAAAACATGAAGACATGCAGAGCAGTTATTTTACTTTAGCAGTAAGGATAAGAAATTTAACATTAAGTAGGAGAAATTGGACATCTGGCTGAAAGGCAGGGTTTCTAGCCTGTGGTCTTTCATTTTATATGCTTAGGGTCTGACTATAGACCAGGTAGAATTGGGTCCTGTTTGTTAGCTTGATCTAAACTCAGATTTTGCCTTAGCAAAGAAAGGTGCTAGACTTTGTCCTACAGTGCTCCATAGGAATTGAAGGTAGAGAGATAAAGTATATATTATTAGCATGTTTTAGCAGCACTCTGAAGACAGAGTTAAGGTTAAACTGAGATAACAACCAGTATCTTAACACTACATTTCCTGATTTTCAAGGATTGTGATTAGCTGTACTTGACCATCTGGAAGACACAAGGTATGAGTGGGCAATCTCACCAGTAATTTTGTACTAGTGACATTCTGGAGCATATACTTTGTCAGAAGGGTAGATGGGCATCCTTAATATAGGAAGGAAATTTACAATACTGCAACTACATCTACACGAGATGCTATTGCACACTGGTTGTGCTGCATTTATTTAGTACTTGTATAAACAAGTGTCACGTCAAGATTTTTGCCACATGATGACATGCTGACCATGTAGTAGCCTGTTTCTACTGTGTGCAGTAGCATGTAGACATGCCCTGCATTCCTTAAAACAGGACTTAGAGAGCATACAGTTATACATGCCCACATATAGCACAGCAACAGTCAATCTTACTACCGAGTTTATTCACAGTAGTGAAATTTGTTATGTGGAACCATCTACAGCAGAACCAGGTAGATGAATCCCTGTCCATGGTGGTAACAAAACCTGGGTTTTGGCTCTAGTTCTGTCACTGACCTCTATGCGACCACAAGCTACTTATTTTCTCTTCTCTGGCTCATTTTCCACCTCTGTGCAACAGGGACAGGGATACAGACCTTTTTCTAAAGCATCTCAAGTGTTATGGATAAGAAGTATTTTTTGCTTCTACAGTATCACATTACATGGAGTATCTTGACATTAGGGGGTAGGTTGGGGTTTTTTTTAAATGAGAAAAACTAATAATAAGTATTCACCTTAAAAAACAAACTAAACTAACCAAACAAAAACTTCAAACCATTTTGTTCTGTAGCATCACCTACCTGCTCTGCCATTTGACTTACCACTGCCTCAGTCTCTCTTCAAATCAGTGTGGTTTCTCTAGACTTTTGCAGGAAGGATTCATAGCTACAACCCATTCTCTTGTCCGGCATTGTTTTTTGTTTCAAGCACACAAGCTTAAGCAAGACATCAACATAGTAGCCATTTCCTTGCCTACCCAGGGTTATTGCATCCCAGAAACTTAGTCCCTGCTCCCAAGAAGCTGAAAGACAACCCACAAAACCCACCTCAGAAGCCCATCTCCCTTCTGTGCTGCTCTTAGTCCTTCATAGAAATCACCTGCCAATATCCCAGCTATGGTTGATAATCTAATTGGATTGGCTGGCTCCCTGGCCCTTAGAGGGGCAGGCTATGCTGTTATGGTTGCACATTTTTATAGAAGTGTAGGCAACATTGTACAACCCTGTCAAAACAAGGCAACCTATAGACAAGATTATGTGTGTACTCCCCCTACAATCAAAATTAATAAAAATATTCCAAGCTTGTGGGTAGGTCCAAATCCATAAAGGAGGCAGGGCATGGAAAAATAGAAGGGAAGAAAAATGGGACCAACACTGGTCATGCTTGCTTTGTTAGGAGAATCAAAGGTGTTCTGTTAGAAATGCAGGAGTTTTTCCCTAACCCCCCTCCACTCACTCTGCTCTCACTACCATCTCTCAGGGAGACGGGAGATGTTTCCTAAGGGCAAACAGATGTCCTTCTTACACCCCTTCAGCCACTCTTCTTACTTCTTAGGGAATTCCCTTTCTGTTTACCTGGGCCTAGCTACTATGACTTCCCTGGGGGGAGTGGTGGGAGACAGCTACTTCTCTAGGTCTGATGGAGCCAAAGGATTTTTCCTGCTTCATAGACCCAAACTTCTTTTCTTGCAACACTGCTACCCTGGCTCCCAAAGCCTCCTAAAAAAGGGTAAGCATCCAGCCATGTTGGATACCTAATTTCAGCAGGGAAGAAACATTTTGACATGTTCAAATTTCAAGAAGAAAGAAACACATGGGAAATAGAGACAGAAAGCAAGAAAGATGACATACTGGATGGATGGATAGGTAGATAGATATGTATGAAGAATAATTGAGTGATGCATGACAGATAGACACACACACACACTGAAGGGAGAGACAGATGAAACAAGAGAGATTTAGGGTGTCTTGATAGATACATAGATAGATGAAATATTCAAAATATCCAAGCATTCGGAACCCTGATTTATAAAGAGATGTAACAAGAAAGTTCTGTTCCCTGGGCAGCAACAGCTCCATTCTTGAGCCCACTAAGTCAGCACCTGGAACTCGCAACCTAGTCACCCAGCCATAGTCATGCTACTGGATTAACTAACCTGGGTTGCTTCAATGCCTATTTTGCAGAGTTGCTGACAACTGAATACCAAAGAGTGAAGCACTCAGAATCAGTGAATGCTTTTGAAAATATTGGTCAAGATAAGTAAAGGCATGATGTATCATAAGTGATGGATCATAAGGCCCAGAGAACAAATATAAAAACAAAAAGACCAAAACAGATCCCAAGATTGCCACAAGCAGACATATTGAAGATTGCAGGAACAATGCAGAGTGCTTTGCTCTGTAGTGAGAGACCCTAGGGGGTACATTTATTAAACTGATGAAAAATAAGCTTAAAAAGTGATTTGATGAGTCTATAAATACCCACATAAGGAGATCTTTGGTGGTAGGCTCTTAGACAAAATCCATGAATTCATATAAGAAATAAGGTACAAATTTCCAGCAGTGAGCCTACTAATAGAACAATTTATTGAGGGTTGTTGTAGGCTCTTCACTACTGGCAATTCTAAAATCAAGATTAGGTGTGTTTCCTATAAAGTATACTGTATTATCTTGTATGCCATAGGCACCTTTCCCCCAAAAATTAGCATTCAAAATTGGGTTGCATGTGTGTCTTAATCAGGGAAGAGGATTTTGATTTTTCTGCCCAAAATAGAAGATTTGAGAAACTGTAAAATGGCTGTTGTTTTCTTTTCTGTCACTTCCCTCCAACAGCTGCATAAAGGGAGGGGCAGAGTCCAGCAAGGGCAGATCCAGAGTTGAACACAGTGGCATGGTTTGATTCCTACTCCACACAAAGTTTGATATCAACTGCCTGGCAGCAGCAGTGGCATTTCTATTCAGGCAGCACTGAGGGAGTCAGTTGACTTTATGGTTCACTATAATCTACCTAATTACTGCTAATGTCCCTTCACTGCACAGGTGTTAACAACACTGTCTTCTTTTGGATTTGATGTTCTGCTAATCAAACTGGGCAGTTTTTGGCAGTTTTTGACAGTCTTTGGCAGTTTTGTTGTCTGTTCGCTTTCCTTGGTTTCTCTCTCTCCATTTCACAGCCCTGCAGACTGCTTTTAGCTCTTTTCAAAATCCTAAATTCACCCATGGAGTCCAGACTTCAGCAACAGTTACTATTTCAGCTTTTTGTTGGGGAGAAGGGGGTGATAATTTGGCTGTGAAAGGGTTTAAACTGCAGCTTTTGCATGAGTAAGAAAGGAAGAGTGAATGACCTAAAGATTAAGTTCTGTCCCTGCTCTGTGCAGTAATACTTCTAGAAAAAATTCTTCTTCTTTATCCTGCCTTCTCCAAAACAAGGTGCACATCTTATTTGAGAGCGTGTAGTATGCAAACAGATATGGTAGTATAGTTCAAGAAAGAATTAATTCAGGGAAGTCCTAGGGTCTGTGTAATACAGGTCAGAATAGATCACAGTGGTCTTTTCTGTCTTTATCATCTGTTAATCTATGAATAACTTATCCAAAAAGTGTTTTGTGGTCCTAAATTTTCAGACTGCAGCTTACCCTTAAGGTAAAATAGTTAAGATATTGTGTGGAAAATTACCTTTAGCATCTCTTGACTTTTTTGACCCTTTCATATTGCACTAACACTTTTTTTTGCCTATGCCTATTTATAATAATGACTTCTACCGTACTGCAAGAATTATATTTTCTCAGGTTTGAGGATGAAAGAGCTCCACTGATATCATCTAAGCATTCCTCGAGACTGAATACTTATGATCCATAGAGCAAGAGCTATGCAATTGCTTATTATTAAATAATGACTATTTAGATCTCTTAGGTATCTGTTAGGTATGACATTATTTAATTTATAAGGTGCGACACAGAACTTTGTAACAAAAATGCTACAATTGCTCTGTTTGCCTGTGAACAAGGATACATGTCTTTTTTTCTGGTTCTGATGATGGAAGGGCATAGGGCAGTGTCCTTGGAGGATGTATTTCCCATAAGAGAATGCAGCTCAGTGCAGTGTTTAACTTTACCAAATAGCATCAAATATACATCGAGTGCTGTAGAACAAATGAGTCCTAGGACTTTTTCCCTTTCCCTTTTAACTTCTTTTTTCCCCTACTCTGAAATTTTTTCATAACTCTTGAAAAATGTTGAAGAGGCAGAATTACATTTGCATTTACTGTAGAAACATATGATCAAAACAGGTAATTAGTTAGCAATAAGTTATATTTACTGTTTTGTAGAGTTTCTACAATGTAAAGGTGGATCACATTAATAAACTCATTTTATGCTGATTAGTCCTATTTATTTCAAAGGGATCTTCCAGCACTACCACTTCTTTGAGAAGTGTAGTGGAGTATCCTAGTGCAAGTCACTTGTCTTTCATACATTCCTAGATCCTGGAGTCATGTGATTATGAGGGGATTTTTTTAAATACCACAGCAATATACTAGCTAGCACTCATGGGTACAGAGAACATCCAAAAAGTGTGGCTCCTTGAAGTTCAGAAACCAAAGATAATACCTACTCTATACCCTCCTAGCTATGCAGGTTGGTACAGTGTAATGAACTGCAGGACAAGGGTCTTGTCACTGGCACTTTAGGTGCTAAATGGCCCTTTGGGCCATACAGTACCTCTGTCTATGCTTGGTTCCCTTCATCCTTGTATACTGGGACATCAATACAGGGCTATGTCTCATGCTTGTGTAGGAGCACTGGAGAAGAGGGAAAGCTTCTTTGAACTACTATTTGATCCCATTCATAGCTAGGTAAAATGGGCCAGAACATCAGCAGGTACAAATTGATTTAACCAGAGGTATGTCACTTTACCCCAACTGAGACTATGACTCAATGCCGCATTGAGCATTTCTCACAGCCCTAAGATTTTCTCCTAGCAAGTATTATTTACTAAGGCAATTAGAAAAGGATCAGAAATCCATGCATGACTCTGTAATATTTCTAAGTACCATTAATCAGATTAGAAGACACTGTGACAGCAAGAATGAGCACCCGCAGCCACCTCTGTCAAAGCAGCCAGATTACTGAAGGGTGACAGGTATTTAGAAGCTGTCTTCAACTCAGTGCTTGGAGGTTAGATTGAGAAAGCTGTGTGCTAGGGAGCCACCTAGTGGAAAACAATGGAACTGCTTAAAAAACACCTCTTCCTTGATGCCAGGAAAAATCAGCAGCATTTGACATTGAACTGGTATCAATGTTAAATAATGAATGGTCCACTCTGAATAATCAGTTCTTGTTGTTACTGTATCATTAAGGTACAAGGCACATTTCAGCCGCATGAGAAGATTCATCCGTTGGCTTTAAGGGAGAGTAGTCAGCCAGTTTTATTTTGGGTGTCTGCTTGGGACTTGAGGGTCTTCCCTTGTGAATGTGCATCTGGGAGTTCATTGGAGAGAGAGAAAATTCTGCAGAAACTTCTGCCTTCCTTTCTGCCTTGATGAAGAGGAGGAGTTATGGAAGGGGTCAGATGTGTTTGTAGAAACAGATGGCTACAATGTGCAATCATTTAGAGAGGATCAAACAAGAAGTGAGAAGTGAGAATTACTTCAAGGAGTGTCTCCTCTGCTAAGCACTTTGTTTGGCCCAAAATGAAAGTTCTGTTTAGTTTTTAGATTATTTCACCCCTTAACAAAAATTAAGGCCTAAATTGGAAAAGTTTTATTTTGAGAACGGCAAAATGCTATGTTTTGGTACTACCAAAATGAAATATTTTATTTAAAAAAATAACAAAATAAAAAGCTTATCAAAGCCTCACTTCCCCCCTCAGCTGATACTAATACTTAACCAGTTTGTTAAATAAATAAATAAATAAATAAATCCCTCATTTCTATCTGTACCTAAACTTAATCACTGATTGGGCCTGGAACACGCCCCCAGTATATCTGGTTACATTCAGACCTCCTGGTCATACTGAACCGCTGAGTAAAATGCTGTTAGTGGCAGGTTTGTTGGTTGTAGCCTTGTTGGTCAAAGGACATAGGCAGGCAAGGTCCTTTGGGTAGATGTGACATCTTTTATTAAACCAGTTATTCCCAACTTTTTTCCAATTATTTAGTGGGTTTAAGGCAGCGGTTCCTAACCCTGGTTTGTGACCCAAACGAGGGTCACGGGAGCAATGCCAGCAGTGCTACACACAAAAGATGAGTTGCACTGCATACCAGGAGCTTGCCCGTTCCCAACCCTAGGCTGCTGCTGCCACTGCCACCACACTCCGCTCCCAGCAGTGGGTCTGAGAAAAAAAAGTTTTGTAAACTTTCGGAAACAAACACCCTTCTTCAGGCACTGGGGTCATGTCAACATGTGCATTATAGTGCTTTTTCTAATGAGCATTTAATTTAGTACCTCCAATGTGAGATACTAAAGAAATGCACATTAGGCTGCCTTAATGCACGGTTATGAATGCACATGGTTTTTAAGTGATGCTTAATGCACAGTAGCTTATTTTTCTGTGTGGTAACATAATCACATTTTTTACGTGACATTTTAATGTGCAGTAAAATAGGTTACTGTACGTTAAAATGCATGTGTAGACATGCCCTGGGAGACGCTGCTGCTGTTACGTGTTCTCTAAGGTAGAGAAGAAGCTAAAGTATAACAAGAAGTCTGTGAAAATGCAAATGAATGGAAGTTTGGAAGACAATGGGTAGAGATGGGGGGGAGGGGGAAGGAGGGAACTGTGGGAAGGAATGCAAGTGGTCAGCTTGAGGCAGGTTACCTGATGTGTCAGATGTTAGGCAGGTTGTAATGTGTCAAGTCCATGATCTTTTGTATCCAGTAGATTTATGCAATGATTTGGTAGGCTTGTCTATGAAAGGTGTTTTGTAAGTTCCCTTTGAGGATTAGAACTGAGATCAGCGAGGGCGTGATTGTCTTGTGAAAAGTGGGTACCCATAGGTAATTGGATATTTTAGTCTTTGACAGATTATTGGTGGGTGTTCATTCTGGTACACAGTTGGTTTACCCTACATATTTTCCATCAGGACATTTGCTGTATTGGATGAGAGCTATTACATTGCTGGAAGTGCAGGTGTAAGATCCAGGGATGGTGATGGTTCTGTTGCGGGGTGTAGTTATTGTGGAACTGGTGGAAATGTGTTGGCAGGTTTGTATTTCTTGTCCTGGCATGGTCTGGATCATATCCCATCAGTACCCACTGAGCCTCCCATCTACAGAACAGCCAACTAGATTCACCATGTGTCTATAAGTGAAGCAGTATTAATTTTGACCAGTTTCCAGCTGAGAACGGATGAGTTCATTTCAGTGGACCAAAGCAGGTGAACAGGTGAACTGGAGTTATTGCTTTCCATTAATAAATGCCACTATGATTAAACCTGTTCCTGAGTGCTGGAAACCCACCAAATAAATGAACAGGGAGTTGCTTAAAGATGAATGAGATCAGGTTGAATCCCTACCAGGCAATAGCATTCACCGAGACATTACCAATGCCATTTTGCTGTCATTTGTTGTAGATAGATGGGAGGTGGTATTAACTTTGCAGACATAAACTTTGTTTGGAATGTAGGACTAGAAGGGACCTTTTGCATAGTAGAGTCCACGCACAGGGAAGATGGATAAGAAAATCTACGCTGGCACCTCCCACATACCATCATAGTGAGCTAACACCCCATGACAAACCTAGGATCTTCATTGTAAAACACTTAAAAAAGCCCTTCCCTGCTCCAAAGGAACAGAGCAGGAGAGATGAGAGCAACACCAAAGCCTCAATTATGTTCCAACCCCAAGGGCTTTGTTCATTGCCTCAGGTTTTTCAGTTGAAGTTCGAAAGGAGTGAGTATTGCACAGGTCCAGGTAGAGAGGAGCTGGTTGAAGGCACTGTTAGCACTTACACATGTCCTTTTGCTGAATGCCAAGTGTCCCATGGGCTCTACAGGCCTTCCTGGAAAGTGCAAGTACCCTACACTCTGTTCCATGAGTTTCTCATCGTCCCAGCAGAAAGGTGGCAGGAAGATCTAGTTTCCATTGGCCCCAACAGAAAAGAGGAAAGATGCTCTTGCAGTTAAGGAATGGTTTTGAGTGCAAAACAGTTGCCTAGATCTGCCACAAATACAAGTCATTTACTCTGTATACCTCAGTCTCCCATTTGTACAAATAAGATTAGTCTCCCATTCTCTGTCTGTTCAAGGCCTCCTGAGCCTCCTCTCACTATATGGCCATTTAAAACCCTGATCTCAGTTGGTGTCTCCAAGTGATACTGTAGTAGAATAGTTGGAAGTTCTGCTAGAGAAAAAAGAGGGGAGAGTGTTTGTGGTGTGGACACCTATCTGCTAAAACCACCCCAAGGAAGACTTACTTTTGTCAAGGACCACAGAAGATACGTTGCGTGTTACAGTAGGACCTCCAAATCCCAGTCTTCATCTTGCTCTGATCAGCACTGAACACTAGTAAAAGATACTGCCTTCCTCAAATAGCTCACAATCTAGAGGGGCAGAGGTGTTGGTAAGAGAAGCAGAGGCACAGAGAGGGAAAATGACATGCCCAATATTGCACAAGTCAGTGACAGAGGCAGAAAAAGAACCCAGGTGTCCCGAGTGCTACCCCATTGTTCTGTCCCCAGGAACATGCTGCTAACAATTTTCAAATAAACTGACTTGCATGTGAACTGAAATGATTGTCTTTGACTCTAAGTAGACTGTCTGTCTATCTTATTCCCCAAGCTATTCAAACCCCCTCTTTGTCCAGAACTCTGCAGAATAGACCATCATGCAACACAATAATAAGCCCCAGTCTCAGGTTAGTGCTGATGTCTTATATATTATTTTATTTTGTTCCTTTTTATTTTTGAAAGTGAAAAAATAATTTAAACTGATGATATATGTACAGGGGAAATGGCTTGTTAGTGTTCTGAAGAGATCTTACAGCTGGCAAGGCAAAGGTTAGATGTATCACTTGACCTATGTACAAAAATTCCCACCTAAAAAGAGCTGAAGAATAAGAAAGCTTCTCTCTGTATTATGAGCTGTCATAGTATGGGGAAAGGGAAAAAAGGCTGTGCAGGAGCAGACAGGGTCTATTATATCCTAAGCTGGTCTGTACCATCTCTTTTCCAGCAACAAGGATCAGGTGATCTGGAGTGGGGTCTCCAGCATCTCCATGAGAAAGGTGTCAATAGGTGTGTCCCCGATCAACTTGAAGAAGAAGAGATGCTCGAGGCATTTTAGCCCAATAGATCTCAGTGCCGGCAGTCGGAGGAGAAGTTTGGCAAACCTGGAAAAATGTTCCGCAGAACCACAGAAATCAGAGAGTCAGAAGGCATTATTATTTGATTTTCAGCAGTGCCTAACCTGGCTCAGGGCCCCAGTGTGCTAGGTACCCAGTGCCCCAGGCATAATCATAGTGAAAAACAGCTTACCTTGAAGATCTTACAGTTTAAATGGAAATGAGGAACCAGAGAGATGAAGCGACTCAGCCAAGGTCACCAGAAAGTTAGTGCTGGAACCAGGAATATAGCCCAGAGGATGCTCTTGTTGCAAGCAAGTGCTCACACCAGGCATCCTCTGCTGAATTGCACTGCCTCTTCCCACGCATGCACACTGCCATTCCCTGATGCTGCAGGTCTGTCCCCCAGCCCCTTTATATGCTGCAGTTGGTGTTTTGCTCCAATTAGTTTTAATTTGAAAGAGGAACACAAGGCTTCCCTCAGGAGACTGTCCCCCAGTCAAACACCCCACTGTTGCCGTGCTGATGCTCAAGCTGAATATTCCTTTTCCATAATATTATCTCATACCAGAGACATTTACTTATATTTCAAGGGATCAGAAATTCATGGTCCCGAAACACTTGTGTCTGTCTTGTATAAAAGCCCTCTCTAACTGGGACCTTCTAGGAAAATTCAAGGGGCTGATCAGATTCCCTCATGATGCCTGGAAGGTGGATTCACTTTCTTTCCAGATTTAACCAACACACGAGCAGTTTGTGGTGTGGACACCTATCTGCTAAGACCACCCCCCAAGGAAGACCTACTATTGTCAAGGACCACAGAAAATATATTGCGTGTTACAATAGGACCTCCAAATCCCAATCTGCACCTTGGAAATTCACTCACACACACACACACACACACACACACACACACACATACACTGGGAACAAAGTGCATGTTTTGGAGAAATATTTTATCTGTCCTTTTCAAGCTACCCAGGAACAACTGTTTGACTAAACAACTGTTTGACTTCCATCCTTGACCAGGGCTTGAACTAGTAACCTAGGAGCTAAAACATGCCATTGAAATCTTTCTTGAAATCTGCTTAAAAATTGATGGCCCCTAGAGAAGCTTTGTAACCCATTAGCAATATTTTTACTATCCATTTTCCTGTTTTATGGACTAGATGCGGCCACATTTGCTACCACCTAACTTCTACTCTCCCCTCACACCTCCCAAATGCACATTTGTTTGCATCATTGACTCTGTGGCCAAAAATAGCAACAGCACTGCCAGGTGCCAGCACCTTGTTTCTTAAGGAGTCTTAAAACAGTACGTGGATACTCTCATACTCTGCCATTTCTCTCAATCAGCCAGCAGAGTGCAGCATTGGACAACACAGGAAAAAGCTTGGGCCACAATCAACTTCATTGCAACAGGCTTCAGTTGCTGCTTGAATGAGAGCAAGAAACTACTGGACAGAGAGGACTTTGCAACCCAGTTAGAATAGACATGATATTCAGTGCGCTCCACCGGGCCTGGGATTGTGGTTTCCCTAGTCTTGTGTAGCCAAGCTCAGTGAAGTCAATCAAAGTTTGCCTTCACAGCAATGGACTTTGCATCAGATCCACACATGATAACATTTTATGCCCCCTTTGCCCAGGTCTGAATGATGAAACCAGATGCAGGGAGTGGTGAATCAAATCTCATAAGTAGAGAACTGCGCCCATTTTGCTGAATGCTGTCCATCTCTGTTGGTATGCTGCTATTTTTTTAAGCTAACGGAAACATGAAGCCACTCGTATTTTAATTACAAGTGCCACTTAAACCCCTTATCATAAATCTTTCACAGAGGCACAAGAGGATGTGGGTAACACAATGGGAGTCAGACTCATAAGTGCCATGTTTCATTTACAGAGGTCCGAGCCACACTTTTGGCTTGTTTAAATTGAGCCAGGACGTGGATCTCTGTTTCTCCACAGATAGCCACTAGCATCACAGCCTTTCAGGGTAGGTAAAGAGGTAAAGCATTCTGCATTGATTCACTGTTGAGGTCATTGCCTATAAGAAGCATGTGAACCTAAGGCTGGTAGAAAATCTCCTGATGAAACTTCTAACCCCCACCAAAAACCAGCAAATTAAGATGTGGACAAACTGAAGGGTTGATTTGTTGGCTTGCTTTGTGGGAACTCCCTCATCCTCTCTGAAAATTTATGTTATTAACTGAAGAGCCTATAAAGGAAAAACAAAGTTCATCAAAATGGATTTCCCCTCCAATCTGCAGCAGGTTTGGCCTTGAATTTGTTATTGTTGTTAAGAAGAGCCCAAGCCCTTCCCACTGAAAATTTTGATGGAAAAAGTTTTCCATCAGTATTTTTCATCATAAAAAATAAACTTCCAGCCAACTCTGTATAGAACCCCCTTCATGATGTGGCAGGAGCAAGGATGCACTTAGTACCTGTAATCACTGACAATTTGACCAATCTGTACCTACCAGGAGGTTCCCACCTGCATCTCCTATAGACAGAGAAATGGCATAGAGCTAATTTGTATTCACCTGCCAGGTTGATCAGGGTACTTCTGCTTTGTATATGCTTCTAGAGTGGCATAGACCTTTTCTCTTAGTGATTCCACTTCAGAGGGACTGGACAAGCCCTTGGCATCTGGAGAAGGGAGAAGCAAGAAGGAAATCACTGCATAACTGAAGTTTAATATTTCATTTGGTTATGAGCTGAGCAAAAAAACCCATATTCTCAGAAAGTGTGGGAGTTCTCTCCCATTGCCAACTTCCTTACCAGTGACTCTGTTCCACCTAGCATTTCCAAAGAAGACAAGGGCCCTGGTTGTGTATACACATAAGCAATGTGATCCTGTTTTTTGTTGGGGTCCTTGTGGATTATAAACCTACCCTTAATTTATGAACACATCGGATCTCTGCCTCATTCAGTGCCCAGGGTACAGAATCACAACTGTACCTGGATTTTCCTCACTTGGGAGCGTCTGACTTTACAACCTATGCGCTGTCCTTCAATGTACTGTTTTACATAGTATGAGTGCATGCTGCATATTCCCCACAGGATCAATCTTATAAAAAAATGTTTGCTCATTTGGGGATTGCATCTACGACTCCCTCCTAAAAAGCAATATCTGCTGTAAGATTGGATCGCTCTGAACTTTAAAGACTGATGGGGTTGTGCCCACAGCTACTATGGCACTATTCTAGCAGGGAAGAATCCATGGGCAAAATAGAGGAGCTGTTGCTATGCCACTTCAAATCACAGGCTTCAGAGTTGGCCAGGAGTAATACAGGCTAGTGGCTAAAGCATCTAGAGACCTAGGTTCCATACTCAGCTCTGCCATTGGCCTGCTGCATGACCTTGGGTAATGCTCTGAGTCTGTTTTCCCTCCAAGGCCTTTCATTCCCCTGGATTGTAAAGTCAGTGGCTCAGTTCTGTCCCTTTCCATACACTGCACAGTCACATGGAGAAAGACAGAACTGAGCCACAATCCAGGGGGATGAAAGGCTCTGGAGCAAAAACAGACTCAGAGCATTACATAAGGTCAATATACTCCCACATAAATAAGACAAAGAAAGGATGAAGTGCCACCTACTGAACCCACAGTGTGATGGCATGGAAACCAACCTACTCTTCTGCAGTTGGGGATGATGCTTGCACCATCCAGGAAAGGCCCTCTTCCAGAGCAAGGCTTGGGAGGCACAGAGGTAGACATCTGCTTTGAAGAACATAACCAAGTTTCACACCAGTGCCATTTCATGCTCCCAGGGAGCAGTTAGTCTGAGACACTTGGCTAGGATTGTCTAGTCAGGGATGATTCTGTCTTGAAAAAGGGGCTGGACTAGATGAGCTTGCGAGTTCCCTTCCAGTCTTACTTCCCTATGATTTTAGTCCATTTTCTGCAGAAACTTCAGTGAGGTGAGAGAGCGTGTACATAGCACTGTGCGAGCAACTTGAGTTCTCCATTCAGCTCAGTCATTTCAAAAGAAGAAAACAAACAAACAAACAGACAAAACCCTCAGCAACCAACATTTAGTTTAGAATTAAACATTTAGTTTGGTTTCTTTTTACATTTAAAAAAAAAAAAGTGAAGTATTTTAGGGTCATAGAACTGAAAGGGACCTCCAGCATCTAGACCTTTGTGATCACAAGTATGAAAAACAAAGTTTTGAAATGAAAAAAATAAATGAAAGAGTTTCACTTAAAAATACCCAAACAAGATATCCAAACTGGCAGCACTACACAGGGAACTGGCAATAAGCTATTAGGTGGGTTTCTTACAGTATCACTGAAAAAATTGTAGTTCTTGGATTGGCTGCTTTTGCGAAGTGCTTAAAATTGTTGGTCAGATACAGTGGTCAAAAATGGCATAAGACCCAGAGATAAAGAATGCTTAAATGCTTGACCCATTCCCTATGGCAACCCAAGGGAAAAATGCTCAGAAACAATCAGCCTTTGCAACAAACTTCACAGCAATTTATCACACATTTATGGTATCATGTCCCACACTCCCAATCCCTCCCTATCATGAGTTGCCACATGTGGCAACAGTTGCCATGCCATGCCCATATGCTTCCCTGATCTGTCATAGCACTGGAGAAGTGAAAAGGGCAGATATATTAGCTCTATGTTCTCCCCCCTCTAGTTTATTTGGGTTGAAGGACCTGAGGCTTTTTGCTGGCTCCTAGCCCAAAAAGACAACAAGAACTCCCATCATCCCAATTCTGTTCAGCACAAGTCTGGAGCAGGGCTTGAATTCACTCCTTTGGAGCAGAAGCAAAATACTGTAACCTGTCTACTACACCCCCCAATCCCTTGATAGATTCACAGACACATCATCAAATGGGTAAGGAGATGCACAACTATCCAAAAGGAATCTCCTGGGATATCATTGAAAGCCAATAAGAGAATCCTCTGATTGTGGCTCCCAGCAGGTCCTCTAGGTGTCTGGTAACATCAAAGCTCACCTGGATTAAACAGGACAATGGCTCGCAGGCATCCCAGTTCAGATTTATCCATCTGCATGTCTTTCATCTTAGATACTAGCTCTGTCAGAACTCTGCATGGAGGAGACACAACAGACAGTTTGTCAGAGTGTATGAATGGCAAGGTCTGCATCTAGTGTTAAATGCACCAATACTGAGCTTCAGGAAGGCAAACTGCTGAGCAACACTGGCAGCACACTCACATGTCTCCTAGGTGATTGATTCTGTGCTGACTTGAATAACTGCGCTAGGCAGGTGCACTCAGTAGTGTTCCTGCTGGGAGGTGGGCACTAGCAGCTCATAAGAGCCTATCAAATTCACGTATCTGTTGTAGGAAGGAAGTTGCTATCAGTTGCAATGTTCTTTATTAAGGAGAGAGCCCATGGACGGGACAAGTCTCAGCATGCAGTGCTTCATCTCGACCACAATGGTGGCCAGATATAGGAAGGGACTGGGATGAGGTATTTTGGGAGCTTCCCTTTCCTTGTTTTCCAAATATAATCTTCCCTTCTAAAAGTCTGGCCATTTATTTGGGTACCTAAAGACGACTTAGATGCCTAACTTGAGGTATCTGAATTGTGGAAGCTTTGGCTCCTAACACACGGAGCTACTACCATCACATGGTAAAGATGGAAGAGCCCATTTGGGCTAAAAATTATACTTTATTATATAAGTTGAAGCCAAGTTTCAACATAAAGGATTTCTGGTTTGTAACCTCTCCCTGTTACAATTCAGCATAGAAATTCAAGTCTCTCTGTGGCGCATGCATCTCATCAGTAAAATCCTGCCACAGCTTCAGATCTTGCAGAGTCTTCCTAATGTTTGGTATGTGCAAGCAGGAATGGGAAGATGGGGTGTTCTTGCTCGGATGTACTGGAAACATGGTATAGACATACTTTTAGTCCCCTCTCTTAATATGGACTACCCATTCTCAGGACCAACCCAACAGCTCTCTTCTGCACCACTTCCTGCTGTTGTCTAGAGGACTGCCAGCTGGCTAGGTGGAGACAGAGCTCTGTGAATGGCATGTAGGGTGAAGATAAAGCAAGCTTTTGGTTTAGTTGCATGCCAGTTGCTTCAAAGAGTGGCCTTGTACTGGTTGCGGGTGAAGTGATGGGCTAGATACCTGTCAAAAATAGAGCCCACGCCAGCACTGTGTGCACTGCTGCGGTGTACATGCAAGCCAGTGGCAAGAAGGATGCCATCCTGCACAGACACAGAGCGATGAGAGAAAGATGCAATCAGCAACTCATTCCAGCCTGCAAGAACAAGGAGCAGAAGACATGAGAGCACATTATACCAGTCTCTCCCCCCTAAACTTACGCTCCTGTCCCTTTACAGGAGGGTGCCAAGGAGGCAGTGGGAGTGGTGGATAACATGGCTTCTCTGTCCTCCCTTGTCACTGAGCTTAGGAAAGGGATAGAGCAGCCGCATCTCCAGGCCAGTGGGCAGGAGAGGCTAACCTGAGCTTACTCCAGGCAATGAGGGTACACACGTGTAAGATAAAATTTACACCCTGAAACCACTTCACACAAATTGGGGAGAATCCATTCACCTTCTGAGGTGCAGAACTTGAAACACAGATGTAAACAACCCTATTACTTTCAACACATTAATGGGTCCAGATTCTGTATGACTGATCAAGTGCCCAAGTGGGCTCCTATTCTATTCTGCCTGAATACTTGAAACACCATTAATATGCCTACTTTTGTTTTGTCATGTATCATCATCTTCCTGGCTCAAAGACTAAGTCATAAAAAGCAGTAAGCAGGAGGACCTACCTGCCTTGTGTTAAGAGTTTTACAGGGACTGGAGGATGGTAAAATAGGATCACACCTGGAAACCTAAGTCCTAAAAAGTTTGCTTTTTTTTTTTTTTTTTTTTTTTTAAGATTGTGCCCCTAGTATTTTAGCGTACCCTTTGCCTGGAAGCATTTTTTTCCTAACAGCAAAAGTACAAAGAAACCATTAACAACAGGCTAATGGAAGAAAACCTTCTGAGATAGCCAACATGACTTTGTTCCACGTAGGTCTTCCCTGACCAATCTCATTTCATTCTATGACCAGGTGATGCATCACCTGGACAAAGGAGAAGGGGTTGATATCATATATTTAGACTTCAAAAAAGCCTTTGGCCTGGTCTCCCATGATATCCTCATGGCAAAACTGGGGAACTGTGGCCTCAACAACCTTACGGACTGATGGATGTGGAACTGGCTCCGTGGTCAGACCCAGAGAGTGATAGTCGATGGAACCATATCAACATGGTGACAAGTGGCGTCCCACAGGGCTCTGTACTTGGACCAGTACTCTTTATAAATACATTAAACTATCTGGATTCTGGTGTCAGAAGTATACTGGATAAGTTCACCGACAACACCAAATTACAGGGAAGTGTAGCCACACTAGAGAATAGGCTGCCAATTCAGGCTGCCCTGGATAGGCTCGCAAAGTGGGCAGATCAAAACCTGATGGCATTCAACACAGAGAAATGCAAGGTGCTCCACCTCGGAAGAAACAACCCACATCGTGCTTATAGGCTTGGCAGCGCTTTGGTCGCTAGCTCCATGACTGAAAAAGACTTGGGGGTCATGACTGATGACAAAATGAACATCAGCCACCAACGCAATGCCACAGCCAGCAAAGCAAACAAAACTGTGGCTTGCATCTACTGATACATCTCAAGCAAGACCCAGGATGTCATCCTACCACTTTACTCAGCATTGGTGAGGCTGCAGCTGGAGTACTGCATCCAGTTCTGGGCTCTGCACTTCAGAAAGGATGTGGAGAAGCTTGAGAGAGTTCGAAG
Organism: Caiman crocodilus; assembly: GCA_030014935.1. Taxonomy (NCBI): domain Eukaryota; kingdom Metazoa; phylum Chordata; order Crocodylia; family Alligatoridae; genus Caiman; species Caiman crocodilus. The sequence goes on from JAGPOW010001543.1 coordinate 50,487,466, forward strand.
GAGAGCCACGCGCATGATCAGAGGACATGAGGGTAGACTTTATGAGAAGAGGCTGAGAGGCATGGGACTTCTCAGCCTGGAGAAGTGAAGGCTCAGGGGGGACTTGGTGGCAGCCTATAAGTATATAAAGGATGTACATCAGGATCTGGGAGAATGCCTGTTCCCAAGGGAAGACAAGGTTCAACAGTCATAAATTCCTGGAGGACTGTTTTAGGCTTAACATAAGAAAAAATTCTTTACTCCGAACTCTGGGGACTGCGACAGTAGACTCCCCACTACTCTGGACACCTTTAAAAAAAAACAAACTCTTGGATGCCTCTCTTGCTGGGATATTATGACCCCAGATAACTTCCTGCCTCTTGGGCAGAGGGCTGGACCCAATGATCTTGTGAGGCCCCGTACAACCTTAATGTCTATGAAATCTATAAGTCTATGACTCATATCTCATGATTGCCTCAGGTCTCACCCTACAGACAAGTAAAATGTGTTTTAAATTAAAGGTTAATAGAACGTAGAAAGCCCGAGTCATGCTCAAGTAGTAGGGCTGTGCAAAGCTTCATAGATGCTAGGGTCAGAAGAGACCTCAATAGATCATCGAGTCCGACCCCCTGCATAGGCAGGAAAGAGTGCTGGGTCTAGATGACCCCAGCTAGATGCCTATCTAACCTCCAGACCTTGGCCACTCTAACTGTGCAGAAGTTCTTCCTAAAGTCCAGTCTAAATCTGCTCTCTGCTAGCTAGTGGCCATTATTTCTTGTAACCCCTGATGGCTTGTGGCCATTATTTCTTGTAACCCATCAGTCAGGTGGTGATTTGATCTGGAGGAGATTCGGTCCAATTCTGTGAGTGAATCTCTGAATCCAAATCAAATCAGGGGACTAATTTAAAAAGGTCCAAATCAAATCAAAGCTCTCCAGATCTCAAGCAGGTTCAAGGAGGTGATCCTCCCCCTCTACGTGACACTGGTCAGGCCGCAGTTGGAGTACTGCATCCAGTTCTGGGCACTGCACTTCAGGAGGGATGTCAACAACATGGAGAGGGTCCAAAGAAGGGCCACCTGCACGATTGGGGAGCAGCAGGGCAGGCCCTGCGAGGAGAGGCTACAGGACCTGAACCTGTTCAGCCTCCACAAGAGAAGGCTGAGGGGGTGGATCTAGTGGCTGTTTACAAACTGGTCAGGGGGGATCAGTAGGCATTGGGGGAGTCCCTGTTCCCCAAGCACTACCAGGAGTCACTAGAAAAAATGGTCACAAGCTGGCAGAGGGTAGATTTAGACTAGCTATCAGGAGGCACTACTTCACTGTCATGACAGCTAGGATCTGGAACCAACTTCCAAGAGAAGTGGTGCTGGCTCCTACCCTGGGGGTCTTTAAAAGGAGGCTGGATGAACACCTAGCCAGGACTGTTTGACCCCTGTGCTCTTTGCTGCCATGGCAGGGGTCGGACATGATGATCTGCTCAGGTCCCTTCTGACCCTACCAACTATGAAAAGATTTGGAGGCTTTGATGATTCGGGCAGTCCATGGTGGCTGCAGCAGGGAGCTGCAGCTGACTTTGAGCTGGTAAGTACTAGGGGCAGGGGACAGGACCATGGAGGGACCCCTGCTGGCTCCCCCCCCAGATGCCTGCCTGCTCCCCCAGCCCCCCATGGGTGCCCCTGTTGGCTCCAATTCGGTACTTTAAAAAAGATCTGGTGCTCACTGGGTGCTGCCAGGTGGGGAACAATCCCTGCTGCCCCCCACTGCATGGGGGGCTCTGCATGAGCCCTGGCCCCCAACCCACCCCGCTCACTTTGCCAGCCTCCCCACAGGTGCCCTGCCCAGACCAGTTCCAGCCCTTTAAGGAAAAAGCAAACAAACCAAACCCAATAAAACAAGAAAAGCCCAGGGACTCACTGCTCCTGCAGCAGCCTCAGGGGTTTTTTTTTTTGGGGGGGGGGGGGAGGGGAGGGGCTGTGGAAAAGCCCCGCCCATGGTGCAGGGCAGTGGGGGACAGCAGGGATCACTACTTACCAGCAGGAGCCATCCAGGGGCTTTCTCGGGTGCACTCGCTGAGTACGGGCTTTTTTTTTTTTTTTTTTTTTTTTTAAACAAGAGACAGGAGCTGGGGTGGGCGAAGCAGCCATTGCTGGGCTGGGAAAGGGGCAGGGGATGGAACCTGGCTTGGCTGATTTGGAGATTCGGCTGAATTGAATTGGGACAGTGATTCAAATCACTGAATTGAATCACTGTTCCCTGAATCAGCTGAATCTGAATCTGAAGTGAATACTAGCCACTTTTCACAGGACTATCAAATAGTAGCATGGGACAGCAGTACTCCCATTCTAATGGGCTTTGACCTAGATCTTTTGTATTTACCTTGAATACCTTGGAAGTGCTCTCAAAGCCTGCATCAGTAACTCCAAAAAGAGACTTGTAGTCTACTGCCTATGCTCAGTTTTCACTAGTCTGTTAAACTGCAAGCTTGGCTCATCATGCACTTAACATAGCCATAATAGATTAATCTCTGGGACAAAATGACACCACTGTAACTGTGCTGTGACATGTGGATGCAATGCTAGAGGTTTTAGAAATAACACATTAGAGCACCCCTGGCTCCCAATAAATCAGTTGACACCATCTCCATGTCAATAAGAAGCAAAGAAGGGATAATCCATGATTAAGATCACAATAGCATTCAGGCAGGCAGGGCGCCAAAAGTTTTACCTGCACGAAGAAGAATCACTTGGTCTTCCAGTGTTAGGTTTGAGAAGTGGGGGATTCGCTTGGCCCATTCAACTAGTGTGAAGAGCTGCTTGTCAGCTGCATGACATATGTTAGTGACAGGGTCATTCGTCTGAAGGAGAAATAGGATAAAACAGGAAGGGAGGAAAAGAGAGAACATACCATTAAGAATTTCAGCTCAATAAGAACTAGCAAAAATTATCTTCCTCCCTGAAGATAAATATCCAACCAGGTGATAATATAATATTAAATCTACCTTTTAGAAGAATTGCACTATATTTGAAGCCATACAGTTCCCTTTCATTCTTCTGGAATGCACTTCTGCAGGTTCAAATCTAGACAATTTATTATGTATCCAGTCCTCACTTTCCCTGCTTTTATCTATAGTATGTTGCATGATGTTTCTGGTTCTGTACCTTGTAGTCGGTGTACGGTAATTTTGGGAAATCCTTAAGTAAATACTCTATGAATGCAGGGGGCTGGACAAGATAAAGAGGACCCTTTCAATCCTGTATTCGTATTATAGTTAATGGCAACTTGTTCCTGTTTGCTCAATGTCCTCAGTCAAATGATTCCAAGTCTCAGTCCAATTCCTACTGCAGTGGTCACATCACAAAGCTATGGCAGTTTTGTTCCTACTCAGGAAACTCAGACAATAAATGCAGAGCGCTCCAACAATATCTCATACACCCTCGTGGATCCTGAAGTAATAGGACCCTGGGCTCCAAGCTGTCATGCACACACTAGCAGAAGACTCTAGAGCTGTAACTAGACTTCAGAAAGGTCATCTACCAATTAAAACAGCAGAGGTGGTGTCAGAAAATAGGAAAATAATTCACACAACTCCTCAATGTTATTTTTACAAACTGGCTGATCAAAATAGATTAAAAAAAAAGAAGAAAGAAAGTGTTCAAATTAGCCTTTGGACTTTCGATGCAAAACAAAAAGATCTGATACTGGTCAGTTCTACTAAACAGCCTGACAACCATAACAGCTCACTAGTGGTTAGAAACTCCTTCTCCATCTTCTGCTGAGCCTTCCAGGATTAATTAGCAATTACTTTGTTTTGATTGTGGGCTGCCACTGACTGGTTTCCCTTTCTTTTCCCTAGAGCTGGTTCCTTAATGGAAAAATAATAGCTGACTGGGCTTTAAACTTGGTTTGCTGGGGGATGGGCAGACAATCATCAGTGCAAGCCCACCAACCATCAACCACAAAAATCAGAAGGTCAGGCTGCACAACGGAACTCACACCTACCCCAAACCAGGGACAGGGCTCTTTTAGGAGTGCAAGGAAGCCTAGGGCCTCTGATGGCAGGCTCACTTTCCTATACACAAATGCCAGGAGCCTGGGCAACAAACAGGAGGAACTGCTCCTTCTGCTAAACAGAAATTACTATAATCTCATAGGGATACATGGAGACCTGATGGGATTTCACCTATGACTGGACCTCAGCTATAGATCGGTATATCTTGTACAGGAGAGATCGTGCTGCAAGAAAAGGATGGGGGTGTAGCTCTATATGAAAGAGTAGTACATTTCCCTACAGGTGGAGATTGGCAACCAAGGAGGGTGACTTGAGACCTTCTGGGTAAAAATACAGAGGGAACATAGTGAAGGGGATATAAAATGTTAGGAGTCTACAACAGATCTCCTAATCAGAAGCAAGAACTTGACCACAATGTCACTATGGAACTGACTGAGGCTGTATGCTCTACGTGCATGGTTGTCAGGAGCAAATTCAACTACCTTGACATCTCATGGAAAGAGCACTCAGCCAAGTCCAATCAGTGGCAATGCTTCCTCACATGCACTGATGAGCTTTATTTGTCTCAAGGAGTCTGCAGGCCAACAAGAGGCAAGGCACTCCTGGACCTGGTACTGGTCAAAGGGGATGATTTAGTGAGAGACCTGAGAATTGAAGGGAAGCTGAGAAACAGTGGCCACAAGTTGATCATTTTTTTTATCCACCACAAAGCTGGCAAGTCAATCAGCAATGCAGAAGTCCTTGTTTTTAGGAAAGCCAACTTTCACAAGTTCCAGAGGCCAGTAGTCAAGGCCCTGAGAGGCCATAATCTGACAAGGAAGGGAGTCCACGAGTGTGGTTGCTCCTCAAGGATGTGATCCTTGAAGCATATGGGAAGTCCATTCCAGCCCATAGAAAAAGTAGCAAAAGGGCTGGACAATTCGCTTGACTCAACAGGGAACTCACGAACCTCCTGTGTCTAAAGAGAGAAACTTAAAAAGGATGGAAGACGGGAAACACCACCAAGGAGGAGTATTCAGCACTGGCCCACACTTGTAGGGAGTGAACTAGGAAAGCCAAGGCTGAAACTGAGCTCAAACTGGCTACACAAATCAAGGACAATAAAAATTGCTTCTTCAGATATGGGGGAATTTGGAGAAAAAAACAAGGGCAACACTGGACCCTGACTAAACCAAACAGGGCAGCTCATAACCAACACCCAGGAAAAAGCAAATCTCTTTAATGATTATTTTGCATCGGTCTTCCACCAGCCCAAGGGGATCATCCTGCCTGACAAAATGCAGGATCACCAGGAAAAGGGCGAACATACACCTATCACTGGCTTGGATCTTGTAAGGGAACACCTTGAGAGGCTGGACACCCATAAATCAGCTGACCCAGATGGAATGCACCCAAGAGTGCTAAAGGAACAGACTGACATCATGGTGTGGCCAATGGCAAGGTTATTCAAGAACTCATGGTGGTCAGGCAAGATACCTGAAGACTGGAAGAGGGCCAATGTGATGCCTATTTTCAAGAAAAAGTAAAAGGAAGATCTGGGGAACTATAGGCCCAGCAGTTTGACCTCAATCCCTGAAAAGATCTTGGAAAAAATAATCAAGGAAACCATTAACAACAAGTTAACAGAATGCAACCTGCTGAGAGAGAGCCAACACGGCTTTGTTGTGGGTAGGCCTTGCCTGACCAATCTCATTTCCTTCTATAACCAGGCAATGCATCACTTGGACAAAGGAGAAGAGGTTGTTCCAATATATTTGGACTTTAAGAAAACCTTTGACCTGGTGTCCCGTGATGTCCTCATGGTAAAATTGGGGAACTGAGGCCTCAACAACCTAACAGTCCAATGGCTGGGGAACTGGCTCTGTGGATGGACCCAGAGAGTGATAGTTGATGAAACTGAATCAACATGGCACAAGGTGATCAGTGGTGTCCCCCCGGGGCTCCATTCTCAAACCTGTACTCTTCAATCCATTTATAATGGATCTAGACTCTGGTGTCAGAAGTGGACTGACTATGTTCACTGACAACACCAAACTATGGGGAAGTGTGGTCACCCTAGAGGACAGGCTGGTGATTCAGACTGACCTCAACAGGCTTGCAAGGTGGGTGGATCAAAACCTGATGGCGTTCACCACAGAGGTTGCAAGGTGCTCCACCTCAGGAAAAACAACCCACAATCACACTTATAGGCTCGGCAGTGCTACAGTTGCTAGCACCATGACTGAAAGAGACTTGGGGGTCATTGACTGATCTCAAGATGAACATGAGCCACCAATGCAATACCACGTTAGGCAAAACAAATAAAACTCTGGCTAGTATCTACTGATGCATCTAAAGCAGACCCAGGAATTCACCCTCCCACTTTACCCTGCCTTGGTGAGGCCACAGCTGCAATATTGTATCCAATTCTGGGCTCTCCAATTCAGAAAGGATGTGGAGAAACTTAAGAGGGTCCAGAGGAGATCCACGCACATGATTAGAGGACAAGAGAGCAGGCCTTATCAGGAGAGGCTAAGAGCCATGGGACTCTTCAGCCTAGAAAAGTGTAGGCTCAGGGGTGACTTGGTGGCAGGTTATAAGTACATATGGGGGTGTACATCAGGAACTGGGAGAACATCTGTTCACCAGAACACCCCAGGGGAAGACAAGACTCAATGGTCACAAACTCCTAAAACACCATTTTAAGCTGGACATAAGGAAAAACTTCTTTACTGTCTGAATCCCCAGGGCCTGGAATAGAATCCCCCCTAGAGGTGATGCCAACTGCCTACTCTGGACACTTTCAAGAAAGATTTGGATGCCCTTCTTGCTGGGATCATTTGACCCCACCTGATTTCCTGCCTCTTGGGCAGGGAGCTGGACCTGATGATCTTGCGGGGTCCCTTCCAGCCCTAATGCCTAAGAATTTATGTTCCATGCTACTGATTTTAAATGCACACTGAGACATTCTCATCTCTGTAAGTGGGTTCTGTAAAATTACCCAGCATACAGACACTAATGCTTACCGAGTTCTCCGCATTCATGTCACTGTATGATTCAGTCTTTGGTTCAACAGCTAATTCAGCTTCTAAAATCCTTTCCACAGGCATGTCCTCATTACTACAGCTCGACGACTCGGCCTCATTCTCACTCCTCTCTCGGCTTCTCTGCCGCTCCTCTTGCACAGCTGGAAGACAGGAGAACATGCCCCTATACCACATAGGATGCTGGCACCAGATTGCTTCCCCATCTTTCTAGCTCATTGTACATGAAGGACAGACTGATCCCCTCTTCTCCGGGATCAAAGCACAGAAAACCCTGTCCACTATTCAGAGTATGGTTGATGGTAAGGATAGAAATATAAAAAGGTGGGCATCAGATCTAACCTCTGTTGACCTGGTAATTCAGAAGGAAACATTATTGGCCTAGTTACAGCTTTGTACTTTGTGTACATGTATACCAGTGCAAAGATGAGTGCAAAATGGTACCATTCTGACACCTGGGGCATGCAGCGATTTAAAATGGCTTTGGGTATGGCAAGGCAGAAAGGAATCAGGCCCTTTTGGTAGGAAAAAGGAGTAGCATAATTAAGGCAGGGTAATCAGGGCAGATGCTCCAGGTACTAACTCAGTAAGGGGTAGAAAAATAGAAGCTGCTGCTGCCACAGCTGCACATTTGCACGGAAGCAGAAGAGCATCCAGATCCTGTCACTGCCTCTTTGTATTGCAGCTGCCCCAGGTACCCAGCTGCCTTGTTATGACTCTGGGAAAAAACACGAGTGGTTTGAGGGCCTGAAGAGAAAACACGTGTATATTGATGTCGTCACCATTACACCACCGCAAAAATGTAGTAAAGATGCTGTAGCTTCCTAAAACAGAGGTAACTTTACATAATTTGATGGAGATTATTTTTGGCCATCCGTCATCTTACCCCAGAGTTCCCTTTTGCCCAAGACAAACAGGTTATGTGGTCTCCTGTTACCTAGAGGCAAGATGGAACTAGTAGCCTATACTACAGTCTGCTACCCAAGGATGAACTTCATGTCTATACACTGGCCAGAGTATAATTTACATTGAGGGACCAACCCCCCCCCCATGTAAATGATATAACAGTATGTGATCTTATGTCTATGCCCTTAGTTTGTCAAACCCAGATCACTCTGTGTTTTGGTTTTGCCAAATTTTAATCCAAGTGTGATTTGGATTACAATTTCATTTTTATCTGAACACTCAGAGTTGTTGATTTTTGCTTAATCTTGTGTATGCATGTGAGGAAAGGGAAGAGTTCCAAAAAATTATTCAATTTTGGGGGCATGTCTGTTCCCTAAAACATTGCATGGTCATGACCCCTTGGAAAAAAGAATCAACCTAGGACAGTGAAATATGAGCCATCATTTTAAAAGAGACATGCTGGTATTCTTGCCGGGCAGTGCAAGCATACTGGCCTGCAACTCCCAATCAAGCAAAAGCAGAAGATAGAAGATGACACATTTCCAAATGTCAAGGATTCAATGAGGAAGTTTGTCAAGGTAGCTGCACCAGTTTGTTGTAATGCAATGCAGCAGTTTTTACTTACCTACACTGTTACTGGTACCCATACAAATTCAACCTGCTCATCTCTTTCTCTATGGATTTAGATTGCCTCAAGACCATCCTTCCCCTCAGGACTGTCTCAACACCCATCACTGTTTCACCTCGCAATTTACACTGTCCTCCCAGCTAGCAAGTTACTACTAAAATTGTAGTAAAGTTGTGCTAAAATTAAATCCCTAGAACTGAAAAGCTGTCTCTGGGATGTCAAAAAAACCCCTAGGTCTGGCCATCCCTGCAATGTGAAGGTATTCAGCTTCAGATCCAAGATTCATGACTAACAGAGAGTCTCTGGTAAGAGCAAATGTCACCTAGCAGCGTCTGAGGAAGTTTGTTTCTCGACAGTTACACCATCTCACAGAATACTGTATTACCATGGGTTCTCTGTACTCAAGGGACCACAAGTACTCAGAAAGAGACCAGCAAATAGTAACTGTAATGGAGAAAGTGAAGGCTTAGGAAGAAGATGGTTCATAAACATCTGTCTGATAAAGTGACCTGTATAATGGCCTGCTTTGTTCACTAGTCTGCCCCCTCCCATTATGAAAGTCTGTATCCTGTTCTATAAGCTTGGCTGTCATTGATAGCTACCAAACACTCGGATATACTGTTCTACAGTGGAGGAACACTTCTACAGGTGAAATACTCTGGTCAGGCACAAGCGTAAGAAATTGTGCCATCATCTTTGTTTAGGATTTAGGTCCAATTCTCTGTTCTGCCAAAGACTTCAGGAATGACTTTGGACAAGTCACCTATTTACCACTGTGTCAATTAGCACAGAGGGACGCTAGCACTCACATGCTCAAAAGGACTACACTGGAGTCTACATTGCTGAAATAACATCAGTGATGGGGAGTAAAAGTACCTTTGAGAGACAAGTAGAAGGAAAATGAAAACTTTATGGAAACCAAGTATCATGACTGAGTCTTGAATAAATGCCAGGGTTGGCTTTTTATTTTATTTTATTTTGGGCCATGCCTACTGTTAGTTAGAGCCAGTTCAACTTCAGCAATTAAACTCTGAACTGCTGGGCCTCTGGAGTAAGTCCAGTGGGAACATGGAGTAGTTCCACGGCTGTGCTCCAAGTCAGTCCAAAGTGAGAGATGATTCTGGGCGGAAACTAGGCAAAACTTGCCTCCTCCTTCTCCTCTCTTCTCCCACAGCCCTTAAGGTTTCAAAACTTCCACAGCTTTGAGAAACTTACACAGCAGGAACAGGATGAAGGGGACACCGATTTTTCTACTCTGTAACTTTCCTGAAGTCAAACTTTTGAAAATTTAGAGTGGGGGGAAAAAAAAGTGAAACAACCCCCCCCCCCCGTAATCTTTTTTTAATGTGGCAAAAGGGGAAGAAATAGGGAAAGACTGGGAGGGGGAAGATGACACTAATTTTTTTGCAGCATATATATAATATAAATACCAGAAAATATATAATTTAATTCAAGTGTTAATATATATTTTAGTGATAATTTTAAAAGTCTTTTCCTGTTTTAATTTTGCAAAATGAAAACAAGTTTTGAATTTATTTCATTTTATTTTATTTTTGTAAAACTTTTTTTTTGTCTTTTCAGACACCTCTGGTTGTTATTTCTAACTTGATTCTCTAACTACAAATATGCAGAATGAGGATTTTTTTCCTGATATTCCACACCCCTTATAGGTAAGGGAGATGCAAATAAATAGTGCTTTTACAAAGGGATTGAAGGATCTGGTTGTTTTCTGTGTGTTTACACTTAGAGTTATTTTCGATCACATATGCCCTGATGCATCAATTCTGATCACAGCTTGAATCTGACACCATCTAATTCAATGCATGATGAGAGAGCTCCTTGGAAGCATCTAAGCATTTTATACATAAAGGGAAATGTTGTCCTGAGGTCATTTCCAATTAAGTGCCTGATAATGCTAGAATCTTGTTACTAGTGATGGACATTCCTCAAAAAGATTTATTGGACAATGTGCTTTCGAAAGACACCACAGATTTCAGATGCTCAGCCAAGCCTTATCCAAACGTTGTGCTTTTCTTGGCCCTGCATAATCAGGCTAAGAAATATATTTCTCATGGTATTTTGAGATAGGGTTCAGCTGAGATTGACCTTCCCTGGATGCTCAGAAACATACAGGTCTTTTTGGATAAAGTAGTTTTTAAAATAAACTTTATGAAACTTTCAAAACAATTGTAGAGCTACAGATTCAGCTTGTGTGAAATAGCTGTCAATGGAGCTATGGCTAGCTGTGTGAGCTGAGGATCTGGCCCTGAAAGGTCATGGTCTAAATTTCAGAAAAAGTTTTCATCAGTTATCATTTAGATCTTTCTATCTTAGATAATAATGTACCCCTGCTCCCCTGGCACCCGAGTACCTTACAGTCATTAATGCAGCAGGCCTCACAATGTGCATTGTTGTACTTCTATTCCCATTTTACAAATGGGGCCCTGGCACACAGACACCAAGTGGCTTGTCTGAGGGCAGACAAGAAGTCTGTAGTAGAGCAGAGAACTGAACCCATCTTTCTCAGGGTCTGTAAGCAGTCTTGCCTAGTGGTTAGGCTTTTGGAGGATGGCAGGAGGCAAATTACAGACCTGATCATGGGGTAGAAATCAGGGACCAAGTTACTGGATCTAAAAGAAAATGCAGAGGCTGAGTACAGAACAGGCTTGCTCAAGTTTCAGGAGACTGAGAACAAGTTACCAAATCCAGAGGGAAATGCAGAGTCCAAAACACACGCAGGGTCAGTGTTGAGGAATCAGATGCCTAAGTCACCAGATCAAAGGGAAAATCCACAAGCTAGGGTTCAAGAACACAGCCAAGCAGGGTCAGGCACCACAGAAGCCAGAGAGCACAGGAACAGAGGGGATTACTGAATAGACTGATCAAAACAGTTGGCTGACCTGGAGTCCAATCCCACAGCTGGGGCTAAATGGGGAAGCAGCTCTCCCAGCAGCCAATCAGGAGGCCTAGACAGCAGAGGTTTTAGTCCTTACTTGGGTTTGGGCTGCCAGTCAAAACCCCAGGCAGATGTGACCAACTAGGCAATTATCCCACCTGGGCTGCCTGTTAGGGTCCAGGCTAACATCTTAACCACTGAATCACTCTTCCCCCTCCTAGGAAGGCAACAGCTCTTCCTACTCTTCAGACCAGAGCCAGGCCATATCTATTAAAAACCTTCATCTCTGCCCTAGGACCTTGCAGGTGAAGATTGTCTATAGATCAGTCCAGCCTTGCTGGCAGGGGAAAAGATGACTGCTAGAAACCTGGCCCTCATTGTTTATGAGTCACACAGGATGTCTCGTGGAGTAGGAATGAACCACTGGGCTGTCCTTTGTCTTCTAAGTCAGGATTTTACCTATAACCTTTTCTGGGTTACACTTGGTGCTGCCTATTGGTCTTAGTCATCTGTTGCCTCTCATCTCCTAACTATACTTGAGTTGAGAATAGTCTATGGATCCTGATCAACCAGCCATTCTCTTTCCTTATCCTGTCTGAGAACCACTGCCAAGTGCATAACTGCAGGGGTGAGCTCAACACAGGCCCTGCCCTAGCAGTACCTCGCTCCCAACTTCCCCCACAAGCTGTTTAGGCTAAAATCCACCTGCGTGCTTATAAGGCCTCCCTGCACAACCACAGTGCAATTAATAAATAATGAAAATGAAAGGATCTGAGAGTTTGGGCCAAGACCTGGTCATCTCCATCCACATAAAAATTCACCATCCACAGCTTTCAGTTCCACAATGAAACTATTTATTACTGCTTTATGGGAACTTTCCACTGACCCATTAGAATCTGCATCTGGGTGCTTTGGGGCCTTTTGTTCAAGTTTTTCCTATTTTGTTATTGCTGTGAACTTTTCTGAAGCTTTGGTACAAAAGCTACAGCAATCTCAGATCCTATGGAGAGTGGTTCTTGTGCAGGCTGTCTTTGCAGAGATCCTGGTGTTTAAATTATCGTGATTTTATAAGAAAGCAGCATCAATGTCTAGCGCTTTGAAATCACTTCACACCCAGTTGGAACTGAGAACTGGGCTGGGAATTAGGTTTCGACTCCCAATTGGCATTTTCTAACCTCCTGCTGGCTGAGCCTGCACTAAGCTCTTGGAACAGAACATCATTAACATTTGTCACAAGCAGAGAGACCTAAAAGTCCAGTCAAATCTCAGTCTCAACTGTGCTCTAAGGAAAGCTTACTAGCATTACGATTTGACTCTCTTAGCATGGGGAATGGGGAGGGAGTGGGGACTGTTCTGCTTGTTCCCTGAGGATGTGAAGTACCCCAAAGGGATGGAGTTGTGCTACCAGCAGCACCTTTGTATCATCTCAGCTGACTGTCCAAGGACAGGTTCAGCAAGGATGTGCCACCCAAATAAGGGGACACAGGTAGCTAATGGACAGAGGCAATGAATAGGGCTGACTACCACAGAAGCAGGTCTTTGCCCATATCCCAGACTCACTTCCCTTCCCCGCTTCTTCCACATCATGCAGAGCTAGGAAAACCAAAGTAGCAGCAAGCTTCCCCTCAGTAGGGAAGAGATTCCCTGTCTTAGGGCTGTAGCATCACTGCCAGCCTTCTGGATGGTTTGAGGGGAGTAGAGATAACCTACAGGTCCTGACGGACTCACTAGCCATTCTCTTTTCTAATGCTGCCTGAGAGCCACAGCCAACGGCATAACTGCTGGGGTGAGCCCAATACAGCTCCTGCCCTAGCAGTACCCATCTCCCAACTTCCTTATCCACTTCTGTGAGGTCTTTCTGTTACTCAAGGCAGAGGAAAACTAAGGCTATTTCTACAATGCCATAACAATTTTGTCCACAGCAGTTACTGCAAAGTACAGGAGACATAACTGAGCTAGCTCAGATGCTGGCAACAGCCTGTGTGTGGCAGCATGGCGCACAGTGTGGGCTAATTCAGGGCTCTCCAGCTTCTGAGTGGCCAGAGACAGCATGCCATGTGCACCATGATCTCCTGAGTCATGAGCTCTCAGGCTTCAGGCCATGCGAGCCCTCCATTGCCATGAAAGCAGGTCCCTGGCCCTTGCAGGCTCTCTCACCCAACCCCAGAGTAGGTGCAGGAAGCAGAAGCCAGAGGAGAGATAGGAAAGGCCAGGGACTTCAGTAGCAGCAGCAGCAGCAGGCAGCTGGGCAAAAGCCTGCAGGCTGCAAGTTCAGTGCAAGTTGGACACCTTTGTGTTAATTTATCCAGCTTCTCAAAAGATTTTGTAGCCTCTGCCAGCTCTGTCTTGCCACAGCTAGACTGCATCTGTTACCTAGATGAACTTGGATACAGCTACACTGTTCATTGCTATGATTACAATATAAATATCTGCTATTAGGTCCATCAGTGATACTCATCCTTAATATCAGGGATGAAAGGAGGCTGAAGTGGTCAGACAGGATATCATCACGAAGGCTGCAATCACTGAGGACAAAGACCCAAAACAGGAAGAGAACAGGGAGACAAGCAGTTGGGAAAGGGGCAGTCACTGAATTCTAATGGACCAAAAGGAAAAAAGAGGAAAAAATGATGTCTGATGCAAGACTTCCATGACTAGATGGGAAGGGGTTGGACTCAGGGGTTGACCTGAGGTCCCCTCCAATCCTATGATTCTATATTGCTCCCAGTCACTTGTGCAACACTGTATATATTCCATATGGCTTAGTCTTTTCCTTTCACCAGAAGGCACCCTGTGAAGTTGACCTGCTGTTCACAACTCCTTTAAAAGGCACTCATCCTTACTGTTGTCAGGGAACTCCTGAAGACAGAATGAAAGGAAGTCCTCCTACAAAGAGAGTCATTAGAGCAGAAGCTGACTCGCGCTTTTCAATAGTTCTGAAGAAATACAGGGCGACTTGAATCACTTTCCAAAACAGTAACAGAAAGCCCCTGCTCCTGAACTGTTCACATCTTCAAACACAAGCTCAGAACCAGAGAGAAGAGCCCTTCAGAACAAAAGCAAAGAGTTTTCACCTCTTCTGTTTAAAAAGAGGAATACAAATAAAGTAAACAAAATGCAGACACTCCCATGGTCACATCCTCAGTAAAAACAGAGCAGCATGGCTTGCCATGTCCTTCATCTTATAATGGACTCACCCTTACACTTGCAACTACAGACTTTGTGCGCGTTTGTTTTAAAATGTGCACAGAGGAGTAAGTGCTTTCTCAGAGCTATGAAAGCCTTAAAGGGCAGCCTGCTCCCTTCTCTCCTGTACTTGGATGCCCAACAGCTAGCACCTGCCATTCACTTAAGAGCTCCTCTGAGTATGCAGCAGAATGGAAGTGAGCACTTACTGATGCCTATCTACAGGCTGCCTGTTTGAGCAGCTGGAGGCTTTGAAGCTAAAAGCCTCCTTTCTTTCCCTCCCAAGTGCAGCAAACAGCACTGTGCTGCTGGCTGAACACAAAACTCATAGTGAATGGATGCTGACTAAAGACCCTATTCAAAGCCCATGGAAGGCAATAATAATCTTTGCACTGACTTTAAACTTTGGATCAAGGCCTTTGTTAGGGTATTTGACTAAAGGCTGGTTTAAGCCTGGCTGCAGGCCTGGTATGCAAGGTTGGGTATGTTGTGGCATGAATCCTCCCCTAGCAGGCACACACTCTAGCTCAGTTACAGTTCCTGTTCTCCTAAAGCACAGGGACTGCTCCATTTCAGCACAAATCACAGCACACAGCACTCCCCCGGACAAGTGGCTTGAGGGCTGGTGTAGGCCAAATACACTACTTGTGTGGTATGTGTGGCAACAATTGTGCATCCCCCAAATGCTGAAGGTTGGAATCCTTCTGTGGCAGTGAGGCTTCATCATTCCCCAATATGGCCCAGTGCCCAACAGTGTCAGCCACCCCAAGGGTTCAGCTGTGCTTCATCCCTGCTTATACTTCCAAAAGCCATGGCCACCATCGTCCCAACATCTAAGCAAGGGCAGGCCTTAGTTCCCAGCTCCCCCTAACTCTAGCTACTGATGTCCCAGCACCCATAGCCTGCCTGCTTCACCTCACAATTCTTTCAATTAGCCTCAGTAATTCACTTATTAATCCCTCAGAGCATCCAGTTAGTAGCTCCACTGACTCTGCACCTTGTAGCCACAGTAACTCTTTCACTGCCTCAAACTGATCACCCTGATCCCGTCATATGGGCTGATGCACTGTGTAATGAATTCTTGGCCCTAATGATTTCCTCACTACACATGTCACTTTCCTGACCTCTTTGCATTGTTAATTCCCTATCTAATTATTCAGCTCTACCTGATTAATTCCTTGACTGTTTGTTTGATCCTCTACTTCATTAGTGATGTTCTGCTCAACTGACTGACCCATTGCACAATTGATTTGCTGCCTAGTTGATGAATTAAGCTACTGCTGTAGTGGTTTCTCTACTCAAGTAATTGGGAGCAAGTCAGCAAGGTGATAAACCAATCAGATCAAGGATCACAATGCCCATTCTCTGCTGCATGGGCAATCTTCCCATTCAATTCTCTGCTTCCTTCACACTTCCTTTCCCATCTTTCCCTTTGCTCCTCCCGTTAGCTCCATCTCCCCTACAAGCCCACATTCCACAAATTCTGGCCTTATCTGGCCTGTCCTGGCTGCTCCCTCCAGCCCTGCCCTTCCACACCCGACACCCCGCCAACATCAGTTCCATTCTATTAGCTCCTGCCTTGACAGCCCTCTCTCCAGCCCATCAGTGCCATCCATAAGCTCATCTCCCACTATCTCACTGAATCCCTCCTCTTGCAGCCATGGTCTCCAAGCATAACCCTCCATTCACATCCGTTCCTTCCCTCCTCACTCCCCCTGCTCCTAAGTCATCCCCAGCAATCAACAGTGATTAGGGGTGCTACACTTCCCTTCCTTGTTAGTTTTAATTGCTCCCATATTCTTTTCCACCTCTTTTTGCTTTACCTCTAAAACTTCCTGGAAATGGTCAAACTCATGGTTCTGGCATAAGCATCCTGGGACCAGCATGAACACACCCACCACTGATCAGACCACACTCCCACGCTGGCCTGCAGTAGAGGCAGAGACACCCAGTACAACACAGATTTCTGCATTTGCTATGCATCTGTTGAGGATTATTGAGTTATACGCCAGGAAGGTGACAGGCAAAGTTTGATGCAAGTTCAGCAGCTGGGACCCTGTAAAGATTTGAACCATAATGTATATGGACAAAGGGGTGGCATTTCTTTGAACTGTGCAGCTCTCATCCAGCTTTGGAATACCTGGTCACACAACTTTACTGTGGCAATCATGTACCCTGGAACTGGATCTCCCAGTGCTAGGAGATGCCAAAGAGAAAGGAGACCTTGGTGAAGGGTGTTGTCATAATGTTTTTCTATGTAAATCCCCCCATACATAACATTGGGTTGAGCCCCTCTGTTATAGAAGTGCTGATGCTTTTGGCAGACCACTTTCTACTTTGAGAAAGGCAGGGGCAGAGCAAGCACATTCGGTGCTCTGGGCAGCAGGTTGTCAGTAAGGACAGATATACCAACTGCTAGGGGTGGGGAGGGAGAGGGAAGGGAAAGGAAGGGAAGCCTTACCTGCCTGGGCTCTCTGAAGACTGAAGGTAGCAGCTGCTGCTACCTCCACTGCTGCTGCAGCAATATTTGCTCTGGCAGCAGCAGCCCTATGGCACAGGCTTCCTGGGAGCTGCCGGGTTCCCCATTTGCTCCTCCCACTCCAGATATGCTTTTGAGTGCAGGGATGCACCTGCTAAGGCAAAGACTCCCGGGCTAGGGAGAGAAGCACCATTCCATTCATCTCCCTTGCCCCTACTCACAAATGCACTGTTCCTATGGCTGGGCAGCACAGGGCTTTCCCTACTGTAACAAAGATTTCCAAGGAGATTCTGGTGCCTCCTCATAACTGGCACCCAAGGCTAGTGCCCCACTTACCTCCCCCACCTAGTTATGCTACTACACAAAAAACGGGATTTGGAAGTCTTCAGGAATCCAAAGTAGCCTTCAGCCGTCACGACAGTTTGAAAGGGGGATGACCTCTGAACTGCAGGATCATCAGCTCTAACAGAGACAAAGCTACCTTTTCCTACCCGTATGGCCTGGGGCTGAGAGAAAGAGATGTCTATTGACTGTACGGAAACTCTAGTGAAAAAAAAATCCAGAACTGTTAGTGTGGAGTTCAACAAGCTCCATTTCCTTGTAGGCAATGGAGATTTAAAGTCCTTAGATCATCTCCAGCAAGCGTGGGTGTATTTATACATACACCTCTCCCATGTCACATACCTTCTCTCTTCATACCCATAGCCAGGCATTTCTGATAACGGCAGTACTGGCAGCGGTTACGCTGACGCTTGTCTATTAGGCAGTCTTTGTTATCGCGGCATGTGTAGATAAGGTCCTTTCTTATTGTCCTCTTGAAGAAACCTTTACAGCCCTCACAGCTGTATACCCCGTAGTGCTTCCCTGAGAACACAAGTAGTCACAGATTGGTACATTTTTCTTGCCTTCCTAAGCCCAAGATGCGCATAGCCCAATGAACATTTTAAATAAGATGAATGGGGGAGGTGCTTGGAGGGGATGTGGGGATTGGTATTCAAATCACTAGAATTTTTTAGCCAGCAGAAGTGATTTTGCCAGCTTTGTCCTCATCCATTAATGTGCATAGTATGAAATCAGCATGCACAGTGGCAGCTTTCTGGGGAAAGATGGGACGAGCCAGGGTGCCAGATTAGAGTGGCCATGTATGAGTATCATATGGGAACATGCTATTGGCAAAACAGCAAATACTGCAGGGCAAAACTGAGGTACAGTGTCAGGAATTTGGGGGTCTCAGAAGAGGCCATAGGGGCAAGGTAGAGGTGTGCTGGCAGAGTGGTCTGGAGGCTACAGAACAGAAATTATGAAAAGCATGGTACATGTCAGTACTTAGGCATACTGGCAAAACCAAGCTGAAGACAGAAACAACAGATAGTGCATGAACAGGGCTGCGTGGAACAAATTTACAAAACAAAACCAGTAAGACCTTTGTGTCCATATTCACTAGCCAAATCCCTCAGCAAATGTCTTTAGTATTGATTTGTATGCAAGCATGGCTCTGGAGAAAGGGAAGTGGAAGAAGGGGGCAGGATTCCTTCACTTAATGCTTTTCTAGAGAATAGCATTTTCATACCTGATGATCTGTCCCCACAGATAGCACAGATGTGTTTGGTCAGGGATCCTGGGCTTGTAGATGGATAATTCATGTTTCCAATTCCTGGGAGGCCTGGTAAGGGCTTGATATCCTCAGAGCTGCTGGTATGGTTCGTGACATTGAGCTTTAAAGAGAATTTCCAAAATGTTTTATCATTATTTAGAATTTATAGTGAAGCAGCACACACAGATGCAGAGCCAGGAACGAACTCCATTTGGAGTAAGACGCATTCTCTATTAGAGCTGCTCACAAATTTTGTAGCAAAAGTGTTTTCATAAAATCACCCTTTTTAAACACTTTTTTAAAGTTTATATTGTGAATTTCTCATAAAAATCTCACCACATTTTATTACAACTGATCACAGGAAAATTCCATTTTACAGCACTTTAAGAGCTTTCAAAAACCTATTTTTATTTTGCCTTAGAATACAAACAAAACCTGTCAGCTGTCTTTACTTTGGGAAGGTATCAGAGTTCAGACTTCTCTGAACTGAGCAGAGTAGGGACCTGAATGGGAGGGGAGGGTCTCATACCATTAGCTAGTTCTCTAAGCACAAGAGTGATAGAGAAACACCCTGTTTTCTCATTGGAAGGGACTTGGGAGGGATGGGCCCAAGTAACTTCCAAGTGAAAGCTTGGTAAAGACAAATAAGGTTCTGCACAATGTTTCAACTTGTAATGAAATACCAGAGTTCACTGATATCTAACTGGATCCAAAGTGTTCCAAAGAGTTCCAAAATGATCAATTTTCTTGATCAAATAATGTTTTGGTAAAAATAGGTAACAATAACAACAACAGCAACAATATACATCATGGATGGATGGATAATTAAAGTTTTTCAAAATGGATGCATGTTTTAAGAAAAATAACAGTGAAATAGTTCATGAAGCTGAAACTAAAGTTAAGAATTTATCACAGTCAAAGGGGTGTTACCAGACATCAGGCACTCCTCAGTTATTACCCACGTGCATGTTCTTACTCACAGCAAGTGGAAGCTACACCTCAGCGACATGCCTTTCTTCACACAGTTATTCTGAATATATTTGCTGCTAAGGTTCAAATGAATCTTTTACTATTTGCAGTGTTCTTCTATATGGCCAAGTTCCTGGGGAACTATTTGGCCATAGAAATAAGAGTGCTGTCACTGTCAGCATGTTGCCATGTTTGTTTTTTCTTTGCATGAGCAGTTTTCCAGTTTATTTCCATTTAACATCCACTGAACTTCTCCGAGAGTGAGATGTTGCACAGTGTTTATATTGGTGATCAATGGATGCAGAGTTTATCTGGAGTACAGGTACATCTGAAGTACAAGAGTCTACTTCCCAGTACAAAATATCAGGCTTTTATTCAAGTGAAGTCTCAAACCCTTCATTCTTCCATACACAAGATCCACTTAGACAAGCTTAGCCTTGGTTAAAATCATTACTAGCCAACTTGACTGGAGTTAAACTTAGGTCCCCTTTTCACACGGACTGGTAATCTACCCACTTTGCAGTGAGGATGCAGGATTAATGTGGTCTGAGGCTGCTGCTTTATTATACTGACTACTGTCATCATATTGCTTTCTTGAACACCCTGTACCTGTCTGCTCTATCCTTCTGTGGTCTCATATTTCACATTTAGATTGTAAACCATATGGGACAGGGATCATTTTTTAGCTCCATGTTTGTACAATGCCTAGCATAATGAGACCTTGGTTCATGACTGGGTCTCCTGGGGGGATACAGTAAGCTCAATAATAAATCAGCCAAGGGCTGATAGTCCTCTAGTGCCTTCCCACAGTTGCCTCACTGCCTGCCCCAGGCAGAGGTGTTCTCTCACCTTTCACCAGAAAAAGACCAAGTGGCTGGCTCAGCTCATTGCAATGTAAGGAACCTTGACATGTATCCCTGAAGTCCTAATGACACAGACCAGCAGAGAGCAGTGCCACTGAGGACAGAGTACCTTGAACACAGGTTTGCACTGTGGCCTCTCACATTCAGATTAGGCTAGGCCAAGTGCTCAAACCAATGACCCAAAATTCAACTCTGCAAATGAAGACTGTAGTGCTGTGTCCAGACTAGCATAGATGTGCAGTCTGCAGCACCACATGCTGCACATACAGGCATTCCCCGTGCTGCTACTTTGCAGTGTGGGGAGGTTTTCTTGACCCTGGGAACTCCTAGGGCCAAAACGCATCTATGATGAAAAAAGTGGGGTGGCACACATGGAGGCAGCACATGCCACCCAAAACTGGAGTCTGGCCAGCTAGAGTGGTGCTCCAGCTGCTGGCCAAGCTTCCTGCTGTGGCTGAAGCCCCAGGAGGCCCCTAGGATCCCTAGTAAGGCTGCTGAGACCAGCACAGTTGCTGGTCCCAGCCTCTCCTATCCCCATCCAGGGTAACCTGCTGCACACTACAGCATGTATGGCATGGGTGCTCCTGGGGACAAGTATCAGTGACACAAGGTGTGCTGCTCCTTGTCCTGGGGAAAACAAACATTTGCACTTGTCTGGACATGCCCTAGGAATCTTTGGCACTTGGAATCTAGTTTAACCCATTATGAACATGAATTCATTTGCAAAAGTCAGATCAATGCCACCAGAGCATTCTGGATGTATCAGAAACCAGAGCCAAGTACAATTGTATTTCAGACATTCTTTTCAGTTTGCCAAGGCCGGTTTGCTCTTGTAGGGTTGCTTTTAAAGTCCATTTCAGTGACTCTAGCGTAATCTTCTTTTACAGAAAGATAGTTCAGCAGGATCAAACTGTTTAATATTGAGCAGAAAATAGCAAGTGCTACTGAATTTCCTGTATTCTATGAAAGGCTAGAAGATGGGTTTTCAGGGGTAGGGATATGAAACAGAGAAATGCAAAGAAATGCAATTGATTTTTATTTTATCAGACCTAGAACCTGTTCCATCCAAATCCTCTAAATTGAGGGAGGCTTGTTGGGATAAATGCTCCTTATTTTGGCTCAACTGAGTTTGAAACTCCAGTAAGGTAGGGACCAGAGCCTGAGCCTTGACATCTTTCAGAAGCATTAAGACCTTTGTAGTTGGCAGGTGTATGGCAAACAAAGTTAGGCCGAGATATTGTTTAGAGGGTCCTGGTTTTACATTAATATTCTTGTTCCCTTTTACGTGGTTCTGTTCTCTTGTCACTCTGTTTTATAAGATATTGTTGGGATGGGAAGCATATACATTGAATAAATAAATAATTAAATAGCTATCCTGCTCTTTACTGCTGATAATATAGACACATGACAACCAGTTAGGAATCTTCAGTGGATTGCCATTTTTAATATAAGGCCAGAGCTTTTCCCAGTCTTTACACATGCACATACGCACACACACAGAGTGGGAAAAGCTCTGGCCTGCATCCTGTCACTTGTGATGCTAGTGCATTCTGTCACTATGCAGGATGCTGAATTACTGCTGCAGGATTACTTCAGGATGTGACAACAACAGGCTTGTGAAATGCACATTCCAGGGTGACAAGTCAGCTGGGTAAAATGTGTCAAGTATCCGGGATCCCAAGTTCTGATGAATGGTAGGCACATACACTCCAAAGAGCAACCTCTTCCTGCTGAACCATCTGCAGGACTTCTTCAGAAAGCTTGATGCCTGTCATATACTCCCTGCTCAGCTCTACAGAGGGGATTAATGTAGCTTATCTGCTCTCTTCTGGGTGGGATGCCTGCTGTATCTGTAGATTTGTATCTGTAGATCTGTGCATACTGAATGCACAATTCAGTAAGGAAGAGGACAAGCTTCCACAGGCACACAACATCATGCGAGTATGCTCCAGGCAAGCATGCAGACATGTGACAAGCCAACATACCACAGACAAGGGGATCCCCCACTTTCTAACACTGCAGTTAGAATTTAGATTGGTATCTGGAATTTAAATCCAGAACATGAACCATTAGTGTGCCCTTGTGGCCAAGAGGGCTAACAGCATACTGAGCTGCATTGGTAGGAGTGTTGCCAGTAGGTCAAGGGAAGTGATTATTCCCCTCTATTCAGCACTGGTGAGGCCACATCTGGAGTACTGCGTTCAGTTTGTGCCCCCACCACAGAAAGGATGCGGATACATTGGAGAGAGTCCAATGGAGGGCAACAACAATGGTGAGGGGGCTGGGGGACATGACTCACAAGGAAAGACTGAGGGAACTGGGCTTATTTATTATAAATATGAGGAGACTGAGAGGGGATTTAATAGCAGCCTTCAACTACCTGAAGGGGGTGGGGATCAAAAGAGGATGGAGCTGGACTGTTCTCAGAACAAGGAGCAATGGTCTTAAGTTGCAGCAAGGGATGTTTAGGTTAGATATTAGGAAGAATTTACTCACTAGGAGGGTAACAAAACACTGGAACAGGTTACCCAGAGAGGTGGTAGAAGATCCATCTTTGGATGTTTTTAAAACCTGGCTAGACAAAGCTTTGGCTGGGATGATCTAGTAGGGGGTTGGACCAGATGACCTCCTGAGGTCCCTCCCAGCCCTAACTTTCTATGTTTCTGCGATAAACCAGGAAACTGGTTAATCCTTAGGAGGCATGGTGTACGGTTAGAGAAACTGGCACAGAAAGTTGGAGTTTGCACTGAGTGCATAGTCCAGTCCATTGACATCTATCAGTGGGACAAGATAGTTTAAAATCTCTTAGGAGTTCATAGTTACTCTGCAGGTGGAGGCTCAGGGCCTGTCTTCAATTGGTACACTTTCTGTCTGATTGAGCCACATTCATTTTGCAGCTGTCACGATCAGCTTTTGGGGGTCTACTCTAGACACTGCAATCCCTGGGCCTGTACTCAACCCACAAACTACCCAGCCTTTCTGTCCCAGTTCCCTGCAGTTCCATAAAGTGACACCAAAACTGCACCTGCCCCAGGCAATTAAGCTAATTGGAAGAGGAAGAAAGGAACTGATAAATGCAGCAAGATGTGCTAAGTTTCAAGAAGAGCTTTGCCAATAACACAAGTGATGCAGCACTCTTATTGTGGGAGGCTAGTAAGGCCTGGGTTGCTTAGCAGCTCTTCCAGCTCTTCAGCGCACCCGTGTATGGAGTCTTGCACCTTCAGCTAGTGCCCTTTCTGTCAAAAAACTAGTTTCAATGAAAACTAATGGCAGGCTATTTTGTTGGAAAAACAACTGGATATTTTTATGCAAAATAGCTTTAAATATTTAATTCTTGGTGTGACGGGCTAGCTAGTAGCAACTTAGTCCAGGGGTTTTGAAAGGGCAAAAAATGATTGGAGGACTTGGGATTCCCTTTCCTCACCAATCAGGCCCCAGAGACTCACCCTCCATGTCCTCTGATTGGTCCCTTGGGTCACCTGGAAGGGGATAAACAGGGCAGCACAGCTGACTCAGGGAGGAGACCAGCAAGGGACCACAAGGAAGGAGCTTCAAAGAGCTGACAAGAGCTGAGCCAGTGGGGTGGGAGCAGTTGCCCCAGAAGAGCCTGAAGGAGTGGGACCTGCAGGCAGCAGTTGGACCCTCAGCAGCACGGTGTGTGGCCGGCAGGAGTGGCTTCCTGCTGGGCTCCAGGATCTCCTACGAGAGGCTGTGGCCAGCGGGAGAGGCTTCCAGCAAGGATCTGAGCAGCGACGTGAGAGGTTCCCAGCTCGGCTTCCGGCTCCTCCAATCAGAGGCCAGAGCTCCAAGAAGGTCAACACCCTTAGTACCTTAGAGTAGTGGTGGCTGTGTAGCAGTATTTCTGCCTACCACATAGGAGATATGAGTTCAAGTCCCAGTTGGGGTGAGTGAGCTAACAAGAAGCAAATATTCCTGCAGTGGAAAGGGACCATTGTGTTTTCTCCCTCTCCAGGTACCTAGGCCCTATATTTCTTGTCATTTGACACTTTGTATTTTGTGCCTTTTTATATTTCCCCAACCAGTACTGTTTGCTCTGCTGTTTGTGCTTTATATTTTGTTAACCCTGTCTTTTGTCAATGATTGTAAGTGTCTAACCTTTCATAGTATCATAGTATCTAGGGTCAGAAGGGGCCTAGAGCAGGCCATCTAGTCTGACCCCCCGCCAATGGCAGGAATGAGTGCCAGGGTCACAGGAACCTAAACCTGTTCTCCAGTAACTTGTGACCATTGGACCCCTGGGCTAAGTTGCTACCTTTGTTGAATCCTGTCTCCTTGGGGCATTGTAGTGTCCACTATAACCCCTGATGTATGCCTGTTATGTTCCCAGTATTGTTCCCTCATTAAAAAGTATATGGTTAAGTCCTCATTGGTGGTCTGGCTCTGCTCTATAGGGGGAGGAGAGCCACTACACCTTCTACAGAGCTTGTGCACCTGCTTTGATCCCTTCAATTGGAGTACTGCCCAGGTTACACTGGTAAAAAGAAACTATCATAAACCAGGTGTTTTAAAATGAAAAAAAAAATGGTTATTGGATTTGTTTTTTGATAAAAAGAACAAAAGAAAAAGAAAAAAAATCCTATTAACACTTCATTGAAAATGTCAAAAATATTTAAAAAATATTTGAAAAGTTCACCTCAGCCAGCTGTAAATGGGCCAGATCCTGCAGCCCTTACTCCTATAGTAAACAATGGGAGTTTAGCCTATATATGCTGAAGAACCAGTTGACGAACTAGTGGCATTAAAAAGTACTTAGGGAAGATCTGCCAGTTAGTTTTCAGAATCAACTGAGCATCTCTAATGGTCACTGTACTGAGGAAAGGGAGCAATATTCTGGTAACTGTTCCATGTTAAAGTTGGTCTAAGAGCCTACATAAAGAGCAGAGTTTTTTCCTGTTTGCTGGAGTTCAGCTTGGCTAAGATGTTTCTCAGTGACTATCTAGATGCAAAGTCAGCCACAAATTGTGTTCTGAAATTATCATGGATCATTTAATTTGCAACACAAGATTTCAGCATGAGTCCTGGGACCTTTACAACTCCACAAGCCCCTGAAACCAGGTAATTGTGTGACAACCTCAGCTTTTTTTTCTTTAACTAGGTGGCAGCAAAAACCTTGGAAAAAATGTAAAGGTTAAAGCCTCAAAATCCAGAAGATTCATTAAATGAAGTATTTTAATACACTTTATGATTAAAGCTGATTTTATGGTTTTGAGGACTAACTCATGAGTTTTTAAAATACTTTTTAATGCTAGCATAGCAATTAGCATTTACAGATATGCTGTTTTATTTATATTAATTGACAATAGTTAATCCCAGTTGGAACATTAGAAAAAATCTGCTTTAAACAAATCCAGAAAGAGGAAGCCACCCTAATTTAGAAAATATGAAAAGGTTTCATTTAAAATTCCTGGTTTCTTTTATATTGTCATTAAGCTTTACAGTGAACAAATTTTAGCACTGGCTTGAGTCAGGCATAATGGAAGGAACGGTGCTGAAATAGTCTCTCTCATGGACCTCAATCCTGACCTGTCAGCTTTCTCTGTGGTACTCCATGACCTGCTTCTACATCAGAGACTGCTTTCATGCAAAAATAGATGCTGATTTTTGGAGATGCCTGAATGAGGACTGGGTTTGCACCAAAAACTATTTCTACCTCAATCATTTTTGCTATTTCACACACTTAAATTTGCCAATAATGAGTTTAGCAAGATTTCAAAAGAATTGAACCTCCAGAATTTAATTGAACTTGTAAAGAGTTAACATACTGAGTTATGCTAGAAATGGATACAAAAAAAAGAAAACAACCCCCAAACAAGCATTTTAAAAGGGCTAACCACCCCAAACAAACCATCATGGCTCAAGATATAAATCCATCTATGCTAATTACACCCCCCCCACCACAAAGGAACTTTAATTCTGACATCTCCTAACTTTTGAATGCCTGATTTTATGAACTTAATGCTGCCTGTGCTACCTTAATTCTTGTGTGCATGTATTATGACACAAATGATCATGAGGACTTTCCA
The DNA here is from genome assembly GCA_030014935.1 of Caiman crocodilus. Classification (NCBI taxonomy): domain Eukaryota; kingdom Metazoa; phylum Chordata; order Crocodylia; family Alligatoridae; genus Caiman; species Caiman crocodilus. The sequence goes on from JAGPOW010001543.1 coordinate 50,514,044, forward strand.
AGGGACCCCAACTGTCTCCCTGCCCAGCTAGTCTCTATACCTCCCAGGCTCCTTTTCTGTCCTGACCTAGTTTCCTGCCAAGCAAGCTCCTTGTAGCCAATGTTTTCCATCCTACCCCTTCTACCTCTGGCACCTTCCTCCTCCATTCTGCCTTTGGGGACAGGAGGATCCTGTTTAGTTTGATGTCTAGCCCACTGAGGTACAGGAGACCTGGGCTATGGAAAGCTAAACTGTCTTGTGGGAATGGCTTAGACAGTTTGGTCAGTATTAGGGGCAGTGAAAGGCCTGAACATACTGAGTGGAGAAAAGTCTTTCAAGATTTGAACTTAAACCGTACCAAGTCCCAACCAAGCATGTGCAAAGTGCGGTATTCTCTTTTATGACAATTTATGACTGGCCAAATTTGGGTGGATTTTCATAGGGATCGTGAATTGTACATCCCTGACAGAGGCTGCTCCCCTCCCTCAACCAAACATTAAGTCCCCACTCCAAGGCATGTGTGTTCTAGTTATTTTCCAAGATTAAACTGCTTGAATATTTTAAGATGGACAAGGTAAAAACCAAAAAAGAAACCATTTTTCCTAATATCTCAGAAACAGCTGCACTGAAACAATGAATAACAAAGACCCAGCATAGAATGTTTCAGGTGAAACAGTTAAAGTTTGGCAACCCTAATAATACATTGCACAAAGAACTCAGTCTATAATGAGAGTCAAGGGAAAAAAAAACCAAACCAAACCCAAAAACAAATCTTGCCCAAGAACTGGCTTTCAGGATTGCTGCTTTTTTCCTTTCCTCTTTCCCAAGAATTTCTTCCTTGTTTCTCTGAAGCAGCTAGCACTGGACAAGGTAGAAAACAAGATGCAGGACTATAGGGCATATCTACACAAGACACCCACTGAACAGTTGTTACATCACAGTCATTGTAGTACTTGGTTATGCAAGTACTAATGATTGTGCATCAACCAGCATTACTGTGCAGTGGCATCCCAGCATGGTTGCCTTGTGATACTTACTGCACAGAAGCTCATTACTACTGCACAGTAGTGTCACATCACAGTTCGTGCCCAGTGATGCTACTGCATGGTAGCAATGAGCTACTGCACAGTAAGCATCTCATGTAGATGTATTTGTGTTAAGTATCTGATCCTGGGTGGCAGTTCTTACATTAATTAGCTCTCGTGCTGTATTTATTCTTTTGCTCAGAGTCGGTTCCCCTGCCCAGACATTTGGCTTTCCAGATGCATGAATTTGCAATCAGAATTGTTCTCATTCTGGGCTTTGTTTTCTCTTGTTTTTCATTGAAGTCCCTCTCCTCTGCCCCCAACTTTCTATTTAAAAAAAATTGAAAGCTTTGAGAGACAGGGGTGGGGTCAGGGTTTTTTTGTTTGATTGGTTGGTTTTTTGTTTTTGTTTGTTTGTTTGGTTTTTTAAGAAAAAGAACCCACAAGATGATTAAAATGACCACTTTATACTGACAGTTCCCATTTTGTGGACAAGACAAGACATATTTCATTGGAGGGGAAAAGAAGCTGATGGGGAAAAATTATTGAACAACTTCTTAAGAAGCTTTCTCCCTAACAAAAAGCAGCCCTCATGAATACATTCATAGTAGTCAACTCAAATATTTTTAAACCAACCTAATTCAATAGGTGAAAAAAAAAAATTAGAAAAATTCCACCTTCTCTCTTTAGACATAGCTACTTCTTCCCACTGGGACAGAGTAGAGAAACTGTTTGTGGTTTCAAATGTTAATCGGGACATTGGGTATCACACTTCCCTTTGTCTTACAGGCAACAAGAAACCGCAGGGAGGGAGGAAGGTTTTAGTCATCAACATCTTTTGAGTTGTTTTCCTGGGGGTCAAGCACAATGTTCCTTGATATTTGGGACAACCACTTGAACCCAAATCCATTAGCTGCCTCCCTGCTGAATCCCCATGGCTTCACTGTCTCATTTCATTAGAAGGAAAGCAAGTGAAGTACATGCCTCGGATTTGCTAACTTGGAACGACAGGTTAGATCAGCTGCCCTGATCTGCGGAACTACTTTGTGATGCATCTCAGGCTCTGGAAGGACAAACACACTCTTTTTATTTGTACAACAAACTTTGTCAAGAGCTCTGCCACAGTAAAGAACCAACAGCAGCTCTTCTCCCAAAGTATATTACCACACAAACACTATGAAGTTCAAGAGGAATAATTCACCTGTCACTGAAATGCAGCTACATCTCAGGTACAACCTAGCCCCTTGCTAAGAGCACAAATCTACAGAACAATTTAGGCCACAGAAGCAAAGATTTTCTGTTGAGTTGAAATGACAGACTAAATTAGTGTGTTGCTAGTAGGTCAAAGAAAGTAATTATTCCCCTCTATTCAGCACCAGTGAGGCCACATCTGAAGTATTGTGTTCAGTTTTGGGTCCCCCCCTACATAAAGGATGTGGACAAGTTGGGGGACATAACTTATGAGGAAAGACTGAGGGAACTGGTCTTATTTAGTCTAGAAAAGAGAAGACTGAGAGGGGACTTAATAGGAGCCTTCAACTACCTGAAGTGGGGGTTGAAAGAGGATGGAGCTAGACTGTTTTCGGTGGTGGTAGATGACAGAACAAGGAGCAAGTCTCAAGTTGCAGCAAGGGAAATTTAAGTTAGATATTAGAAAGAATTATCTTACGGGGGGGGGGGGTGAGTGAAAGCACCGAAACAGGTTACCAAGCTCCATCCTTGGAGGTTTTCAAAACCTGGTAGACAAAAGTTTGGCTAGGATGATCTAGTTGAGGCTGGTCCTGCCTTGAGCAGGGGGTCAAACTAGATGACCTCCTGAGGTCTTTTCCAACCCTAGTTTTATATTATTGTTTGATGCTCTCACCACTAAGAATAGTCTAACTAACCTCTTTGGAACCACCCTCCAGGTAGTTAAATGCTGCTATCAAATCCTCCCTCACTCTTTTCTCCTGAAGACTAAATAAGCCCAGTTCCCTCAGCCTTTCCTAATAAGTCATGTGCCCCAGCTCCCAAACTGTTTTCACTGCCCTCCACTGGACTTTTTCCAACTTGTCCACTTCCTTTCTATAGTGAGGGGCCCAAAATTGGATACAATACTCCAGATTTGGCCTCACCAATGCAGAATAGAGGGGAAGAATCACTTCCCTCAATCTACTCGCAACATTCCTACTAATGCAGCCCAGTATGCTGTTAGCCTTCCTGGCAACAAGGGTGCACCGCAGACTCACACCCATCTCATTGTCCACTGTAATCGCCAGGTCCTTTTCTGCAGAGCTGTTGCCCAGCCAGTCAGCCACTAGCCTGTACCAGTTTATGGGATTCTTCCACCTTAAGTGCAAGATTTTCAACCTATCTTTAATAAACCTATGAGCTTTCTTGTGGCCCAATTCTCCAGTTTGTCTAGGGCACTCTGAACCCTAGCCCTACTCTCCAATGTATCTACTACATCCCCCAGCTTGGTGTCATACACAGACTTATTAAGAATGCAATGCATCCCATCTTCCAGATAGTTAATGAAGATATTGAACACAACTGGTGCCAGGACTAACCCCTGGGCACTCTATTTGACACTGGCTGTCAACTAGACATTGAGCCATGGATTACTACCCATTGAGCCCAATAATCCAACTAGCTTTCTATTTACTTAATAGTTCATTCATCCAACCAACCCATACTTCCTCAGCTTTCTTGCAAGAATGTTGTGAGACACTATATTAAAAGCCTTGCTAAAGTCAAGGTGTATTATGTCCACTGCTTTCCCTATGTTCACAGTCGTCTCATCACAGAAGTCAATCAGGTTGGTCAGGCATGACTTGCCCTTGGTGAATCCATGCTGACTGTTCCTAATCACCTTCTTCTCTAAGTGCTTAGAAATGGATTCCTTGAGGACCTGCTCCATGATTTTTCCAGAGGCTGAGGTAAGGCTGACTGGTCTGTAGTTCCCTGGATTTTCCCTCTTCCTTTTCTTAAAGATAGACACTATATTTTCCCTTTTCCAATCATTTGGGACTTCCCCCAGTCGCCTTGGACTTTTCAAAGATAATAGTTAGAGGCTCTGCAATCACATCAGCCAACTCCCTCAGCACCCTCAGATGCATTGCATCCAGCCCCATGGACTTGTATGTGTCCAGCTTTTCTAAATAGTTCCCAACCTATTCTTTCAACAATGAGGCCTCACCTTCTCCCCAAACTGTGCTGCCAGGTACACTAGTGTGGAAGATGAACTTGCCTGTGAACTTGCCTGTGAAGGTGAACTTGCCTGAGATAAAAAAGGAATTGAGTACTTCAGCTTTTTCCCCATCATCAGTCACTAGTTTGCCTCCCCCATTTAGTAAGGGATTCATACTTTCCCTGACCTTCCTCTTGCTGCAAACATACTTATAAAAAACCCTTCATGTCCCTTGCTAGCTGCAACTCCAATTGTGCTTTGGACATATATTTTAACCCCTGGCTATCGCTGTGATGAAGAGAAATAGTGAAATATTTTCTCCTAGAAACCTGAGCATTTACTCTATGGGACAGGCAGTGAACCCCATCCTCATACCAGACACACACCATTCAAAATTTTCAGTTTAAATTTTAATAAGTTTAGACAAGGAAAGAGCTTTCCAAAAGGTTTTGCTTTAGGGAAATAACTATTTTCCATGACAAATTATTATTTAAAGAACAGAAAAATTCCAACCAGCCCCATTTGGAAACAAAATTAAAAAATGTTGCCTTTCTATCTAACCTGTCCCTCCCTGGCTACACTCTTGGTCCTCCTAGCACTTACCCTGAGTGCACCTCTTAACACCTACTTTGTCTCCCACTTACAAATGTTTAACCAATAAGCAGCTTTAGCTTTCCATTTAGTTTCAGGCCATTGGTCTTTGTCCCATTATCATCTGAAAAAAAATACCCCTTTCATTTGTTACCTGATGCTACTTGCGTCCTGGTATTGTGTCCAGCGTTTAAGTCTTTGTCTTTCTGGATTGAATAAATAAAGCTTCCTCAATCTTGGTTGATGTGTTTTAACAGCACAGCCAGGAGTGTAACCCAGGAGTCCCACTTCCCCTGCCCTTCAATAATGACATAACAATATTCCTTTACCAGACTGAAAAAAAAATGGTCTTTAGTACTTTTAAGGAAATCTAGAAGTACAGGGATGAAGCAGAGAGAAAGATTTTCTAAAAGTGCTGGAGGCCAGGACAGAGATGCATAATGATGAAAACAAAGTACTTTTTTCATAGAAATTAAACTTCCTTGTGATAAACCGTAGGATTGTTTGGCGTGTGTGTAATATATAACAGGTGTTCGAAAAACTGCTTAATAACTTTCTTCCGCAGCATTCTAGGTGTCTTTATGGAATCTATCTTACGCTGTATCATCCTTGGCTCCTGTGTAGATGAATGGTGGGAAGACCGACAGGACCAATGCACAATAGTCACAGACAACTGCAGTCTCTGCATGCAAGTCAGAGCAAAAACTTCTGTCTCTTAGCTTTCTGGTTTCAACAAATCCAACCCAAGTCCAGTTTTCTCCAGCACTGCTCTAGCATAGTGAAGTAACTCTATACAAAATCAATGAAGTAACCTTAGCTGAACATTGAAGTAGTCTTGGAAAGCACTGGTCCCACTTCAGTGGAGTTGATCCTAGTTTACACTGAGGGAAATGTAGACTCTACAGGGGATATTGGGTGGTATGGAAAAGGATGGAGGTTGTACTAGTCTAGTGTATGGTTTGGAAAGATTGGAACAACACACCACTCAATGAGCTATTCAGCCACACAGACATCAAAACACATACTAAACTGTTTAAATTGTATTCTCTCTTGAATAATTTTCCAGAGCAGGGGTTAAGCTTCAGCTCAGTTAGAAACAGAGAGAAATCTAAATGAATACCTCAGCATGAGTCACATTGTACCACATGTGCTTAGCCATATATGACGTACAGATGATGGTTTCTGCAGCCAGACCTGATAGCAATCACTTGCCTCAGAGAATGCACAACGGTTGTGAATTGAACATATTGACATCAGTAGTATTTCCCTCCTGCTCTTCTAGTTTCTCTGGGATTTCTCCTTTGTGACCTGTCCACGGTGCTGAATATTAAACCCAAGGCTAGCCTTACTGCATTGTCAAATCAATGCTTTAATTACAAAATACCGTTGACTTGCTTCTCAGTTTCTCCATTTCTGCACTTGGAGTATATATATGGGAGAAACTAGACTAGGGGTGCCATTCGTACAGCCCACAGGCTGAATCCAGCCTGTGGAGCCACGTGATCCAGCCCACGAGTCAGCCCAAGCCCCCAGCTCCAGCCCCCATGCAACACCCAGGCTGGACCCAGTCCCACACATCCTACACGCAGACCAGGGGGCCAACATGGCCTGTATGTGATTCTCTGCCAGACTGGCCTTGCATGCTGGCTCTGGAACCAGTCTAGATCAGGCTGTGCTGGAACCAGAACACAGGGCAGGTCCAGTGGAGTGCAACTTGCCACCCCCCCCCCATGCCTGCCCCCTGTGCAGCATGCAGTACATGTGGTCATCCAGTCCCACATGCCACATATACAATGCCCCAGTCACAGGGCTCACTGTACACACAGGACCAGCATGGAGTGCGTGCTGCCCATGACACATGGACTGGACCCAGCTCTGCATGCAGCTCAGGGGATCTGGGGTGTGGGCTGTCTGTGGCACCCTGGACCAACCCTATGCCCATGCTGCCTACAGTATTGGGCCTGGCCCATATGCCACAGGAAACACATGGCCTGCGCTGGCCCTGCAGGACATGGACAATGAGCCCTAGGGCCAGGCATACTGTGTGAAGCTCATGGCCTGGAACTGGCACTGCAGGCACTGCACAGGGGGTTAGCTGCAGTCTAGCTTGCAGACCACCACAATGCCCCACATCTGGTCCACTGGCCAGGTGAGTTTGACACCCCTGCTGTAAACCACTTCTGCATTCCTTTTATATGGCACACATGCACAAGGGGGCCAGCACAGGGTATAGTCTGTATGCGGTGCTCTGGCTTAAGTCAGAGCTGCCCCAGAGTTACTGTAACTTTTTCTATGGTTTTGATATCTTTCTAGATAAGCAGGAAAAAGCTGAAGTACACTGCATTTCAACTGCAACAAGGATTCAGAGGTCCTGTGTATCCCTTTGACTAACCTGACACTGGCCTCCTGTCTTCCTGTTTCATGGTGGTGTGGGGGGCATTATATTTATTCTGAAGTCCCTTGATGCTGCCAGGGTAGTCCAAAGGTCTTAGTATAATAAACCCAAAGGGCTTCTATCCAGAAAGAGCACAGACCAACTGCAGATGCTTCCACAGCCTGATAAAGGGTGTTTGTGCCCAAAATCTTGCAAAGAAGAATTTTTTTCAACTATTTGAGTTGGTCTAATAAAAAGGTATCAGAGTATCACAAAGCACCTTGCCTATCTTAGTATAAAACTGAGCCTCATGCCCATTGTTGTTCATATTAAAGCAAGTTGGTAGGCATGATGGCAGCATGCATTTACAGTGGATACTTGAGGTACTTTAATTCCATTCTTGTTTTTCTCCCTACTAGAAATACAGAAACATAATATTATCTTCAAAAATGTTGCACCACAAAACAGGTCTTAATCTCAATCCCAATGAAGTGATACAACACAATGAGATTTAGGGCTTCCGTTGCTAACATTTTGCTTTCTTTGGCTAACCTTGGTTGGGACACTTGACTGGGAAACTGACCTCATTAAAGCAGATGCAAATATACTGTAGGATATGATCCTGCACAGCCAACATATTGCTAGAAGGTGATTGAAGAACTGGAGAATAAGGATTTAAAATTTCCTTTTTTTCTTTTCTTTTTAATTTAAAATGTGAATTTTTAATGAACTTTTCAAACAGCTTTGCAGATTGTGAACAAATAAGCTCAGGAAAAAAGTAATATTATATGTATAGATTTTATTTCCATGACTTGTATCTTGCTTTTATGTTTCCAATTCTTTTGTATTTGCTTTAAAAAAGGATCAAGGCCCCACCAATTGTGTATAAATTAAACAGACATTCAGCAGCAAGAGATTCTTGGCTTTGAGACATCCTGTAGGTCTTTTCTATTTATATTTTTCCATATAGCTTAACCAGTTGCATGGCTCCCTTTAGCCTGGAACTGAATCAGGAATTAATTCTCTCCAACAACTATTCAATATGTAACAAAATATATGAGGGCATCTTCTCTCTTCATATTCATGAGACTTTTGTGCAGAAGCAATCAAAAGGGAGAGAAGCCTTGTCAGATCAAATCCCTATAAATGCCTCAAATTCAACAAGTAAAAATTCCTCCAAGTGTTCCAGCTCTATCATTCATAACTGAAACAAACCCAGTTTATAATACAAAGACAGTAAACATTGCCTACCTGAGGACTTGTATGAGGTACAAAATTCATGCCCGGACTTGAGGACAGAGAAACAGAATGAGATCCAATGGATGAAGCAATGACTCTGTATGGTGAACCCAGAGCATTCATAGAAGACCCTATAGCGTTCATTGGGGATGAAATTGTCCTTGCAGCACTCACTGGAGCCTCGATGTAGTTAAGATGGCCATCCACTGAATTCCCTGTGTGAAGGCTCAATGAGGGGCTCACAGGCGTGGAATTGGTGTGAACAGGAGAATCTAGAAGTAGGGTAGAATGAAAGATATAGTAACCAACACAAGCCACTGGGATTTTGGTGACTGGGACTAGCATTACTGGCTTTTAGACTAGAGATGTAAACTCATGTCTAACTGGGTCCACCGAAACAAAAACAAAACCCAACCACTACTACCTTCAGGCATTACCAGTCTGGGCTCAAATCTGAGTCAGTGACCAGAAGCTGAATGGCTCTGCACCTTGTCCAAATGTTTAAACTGAACACTCTCTCTCTCTTTCTGAAATGAGTACTACAGATTCTGTTTAAGATTTAAAGCTAAAGTTCAAGATAAAAATAAACATACACTGAAATTATAAAAAGTAAGCCTTTGAAACTAGAACAAAGCCAAACATTCCTCTAGGTCTGACTGAACAACCCAGAAAACAGACAGAAAAAAAGACCTCGGAGATTAATGCTTTTGGAAAGAATGCCACTCTTAAAGAGAGGCTGGCCCTTGGAGAATCTCTGTTATACAATGCATTTCTCCTGTTCTTCATTCAAGGTCCTCCCTGCAGCAGTCCTTTGCGAGAACAACTTCCTTACTTGGAAAGCATCAGGAAATGAGAATTTTCCATACAAGAATCATCTCTTCCCCCTGCAGAACAATTATGCCTCCACTACTGTAAGATAAATATCATCTCTATTTACCAGAGGAATACTGAGACAGAAGTGAAGTGTGCCTTAAAACTGCACTACACACTGCTAGTAGTTAGGATTAGTACCCAGATACCCTGCTTTCTGTCCCTTTGCTCTACCTATTAATCAAGACGGCCCCTCTGCCTTCAAGGCTTCTGTTGCTGTCATTGCTACTGCATCCTTTTGCTGTGTGTTTGCTTTTCCACTGGGAAAATTGATCCAAGAAGCAAAAGAAAGAAAGAATTGACAAAGACCTTTTTCCTTTCCCTGTGCAAAATTAAATCTGAAATAGGTTGATAGCAGCAAAATCCAGTCCTCTTTGACTCTGACAAATGTCTTTAATGTTATTCAGGAAGTTGACCTTTTCCTGTCTTTATTGTGCATCTTCCCTTTGAATCAGATTTGATTGCTACTTCAGGTAAAATAACAAACACTGTCACATAAATAACTTTGCAGTAATGTTAAAAGAAGAAAAGCTGCTTTACTAACAAAGTCAATAGAAACAAACATACTCTGTGCCAGCAATGGAAAAAGTCAACTGTGATGACCTTACCATTGTCCATAATCACCTCTCTGATCATACGAGACTATTCCAACTCATAGGGATAGAGGTTCTGCCCTGAGAAACTAGTAGATAAATATTCTTCCACCAAACTGTTAAATAGTGAGTACTGCAAATTAGGGATGGGCCAATACATTCAGGAACATATGAAGGAAAAGCAAATTGCACAAAAGTCAAAGGCTTACCTAGGGGCTAAAGCAGGCGTGAGCAAAATGCAGCCCACAGGCTGGATGCAGCCTGCCAGGGCATTCTATCCAGCCTGCAGGGCCCCTAAAAAAATTTAGAAAATTTATATTCATCTGGCCCTGGCTGCCCATCATGTAGCCCTTGATGGCTTGCCAAAACTTGGTAAGTGCCCTGGGCTCAAGGCTATGCCCAGGTTTTGTGAGATACCAGTTCAGTTCTGGATGTTGCCTCAGAATTCTTGCGCAATGTCATTTCGGTTTTCTTTCTTTGGAAAACACTGGATGATCCTCAGCTGTAGAAACCAGCTGAAAACTGAAGCACTTGCATCTGCTCTTCAGCGTTCTTATGAGGCTTGGTTTATTAATGTACCCTTAAAGTATTACAATTCTCACTTCTAAGGAATGACTGGCAAGGATAGATGAGATTATAAAATTTGTCTATGCAAATATCTATATGGTCACTGTCCTTATTGTAATCAAGAACTTCACAAACATTAGCAAATTCATCCTTTTTTTTTCACAACATTCCTCTCAAGAGGGGTCTGTTAACAAAAAACGTTTTATATATGGGTAACTGAGGCATGGAAAGTAACTTGGGATTTTTTGTTATGAGGAAATTGACCGGAATAATTACTGAAGGATAAGCTATTCTACGATAGCTGTTTTAACATAGCTTCATGTATGGACACTGTGTACTAGAATACATTATTTTATTCCAGAATAATTAGTATGCTTCAGAAAGGGAAAGTAATTAAATTATGAATAAAAAACAAACAAAACTACTCTTGTTTTGCAGTAGTGTTCAAGTGATGATTTATTTAAAAGTAGCTCATCTGGTCAATTCTACTCAAGTAGACAGGTTTTAGGATTAATCCTAGGACTCCCAAGTACCAGCCTGAGCAACAAAGACAGCCCCTTCTTTCTTTAATTCCACATCAAATTATAACTCAGGTTAGGCATTGGATTTGCCACATGCAAGTATGACAGATGCAAAGCATCTAATAATCTACACAGAATACCCTTGTCCCAGAGCAGGTCTATACCATCAGAATGTGCCATTGCCAAACATACTCTGTCCACCCAAATCTGGAAACACACTGGTGAGGTGACTTTGGGACATACTCTATAGCTGCTCCTGGGATTTCACTGTTCAACATGCTTGAGAGGGCCACAAAGAAGGATGCTGTGCATTCCCAGGTGTGGAGCAGACAAGAGGGAGCAGGTGGATGGAGTGGGCTTTGAAATGAACTAGCAAAAGCATGTAACCACAGCAAAGAAGCACCCCAAGAGTGGTTGGATTTTCAGCTTGATAACTAGGCTCAACCCCACCATCACCTGCTCATTCAGAATACAGAAAAGAAAAAAAAATCCACATAATTTCATGTAACAGGGTGGTTTCCTAAGGGAAATAAGATTAAAATGAAAACTACTGTTGATACTGTAGCATATAAGGAAAAAAACAACAAAATCCTGTTCTTCAAATTGCCTAAAGAAATTTCAAGGATGGAAAAAGCTTATGGAAAACTGCTAAATGGGATGACCTCATCAAGTAGATACATTTCATGGTAGAAAAACCACATACCCTAGAGTTGTAACGAAGCCTAAATCTACAAGACTGGAACAGAGCATTAACTAGAGGTGACAATACTAGCGACAAGGAAATTAAACAGTGTCCAGAATCCCAGTGTCCTAACCAGAGAAAGACAGGTTATTTTTCACTAGCCACATTAAATATCCCACCAGGGCATCTGGTCAACGAAATGGTTCAAGCAGCTTTTTTAACTGAAAAAGATCTTTTTCGCATTTAAAAATTTTTTTTTAAACCAACTCTTTGCAAAGATACAAGAGATAAATTAAACTAAAAGTTTTTCTACATGTTACTTAAGTTATTGATTTAATCAAAAATCCTTTTGTGGGGGCAGGGGGCAAGCATTTAAGTAATATGTTTCTAGTATCTTGGATAAAAAAAAGTCACAGATTATACAAAGAGAAAATTGGACTTATTTATTATCCCTATGAAACAAAATAAAAATTCAGCATATTCTATCAAACATACATTTAAAAAAATATGGTAATATCCACCCATAAAGGAGATACAGATTCAGCTACTTCCTGCAATAGCCATTCAGCCCAAGAAGCATTTCAAAAGAAATTGTAGTAGCACCCTATTGAGGTTTCCTGAGGTTGCAGGCATCATGTACAAATATATTAATGTTGGGAGTTATTTGCAACAGATACATGGCTCAGTGTCAAAACAGATCTTCCCTGCATCTTTTCACGCAAATGTTTGGTATTAAGTTAAAATCAGCAGAAAAAGTTAGCAGCAGCATAGCCCATTTGCTCATAAGTTGTAGTGTGGCACACCAAGTGTTTCCAACTCAACTGTTTTGCCATGAGCCTTGTGGATTAATTTCTTTTAAGGCCTCCTGGAGTTACAGGATTATAGCTTAGTCTTAAATTTTATTTTAAAAAGATATTAAAATATTTGGAGATATTCTTAAACAAATGACTCCGGGAGTCAGATTATCATGTGACAAAAAATTCAAGCTCCCATTTTTTTAGGCAAGCACATTTTGAGCTCCCTGGGTGCAGAGAAAGGCTGAAAAAACATGAGCCCTAAAGGATAAGAAGGATTTGTGCTCATAATTTTTAAAGGTCTCCTTACTGTTAAGTCAGTTTTGTTATTTTTGAAGTTGACTCAATTTTTGAATGCTTGGGATCCAAGCTGTCTACAGTACTGTAAATTAAGTGTGTGTGCATGACAGACAGAGACAAGCATGTATATAGACACACGCCAGTGTAAAAAAAATTCACAGGAATAAAAAGATCCACTTAAATCCAGACAAATCCATAATTATAGCAGCTCAAGGTAAACATATTGTTCATGTCTCATAACAGTGACCATTGATGGGAGGCCCCATGGGCAGATCTAGGGTTTTGAAAATGTGCGTGCATATGGTACGGTGCATTATTACATATAAAACACAATCCATATTTTTCTCCAATTAAAGAGAAATTAGAAGCTTTACTAATATGCTAGGAGCTTAGTACTATATTATACCATTTAATTAAAACAAAAACAAATACAACTTTAGTGGAATGTGTACTAATTTGCTAGATTATATATTAAGTTTAACAGAACACAAGAAACTAGGCAAAAGTGGTCAGATAGTCAAAAGATAATGTCCTGTAGTCATCATATTTAAATGTACATCTTTTTTTCAGATTTGTGAAGCAAAATCTGATCTTGTTGAAGGTCTTGACAGTGTCTCCAATGTGTCACTTTGACACAATATTACCACACCTGAGTTATGGTTTTTAGTTGGAACTAAAAACAAAATCTGCAGGGCCATGAACTAGAAGAGAGATATTACCAGGAATGACTCACAAACAGCACAATTGCAGAAGTTTGAAGGACAGTTTCAAACTGGGACTGAGTGGGACTTTAGGACCATTAAAGAGGCGAGAGGGTCATGAGCACTTTTGGAATGAAGAAACATTAAAAGGAATCAGTAAATGTTAATGAGCCATCAATTCAGTTGACTGACTGCTTCCTGAATAGAAATGCCACTGCTTCTCCCAGTTTGGGTAGAGCACAGTAACTTTGCCACTGCACCTCCCCTAGATCTGCCCCTGAAGGCCCTCAGGATATGAGGAAGGGCACCTTGTACTTTGATATCCAAAATATCATCCAGGTATGTAGTTGGTTCAAAAAAGATATCGCCCCAAAATCCTTGCCTCTTGAACAGGGTTTGTTAGAGTAAGGTGGGAAGCCAGTGGTGTTACATCCAGCTCTTTCTTACATCCCTGAAAATAAAAGGTATGCTCAGAATGGAAACACATATGAAATAGCGTGCTGCTGAAGTAAATCTACAGGTGTCTACACCAGAAAATTCACAGGAAAGTTCTCAAGCATTTCAAAAATGGTACCAGAACCAAAATCTGTTCCAAGAATAAATAAATACCACTAGCAGAAATTATAACACGGACTAAAAACAGCCCAGAGAAGACCACGTGATTTCTGTTACAGCTCCAGTATAAATCAGTATTTTAAGGCCTCTCCATGTAGTCATTTCCAAATATGTTGTAATGGACAAGAAATTATCAACAAATTGACATAAGAAAAACTGTCCCACACCTAGATTTTTAGCATCTTGGGTACCAGATAAAGCTAGACAAAGAAAACATAGTAAATGAGTTTAACCCCCCAAAAGCAGCCTCTTGTTCTACAAGACATGGGTGGTCAGGCCCAATGCAAAAACTGGGGCTTTGATAGCAGTTACACAGCCAAAGGATAAGCCAAGAACTGAGGCACAGTTGTTCTCAAGGAAAACAACTAGCACCCTGAAACTTTTGTCCAAAGAGCCTGTCACCCATTGCCTTATGTGACTTTAAAGAGGGGGCTTGCTCCCCTCCAAGACAATCATGTGGTATACATTAGGGCTGTGTGAAACAGCACCATTTTTACTTCCGTTTCAAAGGGAAAATGTTTTGTTTTGTCATTTCATTTTGTTTTGAAGTGCCGTTTTGTCGAAACTCTTTCCGTTTCAACGTGTTTTGCCATTTTACCCATAGGCTATAATGGGGAATCATGAAAATGTCTAAAAACTTTATCGCTTCTTGCCTGATTAGGATGAAACTTTCAAAGATGGTAGCCCTTTCTGAGGGTATGATGCCTGCCAAGTTTCAAGGAGATAGGCTCAGAGGTTTCTGGGAAACCGCACCACCTCAAACTGTTCAAAGCAAAACTCCTGACACTTGCCAGCAGCAGCAGCCTCGTCATCTGGCATGCAGATCTGGGGGCCTGCACCCCCCGGAGGGCTGTGGGGCTGTGCCAGACTCCTCTTGAGGGTGCAAGCCCCCAGATCTGTTCACCAGATGAGAGGAGGCTGTTGCCTGGAATTGGCACTGGGCACAGACTGCTCCCAATGCTGGGGAAGACTGATGCTGTCACCACTCCCACGCAGCAGCAAAAGCCTCCTCTCATCCGGCATGCAGATCTGGGAGCATACACTCCTGGAAGGAGTCTGGCACAGCCCTGCAGCCCTCCCAGGAGTGCAGGCCCCCAGATCTGCATGCCGGATGAGAGGAGGCTGCTGGTGCCGCTGCTTCCTGCGACTGGTGCTGATGCCAAGTAAGCCTGGCTTTGAAACTAAACATGTTGAGTGCCCTTGTTTCATTTTGAAGCATTTTGTTTGGTTTCAATTTCACTGTTTCAAGCTTGAAACGTATCAAAACAGCTTTGAAATGAAACACCCAGCAAAATTTCACAAAGCCCTTGTGTACATGCATCAAATCAGCCCAAGTAAAAGCTTCTTGCTACAGCTGGTTGGGATAGTTGATCAAAGATATTTTTCAAACAATTAAAAACAATTATGAAGTGGCATGTTTTTGCCTTTAAAAAACCTATACATCTCACCATTCTGTGAGCAGTGAAGAACAGACAGATCTGAACACAATGCTCCAAGTAGACTGCACAGCTGGTAACTATCATTGCTTGCTGGTCAAAAGAAAAATGATAATGTCAGCTATATGTGACAGAGCTCAGGCACTAACCTTTATGAAAACTTGTAAATGCTTGGATAGGCTTCTGTGATGCATTAGGCAATATTTGTACTGAATTTAGTTCATATTGTTGCCGTTTCTTGTTAGAAACACAAGAATCTTTACAGTAGGGATGACTCAAAGAGCTATAAACAACTTGCAAAGCTCCCTTTCTCCTTGATTTATAGCAGCAAAGATAGGAACACAAAAGCTATTAATTACCATTCTACCAAACATAGGAGAATCATAGAAAATGAGGGCTGGAAGAGACTTCAGGAGATCGTCTAGTTCAGTGTTTCCCAATTAGAGTGCTGTGTCAAAAAAACTGTACCATCAGAAATGAACAGGTGTGTTGCAGAATTTTACCATGGCAATGAGCTATACTGAGCTACAATAGGTATAAGGGTGGGGAATGCCTTAACAGGTGCACTGCAGAAAAAAGTTATTAAATGTAAGCATGCCTTGGGCTGGAAAAGGTTGGGAAACACTGATCTAGTCCAATCCCCTGCTCAAAACAGCTTGCTAAAGTAGTGAGGTGAAATCCTGACCTCAATGAGGTCTTTGGGGTCTTCACTATAGGCCCATAGTTGCACCTGCATCTACACCTTTGTAGTCTCTCCAGAGATCAAGAACAAACCAAGTTATGAAAACTAAGGATGCTCCAGTGTACCAGAGCAGGTTCAAGCCTACTGGAGCATGACAATTACCACACTCCAGCATCTTATGTATCAGTGTCCCCACATTTAAAAATGGCAGCTTAAGTGCTGGGACACTGATACACGAGACACCCCAAGTGCTTAAATTTGAGTGGCTCTCAGAGCTACTCTAATTAAAGCAATCCCCACACACACATTCCTGGAGCATGTGCATAAAATGCTCTAAAATTTATTAAAGCAAGGCTGAAGGCAGAGCCAGCCTTAGGAAAATGGCACCCTGGGCAAACCTGTATTTTGGCACCCTGCCCTCCCCAAGTCAATGGCGCTGCTGTAGGCAGAGGCATGAAGCACATTGTCCAGTGGGGAGGCAGAACAGCATGCTGCATCTGGCAGGCACCATGCTGTCCACCCCTAAGGTCTATTTCGGTTGATGCATACTTTAAGGGAAAGTTTGCTCTTCTAAAGGCTACAGAAGCTCCCTTCATGAAAGGCAATTGTGGTGACAGCAGCACCAGTTCTTCACAGGACAGCCACCCTGCCCCCATAACAACCCCAGCTACCCAAATCTGTGGCAGTGGTGGGATTTGAACTCACACCCCCCCAGAGACTGGAGCCTTAATCCAGGGCAGCTATGGCTGAAAGGTTAAGGCAATGGGCTAGAAATCCATTGGTATCACCCTGCACAGGTTTGAATCCTGTCAGCTGTGTGCTGGGCCTCATGCTTGTGTGGCAGCTGGCTGCTTTTGCAGCTGGAGCCTGGGCAAGCCCCAAGCAGAAGAGCACAGGACAGGACCCTGCAGCTTCTCCACCTTCCCTGGGCCAACCTGCTTTGACGCCTGCAGCAGGCAGCAAGGAGTGTGCCAGCCCCAGCAGAGCACCAAGGCTTAGTGCCTGGGTGCACAGGCAAGCCCCGGGCAGTGCAGCGCTTGGGCTTTTTTAGGTTGGACATTAGGAAACACTACTTCACAGTTAGGGTGGCTAGGATGTGGAACCAGCTTCCTAGGGAAGTTGTTCTTGCTCCTACCTTGGGCATCCGGGGGGTCAGACTAGATGGCCTGCTCTAGGCCCCTTCTGACCCTAGATACTATGAACAACAATACTATGGAAACATCCCCAGCATTTCCATTTGAAACCACTGCTGCATTTCAGAATTCAGAAATATAAAACTAAAGAAACACCACAGATGGAATCCTCCAAGGCAACCCATGTATTTAAGATGATTTAAAATGCAGGCAACCCCCACTTAACACTCTTTTACTTAGCGCTATTTTGCTATAACACTCATTTAAAATTGATAACCGATTTCACTTAGTGCTCAGCAATTTTTTTATAACACTTGCAGTCACCCTTTTGTGTCATTAAAACTGATTGTGGTTGCCATCTTGATTTGTCAAATACTTTTGGTTTCCCTTAACACTTGTTTTTTCAGGAACCAATTAAGAGTGCTAAGCAGGAGTTGCCTGTATATGATTAGAGTCAGGGCCATCAGCGGGGGCAAATTGGGGCAACCACCCTAGGCCCTGCACTTTGGGGGCTGCTCCGGCCAGCTCCATGGCTCAGCGCTCCCACCAGCTTTGCATCTGGCCACTTGGTGAAGCCCCCCCCCCCCCCAAATCTGCTGCTAGCTTCTTCATGTCCGGGGCATGTGCTGTGCAGGGCTCTGCCCCCACAAGCCGATTTGCTCCGGTCCCGTACCCTGCTCAGCTCATCTCTGGTTAGTGTGCAGATGTTATAATCCTGGAAGATAATGCCCAGTACATAAAATGACAATGAGACAAATAGGATTTGAACGTTTTCAAGAGCAACACTTGGAAGTAGAGGGGTCAGAAGTCAGCTTTCATGAATTCCTGGCTCAGCAAAAATAGAAAAAAGTTGTTCCCCCCTCCAAACCCCCCAGAAACAGAGAGTTCATCAAAATTTTATGGGAAAAATTATCAAAAACAGTTTTTTACTATTAAATATATTAAAATGTAGAATACAAGTACCAAGTTAGTATTAGGTCAGGAATAGCAAGCTTCCTAATTGGGTTGCAAATGCCATACAGAGATCCCTTCCTTCCCCCTTCTGGTGCTTCTACTTAAAATAAAAAGCACTGGGGGGGGTGGTCCAAGAGGAATTTCAATGAAGTTTTATATTTGTGCAATGTTCAGAGGGGGGCTGCATGTTTTTACTGCGTCTGTCCTACTACTCAGATAGCTAATGAAGAGTTCATTGTGTGCGCAAAGGCATTTCAAAACAAACAGTAGCATGTTTTAAAGGTGCTTTCATAATCCAACCAGGAGGCTGGGCATCCAGATGAATTCCTTAGGTCTAGCTTTAAGTCTGCCACTGACTGTCCGTGCGATTCAAAGCAAGCCACTGCACCTCACACTGCCTCCATTTTTTCCATCAGTGTGCAGCAGCCTTTTAAAAAAATGGACCCACCTGAACAGAACGGGAAGGGCTGCCTGGCATAGAGACAGTTTGTCCCAGAGGGGACACTGTAGGCTCTGAGGGCAAGTGAAGCTATTTTGGAAGCATCCCTGTTGGAAGTGGGAGGGGTGATGTAACCCCAGCAAAGTTTTGAAATAGAGCCTTAGCAAAAGCCAGGGAGGGGCCCTGAGCTGGGGTTGGCTGAGAGGCTTGGATAAAAGGGGGAGCAGTTTTTCCTGGGGGGAGGAGGGAACAAGAGGGGCTCAGGGACAGGTTGAAGACTGGATTCAGAGTCTCAACACAGCAGTCCGTCAGAGAGCCCCTGAGAGCCCTGTGGAAGCAGCAGAAGCTGCAACAAAGTGACAGTACCCAGCCCAGGAGGCTGTGGGCCAGGATCAGGCAGGGACTGCTTGTGTGGAGACACTAAACATGGAAAGACCTGACTGCAGCCGGTGTGACTGGGTGAGCACAGCAGAGCTTGGGGGGGGGGGGGGGGGAGTCTGCCCTAGTTTCCCTGTGGGGTTAGGGGGCCCAAGGGCAGGCAAAGCCCAGGGAGGGGCTGCATTTACCAGAGCTGTGAGGCTGTGTGGGACAGAAGGATTGCTACAGCCTGCAGCCCAGACACTGCTCACAGCAGAGCTGGGGAAGGGGGTCAAAGGCAGGGGGACACTGTCTTGCAGGAAATGCAGAAAAGGAGCCACTGCTTACTGCCTAGAGACCCTTGCTGCCCAGAAACTCCAGGAGCTTGGAGGTGAACACCAGCATGCGAGCATCCACAGACCACATGCAGGGATACAGACAGTCCCGCTCTCCAAGATACCCCACCGGGGCAGTGCACACGGGATCCCCAGTACGCCATGTGCAAGTGAGAGACTGTAAATAAGTTATTGAGCGTTTATTAGTCAGTATATCCGTGTGCTTATTTAATGATTATGTTATGTGTAAATAATTTAATCTTGTAAATAGTTTGAGAATCATCTGTGAGGGTGCTTGATTGTAAGGGGAGGCTCTCCACTTGGGGGCAGTGCAGCAGCTTCCCAGGGGGGCTGAACAGGGCTACTGGCTAACGGGTTCCCCAGGATCCCATGATTCAGGTGAGGGCACATGTAGTGTTGCACCCAGGGTTACAAGGTAATAGAAGTATTGTTTGGCTAAGATTCCTGAAAAAAGAGGAATCGTGTGCCATTTATGACCACTGTTGTTCCAGGATCAAGGTACAGGGCATAAATAAAACAAGTTATGCTAGGAAGATATCTAAACTTCATATCCAACTTCTTCTGAAACAAGAAAATAATTCAAGAGGCCTCTCATACCTTTAGTGACTGAGCAGAGCAACAATGATTTTATTTTTACCCTTTGTACACCACACTTTAGAAGATGAAAACTTTACTTTTGGGAAGGGTGGGAGGGAAGAAGAAAGAAGGGGACCAGAAAGAAGATGAGCACTTTATAGAAAGGATACTGTTGTTATACGGATGAACAGAAACTAGGCCTGGGGGGGAAAACAAAACAACAATAAAACAAAAACCTGTGCACCAGCAGGTGCCCAGAGAGCTGAAATTGTAGCCTTTCCAGAAGACTTTGGTACGCATGGCATTTAAACAGCCTAACATGGTCCCAGAGTCTGTCCATCAGGTAATGAAACATGACAAGTGAATCCCGGAAATGTTGCCTATTGTATTACTTCAATTTGAAGGATAAAGGCAGGACATTCACTGAAGAGTCCCATGCCCCACTGCATTTCAGACAGGTGATGCAAATGCTCTTTCCCTGCACTGGAACTCTCAGCCTTGTGAAGAAAAGCCTTCCTTGATTTGCATACTCAATGCCAGACCCTAAATTAGATTTTCAGTGTGTATTAGACATCTGGAGTCTGACTCCCACATGCACATCAGTAGTAGTTCAACTCCACCATCTCTAGTCTAAGAAAAAAGTGAAACAAGTCCTCTCATTTGGTAAAGGAGCATGGGTTACAAGAGCAATGCAACACTTTTAACTCTTTCGTGTCTTGGTAACTTATATGAAAATAGCCAGTTTTTGCCTAAGAGGGAGAGATTATTGTTCTCTCTTAATCTGGTACCCTGCTTCTAGTAGCAGCCATGTGTGACACTACATAAAAATCCCTTCTCATCCCCAATGGAAAGTAACTGACACCCTGCAGCAGGCAGTAGAGTTTTCCCCATTTTTGTATGCATAATCAAAAATCACTCTACTCCTTGTAACAGTCTCCAGCCTATTGTAAAGACAGTTCCAAAGCATTCCAGATTCACTACTTTGTCTTTCCTCCACTTATGAATAGCATGTTTTTAAAAAGGGATTCAAATTAAACATTGCATTTAAAGGGACATACCACAAGGACTTTGCTGCTTTAACCCATCTTCGCAAGCTGCAAACAAAGAATATTTTCCTGACTCAGACTACACCAGTAGATTATTACATTCATTTATCGATTAGATGCAAAGTATTGCTACAGCAACCAGACAGAAGCCAAGAGGAAAGATCAGATGTGGCTAAAACCTCTCTTGCTGGCAACAGAAATACTTGAGGGGGAAGACAATGGAAGCTTGATTCTAAGTATTTTAATAATATTACAGTTTAAGGACATACTGATCTATGGCATCATGTTTATAAATCAGTCATTAAGATGCAGAGAAGGAATTGGAATCCAACTGTTGGGTTTATTTTGGAGATTTTAGCTACACTGCTCTGAACCCCTAGTATAGAGAGATGAGGCACCAATATAAATTATCTTAAATCAATTTAGGCTGTACTACTGCAAGTCACAATTTTCACTGGTTTCCCATATCTACACTGGGAGTTTGCTGTTACACAGGAGTGCTATGTGCAGTGTGGAGATGCTGGTGCCAGTGCTAAGGCAATGACAGATTCAACAACAGTGATTGAGTGATTCAGCAATTCAATTCAATGACAACACCAGAGATGTTGGACGCACACCTTGCTGGGGTTATTTGACTAGCAGACTTACCTGCCCAGAGCAGGGGGGCTGAACCTGATGATCTCACAAGGTCCCTTTCAGCCCTAAACTTCTACAAACTCCAGTATTTAAACCACTCATGACTCTCTCTATATATGGTGCTGCACTGTACAGTACAGACTAATCTTAGATTCTGACACAGATAAGGCCTAAAACACATATCCCTAAATTCTGTGAGCTTAAACAGCAGCTCTTGTAGGTAGCCATTAAATTCTTTATCATGCAAGCAGCATTTCGTCTATGAGAAGTGTGGCAGGGCACCATTGGTGCCTGCCACTTTAAAAGCTGAGCCAAACAGCCAGCAGGTGCTTGATTGCGGCAGCCATTTTGAGACACTGCCTGCCTATATAAACAGAGTAGATTCCTGCTGGCAGGGTAGGCAGAAACATATGCAGGTAGGACTAGGAGGCTCTTGGTCCTGGGCATGACCTAAAACTGTTCCCTGCCAGGAGTGGGTGGTCTGCTGGGGTTCCCAGGGGTATGGGAGCCCCCAGGAAATACCAGGCCAGTTACCATCCCAATGGAAGGTGGCTTGTGGTGCCTCAATAACTCTTCTACCCACAGTGATGTGGGGGCTAAGTCAGGCCTGGCTATGGTCACCTGTGCTTCCACCAGGGAAGGAAGCCCCATAGCCCCAGTGACAAGGCAGAGATGTAGAGCCTGGGGGGACCGGAGGACTGGGAGCCCAGTCAGTGTGTGTAGCTGTGCCCTGGGAAGGGCCAGGGCAAGCTTGGCCCAGGTCAGGTAATTGGCTGGCCACTACCCCAGCGAGGGTTGTGGGAGAGGTCCAAAAGACAGTATGTCTGCCACCCAAGGTATGAGCTAGCAAAAGCCTATGGCCTAAGGGGGCTGCTCCAAGAGGGAATAAGGCCGTATAAGTTGTTGATGCATGAAAGACTGCGAGAGGGGCTGGAGCATGAGACCCTAGTTAGAGGAGGGTGGTACAAGTGCATGTATAAATGAGGCCGGACCATGAGGGCTAAGCTTGTTCTGGCTATAGGCCAGGTGCACTGTTACCTGGATGCCGTCTGCAAGGCTTGGGCTGCAGTGTAGGGGAAGAATGGAGCTGCAGTTAGTGTCACCTGGCATTGGGACAAGAATGGGTGGCCTCCCACCTAATTAGAACCAATTATGAAACAACAAGGTGTGGCAGGCAAGTGAGGTGGGCAGTTTGGCCCAAACACCAGTTCCTGGGCTATGGCAGACTGGTTCCAAGCAGGCCCCCTGTTTATAAAGGTAGCAACTGAGCCTGCTCACTTTGTTTACACTCACACAGGCCCTGTACCAACTCAGTTAGATTATGCAGACTCCCATGTTTAAAAACTCAAACTAGTCAAACAATTCACATTTTTGTGTAGCTCCTGACATGACTAAAGTTAGAAGTCTTTTCTCTCAGTAGCTTTTCATTTTAGTCCACCCCTTTGTGGATACTTGGAAACTAATACCCATCTAACTTCAAAGGGAAAGATTTAGCCAGTGGCATGGGCATACATGTCTACTCTTAGATTTGAGTGATGTGATTATGTAGGCCTCAGTGTGAGTGATTCTCTCAGAAAAGTGTGAAACTCAGGTCTCTCTATCCTGGGAGATTCAGTAGTGAAAACTACTGAAATTAAAAAACACTATGAATGACTAGTACTTGGGAAGGGGAACAATGTTTTTTTGGTTGAGTTGTTTAAATCTTTGTTTTCCAGTTTGTTTTTATTAAAGTCTGTTCAACTCCAGTGCTTAATAACCTTTTGAAAGAAGTGATGTCATTGTTAAAAGATGAACAGTCTTTGTTATGAAGGAGTAAAAGCTCCAGATAAAATATCTGAGACTTGCAAAAAAGCCCTTTAGAAAGTTTAGAGTTGTCCAGGCTTGACATTGCTGACATTTCTAAGGATATTTTTAGGTCTTCTTAAGGTATAACAAAGTTGTTGCTTTCTTTACTTAGATTAAAAAAAGGGAGATTTGTAGGGTGCCTTTGAGTCTAGCTATGTTGGAAAGCAGATTAATTGCTAAAGTAATAGAGAGACTAAAGATTCAGATTATTCCTTAAGTCAACTGTATTCTGTATGACATGTGACTAGCACATACTCACTGCAGGTGTCCGATTCCTCGCGGTTCACAAAAACAAGGGAAACCTGTAAAGATATTCACAGAAAAGCCAGTGGGGAAAAAAGCTATGAGAGAAGACTTTCCCCATGGGAAGCATAAAAAAAAAAATTTTAAAAATTAATCCTCCACTTAGGATGCAGATACAAGAGATCATTACTACAGAGCATTTTACTCTGGATTTTACTATATAATAATAAATTTATTACATGGTAAGGAACAAATACAGGAACAGCCCTCCCAAATTAGCTGTACACAATAGATGCTATTATAATTTCTGATCACAAGATGGTGGGTGAGCTGGTTTGTATGGAATACAGAGCTATCCAGGGTGAGAGGACAAGAAGCGTGGACCCAGCTGTTCCGCATAGTACATTTCCTAGTTAGCAAAGTTGCTAAACATATTAAGAGAGAACTTTACCTTGAATCCAAAATGATTTACTATATAGTAGGTCCATACATCATGCATCTATTCTACTTTTATTAGATAATAAAGATCAATTTACTATATAAAAAAATATCTGGACTGTGAGTCTATTGCAGGGATTCTCAACCAGGGTGCCACAGCACTCTGGGATACCCGAGAGCCTTTCAAGGATTCTGTGGGGTGCCAAAAATATTACCACTGTTAGGCTTACACACAATTCACAAGATAAACCCAAAGATTTGAAATAGTAATCCATAGTTGTGACCTTTCAGAGTTCTTTGCAACAAAACCCCCCCCCCCAAAACACAAAAACCCCTGCTCCTTCTGCTCTTTCACAAAAGAGTGAAAACTAGAAGTTGGCATTTTCTAAGGTGCCTTGAATCTATCTAGAGTTGCCTCTAGTCTAAAAAAGGTTGAAACCCACTAGGCTACTGACTTCCAAATATCCACCCCTAGGGAGTCTGATAAGGAGAAAAAAAATTAAAAACCCAGGAATGAAGTCACTTAGGATTCTATAGAAACTTAATGCACCTGTATAGAAATGATTAACTTAATCAGTCCAATGATTTCAAGAGGTCCTTTGCAGGAAATGAATAGAAAACAATTATCTGTCTGTAGTACTGTCCTTGTAAGTATCCAGCAGAATTCTACAGGAAAAGTTATGATACAGTTCTCTATTAAATTCTATAAGCCGATTCAAAATTATTCAAAAGATTTCTTGTTTTCTATTCAGTTCTATGGGACGCAAGGATACGTCCTATAATCTTTGTGCAGCATCAAGTTTAGTGCCTCAGCTCAACTATTCAATAAATAATGTACATTTCCCGCAAAAGCCGAGCATCACAAGGGAACATTGTAAAGAATCTCCTTACACACAAATGAATCCTAGAACTTGGGTACATTCTGCAACCTTTAGAAGAAAAAGAAAATTCCATCAGCTACAAAAAAGGAGGAAGTGATCCTAGCTGTTCCCATTGTTTGGGATGTGGAAGAATTGCCACGTCTTAGTGCAATTTATTTTACGCTTACACATGCTGCATTTGAAGTGTTTTAGGTGATCACAGGCATTTTGATGATACAAGTTCCCACTTTTCCTAACTCACATGCTCCCATACTGGGTTTCCCAGCTCATACTACAGCTTTGCACAAATTGCTCACTGTGTTGCCACATGTCTCGGTGCTCTGCCCCTCAGCTCTGGAACAAACAGTCTCTCCTTTCCTATTTTTCTGGTGTTGCAGTCCCAAGTCTGGACTTGGGCTGTCCCATTAGACAACCTTGTCTCTTGTCCCCGTCAGCCTGCTGTGTTCTAATGCTCAAATCTATAAAATGTCTTCCTACTCTGCCCCAATTGTGGCCTTCAGAGTTAACTGGGAGGGGAGGGTCAGACATTGGCAAGGACAACAGCCAATCATAACCTCAATGAACCATGGATTTGCCAGTTTGTTTCTTCCTGCCCTGCTCTCGAGGATCCCAGCTCTGGCGAGGAGATTACTTCTTCCTGACACTATGGCACAGCCACCTTTTGTAGAGCATCTGATGTTAGCACAGGGTAAATTAAGAATCTTGCAGGGAGTAGCATCACACTTAAGCATCATCCCAGAAATATGTCACATGATGCCTCAAATTTTAGATAAGTGCCAGCTCTGCTACTATTTAGGTAAAGCCCCTCTTTCTGCTTAAGAGTGACTGCTCTAAATCTGCACTATAACATGGATAGTCTTTAAGACTGCTGTGCCCCATACTGGTGCAGGGTAGAGCTATTGTTTCAATCCCGTATTTTAAACATCTTTAACCCCCCCCCCCAGCAGTTAACCCTATGCGCAGGGTGTTTTCTGGTGTTCTCCCCACCTGTGGTGCAGACCATGCCTCTAATCCTCTTCAAACTGATCCCAATCCCTTAGATTCACCTTAGAACCCACTTCTGCGACTTTGAAAGAGTCAAAAGGGTAGATTTTTGTAAGTCCAAGTCAGATCAGTTTATGCTGCTGCTCCTGAAAGCAGGAGATGCAGCAAGAAAAGGGCTCAAAGCCAGATGTTTGGCAGATATTCTGTTGTCACAACAGCTGGGTAGCTCAACATTTTGTGGTCCTTGAACTGATGCTAAACCCAGACACTGAGCCCTGACCTTGACAGATTTCAGAGAACATAGATTTCATAGAAATTAGGGCTGGAAGGGACCTTGGAAGATCGAATCCAACCCCTTGCCCCAGGGGCAGGAAGTCAGCTGGGACCAAAGGATACCAGCAAGTTAAACATCCAAATGTCTCTTGAAGGAGTCCAGAGTAGGTGCTTGCACCACCTCTGGAAGCAGTCCATTCCAGGCCTTTGGGGCTTGGACAGAAAAGAATGTCTTCCTTATGTCCAGCCTGAAATAGTCTTTGAGGAGTTTGTGACCATTTCACCTTGGCATCCCTTCGGGCACTCTGGTGAACAGGTGTTCCCCCAAATCCTTATGTACACCCCTTATATACTTAGGCAGCCACCAGGTCCCCCTGAGCCTTCACTTTTCCAGGCTGAAGAGTCCCAGGGCTCTCAGCCTCTCATTGTAAAGGTCTGTGCTCCTGTTCTCTGAACATGCGCGTGGCTCTCCTCTGGACTCCCTCAAGCATCTCCACATCCTTTTTAAACTGTGGAGAACAGAATTGGATGCAGTTCTCCAGCTGTGGCCTCACCAAGGCTGAGTACAGTGGGAGGATACATCCTGGGATTTGCTTGAAGCATCTATGGATGCAAGCCAGAGTTTTGCTCGCTTTACCAGATGTGACATCACATTGGTGGCTCCTGTTCATCTTGTGGTCAGTCATGACCCCCAAGTCCCTTTCTGCTATGGTGCTAGCAAGCATAGCACTGCCAAGCCTATAAGATTGCTGCAAGGGTTCCCCCCACCACAAGGTGGACTACTTTGCATTTTTTGGTGTTGAATGGCATCAGGTTTTCATCTGCCCATTTTATGAGCCTGTCTAGGTTGACCTGGATCACCACCTGATCCTGAGATGTGGATGGCTCTACCCCAAAGTTTGGTGCCATCAGCAAACTTGGCCAGTCTCTTTCTAGTACCAATGTCTATATCATTAATAAAGATGTTAAAGAATATAGGCCCAAGGACAGAGCCTTGGGGGACCCCACTGGTCACAGCACACCACAATGATTTGCTTCTGTCTATTACCACTCTCCAGGTCTGACCTCTGAGCCAATTTGCCAGCCAGTGGAATGTAATGTAGCTGAGGCTGCAGTTAGCCAATTTTTCCACAAGGAGATCATAGGACACCAGATCAAAGGCTTTTTAAAAATCAAGATATGATATCAATCTCTACTCCTTTGTCCAGGTCATGCGTCACCTGGTCATAGAAGGAGATGAGATTGGTCAGGTAAGACCTACCCGCAACAAACCCATGCTGGCTATCCCTCAAGATGTTGCCATCAGCCAGCTTGTCAAGAATGGTCTCCTTGATCTTTTCCAGGATCTTCTCTGGGATAAAAGTCAGGCTGATAGGCCTGTAGTTCCCCAGATCTACTTTCCTCCCTTTCTTGAGGATAGGCACACCACACTGGCCTTCTTCCAATCTTTGGGCACTTCACCTGAGTGCCACAAGTGCTTGAAAATCCATGCCAGTGGCTGACCTATGGTGCCTGCCAACTCTTTAAAGTACCCTTGAATGTAAACTGTCAGGGCCAGCTGACTTGAAGGCATCCAGCCTCTCAAGGTGTTCCTTCACATGGTCTTCATTGATGTAGGGTAACAATTCTCCCTCACCCTGGCCATCCCATACTGTATTGGGCAGGGCCATCCCTTCGGGCTGGTGAAAAACTGGCGCAAAATGCCCATTAACATGTTGGCTTCATCCTGGGCATTGGTTGTCAGTTGTTCTATTTGGTTTAGCAGGGGTCCAATGTTACCCTTGCTTTTCCTCTGGCTCCCCACATATCTAAAAAAAGGCCTTTTTCTAGTCTTTGATACGTATAGCCAGTTGGAGTTCAGTTGCAGCCTTGGCTTTCCTGGTTCGCTACCTACAGGTCCAGACCAGTACAGACTACTCCTCCTTTGAGGTGGTTCCAGTCTTCCATCCTTTATAGGTCTTTCTTTTTAGATGCAGGAGGTCCACAAGTTCCCTGAAGAGCCAAGGAGGTTGCTGTGCCCTTTTGCTGCCTTTCCTCTGGGACAGGATAAACATTGCTTGCGCTTCCAGGATCACTCCCTTGAGGAGCAACCACTCATCCTGAACTCCCCTCCCTTTCAGGTCATGGTCTCTTAGGGCCTTGCCAACAAGCCTCCTGAGCTTGTCAAAGTCAGCTTTCCTGAAGTGAAGGATTTCGGCATTGCTGACTGACTTGCCAGCATTATGGTGGATAGCAAAAGTGATCAGCTTGTGGTCTCTGTCACCCAGCTTCCCTTGGATCATTAAGGTCACTGACTAGATCATCTCCCATTGCCAGTATCAGGTTGAACAGCGCTTTGCCTCTTGTCAGTCCACAGACTTCTTCAGTCAAAGCTCATTCACGCATGTGAGGAAACTTTGCAACTATTCGGATTTGGCCGAGTGCTCTTCCCACAAGATGTCTGGGTAGTTGAAGTCTCCCATGACAACTATGCACTGGGAGTGTGCAGCCTCAGCCAGTTCCTTGGTGAATTCTTGTTTGAGCTCTTGATCTGGATTAGGAGGTCTGTAGCAGACTCCTACCATCATGTCCCCTGTGCCATGTTCATCATAGCTTTTAACCCAGGGAGTCTCCAGTCATCCACCCTGGATGCCAATGTCGGCTTGCAGGGATGTGTAGCTTTCCTTGACATAAAGAGCTACAACCTGCCCCTTTTGTCTACACACTCTCTCCTGTACAAGGTATAGCCATCTATACATTATATGCAGTGGGCATTGCTTATCTGGCTGCATTATGCATGGGATCCTGGAAACTTTGCCCTGATCCCAACCTTTCTAGTTCAAGAGTTATATTGTAAAGTTATCTAAATCTATATAGAAAGCATGACAGGATACCACCTTAGAAACTAGCTGGTTCAGCTGTTGCCTGTGAAAGCTTATGTCTCTCTGAGCCACTTAGTCTCAAAAGGTGCCACCCTGCCCTGCCTTTGCCTGACAACTTCAGGCTAATACAGATAGCATCCTCTCTAAAGCCCATGTGTAAGTTTCACTTTTACTTTAGAAGTATTGTCAAGGAAATGACATTAAGTGGAGGAAAAATGAAAGGCTCTGGAAAGTAGTTAGTTGAGTAATAATTTTATTATCCTATCACCCATTTCCTCACCTAGGAATTAACTCAACAGGAAAAGCAAATTACAAGTCCTATAGGTCCATTAATCTAGGGGTTTCTGGTAAACAGCAGCTCACAGATGAAATGCTCAGATTATTCTCTTAAACTTACACCTTTTGTGGTACACAACTAAAAAAATGAGGGAGGAGGGAGAACTATGATGGATGGGTGAGGGAGTGTGCTAGAGCAGCTCAGCAGGGAGTAGGAGTTGGAAGGTGTATAGTGGTTCTTTGCCAACCTTTGCTGCCCTCCCAATTCCTCTTCATAGCAGCCAAGTCAAAGGGATAAGACTCCAGAGTTCCTCTTTTTTGACCATGTGAAAAGGCCCATTTCTCCTTACCTTCCACCCTACTGCTTGCCCCCTGGTAACAAAAGGACTTCAGACTCACCGTTCTCCCCCATCTCAATTTTGCTACTTCTGGGGCAAGGGTAGAAATCAGGCAGTGCAGAAGCATGGCATGAATGGAGGTGGTCAGATAGGAGGCTAGTGTCAGAGTAGTGGGAGAAGTTTTGTGAAGGGGAACAGAGCAGATGGCAGCTGGGGAACAACACCTGGAGCAATGAGAGGGAATTTTGTAGGAGCTGAAGGAAGTATCAGAGCATTGCTGAGGGATAGGAGCTAAAGGGAAATAAAGCCAAGACTGAAATACTGCAGAGAAGAGTGGGGTGAAAAGGGAGAGGATCAGAGCCATGTTCAGAGGGAATTTTGGAGATAGCTGAAGCCCTCACACCTCCCATATATACCTGTGCCCTATCACATTGCTCTCATGTCCAAAGAGAGGGGTAGGCAGGAAGGTGGGCATGGAAGCACCTTAGACTAACTCATTCAGCGAGGCATAAGCTTTTGTAGTGGAAAACTTACTTCATCAAATGCCATAGCATGCATCTGACAGATGTGTAGCATCTGATGCAGCAGACTGTAGTCTACAGAGGCTTATGTCTCTGACTTAGCCTCTAAGGTGGCACCCTACCCTGCCTTCTTCCATCCAGATGGAACCCTCCTGATTCCATGCTTGTCCTACCCCTCCTCCTATTCTCTGCCCAGTTTTTCAATGTGGAGGTCCTATTCTGACAGTACATCTGCATGAGGCAGAGAAAGAACTGAAGCTGGCTTGACAGGCTGAGATGAGACAAAAAGGATGCAAAGGTTCTGAAGCGACCCACCTGCAGCCAGCACATTCTGTGACTTCAGTAATCATAGCCAAGAATCAAAGGCAACAGCGAGGGAGAGCTGGCTGCATGAGGGTGCTAAGAAACTATATAAAAAGGGAAAAGTAAAGGCCCCCAAATGTGATTAACCCAGGATTTCAGGTGATAAAGTGTCACTTTCTCACATTTAGCTGCACTCAAACCTTTGAAAAACCAGGGAAGTGGGGTGACATTCTTCTCTCACTCTTCCTCTCTTTGGGATTGATTGTCAGGGTTACTCTGATGAATCCACAGCAAAGGTATGAAGGAAAAGTCCTGACTCATTTAGGGGGTGGGGGATACGGGGAAAATGTTTTGCCACTTGCTTCAGAAGCCAGGATTTTAACTGTGATATTTAACAGTGCAGCTGTCTTACCAGAATAAATACTTTCTTTAGCAACCTTGTCCCAAGGCAAAAGAAAAAGAAAACAAAATGTATATGAAGTAATGAAGAAACACCCCCTTGGTTACCACCATAATGCATGAGAATTAGGCAGCAATTTCCCATCCAAAAGAATTCAATTAATAGATTTAAGACCAAAAGGGACCTCTATGTTCATGTTGCCTGACCCCCTGCAAACAAAGGGCAGAGAACTGCACACAGTCATGACTCTTCCCGCCCCTCCACAACTTCCAACTGGGCTGGACCATCTTCCACCATCTTAAGACTTCAGTTGCCCAGGAGTTCAATAGATCCCCAAGTAAACAGTTTTTAATGCAGAACTGTTTCAGCTGTTAAATATAAGCAGCATATTTCCACTCTAAATTTGTCTAGCGAATGGATTTTGTGGCCCTCTGCCACATTACCACCAAGGTGTGGCCATATGGATACCAACCCCACAAGCTAGAGGGCAGTGAACTCTAGTTCATCTGCTCCAAAAGCCACAAACCTTTAAATGACACAAGATAAAGTTTATCCCATATCACCATAGCTGTGATACTTGTATCTATGGCCTAGGAAGATGCAGAATTTCCATAGAAAATAAATAAATGGTAATTTTTATTAGTGTTTGCAATGAGTGCCTTTAGCAACCAGTAATTAATCAGGATTTCAGTTTTATATCAAACCTGATGAGCTGGAACCTCCAGCACCAGCATAGCTTTTGCTTCTTGTTGCGACAAAGAGCAACAAATCCTTTGATCCATATTGGTAACACATATGATCTTAGCCTATAGAAGGCAGAGAAGCGATTTATTACATAAGCTGAGGCACCTTCCCCTCCCCCCTGCATTTTGGCTGGAGTCCTCCCACCCAAAGTATGACCTGGCCTAACCCTATTTAGCTTGGGAGAGTTGACAAGATTTCATCTGGAGGTGACATGGCTGTAGGCCAATCTAGAGGAGTACTCATAAAAGGGACTTTGTGGCAAAGCCAAATCATTTTCATCTCGCAGTGAGCAAGCCAAGGAGAATTCAGAGCAAATGAGTTAGCCCCTGCAGCACTGTGAGCTGCATTCTTTATCAGCTGTATTCTTTTACTAAATGGCAACATACATGTTTAAACAAACAAACAAACAAAAAAAGAGATGTTCATACCTTCTTGGACAATACAATGAAAACGGATCCATCCAGAGAATGGCCTTACTACACAACACTACCTAGGAAGGCGATTCTCAACCAGGGTACTACAGCACCCTAGGGGTACCACAAGACCCTTAAGAGTTCTACACTGTGCTGAGCAAAATTAGCACTGCTAGGTATAAAAACCACCTACATACGATTCACAAGATAAACCCAGAGATTTCAAACAAGAATACATTGTATCAAAAAACATTCTGACCTGCTGTTTTTTCTGAGTTCTTTGCAACAGAATTGCTCTTTTTCCATTGTCAAACATGCAGGAAAGCCAAGAGCCAGCATTTTCATGGGTGTACCTTGAATCTAAAGTGGGAGACACTGGTCTAGAACGCAGGTCAGATTCATATCACTGTGGGTTAGCTAATCAAATGCTTCAAGTGGCTAACCACACACCAAAGCATTGTATGCAAGTAAAGTCAACTCCCACGATACAGCAAGACTGCTGTTACAAGACTTGAGGCTGACTGAACTTCTCCAGAAGTAAGAGAAAAAAAGGAACAGGTTCTTCTAAATCAGTGATTCTCAACCTGGGTGCAGAGGCACCATAGGGTGCTGTGAGATCTTCTGAAGGGTCCCAGGAAGTGCAAAGAATTAAGCAGGTGTGAGGAGACAGATGCAGACTCATGGTCATCCCTGCTTGGCCACTGCCCTGTTCCACTTCCCAGTCCCTTTGCAAGGAGTAATTTCTGTAATAAACTAGTTTTCAAAAAGGGGTCCTACTCAATTCAAAGTCCTAGAGGGGTGCCTTGGGTCTAAAAAGGGTGGGAAGCATTGATTCTCTGAAATCAACTTAACCATTATGGTACCTAAACATTAAATCCTGGCTTCTACAACATTAAGTAACATGTTCTCTCCAACAAAAGAGCTCTGGGCAGCTCTACAACTTGGAGCATTTCCTCTCATGGGGAATAAGCAGTTCCAATTATTTTTTTCTTTAGATGTGAGCAATCAATATTATAGCTTGGTGGCTGTCAAGTCCAAAAAGAATCCCTTCCTTCCAACCCTCGCATGAACTCCTAACACAAGACTTCACTTTTAGAAGAAAGAAGCATTAGGAATTCTGAAAAGCTGGATATAGGAGCATTCAGTCAGGTGGAGCAGGGGTACACAAGGGCACTGAAAGGCAGCTGAGAGCCTGGAAATGAAGACTGGGAGTCTGATGGACAGGAGCTGGTAGACTTGAGGGAGAATAGAGAGTCTTCACTGCCAAAATTCATCCAAATTGCCTGCACAATCCAGCAAATGTCACTAACCAATTTGTTAATTTTGCTGACTTTTTAATGGGCCAATTCAGACAGATGAGGGTGTAGATGGACAGCCATAAATTCTGTATCTGAAGCTTGGGAGGAACTCTCCGAGCCATAGATGGAGCCATTCTTACCATTACAGCTCTGTGGCCACCACCTACTTCTAGAAGTACAAGCTCAATCTACATATGAAAGCGAAGCAATCCATTAATAGATGCTAATGGGATACAACTATCACAATGTTTTTGCCTTCCCAGCTTCCAACAAGCTAGTTTTGAAAATCCGACTCCCTGTGGGATTCTCTCACCCGTCATATGTGGGTCATTTGCATGACATGCAAATTATTGTATACTACGCAGGTGTATGATATTGACTTTGAGAATGACTGGCAGTTCTAAATAACTAAAGCTCGAGTTTATTAAACAGCAACCCTAGATCTGAACAGGTTGCCTGGTAGAAAATCCTGAGAAAACAAAATCCTTGTTTGTGGTAGGCAGAGTTAAAACAGAAATTCAGGAAAAGGAACATAATACTGGCAATACATGATTTTCTCGATATTCTTGTTAGACTTGCCCTTAACATGAGGATTACTTTCTTTTTCTGTCTATTTTTCAATAACTCTTTTGTCCCCAGTAAATGGAATTGCACAGCAACTGAGTCATTCCACACACAGAAATGGATTTACAGAAAGACAATGTTTTCTGCATGGAGAAATACATTTTGTACTAATCTGCTACAGAATAGAGGTGATTTTTAAGCATCATTAGTAGTAAACCCCCCCCATGTGAAATGCTTGTGTAAATATGCAATTAGAAATCATTCATAATACTTTACACTTGCAGCACTTTCTTCCTCTCACACATTAGTTTGCTGATATATATATTCCAAGACAACACACAACATTAAAATTCATAGCTTTAAGGCCAAAAGGGAACATTATGATAAAAATCATTTGATTTCCTGAATAACAGAGGCAGATAATTTCACTCAGTAATTCCAGAATCAAACCAATAGCTTCTATGTGGGTGAAGGTATCACCAAGTAAGTTGTTCCAGCAATTGATTACATTCATTGTTGGGAGGGGGGCAGTAATGCATGCAGTAATGCATGCCTCATTTCTAGCTCGAGTGGAATGCAGATGAAAAGGTGGGTGAAGAGACGCATTAATAATGTATGGGTAAAGGAACATTACCAGAATGTTGTCATTATCTCCAAATCAAGCAGCACAAACCCAGAAAATTCAGTCAAAAGAAAACCAAACATGATAAGGTTTTAAAAACCTGTTGAGAGTATTCATACATCCTTTAAACATGCCTGTTGCAAGACCATGCAAATGCCATGGTACTTAGAGACATTTTAGTGCCAGTTTTTTTGCTTTGTTCTGGTTTGTCACTTCCTCTCCATGGCATCAATACAAGCAGATATAAAGGGAACAAACAGAGCATTTAGTAGTCATGTCAACCCTAATGGACTTAGTTCCTGGGTTCAAGTGATAGACACTTCTGCAGTGGAAGTGGAGGTTCAGTTCCACCTGATGACCTCATGAGGGAGTGGTTACATACAGATTTCTACAGCAGGAATGTTTCTCTACTGCCTACAAAAGGGTAATAAAATTGTAAAGGAAAATATGGTTTTCTATCAAAGTCTACACACCTGCATTTTATTCTATGGTTCCCCACTGGCTTCTTCTACAGGACTTTCCTCAGGAGTGTGTGCGAAAAATCAGGAGAGCAAATAGTGTCAACATACCCCAAAATTACAACTTTTGCTTTCTCTTGTGTCCCAAGCCTAGATAGGCTCCTTGAGGAATTTTCAGCTAGCAATATTACCAGCTCTTGCAGTTTTGTCATGTTTTATGGCATTTGGTGCATTACCTAAAGCCTCAACTACCAGAATCATGAGTATAAGAATCTCAGTTTTAGTTTTAAAAGTTTCTAGCCCTCAGGGTAGCGGAGGAAAAAAAACCCCATGAAACAATTAGAGTGATTGCTAATAAGTATGAAACTAGAAGTTTCATAACAAGATAACTCAATACAATACACTGTTTCTTTAGAAGTCATGATTTTGAGGAGTCTGGCTGAAAATATTTAAATACTTAGATAATATAAAATTGTTCCCACAGCTGTCTGTGCCTGCCCATCAGGTCAGACTTGGCAGGGAGAATTAATGTCAAAAGAAGTGTGATGGGAGGGATCCCTGAGCTCAGAAGTGAGTTTTTTGGTCATTCACAACTTTATTTTCCTAAACTAATGAAGCAGTCTTGGTAGCAGGGATAGGGTGTGGGCATTGCCATTCATATTGCTGAACTGCTAGAATAGTAGTAGTAGTAGTTAATAGTTTTTATAAAGTAGGACTGAAAGGGACCTCAAGAGGTCATCTAGTCCAACCCCCTGGTCTAGACAGGGATGATCCTGCCCTAAGCATCTCAGTCACGTGGATGGAGATTCTACCACCTTTCTAGGGAGTCTGTTCCAGTGCTTTACTATCCTCATAATAAAAAGTTCCAACTATCCAAGTTACATTTTTTTCTGTTACAATTTAAGACCATCATTTCTCATCCTGTCCCATACTGCATATAGAATAGTTTCTAGTCTTATCATCCTGTTTATAACCACACTTCATGCATTTGAAAACTATTATAAAAACCTTCCTCAGCCTCTCTTCTCCAGATTAAATAATCCCAGTTCTTCCAACTTTTCCATGGAAGATACATTAAAGTGTTCTGATAATATTGTATTCTAATCTTCAACACCACTACCACAGCACCAGAGTTTATAACAGCCAAGTACCACAATAATAGGCATATTAGAAATAATTAAATATATTAGAAACTTTGATATCTGGTATTAGTCATGCTATTTTCCCTTGTCAGTATTACACCTCAATGTACTATGAAAGAGTTTTAAATGGCATTATAATAAAAACCAGGATTGATTTTTGTTTGTGAATACAAATGGCTCATCACCTTCAATTTCATTCACCCATAAAACTCACCAAGGATGATAGTCTTGATCCTGCCATGAAGTACCTCATATGAGGAAACGTCATAGAATTAAGAGAAAATGAGGGTTGAAAGGAACCTCAGGAGGTCATCTAGTCCAACCCCTGCTCAAAGCATGACCATTCCCAGCTACGTCACCGCAGCCAAGGCTTTGTCTATCCAGGTCTTTAAGACCTCCAAGGACAGAGATTCCGTAACTTCTCTGTGTAACTTGTTTCTTGTCAAACTCATTTTGGGAATAAATGACAAGGGTTTTGTTTTGTGCTTTTGTTAGAAAATGGTGGTGTGATGTTCTTTATTTAAATAATGGGAAAAGTTTGACTTCCCCCATATTTGACTCCTCCCTGCCTTCTCCCAGAAATCAGAGATGGATGATGGTATTTCATTCTAATTTTACAACACAAAATGCCCCTCTGCAGAAACAGCCTGAAAGGCAATTGTTTCAGAAAAGTTAAAAGGGGTATGAAAGCAAGGGAATATTGCTCACTGTAAAAAATGATGTTGACTCCAGCAATGCTCAAAGGATTTACGCGAGCTGAGGACCTGGCCCAAGATGAATTAAAATGATTTGCAATGTTAACTGTAGCAGATATGCCAGTAGCTCTCAATTGTATGAGCTGAGAAATGGGGGACATAAAATGGTATATACACCACAGATGCTTTCAGAGTATGGCTTGGAACCATTTACATGGGCAAGAGGGAATCCAGAAGGGGGATGTGTGCAAGTAATTCGGCAGTCTATCTTGCATTAGCAGTGCTTCACACATGTATAAATCAACCTCACTGTTTGGAGCACACTGAATGTTAAACTTTGTCTTTGTTTGTTTGTTTTTATGAGCAGCAACCCTAGAAAGGGTAAGCGTGAGAAATGTTAAAATATAAAACAGATGAAGAGCTAAAGATGGAAAACATTTCCAGGGCTTTGCATAACGAAACACAGTAGTTCTCAAAAAGCAATTTCCATATGCCTCTATCCAATCCACTCTGTCCCTCCATTCTAGCCAAGCCCTCCATTTCTTTTAAACACCCCCAACTCTGGTTCATAATAACTCTGGAAATTTCAAGCCCTCCACCCCAATCAAGAACCCTCTGTGCAACGTCTTAATCTATTCAAGTCAATAAATGCCAACAATTCCAAAAGGTACCTGCCATTTTATCTCACCTACATTTTTGTACATCCTATTTGAGTTGTATTTCCTATACTTTTCTGATTTAAGAAGCTTCTCTATCTAACCTCAAAGGCTGAGATTGCAAGCACAAGTGAAATACTTACTGCCAAAGCCAACAGGAAACTTAATGAAGTGAGGATAATTCCCATACATGTTTAGTCTTCAGTTCATCTCTTTCCTTTTTAATGGAGCTTCCAAGGTTTTTAATATTCAATGCTGTCTGGCAGGCTTGGGGCAGCGCTCTGGGATACCACAGGTTCTCTGACAATGCTAGGACAGCTGCCTTCTCAAGTCTATAAGAGATCCTCCAGATGACAGAATCCTCATAATATCTTCAACACGGCAGCAGCTGCTGTCTGTAATCAGGCATGCTGCTGTTCTCCGACTCAGCTCAGGGCTGGGCTTCTGCACTCAGCTGTTTCAGCCCTCTGCAAAGTCACGGTGGACTTAGCTGAGAGATTATGCCACCAGGATAAGAGACCAATCAAAGTATGACAGCACCAGTATAGGTCAGAAATTAAAGGGGAGGAAGAATGAAACTGCTTGGCAGGGGAAGGGGAAATAAAGTATTTTTTCACCAATAAAAATGTAATGCAGTTTATTATTGGCAGTAGCACCTGCTACATAGAAGGACTTTTCCAAACAGTCAAAAAGGAAAAATATCTACTTTAAGGTGTTCACTGCCCTTACAGACAGATGAGGATAAGACAGGGGTTAGGAAATGCAGGCTAGAATATTTCCCCCCCAAATCCTAAAGGTTTAGAATGTTTAGGATTACAGCAGTGACGGGGAAAGATAAGTTCTTACAGCATTTACAACTAAAGTTTATATCCTCCATCCATCAGGTGCCCTGTTTCACAGCTTCAGAGTGCCAGAAACTACAGTACTGGAATTGGGTTTTCTGTAGCACCTGATTGCTTTGTCAAATCCTTTGATAAGCCATTATTTGTGTGTGCTGGGACCTAATGGAGCTACATGCCCAACCTCAAATGGAAAAAAGTTAAATAAATGAAACTTTGGGGACTGAATCCTTCAGACTACTTTAAGAACAGTTAGTTACTTATAGCCTGTGGCTCCCACAGTTAACTATTGTCCATTTATAAACTCTTTGGTGAAAGGATTTCAATCTAAGAGTCTTATAGAAATGATTGGGGGGCTGGGGGGGAGGTCTACAGTTTTTATATACAGTATACCTTTTTGTTAACTATATATCCATTCAGCCCCAGTGTTCTCTGGCCCATCCCTTATGATTTCCTGTAGGCATCCGGGCAAAGGTGATGCTTTGAAGCACATGAGTGGGCAGTCGAGGTTGACAGTATTGACAGAGTGGAGGCAGTAGCCTCAATGCAACAGAAGGACATGTTGGTCAAGAGAGATGCCCAAGATCACTCCCAAGTTCAAGGTCTGCTGGTGCCAGTGTTGATGATTATACCATGAGTTGAGGGACAGGAGCAGAAAGGGCTTGGAAATAAAAATCAGCAGCAGTTCAGTATCGGTCATGTTAATTATAGAAGGTGATAGTAAAGGATCCAAGAGCTGTTGGAAATATAGGCTGGGATGCAAGACTGCGCAGAGACAACAGGTTAGGGGCTAAGAAGTACATTTGCCTAGTTATGCTATCAAGATGACAGCTGAAGACACACAAGTGGACAAGATGACCCAAGGAAAAAAATGAAAGAAAGGAGAGAGGGGTATGCGAGATAAAATCATGGGCAAATAGATTAAATCAAACATGTATGACCTTTTTGACATCAGGCCAGGCTGGATGTTTGTCACAAGCCAAACAGTTGCATGAAACATACATATACATTGAGAGTATCCAATGACAGCCTTGTTTCCCTTACAGTAAATAAATTATGCATCACAGAAATAAAAACACAAAGGGACAGATCCTCAGCCAGAGTAAACAGATACAGCACCCTTGATTTCCAGCACAGCTGCAGTCCAGCTGTCCATGGCTTCTCTAAATACTTGGAAAGTCTCAAGATGGGTTGGAATACATCCAGATTTTTGGTAGAAGAGCTCTCTAGCTAGGGAAGCATTTGGGAGTGAGGTGCCAGGTGGCATAATGGATTAGAACATGGACTTTTGATCCCTGGTGACCCACATTCATTCTTTGACATGAATAAATGAGGCATGAACTCAGTATTGGGGAGTTATCAGTAAACCAAGATACTGAGACTGAACAGACTCATTCTCAGCACCATATTAGAATACAACATAGGATAAGTACAAGTATTCAGTTGTCCAGCTACAGATGTGGTGACATTGATTCATCCATTCTTTTAAAAAAAAATGGAGTAGACTATTAGCCCCTAGTGGCAAACTTGCCAGTCTCCAATAGAAAAGCTAAACTTTACTCCTAGTCTTTTCAGAGGCCGAGTGCGCTTGTGGATTTGGGGGTGGGGGAAAGAGGGAAGAAATCAGTCTACATGATAAGAGGCATTGGTCAACTCCATAAAGCTACAGTGATGGAAAGGATGCATGACGGGCAATGGACTGGTCTGGTTAGAGAAAAAGCTGCTAACAGGCCAGACATAGACAAAAGGTGAAAACAGCTGGAAGGAAGTACGGTAGTATTAAGCAAAGAGCTTGAAGTAGAACCCACAATGTGGTACCACTGGTTCATCCACTGGGGCTCTCCTAGAAGACAGATGCTAAAGCTTAACTTACACGTGGTAGCAAAAGAGCGGTTAATAAAAACCAGCTTTGAATAAAGGTAGATGATAGTTTGTGGTGCTGTTAGCCCAGAGGCTTTCTGCACATAGGAGATAGAAAGGTTACCCTTTTTAGCTCTGTTTCTTCCACAGCCCCAGACAGCCTCAAGCATCAGTGTCCTCTATCTTCACCTGGAAAATGTAGTAAACCAGGTTCACTTTTCATAATAGCCATTTTA
The DNA here is from genome assembly GCA_030014935.1 of Caiman crocodilus. Lineage (NCBI taxonomy): Eukaryota > Metazoa > Chordata > Crocodylia > Alligatoridae > Caiman > Caiman crocodilus. Next base: position 50,554,569 of record JAGPOW010001543.1, read on the forward strand.
AATAAGTGAAGAAGAAAAACACTGCCATCTTCTCCATGGTTACTCTATGTGTCAGCATCTGCCTGTGAGTGCATCTCTTTGGGTGTCCAGTAATGTGTATGTATAAGCATAATTGGCCTATGATTGTGCATGCTTAAGCACTTCCATGATTTCAAGTGTTGCCCTCAATGGTGGGTTGCCTCATCTTCTATTTCTTGAATGCTGAGGGTGGTTCCAAGGGCTGGGTTATTGGCCCAGGTATTGGTGTTGATGGTTTGGTCATTCAGAGGGAGCTATTTTTAGACCTACTGCCATTGTCTCTTAAGCACCCTCATTCATTCAGGAGCCAAGTTATATAGGAGGGGTAGGTGCGAGTCATGGGTTACAAAACCAGGCATGGGGATAAGATGGAGGCTTGACATTACTTATGCTAACTTACATATATAGGCCTAAAACAGCAATCACACAATATAAAAGCAGTAAAAATCAATACAAAACATAATTATTATCACTTATAAAACAGTGGATAACTATATCAAAATAGCAGGGCATTATTTACAAAGAAGGGAGAGAAAAATAAATCTTACTACCTAAAATAAAATGTTAAAGCTTATCCTACATCTTAGCTTACTTATATTTATAGGGAATAGAGAGGGAGAGCAAAAAGTAGTCAGAAATGGGAAGGGGAGGAAATGCATTTTAAATTAAATTAAAAAAACAAACCAAAAAACAAAAAACGGGGTTTTGCTACACAAGCGTAAATCTGGGCAAGACTATCCATGTTTGCAAGCCTGTCCCCATGTTGCTGAGTATCAAATGGATATTGAGATTGGCATATGGCGCAAAATGTTTAGTTGACAAGGGTATTAGTAGTCTATATAAAATATATTAGAACCAGTCTAGTTGAGTGGATTCCTTCTTTTTCTAGAAGTGAGTATTAGTATTGTACATAAGTTCAGCTGAATTAAGAACATGTTACTGCAACACATAAGAAAAATAAATGTGAGAGACAGAACATGTTAAGGCTACCTAGCTATCTTTCATAGGCTGTTTATTTTATTGTAGGTAAACAATGACATTATAATAACGGGTGCTTTCAGCAGAGGGGAAAATGAAGATATAGGCCTGCTTAAGCACTTTAGTGAAGAGGGCCAAGAATACCACTTGTATGGAACGCAGGCAAGTAAAAGGTTCAATATTCTAGGTAACCGGGGTTTCATAGAGGCTAGGGTCAGAAGGGACCTCAATAGATCATCGAGTCTGTCCCCCTGTGTAGGCAGGAAAGAGTGCTGGGTCTAGATGACCCCAGCTAGATGCATATCCAACCTCCTCTTGAAGACCTCCAGGGTATGGGACAGCACCACCTCCCTTGGGAGCCCATTCCAGACCTTGGCCACTCTAACTGTGAAGAAGTTCTTCCTAATGTTCAATCTAAATCTGCTCTCTGCTAGCTTGTGGCCATTATTTCTGCTTTCTCCTAGCTTGGGACCATAATGGCTTGTTGCCATTATGTGGGTTTGGGGTTTTTTTTGGTTTTGTTTTATTTATTTATTTATTTTACCAGTGCTGTTCAATCTTATTGCCTGGTGGGCCGGATGTGACTGGCCCAGCTGCAGGCCACATCCAGCTGATGGTCCCAATCCAGGGCCCAGAGCACAGGCACAGCTGGTGAACTCAGACTGGTGGGGCAATGGAACATCCCACCAGGCAAGGAGGACAGTTGCAGCTAGCTGGGAATGGTGGGGTATGCAGCTGGTCAGACACTCTGGCTGGTAGGAGAGGCTGCAACACCCCCTGCTCCTGACTGGCTGCATACTCCTCTCCCCCATCCCACCCCCACTCCTTTGGGACGCTCCACCACCCCACCAGTCTGAGTTCACCTGCCTGCCTGCCAGAACAGCTGCAGTGGGGTCCCATCCAACAGCAAGAGTGGACCAGGGGCAACCTGGCTTCCCTGTGGTGGAATGGGGCTTGATTCGGCCCTGCAGGGAGGTGGGTGGGACAATGGACTTGATGCAGGTCTGGGGAGAGAGGTGACCCAGTCACACACAAGGGGAGAGGGGGACATGATCCAGCCCCACAGGCAAGGGCAGAGGGGACATGGCCCAGCCCTGCAGGGGGTGGGAAAGAGGGGTTGATGCAACCCCAACCTGACCCCATGGAATAGAAACAGACCTTACATGGACTGGTTTAAGTGAGCAGAAACTGGTTTAAATCTGTAACAGAACAGAAGTTCAGTGCACATAAACCAGGTTGAAAGTGGCTGAAACTGGTTTAAGATGAACCTGGTTGAATGTAGTAACAAAATTTACTGATTTGGGCAAAACCAGTTTATGCAATGTCTGTCCCAGACTCCTTCATAGTAGGTAGGGTCGGAAGGGACCTGAGCAGATCATCAAGTCCGACCCCCTGTCACGGCAGAAAAAAGTACTTGGGTCAAACCACCCTGGCTAGGTATTCATCTAACCTCCTCTTAAAGACCCCTAGGGTAGGAGCCAGCACCACGTCTCTTGGAAGTTGGTTCCAGATCCTAGCCGCCCTGACTGTGAAGTAGCACCTCCTGATATCAAGCCTGAATCTACCCTTTGCCAGCTTGTGACCGTTATTTCTTGTCACTCCTGGTAGTGCTCAGGGGAACAGGGACTCCCCCAGTGCTGGCTGGTCCCCTCTGACTAGTTTGTAACAGGCCACTAGATCCCCTCCTCAGCCTTCTCTTGTGGAAGCTAAACAAGTTCAAGTCCCTTAGCCTCTCCTTGTAGGGCCTGCCCTGCTGCCCCCTGATCATGCGGGTGGCCCTCCTCTGAACCCTCTCCATGCTGTCCGCACTCCTCCTGAAGTGCAGCACCCAGAACTGGACGCAGTACTCCAACTGTGGCCTGACCGTGCCACATAGAGGGGGAGGATCACCTCCTTGGACTTGCTCAAGATGCATCTGTGAATGCATGACAAGGTGCGGGTGGCCTTCCTGACCACGTCCCCACACTGTCAGCCCATGTTCATTTTGGCATCAGTGCTGACACCAAGATCCTTTTCTGCCTCTGCACTGACAAGAAGGGAGTTCCCCAGCCTGTAGGTCTGCTGCTGGTTCCTCCTCTCCAGGTGCAGCACCTTGAGCTTGTCAGTGTTGAAACCCTTCCTGTTCTCATTCGCTTACTCCTGTAACCTGTCTAGGTCCAATTGCAGCCTATTCCTCCCTTCTAGCATGCCCACATCCCCCCACATCTTAGTGTGGTCAGCAAATTTGAACAGGGTGCTTTTTACCCCCTCGTCCAAGTCACTGATGAAGATGTTGAACAGCGTGGGTCCAAGGACTGAGCTCTCGTGGACCCCACTGCCCACATCCCTCCAGGTCAAAAATGACCCATCCACCACCACTCTGGGTGTGGCCCTCCAGCCAGTTACTGACCCATTTGACTGTGTAAGTGTCAACATCACAGTCCCCTAGTTTGGGTTTTGTTTTGTTTTTTAAATGAGAATGGGGTGAGAGACAGTGTTGAAGGCCTTCCTGAAGTCTAGAAAGACTACATCCACTGCTACCCCTGCGTCTAAGGATTTTGTGACCTGGTCCTAGAAGGCCACCAGGTTGGTCTAACAGGACCTGCCTCTAATGAACCCATGTTGGTTTCTCCTAAGCATAACCTCCCCTGCTGGCCCCTCGTAGACATGCGCCAGGATAATTCTCTCAAAAAGCTTACCCAGGATTGAGGTAAAACTAAATGGCCTATAGCTTCCTGGGTCCTCCTTCCTCCATTTTTTGAAAATGGGAACCACATTGGCCCTTTTCCAGTTCTCTGGCACCACACCAGAGCACTATGAGTGCTCATAAAGCTGTGACGGGGTCCCACAATGACTTCTGCTAATTCCCTCAGCACTCTGGGGTGGAGATCATCAGGACCAGCTGATTCAAATACATCAAGTCCCTCCAGAAGTCCCCTGACTAGGTCCTCACTGACCCTAGGCCTGGGTGCACCCCCCCCTGCAGCTTGAGGGGGTCCTGGTACATGGGCTGATCTGGTACCTGCTCAGAAAAATGGAGGCAAAGAAATTGTTAAATAGGTTAGCCTTGTTGTCTGGTGCAACGACCAGATTTCCTAGACTGTTCTTCCTTGCAGAGGCCCCACATTACCTGGTACCTTCTTTTTGGCCCCTACATATTTAAATAAGGGCTTCTTGTTGTCCTCGATCCGGGTAGCTAGTCCCAGTTCCATCTTTGCCATGGCCTTCCTGACAGCCCCCGTGCAGTCCCAAGCAATCGAGGTATAGTCCTCCTTGGTGATGGCCCCTCCCTTCCATTGGGTATATGCTTCTCTTTTAGTCAGTAAATGTTCCCTTATGCTTTTGGTGAACCATGGGGGCTTTTGCACCCTCTTGCCCCCTTTGATCCTTGTTGGGATTTCCTCCTTTTGAGCTTGGATGACCATCTCCTTAAGGAACCACCACTCTTCTTGGACACCAACCCCCCCCGGGGCCTCAGTACCTCCTCAACTATTCTTCTTACCTCATTAAAATCCACCCTCCTGAAGTCCAGGGCTGCTGCCTTGCTGCAGGCTTTTACCACCTTGTGCTGGATGGTGAATTCCAGCAAGTGATGATCGCTGTTGCCCACATGATCTAGCACCCATAGCCCCCTCACAAGGTTGTTGCCTGCGGCCTGCACCAGATCCAACAAGGCATCTCCCCTGGTGGGGCTGTACACCTCCTGGTTTAGATGGAGGTCCTGTATCTCAGCTAGGAACCTGTGTGAGCCGTCAGACCTGACTGACTGCTCTTCCCAGCAGATGTCTGGAAAATTCAGGTCACCCATGATAACCATGTCTTTTGACCTAACTACCTCCATGAGCCGACTTGAGAATTCCCAGTCTAGCTCTTTCCCTTAATGGTGGGGATCTACTACAGACCACCCAATCAAGTCCCTTTCCCCTCAAATTTCTTGTATTCTAACCCAGAGCACTTCAGTGTACCCCTCATCTGGCCTTGTGCTATTAGATGAGGATGTGTATTCCTCCTTGATGTAGAGCACAACACCCCCACCTTTCCTCCCTGTCCTGTCCCTCTGTACAGCCTATAACTCTTGATATTCACCACCCAGACATGCAGTGAATTTAAACCAGGAAGGGGCCTGGGACAAACATTGCATAAACCAGTTTGACATTCCATAAACTAGTAATCAGAATGCCCTGCATCCCAGCATACTCTGGGCTGGACAGAGTGCTCTGCTCTAGAGCTATGCTGGCCCCTCCCCCCTGCTCCCTGGCTGCAGCTCCAGCTCCAGCAGAGACTACACAGTACAGCAGGATCTGCCTGGCTTCCTCCTGCTCCCACCCCCCACTCCCTGCTGAAGCAGGATTCCCCTATCCCCTCTGCCTTATACAGATGCACCTCTCAGCATTAGTTAGTATACCACAGGCTGGCTACAGTCTGTGCTAGGCAGACAGGACAAAGGAAGACAGAATTGTGTTGGCTTAGGGCTTTTTGGAGCAAATCAACAGGTAGTTGTTAACGTCCCTCCATTCCTTCCTTGGAAAAGCTGGTTAAGAAGCGCTTGAACTAATAAAGAGAAGGGAGGGCTGCTCTGGCACCCCCCAGCTTCTAACTTCAGCCACTGAAGGCCTGTGCCTGCATTTTTTCAGTCCAGAGGGGATATCTGTATGATTTCAAACTGGTTTAGCCTAACCAGCTTAGACTAACCTGCAAAGATTGATTCAATTCAGGCTCAGGCTTTTGAATGTCTGTCTCTAGCCATGGGAAGTGGCCAAGCCCCAACCCATCCCCTCGGTAGGAAAGGGGCACGGCCCAGCCCCATCCCAGCCACATGGAGGGAAGCCACATCCCCACCATAGGGCTTGGGGTTTGGGAATTTGGCAGCAGGAAAGGGTGACCATATTAAATGGTCATTGCTCCTCCATTGCCAGGTTTTGACTAGTCAGATCCCTGTGGACCAAATTCTATGGCTCCCTAGGCCAGAAGCTGAATATCACTGGTTCTTATAATAACAATGGAATATGTTCAGCATTACCATATTTACTTGAATAAAACATTTTTTTCCTCCTGTCAGCAGAGGGTAAAGCCCCATATCTTATATTCAGATACAAGAAAACTTTTTAATTAAATACATTGTCTGTTGTTAAAGTTCTGTCAGAAGCAGCATGTGCTCAGTTAAGAAATGCAACTATGATATTGTTTAAATGCAGCCCACACTAAGCATGCCTGTAAAACATATGGCCCATATTGCGAAAACATACCAATGGGAACCTTTTAAAAAAAAGACAAAGGTTATTAAAAATATACTTAATCACCCTACACTTCCAAAGCTTCATATATTAAGCATCTTTGTTTTACCAAAGTTTCGTATCACAAAAATAACTAGATATCCAAAAACATATTACTACATTTATTAAGCCTTTAAACAAAATACATCAGCTTCCCACAACAGAACCCCTCGCAGAACTCTTTTTCTTCCTACAGAAACCCTAGAAAAAACTATTACCACAGTAACCACCTGAAACTCTCCACCCCTTCCATAAGTCTGCTCTTTTGGTTTAGTGAAACAAGTCTGTCCAGTCCTTTTCCCTCCACTTCTTTTCTGATTTCTTCCTTGTCCCAATCCATGTAGTATTTCAGTTCATGCAGCCCCAGCTTCAGGCACTCTCTTTCAGCAAAGACTCACCACAGTGGCGGCGGCGAAGTGGTGAGTGAGGTTGTGCCGACAGCTGGAGCTGGTCCGGAGGGGAGCCTCCCGGACCACTTTTAGCTGACCTGGCAGGGAGCCACGCTCCCGAGGCGCGATCTGTAAGGGCACACCGGCGTTCGCACAGGCAGAGAGCAGGAGGAAGGGAAGAGCAAAGACAGCGGGAAGACCACTTTTTCCACTTTTCTGGGAACATGGTGAGTACACACAGTGCTCCTGCCAGGGGCCTGGCCCCTCCCCCTCCCTCTTCCCTGGTGCTGCCCCCCCAGCACACTGCTGAGGCTGCCACCCAGACCGGGACCCTGGGGGACCCCCTGTCCACCTCCCCCGTCCTGGCTGGGGATGCTTCGGGTGTCCCCTGGCTGCCCCTCTTGTGGCCATCTTTGGGCCCTGGAGAGGCGGCTGCGGGAGCTCCAGGCAGAGGTGAGCAGGCTGCAGGGGATTTGAGAGGCAGAGCATGAAATCGACGTATTTCTGTTCTCTGCAGGGTCAGAAATCTACTGAGGAGCCCCCCAGATCCAGAAGAGCGACTCGTCGGTGGCAGCAAGTTCCCCCTGGACCCAGGGCAGCCCGTGCTGCTGCAGAGCCTGTACCTGAGGTACCGCTTGGGAACAGGT
>JAGPOW010001543.1:50561952-50596581 GCA_030014935.1 Caiman crocodilus
TAGGGAAGTTGTTCTTGCTCCTACCTTGGGCATCTTCAAGAGTAGATTGGATAGGTACTTGGCTGAGGTCCTGTGACCCCAGCACTCGTTCCTGCCATTTGGGGGGGGGGGGGGTGTCAGACTAGATGGCCTGCTCTAGGCCCCTTCTGACCCTAAGCACTATGAAACCCCTTTAAAACTAGCTTATGGAAAGTAAGAAACCTCTGGGTGTTAAACACATGCTACTAAAGTCCTTAATAATGTTTCCTCTGGTATAATAGTCCCTTTGGTATAAGTTCCTATTTCCCCTGCTAATAACAGGTTTATTTTGATTACATTCAGGGAGTGATGGCCCTTTCACAGATTTCATAGACATTAGGGCTGGATGGGACCTTGGAAGATCATAGAGTCCAGCCCCCTGCCCAAAGGCAGGAAGGCAGCTGGGGTCATAGGATCCCAGCAAGATAAGCATCCAATTTTCTCTTGAAGGTGTTCAATGTAGGTGCTGGAACCACCTCAAATGGCAGGCTATTCCAGACCTTGGGGGCTCGGACAGTAAAGAAATTCTTCCTTATGTCCAGCCTGAAACAGTCTTGCTGGAGTTTATAACCATTTGACCTTGTCATCCCTTGGGGTGCTCTGGTGAACAAGTGTTCCCCCAGATACTGGTGGTCACCCCAGATAAATTTATAGGTGGCCATCAGATCACCCCTGAGCCTGCGCTTTTCCAGGCTAAAGAGCCCCATAGCTCTCAGCCTGTCATCAAAAGGTCTGTTTTCCTCGCCTCGTATCATGCACATGGCTCTCTCAAGCTTTTCCACATCACTTTTGAATTGTGAAGCCCAAAACTGGGCGCAGTACTCCAGCTGTAGCCTCACTAAGGCCAAGTACAAGGGGAGAATGACATCCCAGGATTTGCTTGAAAAGCATCTATGGATGCCAGCCATCATTTTGGTCACTTTACTAGCCGCAGCATCGCATTGAAGGCTCATGTTTATCTTGTAGTCAATCATGATCCCCAAGTCTTTCTTCCCTAGTGCTAGCCAGCATAGCACTTCCAAGCCTATAAGGATGCTGCAGGTTTTTCGTCCCAAGGTGGAGAACCTTGCATTGTTCAGTGTTAAACACCATCAGGTTCTCATCCACCCATTTGCTGAGCCTGTCCAGGTCAGCCTGAATCACCCTCCTGTCTTCAGGTGTGGTTGCTTTGCCCCAAAGTTTGGTATCATTAGCAAACTTGGCCGGTCCACTTCTGACTCCAATGTCCCACATCCCCTTTGCATATGTACACTCCCAAAACATATGTTCCACTGTTTCTTCTTCCCCACACCTCTCCCTTAGGCACCTAGATGAGATCATCAAGCTCCATCTGTGTTGCACCTCTTTCATTGGCAAGGTATTTCTTCCAACAATCCATGCTTAATCAGCATGTTCCCCTTTTAGTTGTTTGCCCACCCCATACCATCTTCACTTATCTTTCCATGAAGCTTCCCCATCAGTGCCATCCTGTCTCTTCCTTATCACTTTCATCAAATTCTTATGATCCTTCAGGACCTCCAGACCTACCTTCCCTATTTTATACATCTGCGTGAAACTTTCCTTCCTGACACAATGAATCAGTGGTTGCAACACCCCTAGCACTCTAATTTCACTCTCTCTTATTTGAAGACCCAACTTCTCCAAATCCCCACCCCAGGTCCCCAATCCCATTTTGGTGCTTTTTGATCAATGTAGTTTAACACTTGTTGCTTCTCCATACTTTGATGCATGCTTTAGAACACTTTTCACTAGAAGTTTCTCTAACTGTGCATTTATATCATCCATATATATGGTATGCATTTTGCCTCTCTCCCCCTCCTGATATCTTTACTGCACTTATGAAGTTGGTCTTTTATCCTTGCATACTGCATACAAACAGTAGCAGTGATAGGGAGCACCTAAAGGCCCTGCTTAGATGTCCATTAATTTGGACTGGACTCTTCACTTTTTTGTATAATAGCCTTATCCAACAAATTTCTGTGGGAACCCCATTTTACCTAGCACTTTGAATATGTAATCATGATCCACTTTGTCATATGCTCTTCCTAAACCTAGATTTGCTACAACTGTGTTTGGTTTTCTTCTCTTAGATGTATCATAGTATCATAGTACCTAGGGTCAGAAGGGGCCTAGAGCAGGCCATCTAGTCTGACCCCCAGCCAATGGCAGGAAATGAGTGCCAGGGTCACAGGACCCCAGCCAAATACCTATCTAATCTACTCTTAAAGATACCCAAGGTAGGAGCAAGAACAACTTCCCTAGGAAGCTGGTTCCACATCCTCCCATGGTGGTGCCCGGGAAAAAAGAGCCTGCCCTATTTCCTGCTGATCACCAGTGCACCTCTGATCACTTTGGAGAGCCTTCTACCTGGTAGTGTGCATACTTGGTTTTCAAGTATTACCTGATTTTCATCATCCTCAAAGTCAGTGCATTGGCCATTAATTTATAATTCATATTAAAGGGGTGTAATCAGTATCCAGTTCCTTAGGAGTTCCTTCTCCCCTTTCTTGTACAGTAAGATCACACCTCTTGTAAAATCTTTCCCTGCCTCTCCTGTTTCTTTCATTTCCTCAGAACCTTTCACCATATCCCTCTCTGTCCATGGTAAAAGTCTCTCATAAAATTCTATAGGCAGCCCATCTGCTTCTGGAGATTTCACTGTTTTAAAAGGTTTTTAAGCACTCCTCTAATTCCTTTGCTTATCTTTTCTTCCATCACCTTTGCTTCCTCCACCTCTACTTTCTCTTCAATCTCTTCCGGCAAATCCTTCATCTTTTTCCTGTCCATTTCCTTCCTCTGACATGGTTCTTCATACAGTCTTATTGTTGCCTCTAATATCTCCTCCTTTTCCACCTGGCTACCACTTTCTTCCCACACTGATTGAAATTCTTTTTGCCATCTTCACTCTGGCTGAAGAGCATGAAGAGCACACTACATTTCCTCCAACCCAGAGTGCTTGTGCTAGAAAGATGAGAGATAATGTTTTTATCTCTTGCTTATTACCTTCTAGTTTTTCCTCATACTCATCTTCCTTGTGTGACTCCCTTTAGCAGCTCCTGCATCTTTCTTTGTAGCTCTCTCAACTCGTTTCCCCGCCCCAGTGATTCTTCAGCCTTCCTTCCTGAAGAATTCCTCCAGTCCTCTTCTTCACCATCATCCACCATTCTTTCATACTCTTAAAATATTTCTTCTGTGTTCTCCACCCTTTATACTGTCTCATGTACATTTGACATGCATCTCCTCATCTTGTAATAGCTGTACATTTAACTTCAATACTCCCCTTTCCCTTATGGGGCTCTTACCAAGACTCGGTTCCACATTCAGCATCCAGTGATCACTAATGCTACACATGGCTCCTTTCTTCCTTGTCTCTATTGCTTTTGATACAAACACAAGTCAGTTCTTGATTTTTTCCTTAAAACTGACCCTAGTGGAAAGAAATCTTTCTTTCCTGCCCACACCTCTCTGCGTCTCTTCTTAATTATATTTGTTAACAATCTGGATGAACCATCTAAAGCTCCATCTCCTCCTTCCCTTGTTCTGTCACGTGCTTCTATTATGCAACTGAAGTCCCTCGCTGTTATCTGCAGTTTCCCTCCAACTATGTAAACTGCAAGCTTTCCTTCCAAGCAGAGTCTTTCTTCTCTTTCACTCTGGTGGTGCATACATGTTGAAAACTGCTACCTTTGCATCAAATGATAATATCAGTCAGAGGAGCAATCTGCCAGTGATGATGTCTTCCACTTGCTGTGCTTTCACCTCTGGATTCCTGCATAGTACTGCCACTCCAGCTGCTTTATTAATTTGTCCCTGACCACCAAGATGGTCCCCATCTCCACCTCTTCTCAAAATGTTTAAATCCCTATCCCCAAGTATACCACATTCTTATATACAGATTATGTCTGCCTTTACTTGATTTTTACATTGATTTGACCTGTTTCCATCTTTTCCTTGTTAAGGCACTCTTGACATTATTGCTTCAATTAATCAGTGCAACTCCGCATGCCTGTCCCTTTAAGGACCATCTGTGCCACTTCTCCTTATGATAGACTCCACCTAACTTCCCTTGCATGCCTGTTACTGTTGCAAGCTGCCCAATTGCTTTTACAGCTAGTAAAAGCTTCCATTTTCCCACTTCCCTGCCACTTCCCATTCCCTGCTTTCCACTTGGCACATGATGCCACGGTAGTTAATGACAGAAAGCTGCTTTCCAGCTCTAACTTGCCTCCCTCTTTATCAGGTTTCTTTTTCTTGACTTTGTCTCTGCTTTTTCTTCCTTTTCCCTGCCCATCTCTCTGAATCTTTTCCTTGCTCCATCTCCACTTCTGTTATCTGCCTTCTTCCTTGTTCCCCTCTCTCATCTTCATGTCTTTTGACCCTTTGTTTGCTGTTCCCTCCGTCCCCTCCATTTCATCTCCAGTTCTCTCTTGTGCAACCTCTATTACAGAGATTCAGCTTCCCTCCACTTCCCCTTTCTCTCCCCTTATGGAGTGTACTCTACCATTTCTGTCTCAGTCTCTCCCCCCTCTTTCTTACTGTCCCTTTCCAATTTTTGTGGTTCTTAAGGAGAGTCTGACCTCGGTTGCAAAAACTGTTCTGTTGGGCATCTATGGTACAAGTCTCCCTCCCTGCCACAAACAGTGCATTTTATGAACTCCTTGCACTCTGCTGCTCTGTGCCCTGTTCCTTTACACCTGTAACACTATGAAGGGACAGTGTGCAGCCAGGTGTCTTTCTTTCCTGCATCTGCTACATTGCTTTGATAGCCCATGGTATATTATAAAACCCCAATCTGGCCCTATCTGGCCCACTGATGGGAGGTGCTGCACCCTACCTGGACTCTGCACTGGAATGAGCCCTAGCTGAGGTGATCTAGTTGTCGATGGTCCTGCTTTGAGCAGGGGTTGGACTAGATAACTCCTGAGGTCCCTTCCAACCCTCATTTTCTAGGATTCTACTCATTTGGGTTTACCATTGCTCAAGCCCTCCAAGACCCCATCCAAACACCATATTTGTCCCTCACTTTCTCTACCCACAGAACTCTTTGCACATCTCTTTCCAAACACCTTTCTATGTCTTCTGCATCTGATTATTCAAATGTATATGGATATATTACTCTCTCAACTGTTCTACTGCTACAAACTTTAACCCTTTTAATTCCTCCCTCCCTCTGCACATTTCTCCCAAAATGTCACACTGTTCTTTGTTCCAATAAGTCAGTTGCCATGTCTTTTGGTTGGAGAAAGCAATCATACATCTCAAACAGTACCTTCTCCACAAAATTGTACCTGTTCATTGTTGATCCCTTCTGCACCCCATCTCCAGTTAATGTTGCTCTTATCCATAGTCCCCACTCTGAACAGGCACACTGTGGTGCTGCCTCTGCATCTTCCCACTGTGCTACTTCTGTGGGGCTGACTTTTCATCATGCTCCTAAGGATCCTTCTCCAGCTGCTCCTGCTGTCTCCCTCTCTCCTTTGCTCCTATTGTTCTTCTGACTTCATTTCTCTCATTGCCACCTTCTTTGCCACTGCTTCTGTTGCAGTTTCTGTTGTTGCTGCTGCCTTCACTGTCTTCTTTTCTCTCTGCTTTTCCATCTTTATCCACTCTCACTCTGTCTCCCGACCTTTACTTCCACTCTTCATTTTTCTTTCTACCGCCTGGTCATCAGCCACCACTACCACTGTTTTGGGCTTTGGGTTTCCCTTCTCCCCATCTGCCATCCTGACTCTATCAATCTCTTTCTCTTCCCTTAAGGCATTGATCAGGCTGTCTGCTAATCACTTGATCATAACCAAAAGGTCAATGCTAATGCCAATAAGATATAATGCCCACTGTACTCAGACCCCATCCATGCCAACTCTTCTTAAGCTCATGGTAAACCATATCAACCACATTTTGAATTCCTCTTCAGTCCTATAGCTGAACAGTGTCTTTCTTCCACCCTCCACCCCCACTGACAGTACTGGCAGCATTTGTGGGAGCATCCTGCTCACTGCCACTGGGCTGCTGCTGCCACCACCACCATGCTCCCACCACCACACTCCCACCACCACAGCCGTGACCCCCCAGCCACCAGGAGCACACGCCATTCATGCCTGCCCTCCACAGGGTTGAGGCGGGCTCAGTGCCTTATCTGCACATGCATTTCTGGAGGATCCCAGGACCTGCAACAAGAACACCTAGTTCCCATCAAGAGCTGGGGGGGACAGGGGGGGGAAGAATGTTAGTTAGCACATGGATCCTTTGTAGGGACTATCTGTAGTACTCACCCACACTGAGCAGTGCTGGGCTATGCAGTCCCCATAGCTTGAAATGGTATTGACTTTTCAGGGGCCAAACCCAGAGAACTATTATAAAAAGTCATCAGCTTTTTGGTTTTGGATTAATACCATGTATAGTTTGTACTATGTATAAGTAGGCACAAGTATTTTTTTTTTTTTTTTTTTGGTCTTTTGGTTGAGATCAAGCAAGACTTGTAGGATCTGAACTCCCAGGCTCTAAGCCTAGGACTTGCAAATTAAAATGCCTGCTGGGATATAGGGAATATCTGAATCCCCAGACAAATGGGTTTTAGAGGTAGGGTACTTGCCCAGTTGTAAAACTTCACATACCTGACAACTGAGCTGTACTCAGTTGAATTTAGGAACTGATTTGGCAATTGAAATTATATATCTACATATATGTAGATATGCCTACTTTATTTAACACACATGGCATAAAAGTGTTTCTTAAAAATATGTTTATGGAGTACCTGTGGTGAATCTTGCAGCAGTTTGCAAAAAACAAAATGCATCAATTCTGGATGAGCTAAGCCTGTGGATACCCATATTAATGGGCATATACACAAATTACTACAGGTAGGTCTATTTCAAAGTTTCTGCATGCCCTCCAGAACTAAAGTCTCTTTCTTCCCCTTCCTGTCATGAGCACTGGCATATGCTCAGGGAAGAAATAGAACTTGAGCAAAGTCTGACAGTAAGGGAAAGGGGAAGAAGTTATGGGGGCAGAGGGCAAGGGGGCCACCTAACCCCCTCCTTTCCCCCCCCCCCAACACAAACTCTATTTTCCCTGCTGTGGCTATGAGAGGGGATGAATTCAGGCCAAACCTCTGATAATTAGGTTCTATACCTGGAGAGATAACAAATATATACATTTCTCATATCTAGAATTGAAATTATTGGGGGGGTCATCTTAGATTGAGTAAACAATATATTCTATCCCATTCTAAAAAGATGCTAACATTCAAGGAGGGAAAGGTGGGGAAAACAGGGCTGACCACCATTGTTAAAGGAGTCAATGTTTTCAAAAAGGGTCAAACAGTGCCCAGGTATTTTTCATAGATGATTATAGCTAACATGGAATCCAGGACTGTGTAGTGTGCACAATGAATTATCCCCATTTCAGCTCTGCCTTGCCCTTTCCACACAAAACTGGGTATGCTAACATGATGCAGTATCCTATCCTATCCTAGTTAGATCTCTTGAGCTCTTCAGAGTCTTCCCCTATCTTGACTAACCTAAATAGTGTTGTGTCATCAGCAAATGTCTAGAGGATTGTCAGAGCCAGAAGCTACCTCTGCAAAAGAGGAGAAATTCTACTTGTTTGATAACAAGACATATAGCTCTTTCCCACTCTTTGCTCACTCAGTACCCCTTGCAGTAGTAAGGGCTAGGATAGGGAAGGCTTGATAATGACAAGAGGCAATTGAGAAGGCACGCTTGCTATAGCACTACAAAATATGGTTCTGCGAGGGGTATCCGCATGTTCAGAACCCCCAGCTGGAACACAGTCTCAGTGGTGGCAACAGTGGTCTTTACTGCCACTGAGCAAAGCTGCAGGTCCCAGTTCTAATTGAGCTGCAGTTCTGCTCCCCAGCAGGCTATCATTCAGCTGCTCTCCCCCACTTCCACCCTGGTTGCGGGTAGGAGAAAAGTAAAATAAAGTAGAGTACTGTGGAATCTAGAGGGACCAAGATACCCCCTGTATTTCTACACATGACTGTAGAGATGCTGCATGTAGCACTACAAAACTAGTAGCACTAAAGAAAAGATCTTTCTTGTTTAATGTATCTGCTCTCTTTGAAGTGTTTAAATTAATCAAAAGCTGCAGGAAAAAGTCCCAAACTTTTTTTAAAGTTTAAAATGGAAAAATTCTTCACTTTTCAATTACTAAAACTTCATTTTTCTTCTGGCAATACATTGAAGTTTCCCATGAGAAAAGCCAACTAAACAAAAAAACCCTAGTTTTCAAACCAGCTCTATTTGCAGACTTGCTATAGAAGCCATTGTTCCCTCTGACAAAAACTGCTGTGGTTTGTTTGAAGGCAACTTGGATCTGACTCAAGAAGCATCTCAGATTGCCATTGAGTCATAAAATTCATATGGATTCATAACAACCCGCTGGAAAGGGAAACCTAAATCAAGTCTAGTTCCCTGTGATCATAGGCAGCCATGTAATAAATATTTAGTTGAAAAGGATTTAAGACTATACATTCTGGCCTGTTCCACACATCACAACCACATGTAGCACTCTTTGAGATGGTACTATAAATTTGAGATTTTTAGCAGTGGCAGAGGGGAAGGACAAAGGGCAGGGAGTGCAAGGCCTCCAAAAGCTACAGAGTATACAAGAACAGCGCAGGAGGGGCACAGGACAGCACCAAAACCCATTAGTGACTTCCTGAATCATCTGGGCTGTAAACTATTACAAAGGGATTTCTGCATGGAGCCTGATTACAAGGTAGTGGGACAAGAATGATTCGTCTTTCAATACAAAGCCTTAATCCTAACATTGCATCGCCCCCTGCCCCACTCTTGTGCAAGTAATACACGGTACCCACTGTGAGCAAGAGTCATCTCGCTAAGGTGCAAGTTAATTCTGGATGCCCACATGCAACTTCAGGAATGGAATGCATCCACTGTGAGTCCTTCTGTGTTATATAAGGATCAGATTTTGCTGTGGAGCTCAGGAAACAGAGGGACTTTGGCTGCTCCCATGTTTGGGTGGCAAGGTAGGGAAGTCACAGGTGGTTTGTATTTTATCTGCCATTATTTGTAATGGTTGTAAGAGACCCAGGCAGGTTTAAGCCTAAATTAGTGAAGTTTTATTAAGGAATTATTTTATTGATCTGGCCTGAGCTAAGAAGCTGCTACAGCCTTAGCCTTTTCTTTTCTCTGTCAGTCTGGAAGAGAACAAAACAAAACAAAAATAAGCCTGAGCTCTTTAAAAAGTCTGAAGGACCAAAATGGTAGGTGGATTACCCTATTGATTTTTAGTGGATCTAGGTTAGTTTGCTTACTGTTGCTCACCCCTAAACTGCCAGCAGGGAAAGTGTAGCTGTAAGTCATTTTTGAGGGAAGAAAGTGTACACTCAGGCCAACATTTACCACCCATGGCGTCCAAAATGAGGAGCTCACCACTCTGCTTTTAGGTGCCAGGTAATTCAATAGGAGCTGAAAAATCAGGCTGCGTGAGTAGCTGCTGAAATGTTGTAGATGCCTAGTTTTCAGGCCATGTCAAGTTTGAATATACTGAAGGCTTCAGAACAGCAGCATGGGTGACAGCAGCCAGTGACAAAGCCCAACCTGTATGAATTTTTAAGTTTTCCATATTCCAAGCCAAATTGGCCAAATCAATTCCAAATCCATGAGCTAGTTCAGAACCATAAGTGGCCTTACTACTGGCAAACATCCTTCACCCTCACCTGGGGCTCCAGATGTTCCCAAGTCCTTTGGCAGGCATCCTACTTGCAGGCCCAAGACTGGACACTTGGTTTGGATGGCCCAGAGTTTTGCTCGCCCTTAGGCATAAGGGCCCAGGAGCAAAGTAGGGAGGAACACTCCTATATTTTGCAGGGGGATCTCCTGGTGCAATAGATATACTTCAGTAAGAAACAGCACAAAGGATTGTCACTGCAGATTAATGATGGGAAGGTATTATTTATTATTTATAAATCACCATCACCACCATCATTCTAAGGGGGGAAACTCAAAATCACTGACTCTGACCTGCAGTCCGTGCTGCTAGCTACTCTCCAATTATCTGATCACAAAGTAGGATAGGTCCAAGCTGATACAAGTTGGCATAGTGCCACTGACTCCAAGTGAGGCTCTTTAGTTTGCATTCTGGCCTGTGTCTAGCTAGCAGAGCGTATAACATCATGCTTCTAAGACAGACTACCCGATTGTCCTATACCAGTTTTACAGCAATGCAAAAAATCAGTGTCAGGTCCAATGAGATCCATGAAATTTACCAAGCTAAAGGTCTTTAGGAAGAGACCCTTAAAATACTGAGGTCAAAGCCAGAATGTTTTAGCTAACCCTACTGAATGTGGTCACAGTGCATCACCCATACACCATCCTTACCCCAAACCCAATTGAAGAGCCCCTGAAGAACTAAAAGCTACTTCCCTTGTCCCGTCTCTGCTCATTAAACTGAAATACTGTATGGTCATTCATAAGCCCGTGACATTTGAAGCAGAGAAGTCATGTCCCAGTGTCCTGTTACTGCTATGCAGTATCACTTGGGTTCTCTTCAAAAAGTGACTTTTCTTGAAGCTTGTGTAATTTTAAGTTCTGAGATCCTTTAGGAAGAAAGAGTGCTTTGCAACATTTTAGTTTTTTTTTAATATATATGCTCTGCCCCTTAGAAGCCTAGACAATCTTCATCACATTAATATCCAAGTGCCACACACTCCTTAATTCATTTATCCTCATAACTTGTCTCTGATATAGAGAAAATGCTATTATCTGCATTATATAAGTGTGGAACTGAGGTGCAGAAATGACCAAGGTCACACCGCAAGTCTGTGACAGCAGCAAAATGAACCTTCCTCCCCCTCAAGTCAGCACCATAATCACTGACCCTGCTCATCTTCCTCTTTTACGCTATTGTTTATCATTCAGAGTTCCTGCTGCTGGACACCTGGTAGCAGGGACATAAAAAGCTATGAAAAGGCAAAAATCTTAATTAGCAGCACCCTAAAGAAGTCTATGAAAATGGGGAGGAAAGGAAGCCGAGAGACAACCCCTCCTCCTGCAATCCCCTTCACTCAGCCTTGTCCTTTGTCACTGTTGCTTCTTTAGAAGAGATAACTGTTGACACCAAGCTAATGAAATGAGCTTTAAAGCCCTACCAGCTAATGCAATTACCAGCTGCAGCATGATCAAACAAGTTTCAGAAGTATAGCTGCAAACAAAGCTATTCCCTTCTCCCCCAGGATCATCACTCAACACGTTCAGACCCCAAAAGCCACACCATTCTTAACCCTCCCATCCATCTTCAGTCTAGACCAATGCCATCACTGGCAGTGCTGCATAAGAAAGGTCCTTTCCAGTGTCTGCAGAGCCAACTAGAAACCAGTCAATAAAACAATAATTGGTAGAGACCCCTGAGCATGTCCTACCTTGCAGAATGCACTAATCTGAGAAGCCAAGAGCAGACAGTAACAGGAGATAATTCTAAGTCCATTTAAACCTCAGGGGACCTTCAATTATTAACTTCATAATGAGGCCCTAGACATTAATCAGCAGTGTCACTGAATCCTCTTATGTCTGCCTAAGTACCTCCAGCAGCTTTTCCCATTGTGTGCCCAGCTGCCTCTTGTTTCTAGGGAATTGTCTGCACAATCAGACACAGTTGGCAGTAGGAGGCTATTTTGACAGAGATTCAGCCAAAGGCAACTCTGTTTCCAGGTTGAAGACTCCCAGGCAAGAGAAGCTGCTGAACTGCTTCAGGATGAGGGGGTGGCAAGGTGCAGAGCAACAAGGCCTACACAAGCAGAACACAGCCATTATAATTCCAAAAGGCAACTGTGCCATCCAAGAAATAGACTGCAGAAATTTGTTGCAACATCACAGTGAATTGATTTCCTTCTTGACAACACACATACATTCTGGCAAATCCTTGGAAAATGAAAACGTCTGCTCATTTTGTTTGCTTTTATACCTCCTGAACTGAAACCCTGGTAAGTCACAGAGCTTGACTTCATTGCCACTTTGGGGAAAAAATCATCTTTCCAATGGGATATGGCATGGGCCAGCCTTCTATTCCTATGCGACTTAGAGTGCAGTTGAGTTGTGTTCACACCTGCAGTGTCCCAGGAGACAAAAGATGTTATACAATGATGTTTGAGCCCCCCCCAAGAAGAAAAGGCCAGCCTTTATTGTTAAAGCATGTCCAAAGGAATCAGGTCATTTGTGTTTTGCTATACAACAGAATTCCTATGGACACCGTGCATTTGTTTTCACATCGGCAAAATAATATCCTCTTCAACTTTTAGTAGTGACCAAAATGTTCAATATGTTGATATCCAAATAAACGTAGCCTGGATTTTCATGACACCTATGTAGCATATAGGTTTTTTATTTATTACATGGCTGCCTCTTTCCTGCCCCAGGTGAATTTTACCCATAGCAAACTTTCACCAAAGGAGCCACAAGAGGGATGGTAATACACAGTGAGATCACAGATGAGAAATCCTGGCAGAAAAGTGCCAGGGTAGAAGGAAGGAATGCACGTGTTTAACTGCAAGAGAGAGGCATTTACTCCACCTTGGCCAACAGGCCATACTGACCCATCAACAGACAAACTGAAGCCAGAGGCTGTATACATCTTAGAAGGTGAGTAAATGAGCCACTGTGACATGCAACTTCATATGCACTAGAAGGCTTCAGGGTCATGATTTGCCACAGGTGCCATTTACTGGTGTAGGAAAAATGGAACTGCCAGCCTTACCAGGACCAGGGGTGAATTACACATACGGAGCTTCTAAGTGAAGAAAGAGCCTCCACAATTCCCTCTTCTTGTGTTTCCAACACCTCTTCCTGCCCTGGGAAGAGTTTATTTCCTAGGTCAACACCCCTCTATTATGTTAGAACCTTTTGTGGGATGGATGCGAGAACAAAAAAAATCACTGGGAGAAGGCTCAACTTTACAGACACCTTAGGTCTAAAATAATCACATAAACTTGGTGTATGGGTCAGTACCTTAGCAAACTCCCATTATTGCTATTATCTCTTCATGTGCCTCAAAAGTTTTCACCCCAACAAGCTAGTGTCTGTTCATCTGCTGCCTTTTAGTTTCCCTACTCCATGTCAGCACTTGTTTGAGGAGCAACATACAACTTATTGGAGACTCTCTGCACGTCCGTTCTGACTCGCACACATTCTTGCTTCAACAATGCACTGTTTAATATAGTGGAGGGGCAGAAACAACAGGTCCACTATAATGCTGAGATATCCTGAGGCACAAAATCCATTTTGAGCCCAGCTAGAGAGATTCAAGTCAATTAGACACTTTCTCCAGCACAGAGCTGCCAACAATCCCGTCCTTTGTAACAGCAAAAGAATCACAGCTTATGTGCTTCACTGATGATTCCTCCTAGCCAGAGTAGAAAGGTCAGCAATGGTTACATCATGGAAAAGCATGCGGCAAAACATTCCCCAGGAAGGTGAATCAAAAATAACCTCATCGTCTTTTTGGAAAATGCCTTGGTTTTCCAAGTATCTGTTGCTTTAGGGGCAGCATATTTGAAGAAAAATATCCAAACCATTCAGAAGCTGAATGGATGGTTCCCACGGTCAGGGCATCAGGACATGGGACCCTACTCCACTTCAGACTCCCTCTCTGACCATGGGCAATTCATTTAGGGCCTAATCTAAATACAACCTGTCAGCACTTCCACATAGACCTTGCAATTCCTCCATGTCCAAGTCACTGGACATAAGCACCCCAGCTGAGGAGGGCACAGAACCCCACCTTCTCCTGCTTACCAAACAATGTAAAAGAAAAGGCTCAGCAAAGTCAGATGCAGCTAATATAGCATGGCAGGGCTGAATATATTCCTGAAGCATTTGCCTGACCTATACAAATTATGACTGGCCTTTATAACTAGACAGTTATCTCAGGCTTAAAGGAAAAACAAAGAAAGTGCATTCCTATGACTCCTGTCCCACAGTGATGCCAAAAAACCTCCCAAATCTGAGCCTGCAGTTCCCCCAATGCCAGTCAGTTGCCCAGTTACACCCAGGTTAGGAGCTGAGAAATTTGTTTGCAGCTCGCTCGCGCGCTCTCTCTCTTTCTCTTTCTGTCCCATCAAGGCCCCCCCATCCCAGAATTTGTGCTTTTAGATTTCTCTTTGCTCTAGTGAGTGCAGAACTCCAGAGACAACCTGTCAATTTTCATCACATCCACCTGCCTCAAAAGTTCTATTTATACCAGATACATGAATATGGCTCTAGGAGTTCAAGGTAGGGGAGTTATTTATGCTCTGAATCACTACCCCATCTTCTCAGGAGAAGAAAGAATAGAGGAAAGCCAGTTGCAGTGATCACCACACTGCTAGGCTTTCATTTATGTATTTATGGTCCATGGTAGCTCTAACATGTCATTTTACAAAGCTCATACACCAGTGATCTGCTCAGGGCAGGAAGGAGCTGAAATAACCAGAAGGAAGCCCCAGGTCAAAAAGATGAGAAGGCACCCCTTGTGTAAGCAGCACACAACAGGTGTTTATGTTCTGCTATAATCTAAATCACATCATGGGTTACACCTGCATAGCAGGTGTGAGAGAGGGTCAAGGGCAATGGCTCCCCAACCTCTGCTAGCCTGTGGGCAACAATACTGAGCCGGTGTGATGCTATAGGCAATGTCATACTTAGCTCTGTCAACTTGAAGAAACAGATCTCTAGAAAGCAAAATTTCCTGTAGCCACAAGCAGAGGGTCTCATAGGCAACATAAGAATACCAGCCATAAATTGATGGAGAGTAGAGTAGATTCAGACTAGACATCAGGAGGCACTACTTCAGTCAGGGCAGCTAGGATCTGGAACTAACTTCCAAGGAAAGTGGTGCTCACTCCTATCCTGGGTGTCTTCAAAAGGAGGCTAGACAGACACCTTGCCAGGGTCGTTTGACTCCATTTTTTCCTGCCCACGGCAGGGGGTCAGACTTGGTAAGCTTGAAAGGGACCTCAACCGATCATCGTCTATGAAACATGTTGTCTGAAAAGTCAGGGTCTAAAGACTGATCTAGGGCAATGGCACCTTTTGGCCAGCCCATGGTTCTGCTAGGGGCATATCTCCTCCAGAGAATGGCGCAAAGGAGAAAAAAACTTAAATGTACTGGGGATGGTAGTTGACCGCCTTCACACTTCCCAGCACCTCTTGCACATATATTTTCCACAATCTTCTAGGTATTACCTTAGCTTTCCCCCCACCCACTTACTCCTCCCTTCACTCACACACCACTGTTGTTACTTTCCAAGATTTTTAAACACCAATTAAATTGCACTTTGCATCTCTTCAGCTAGTAAAAGAAGAGGAAGAGGAACAAAACCACACAAGGAAGAAGAGAAATACCACTCAAACCCTACTGTGTTAGTCTGTGTACATATAAAGTAGAAGAGTCTTCCCATAATACTTTGCTCTTTTCTGGGAAGCAATCATCTCATACACTTAATATATTGATATCTTCTTCCCATTGAGCCCTGGAGTATTCCTCCCCCATTGTGAACGAGTTGTGACATTTCTGACCTACAGTTCTTAAAAAGTCAGGAGAGCAGCATCAAAAATGTTTCATGTCACCAGACCAGTGTCAGATACATTAGCCACTGAAAGGAACAAATCAAAGAGAAGGAGGGCTTGGTCTGGTCCTTGCACAGACCCATCATCGTACTAGGTTCCTTGCCACAGCAACATATTTTACCGAGGTAGACTGCTGCTGAATACAAAACACCTAACCATGGAACTGGAAGGAATAAGGCACAGACTGAACAGAGAAACAAGCAATGACATTTCCAGACTGATAGAGGAGGGACAGGCAGAAATTCTGTCTACTCTGATGTCCCAAATAAGGAGGAAGAGAAAGACACTGCCTCAAAATTATCAGGAACCAGAAGAGAACGTGGAGAAGAGAAAAAACACAAAAACAAAAAAGTCCGCAGAACATGCCAGACGCTGGGACAAAGGACAGAGATATAGTATCACACTATATCACTCCCTGTCACCAATTCAGGAATGGACAAGTGGGCACATGGGATCAAATCTTGACTGTGAAGTGCGACCCACCCTGGGCATGCCTCTGACAGAGGTCCAGAGGACAGTCTAATCCTTACTCTTTGGCAACACTTATTCAACTAGTCATGCCACTCAGACCTTATTGAGCTGAATGTTTGCCTGCTTAGCTTGGTGAAATGCAGGTTTATTTGAGGAGAGAACAGACTCTCATGCCTGAAGACCCTCTCTAAAACTGGCAACTGTAGCCAGCGGCACTGACCAGAGCAAAGAGAAATCTAAAAAAAAATAATGATTTTTCCTCCTCACAGCCCTCTTCCTAAAAGGCAAAGAAAAAATTGATCTAAAAGTCTTTCAGAAGATGCAGAGCGGGTCTTTGCTTAGACTACAATGAAAAGCATTAGCAACATTTAGATCCACACATGTTCATGGGTAGAAAGGTTTTGAAGAGGTGGGGGGTACAGGTGGTGTGGTGCATCATTATATATCATCTGCACAACACATTTTTCTCCAGTTAAACTGGAACTAGAATATTTACTAATATGCTAGAGGCTGGTAGCTATATTATTCAGTTTAAGATCAAAGCAAAACTAAATACAGCTTTAGTGGCAGGTGCTCCCATTAGCTGAATTATACATAAAGTTTAAAAAAAACTATAATAAACTGGGCAAAATAGCCAAAAGATACTGTTATGAGCCCTGTAGTGATTATAGTTAAGTGTACATCTCTTATTCAGTTTCAGAATACAAAAATCCAGCTTTTTGGAGCATCTTGCTAGTGCATCCGACACTTCACTGCTGTTTCCATCCACACCTGCGTTGGTGTACACCCAAGTTAAAGTTAGTAAACCTGAGTTAAGGTTTTTAGCTAGAACTAAAAATAGTCTGCAGGATTGTGAAATAGAGGGATATTACCAGGACTAGCTAACAGAAAGCAAAATTGCATCAGAAAGGGTAGCTTGATTAATGGAAACTCAAGACCATTAAAAAAAAAAAAAAAAAGAGGGAAGATTATTAACATCTGTGAAGAGAGAGATTAGCAGGAATCTGATAGATTATAATGAGCCATGAAGTCAACTGACCTCCCTCAGCACTGCCTGAGTAGAAATGCTGAGGCCCTTTCCAGGCAATTGCACAACTACACCCCCGCACCCTCCCAGTGAAGCCACCCCTACCCATGAACATCTCTTAGTCTGTACACACTAACAAGAAATCATGCTGAGCTAGGCTCTGAAGCCACACTCCAGTCTTAGCTTGGTGTGAATAAGCCAAACCCTTTTCTTGCCTTTACATATAAATTAACTAGAGCATGTGATTTATGGCATTTCCTTCTCTTGGAGACCCTTCAGTTTTCAGCAGTTGCGTTGCTTTTACTTCAACACATTTTCTGTCAAAGTGTCCTTCAACAAGCTACTTTTCAGGGTTTACCTGTCAAACCTCCTCACGTCTCTCCCCCAGTTGTTCTGAATAGCATCCCTTCTTTCTTTGAACTCAAGGTAAATTTCACAAGCAAGAAAAAACCCACCCAGAATCTCCATGCTGGATTCCAACACTGGAGCAGAGCAGGGCAAGAGAAGACCCTGCATCCTATTATGTTTCTCCATCCCAAAGTCCATGTGGTCTAACTAAAACTAACATTTGGTTCTTAAATCTTCTAAGGGTTTGTCTCTGCCACCATTCCAGTGTTCCCAGGGAGTGCTGCCCTTAAGTATGTCCCATCCACCCATTCCTACTCATATACACCAAACCCATAAAAGGGGGTGGTAAAGTCTCTTTGAGGGTGCCCCCTGTTAAGATCTTTGTCTCCAGTATGCTCACCAGCAACTACTGAGACACCTTCAGCTTGGCTTCACCACTACATTTCCAGACTTGGAGCATGTCAGAGGGAACAAGTAAAATATGGGAAGGATGATGTATGTGCTCAAGAGTTGCTGTCCCTAATTGCCACTGCATCCTTAGGAGTCTTCTTGAGAAAATGCAATATATTTTAAAACAAATCAACTCCACAAACCATCCCACACTTTGTTCAAAAACCCTCAGAGAGAAAAAGCCAGGGCATTATGACTACAGGACAGTGCTGCAGATAGTACCTGCAGAGCAGTCAGTAACATATGTATGCACTAAGAACTTTCAGATGTGTGCACTGACATTTGTTTGCACAATGCCAGATGTTAAGTAGCTGCTCCCTTTTTCCATTCCATACCTGGCAGTAGATTAAAACTATTGAGGAAAGCAAACTTAACCCAGAACTCGGGTATTACAGACCCATCCCTTATAGAATCAGAACTTTCACCACTGGGAGTATCAACACAGTGATGCATGGAGGTACGCCGACACGATGTAAATGTGCCCTGACTTTTTAAAGGATCCTGCACACTGAATATTAAAGAAGCCCCAAAATTCCCAGACAGCTGCCTTGTTTGTAATATGCAGAGGATTTGAGAGGTAAGGTAGAGTTGCTGGGAGACAGTTCTCCAATAATAAGTGCCCCAAGCCATCACAAGTAGCCATTTGAGGTCCCAGTTGCAGTGTTCCAGAAGCCCCAGTAAGAGTAAACTTTATCCCTATCTGTTTATAATCTACAGAAGAGCACAACATAACTTACCTAAGATCCCACAGCTGTCAAGTAGCAGAAAGAGAGCACACGCCTTCTGAGCTCTAGTCCAGTATTCAAGGCTAATCTGATGCTCTTGAATCTGTGCACTAGTTCTGGAAGCCTTGCAGAAGAGACATTTCTTATGGCACTTCTAGGTGCCTCAAGCTTCTGAAACAAGTGAAGAAAATCCTGTGGTACAACTCTGCAGAATTTTGACTCATGTGGTCTTCACCTCAAAGCTAGAACATAGCATAAGTTTCTTATAAATGAAGCAAACTTCATTTAGAAAAATGTCATTTATAAAAGTTCAAGTTTGCTTACAAATGAAGACTCATTAGTCTCAGAAGCAGTTTTAATTTCTCCTCATTTTCCCCAGGTTATCTGTCCATTCCTGGTTCAGGGCAAATGAGATGGCAGAGGCCTGCCTTGGGAATTTTTGGGTTGTAATACAGGAAGATAATCTTCTTGATGCAAGAGCCTCAAGAATAAGTTACTTTAGATGAATCTTGAGGCACTGGAAATGGAACAGACAAAACAGCTCAGATCATCAACAGTTGTAAACAGAAGTGGTTCCCCTGACTCCAGTGTAATGACACAGGTTTACAACACCTGAGGAACTGACCCAGGGCTCCTATTTCTAAACGAAAATCAAGAGAGCAATGCAAGCTGGTTGCCTATCTGCAGGATCCAGTGGAGACCCCAACAGCAGGACTTGGGGAGAAACCAAGAAAACAGAAGAGAGACAGGTGCATTACAAGGGAAAACAGGGGGGCAATACTCAGCATATGATGGATAGGGAGAAAAGCAGCAATTGGCAAAGTTACTGAATAGAGGGGAAAGTACATGGAGTTATTCAACCTAAACAACCACTATACCATGAGCATCCTACAAGTTGGAAGAGGATCAGTTTGTTACTTGAGCTAACAGAGAACAGCAAAAGTTGGATCATGTGTATTCACCTGGTTCACAACTGACAATTTGCAAGAGGTGCTGAATAATGGACAAGCCCCTCACTATTTGTTATGGCTTTTACTTCAGTAGGTACTTTTTCTTTCCTGAGCAGGAGCACAACTGTGATCCCACACAGCTTACTGGAGAATTAGCACCCTTTGAAATAAAGACTGCAAACAACTTGAGCATCTCAGCAATCCTGCACAGCTGTCTGTGCAGATTCTATATGCCAAAAACTAGTTCTCAAGCCCTCATTTTCATAGGGTGGTAAGAGGAACCTAGACCTTCCAAAAAATTGGGGTTCTACTGTATCTACTCAAAAGTAGTAAATTCCTGTCCTCCAGATACACCATAAACTATGGAGAAGCATGCCAGGCCATTAAATACGGTTTCAAAGCAACTGCACTGCTCTTCATAAAAAAATACTTGATTCAACACATCATTTTACAAAATGATCACAAAGCCAAGAGACAAACAAGGCTCTTGCCCAGAGACATCAGTGGCCAAGCATTCAGTTAGAGGGAAAGTGTTTGCATAGGAACAGAAAGGAACAAAGAATTGACTGGAAGGAAGAAATGATGGGAAACTGGCCAAAAAAGCTCTCTCTCCAGAACATGTCAAATTTATTAGCTTTAATTTTCCCCTTCTCTGTAAGGATATTTTGGGGAATGAGAAATTCCAATTTAGACACCCACTCCCTCAGCCCCAAAAAGAAAATACTGACAAACAATTCCATGCAAATGTTTGGGAGTTTCAACATTTTACAGAACTAGCTGAATTTTTACCACTTTGGGAACAGTTTCATCAAAAACTTGTGGGGGCTGAAGTGAAACAGCAAAAAATATTTACAACCGTTTTTAGTTGTTTGTTGACCAGTTCTACAGTTTTTGTGAAACTTCTGATTCAAGAGACCCAAGAGACTCAGAGCAATTTTAGATAAGGCTTCTACCATTTTGGCCATGGGCAGACATTACAGTTGTGGCACTTCTTATGCCTTTTTATTACTAGGAAAGGAAAGGGGACAGAAAAGCATGCTCTATATAGTGCTACTAAAATGGCAAAAGTACTGCAGAAATGTACCTGGATGAAACAGGAACTTCTCTTAAGTTTTGTAGGGCTAAGTTTTGTAGGGTCATATGCAACTTCTGTCTGCTATAATGCTACAGAAGGTCTATTGGTCACCCTTAGCATACCACAGTGTTCTGCTCTTTACCCCACATCACCACCCCAGTGGAGGGGCTGCATAACTGAACAAACCTCATCACCATAGGACTGGAGAACACACTGCTGAATGCCTTCACAGTGACTTTGTGGAACCACAGCCAGAGAGCTCTGCATGTTCATTCCTGGCCTTTTGAGATCCCCTACCAAACTAAACCAAAGATTCATCCACTGTTAACATGGGCTAGTTTTATAATGGGCAGTACAGACTGTACCTCCATGACTTTAGGTTGCAAGGGAAATATTTATTCTGTTTAACCTAAACAGTGGCATAACTCTAAATAAAGCAAAGCAAGTAGCATTTAATCAGCACATAAAAACAGGATCTATCCCTGAGCTATATGGCAGAGGCCCACAAAATGAAAAGAAGATATATCCAAGATTGAATGAAATCAGAGCCACTCTCTACTGGACTTTAAATTCAATGAAGTTTTTTTGTACAATCTGTTCTCAATTGTAGCAATTGCTGTTGACACATTACCTAATAGATAGGAAGCAGTTAAACAGATTACAACACAAGTGATGCAAGACTTTTTGCTTCCAAGCCTGCTGCTCAGCTTAATTTCAGGCAGTTAAAGCAAACCACCAACAAAACCAAACAACCCTCCTTTAAAAAAAAATTATGTGTTGATTTATTTTTAGGATTTTGCACCAGCAATGGAATTGACATGAAATGCTAGTGCTTTCATAGATTTCATAGACATTTGGGCTGGAGGATCAGAGTCCAGCTCCCTGCCCCAGGGGCAGGAAGTAAGCAGGGATCATAGGATCCCACCCAGCAAGATAAGCATCCAAATGCATCTTGAAGGCGTTCAAGGTGGGTGCTTGAAGCGCCTCCGGTGGTAGTCTACTCCAGACCTTGGGGGCTTGGACAGTGAAGAAGTTCTTTCTTATGTCCTGCCTGAATCAGTTGCGGCAGAGTTTGTGACCATTTGATCTTGTCATCCCTTGAGGTGCTCTGGTGAACAGACATTCCCCCAGATCCTGATGAGCATCCCTGATAAACCAAACAACCACTTTTAGGTGGCCAGCAGATCACCATTGAGCCTGCGCTTTTCCAGGCTGAAGAGCCCCATGGCTCTTAGCCTCTCATCATAAGGTCTGTTTTCCTGACCTCTGATCATGCGAATGACTCTCCTCTGCACCCTTTCAAGCCTCTCCACATCCTTTTTGAATTGTGGAGCCCAAAACTGGATGCAGTACTCCAGCTGCAGCCTCACCAAGGCAGAGTACAACGGGAGAATGACATCCCGGGATTTACTTGAGAAGCATCTATGGATGTAAGCCAGCATTTTGCTTGCTTTACTAGCTGTAGCATCACACTGGAGGCTTATGTTCCTTGTGTGGTTGATCAGTGAAATTTGTCTTCAAATGTTGTGTTCAAAATGCACAGTGAGGTCCAAATGCCTAGATTCTATTACTCCAGGAAAAGTTGATCAATAATATCCCTATAACTTAATGAAAAGTCATTTACTGCATTTCTTGGACTGATTTTGTCATGAACTCATGCAAAAATTGAATTCTGTACTGAAATTGCAAGGGCTAATTTAAGGTTTAATAAAAAATTACTCAAAGAGTCTTAAGAACTGAATAGAAAATGAGACTTCATCTACATGTTCCTGTGTATATGACCCTAGAGTTTGAAATGCCCTCCAGCACAACACTCAGAATACCGACGCCTCCTTCTACACAAAGAACTCCACTATTCCTTTCCCTTCCAAATTAAAGTCTAAAAATGCTCTGTATATTTTGTCCCAAAACAGAGTTTAGTCCTATAATTATAAAAACAAACAAACAAACAAACAAACAGGGATTTAGTGAAAGCCACATAGAAGTTAGCTATTGATTTTACGTGGGAGATACTCGGATACTCCACTGATGCCTGGCAAATAAAAGCCAGATAGAGAGAGAGAAAACTAAGAGATCATGGTGGAATGAAACAGATTTCCTGATTCCTAGTGTATTGCCCCATCCCCTGGTCCTTGATCCCTCCTGTGAACACAGCAGTTATAATAGACCTATAACAGTGATTCACAACCAAGGTGCCACAGGGTACCATACAATGTTAGCACTCTTAGGAGTACAAGCAATTCACAAGATAACCCTAGAGATTTCAAATATACATCCATAGTTGTGGTCTTTCAGTTTTTTGCAACAAAAAAGAGAGTTGCATTTTCCAAGTGCCTCGAGTCTAAGAAGGTTGAGAACAGCTGACCTATAACACCCTAAAGAGATGATATCACACAACAAAAATTACAGAGGTAACAGGCAAGATTTGTTAGTTATTTGAAGATGGTGCTACTACAAAACTGCAACTGTAACCAGGTGTTTATTAGTTAGTAGGTGAGAATAAACAGGAAACACTGGTTAGATGTGGTGTGATTTGCTGATGGCTTGAGCAGTGCAAATATTGAGTTATGTTCAGGATGGAGACAAACTGACCTGTAATTTCCCAAGTTGTACTCTTGGTTGACTTCATTGTGTGTGCAGTCTTCAACAAGTTGTGTTAACAACTGCTGTGAATATTCATAAATAGAATCTAAACTGCATATAGCAGGCTTTGGCAATCAGAGGCAGGGCAACTGGGCAAGCTTTCTAATCTAATTCAAGGCCATCAGTTCTGTGCTTATAACAGCCCTGAAACTATGTCCTCTCAATTTCCAGGCTGCTATGGGAGGCAAAGGGCTCCAAGTAACAAGGTAATGAGCCTTAATAAGATGGGAACAGCTGAGAGCAGACTGTTCTGAGATGAACTGGCAGAGGCCATTACATTGGCTTAAACAGTGCTTTTAAACCAATAGGATTTGGCAAGTAATAGTGTTATTTGCATGACTTAAATAGCTGTCCTCTTAACTGTGAATAGATGGCAAGTGGCATAGGCTGTACAGTGCTTGTAAAAGTGAGGACTGGATACAACCGACTGACTTCAGGAAGAAACTGGTTTGGCGGATTCTTCATTACCACACTGATGCTAAAGAAACCTAACCTGGTGCATTGCATGGCTTCTAGATCTGTGCATGGTTTTGTCAAAATGCCTCAGTAGTTGCCTTCCTGGAGTAACCCACCTCCACCAGTACTTAACTTCAGGTCTGACAGTTCAGCTGGACTCTCCTTTTTGTGCAGTGGGAAACCCTCAGCAACAGAGATTCCACAGACTAGATGCTCCCCTCAACAGTGCTGTTACAAGGCCAGGCCAGTCAGTTTGCACAACTGGAGCAGATCAAGGTTTAGGGTATTATTCACAACTATGTGTAGGAGGCAGAAGAGAATCTGGCTCTTGGCATCTCAGCTGTGGGGTTTTTTGTTTTTGTTTTTTTAAGGACCAACAGGAATAAGAGGTGATAACAAGTCAACCTTTTCTAATCTAAACATTGCTGGTAGAACTCTGCACTCAGTGAGGTACCAGGTCTCTTCAAAAGGGTACCACTTTTACACAGCTATCAGAAGTAAAAGTAAGTAATATCAGAATTTAAAAAGATAATTATTATCCAAATGTCCCTCAAACCATTAATGCAAAAGACATCTGTTTTATTTTCTTCCCCACTTTTTTGTGAATTCACCTTGAGGTTAGGATGACAGCATGCTACAAAGTAGGTACATTCATAGATTCTGAGGAACTTGAGCAAGATGGAATAGGATCACACTTATGTGCCTAAATCCACTAATTCTGGTATACAAGTTGTAGCTGTATTGGTCTACAGGCAAAAGGAATCCAAACTCCTGGCAGAGGTGATTTTTTTTTTTTTTTTTGGCGCAAATATCTATTTGGTCTAATAAAAAGATACCTGCAAGCTTTTGGGCACACTCATCCTTCTTCAGGCATAGGAGAGTACAAAGATTGTAGAACAGTTTATCCTGGGTGGAAATGAAATGTATTTCACAGGAGAGCTGAAGGTGTTGAAATATTCCAACCAGGAGATCTTACAACACCTTCAGTTCTCCTGTGAAATACAATGTCTCATTTCCACCTAGGAGAAACTGTTTTAAAATCTTTGTACTCTTCTGTGCCTGAAGAAGGATGAGTGTGCCCAAAAGCTCACAGCTTTGGGGGTTTTTTTGTTGCATACATCTAGCTGGTCTAATAAAAGATATCACTTCTGCCATGAGTTCTGATTCCTAAATCCACTTAGTTACCTAATGGGATAGAATAGGATCTGGCTGTGGGGAACTAAGCATGGGAGCCCTGAAAGGAAGCATTGCTTCTACCTACTGCATATTTAACTCCCAGGGATCTACACAGTTCAATTAAATCCCTACTATAGCCCCCTCAGCTTTCCCAGTTCTGTGGTACATACAACTACCAGTGTGCTTCAGACCTAACCAGGAACATCTGCTACTATTGTTATCCTTTGCTCATGTACTTCCATCATAGTCCTGTATTAGACATCAATTCTAATCTGAAACATCCTTGCAATCTTAGTCTACCCCCAACCATGCTCAGGCCTCCCCCCCCACCCTGATTTCTCATCTGCAGCACCAAATTGGGGGGGGGGGGAAATCTAGGCTTTCGAAAAGTGTGGTGCAGGTGCTGTGGTGCATCATCCCCTAACACAAAGCCTATTTTATCTTTAATTACTAAGAAACTAGGAGCTTTATGAATATACATGGGATCTAAGGCTATATTTTTCAGTTAATGATCCAAGAAAATCAAATACAACAGTCTGTGGGGGAGCTGACTGCCAGCTCCAAAATGAGACAGGCACCTCGTGGGTAGGGGAGGGTACAGCTGTTACCCCAAGCATGGCCTCAGGCAGTCCCGCTGCCTATACCCCACACAAGTCCCTCAGACACTCCACTCTGGCCTTAAAGTGCCCTTCAGTGCTCTTTATGCATTGCCCTTGCCATCTCAAATGCCCCCCTGGCTGCACACTGTCTCCCATATCCCCACACTCAGTCCCACCTCACCCTGCTGCAAACCTAGGCCCTCCCAACCTCTTTGCCGCCCGAGTCCTGCCCCCATGAATCCATTGCACCCTGCACAGACCCATCATGCCCCACCCCACAATATCTCACCATCTGCCTCCCACCCTACTGAGCCTCCTTTGTGCCTCCAAGCATTTAAGCCTCACTGCAGCCCCTCACACACCTCTGCCCCCACAACCCAAAATCCCTCTTGCTCCCAACCCCATTCACATCCAAATCCACTCCCACAGACCCCTCCATTCCCTCTTAATCCCAAACTCCACATGCCCCTCACACCTCCCTACCACCACGATCCCAGCCCCTCTTTACCCACACTCTTCTACCCCACAGGACCCACTCCCACAAAAGTCCCTTAATGTCTCAGATCCCTCCAGCCAGCCCTCATGGCTCACAGGAGCTGCTTCCCCTCAAAAGCCCTCCCCCACATACATCCTTGCCCTATGATCGGGTGCTGCAAGGGGAACTGCTTCCCCCCATCCCGCCCCATCCTACCCATGCCCATAGCTGGCCTCTTGCAGAAACAAAGAGTTGGAGTCCAGGGAGGACTCACTTCAGCTACTAGCAGCAGACTACCCAGAAAGACCAACCCTTCTCATACATCCATGCCCAGCTTTATGCCACTGGCTCAGCCTCCCACAGCCTTTGTCATCTGCTAAAGTGAATAACTCAGGAATGGGTACTGTAATAACTTACCTCTTCAGCTCATCTTTGCAACTCTCTCCTTCTTCTGACCGCTACATTACTGCACAGCTCAACCTGATTTTAACTATGTCCCTCCCCTTCCCATCTCTAACTTGGTACGAGTTCAAATCCCCTGGGAACAAAGCCATGCAGTACAGGTTCATGGGTTGCAGCATAACTTTACTGGACATATTGAAGGTGAGTAGAGAAACACTTCTAGGAGTAGAGGACTGACAGAATAATGGCAGAAGAAAAGTTTGATTAGAGGAAAATCAAGGGCTGTTAACATTATGGAGAGAAGAGATTAGTAGAAATCAAGTAGATAATAATAAGCCATGAAGTCAGCTCCACTTGGGTAGGAATGCAGCTGTTGCTGAAAGGTTCTTCTAAACCCAATGGAGCAGAAATTAAAGGGGGGATAACTGCACCCCAATCCACCCCTCCCCACAGCACCCTTGTGTCAGTTGCATCCAACTCTGTCAAGTTACTTTGATTCTGACATGGAGCAAAATTCCTAGTTTTTCCAAGCATGGAGTGCCAATAGGATCAAATGCTACTTTTCTGACAGACAAAATTTGCAGGGGGGGAACATAGACCCTGTGGGACTTAACATCCAAGACAGTTAGTGGCATTTGGAGACAGCTAGACTTGGTGACCCAGGTAGTCCTTTGAACTCCTATGTCAATTAAAGTCTCCTCTTCCTCATTTTGATTTTACAGAGCAACAATGCCAATTATTTTATAATCTCTTTTTCTCTCTCAGGAATCCCACAACAGCTATTTTCTAACCTTTGTAAAGAGCAATCAGTATGGAAAGGTCAATTGCTTCAATCAATACACAAGTGGCTGTGAGCTGGACCGTGACTGAAAGACAACACACAGGTGAGGAAGAGCTCAGCACTAGAGATCTATGATGGAGACTTTTATTGGCAGAAATGACACTGCCATCAGATCATTCTGTCATGCAAGAGGGAAATGAGCCTTTTCTGCATTGCATGCCAACAGGAGGGCAGTGGTGTTCAGTCACCCTGCCCGGACTCAAGAGGAAATAACAGGGGTGGGAAGAGTTTGCTGAGCAACAAACATGGCTCTCATTGCTTCACAGAAATTCTGAAGTGCAAGTTAATGTTTGTGGGGACTTTCAGCTTACCTGCTGCGGAGGGTTGACAGGAGAGCTGCAGGGAACTTTTGTTATTAAACATGGAACTGGGAGAGATTCCCGGGGCATTAGATCTTGTACAAACTCATTTTAGATTTATGGAAAGTTTGTTGGAGGTTTGCAAGCTTTCTGGACAAAGGAAAGCCACTGTGACACATGCTTCATCCCCACACTCCTAGTCCTCATGTCCCCAAATGCAAAAAATGCAATGTAGCTACTATTTTAACAACACTAGGTGGTTCTGGATACATACCACTACACAAGTTACAGAGGCTGCACATATTATAGAGGCCGCATTACAATTTTTCAGACTGTAGCCCATGGAGCAGGATCAGACAGAAGAGCTCCTGCCAGTTCTGTGCATCCAAATGCATCATAGAGGTAACCTCAGATTGAAATTTGGGGTTTGGTCATATTCTCACCCCAACTCCCTGCTTTCAGCCTATCTTTATAGGCTCCAAACCAGGATTTCAAGTCCAAACCCTGGCTAAACTTAGGCAAAGTCCACAGCCAAACTTTGATCTAAGTTGGAACCTGAACTTTACTCTTCTGGCTCATCTTTGCTTCTGCCTTGGGTCAACCCAGGTAGAGTTATGAATGCACTAGGATCCAATCTAGCCTGTGGTATGGAAGCCAGGTGAAATTTATCCATGTTATTCATTCAGTGTGGAAACTTCAAGCAGCCCTCAAAGGTTGTAAACCACATGAATCAAGAGGGGGAAAGAAGTTCCCACTAGCCTTGCAGATTGAAAGCACCACCTCACAAAGTGTTGGTAGATCATGAAGACACTTCTGTCTCTCACAGATTTTAACAAGTGTTATCTATCACAGGAGAGGGAATAGACTTAAGGATACATTTTGTCTCTCTGCTTGGCCAGTACAAGATTATTCCCTATGGTGTACTCTCCAGAGCTCCCTACCTGCTTTCCGGGGACAGTCCACCCCTGTAAATGCCTTACGGATGCAACATTTATGTCTGGAGATAATTTAGGAGGGATTGAATTTGACAAGCCAGGTGCTCAGTGTGGGGGCTGAGTATAGCCAGATGGGGTTATAGGCACTTCAACCGATGGAGTAGAATTAGGCACAGAAGCGTATTGGTTGAAGTTAAAAAAAAACTTTACTTACAAAGCTGCAGTACAGGGACTTGCATCGATGTACGCAGCGTAGGTACCTTCCGTATAAGCTGCAAACCGGGTGACACACCAATGTTTTCCGAGCATGCAGGGTACATCGGGATGAACGGCAACAGGGAGTTGTTGATGGGTGATCAGGCCTCCAAGTTTGCTCTGAGATGCACGTGGAACTCTTTTCCGACGTACATGTGGAGTTCTCCGACTTGGGTGGAAACTGTCCTAGCTTTTATACAGCTAGCGAGCCAACTGCTAGTTGCCAGGTAGGAATAATTTATGACAAGCCAATAGGTAGCATGTATGCAAACAATGCAATTGCAAACTTTGGCAGGGATTGATCACTGCACCAAGGTTTTTCCCGCCGTATCGGGGGACTTTTGCACCAAGGAATTGCGCCATGCCTGGGAAATGCTGCTGTGCCAAGGCACTTTTAATCACTGAGCACATACACTCAGCTGCTAATCACACTAGCTCCACTGGCTCCATAGAAACCACAGTAAGGTTTCATTAGTATACAACAGCAAGGACACTATCTACAACTATGAAATTAAGTGTGCAGGCCCATGTGAA
This sequence comes from Caiman crocodilus, assembly GCA_030014935.1. NCBI lineage: Eukaryota > Metazoa > Chordata > Crocodylia > Alligatoridae > Caiman > Caiman crocodilus. The sequence goes on from JAGPOW010001543.1 coordinate 50,591,219, forward strand.
GCGGCTAGTATTCACTTTAGATTCAGCTTATTCAGGGGGACAGTGATTCGAATCACTGTCCCAAATTGATTAGGCCAAATCTGATTTGGAGATTTGGGTGCTGCTGAATCAGCCAAATATCCAAATCACACAGGCCCTAATGCCTGCCCACCCCAGCTCCTGGCACTTGCGGGGGGAAAGAGCCCCCACTCCGCAGCTGCTGCCCAGCAGTGGGGGATAATCCCTACTGTCCCCAACTGCCCCACATCACATGGGGGGCTCTGCCACAAGCTCCCTAACCCCCATCCAATCTTGCAGCCCCTCCATGGCTGCTCCACCCACCCCAGCTCTCAGCCCTTTATGAAAAAGGGAAATAAAACCCAGGCTCACTGGCTCCTGCCCGGCAGGGAGTGGGGGGGCAATCCCCACTGTGCAAGGGGCTCTGCCACAAGCCTCTAGAAGCCCCAAGGCCACTGCAGCAGCTGGTAAGGCCAGGGGTTTTTGTTTGTGTTTAAAGCAGCCATGGGTTGGGGGGGAGGGGGGCTGAGAGAGTGAGCAGGGGTTGTCAGGGGGCTGGGGGAGCAGGCAAAGGATGAGGCCTGGCAAAGGTCCCCCATGGTCCCCTCTGTCCTCCTCCTCCAGTCCCCCTCCCCCACCTCCTACTTACCACCCCGGAGTCCAGGTCCAGCTCCCTACTGCAGCAGGCAGGGACTGCTTGAGTTGATGAAGCTCTCCAAATAGATTCAGGGAGCTTCAAAATGAATTCAGACCTTTTAATGGTTCCTTATTCGATTCAGATTCAGAGATTTGGCAACCAAATAGAGCCAAATCTTCTCCAAATCAAATCAGCACCTAAAGCTTCGCACAACTCTAGTAGATAGGCCTAGCTTGTGGGGTCTGTCCTCCTTTTGTTTGACAGACATAAGCCCCTGACTTCTTCCCCAATTCTTTCAGCAAAATGGCATAACTAGGGCAGGGTGAGTGGGACACTGATGTAGGTGGGAAGGAAATGGAAAAAAAAGCAGCTGTTTCTGGCAGCCACACAATAGCAATTGAGATAGCTGCAGCAACACAAGTTGCTGCTGCACCTGTCCCCTGGGTGCCTCAATGCTTTCTTATGCTTCTGGTTAAGCTGTGCTCCAGTGACCACCTTTCAACTAGTTTGCAGATGCGAAAGAGAAACAGCAATGTTGGTTTTTGGGGTTTTTTTTGTTTTGTTTTTTTTTTACTCTGACACTAATGGCAGAAGTGATGATGAACTCACCCTGTCTGGAAGATTCAGTCTAGCATGCTATTAAGTAACTAGTTTCCTCTCCCATCCAATTGTTCCCCAATCACATTTTTTACTATGAAAACATCTCCTCCCCTCAACCCCCAAACAAAAGCTGGCACTATTCATTCTGAGCATATGCAGCATAATTATGGTGAGGTCTAAGGGACACTGCAAGGAAGGTAGTAAGCATCTGATGTGCCACTTCTTACATGGCCACAAACACCAAGAAAACCCATCAAACAAGGAGAAGCCCACTTACACATGTGGCCCCTGATCAACACCATGCCTTCCAACTTTCACTTTCATTCTCCATCCCAAAACATGCCCCTGCCTCAAGACACAAAGACTTCGTCTTCAGTATATAACAGGGGCAGGCCATTATTTCGAGTGGAGGGCCACATACTGAGTTTTAGCAAGCCATTGAGGGCTACATGACAGGGGCAGATAAATATTAACTTTTCTAAATTTTTTTTAGGGGCCCCACAGGCAAGACAGAATGGCTTAGTGGGCTGCATCTGGCCTGTTGGCCACATTTTGCCCACTCCTGGTGTATAGACAACCTCCCCCTCCTCCCACATTCCCCTTAGTTTGAATTCATCCCTGGCCTCATGTATGCCTTTAACAGTTTGCTAGATTACTGACTGCAACTAAAATAACAAAGCTACCAAAGAAGAGGGTGAACAAATCAGACATTCTGCATCAATTAGGGCTAAAATGGAGAACAGGGAACAAAAAGTGAATGGACAATAGGGAAGCAGAGATGCCACAGCCCAAAATACAATCTACTGTGTGCAAATTGTCCTTAGGAGGCCAGGTGCTGAGCCAACAACAGCAACAGCCTTCATGTAAGAAGACAGGCAGATGAAAAGAGCTATTTAAACAAGCACTATGGGGAGGCCCCAGGGGAACTGCATCCACTCAGCTCCCTCAGTCTCCAGAGGAGATCTGGAAACAGTTTCCCCTTCACTGAGTCCTTTTGGGCAGGTTAGCATGTGGCTGAAGACCAGCAACACTGCCAAGCTGGACCGGGTCTGCTCTTCTAGGCCTTTCCAAGTAAAGGAATCCATTAATTTAACTGTTAATTAGTGACACATATGGATTTACACAATTACAGTCTGTTAATTGCTTATTATAAGTGAGATAGACTAATTGGGTAGAACTGGTATGCTGTAACTCTTCCATTGCCTGCTGCAGGTACAACAAGCACTGGGAAGTCTGTGCAAAGTCAGTAGCCTGCACTGCTACAAAAGAGGTCTTAAAGGAAAATCTAGGCTCTGCTTCACAATATTGTTTCACCGTGTAGTGTGGTGAGACCAAGGGCCAGCACTTCATATGTTCTGCTTCTGCCACCTGCATAACCTAATACAAAGGCACTTCAATTTTTTTTGTAAGATATTTAGGCACCTGAAAGAAGTACCTTCAGTAGGAGATGGGTACCTGAACATTTTTGGAACTTGTGGCATAATCCTTAGATTTTTAGATGCAGGCCTTGAATCTTGAGTATCCAACTGCAGATGCCTGGAAGCTGATTTCCCAGAGAACTAAGTGATCAGATGCAACTTTTAAGCTACCTACTCATTCTGCCCCCCTGAGAAATGGAGGTGAAGATCAGCATTAAGGCCATCAGAGGCTAGATGTTCTGCTCACTTGCCCTGATGTAGGAAAGTTAGGAGAAACTCAGTTGGCATTTAAAGTTTCACTGGCATCAATCTTGTGTCAGTGAGAAGAGACTCTAACCCCCTCACCACCATGTAGTTAAAAAGTAAGGCATCTTATCTTGCTGGCACATGCTTCGTTCCCTCTATTACTGGCCATATGACATTATTTTCAAAGTGAACTGTACCTAACCAAAATCCAGAGAAATAAAGTCAACTAAAGTCCCTCACCCACTGTGGTATGCAGCATGGTAAAGCTAAGCTGAGGGAAGGATAGAGGCACTATATATATTCCACAGCTTTAATACAGTCCCCAATCCTTTTGTCTTTCTGGATCTACTTCTTTATCATATCATTCTTCACCCAGACTAGGAATCTGGAGAAGTAGATAATTATGCTAGAAGTAATAGGCTTAAAGTGGTCTGTGGGATTGGATTGTGACCGAGTGAAAGAAGACTGCCTTCCCAAAACAGATGGGGTAAGGTTGCACTGTGTGGCCTGTGGTATTTGCTAATTATGGAAACAGTGAAGTATGTGCATATGGGCACAGTAAAGGGTATGTATCTGCTTTTGTTTCCTTACTTCCATGGCTTATGTTATGGTTGAAAAGCAGCAGATGGCACACCTGTTTGTGTACCGGTTTCTTAGAGTCCTAAAATGGAATTGAGGGGCAGGTCATGGAGAAAGTAGAAGGAGTAGAGATGCTATTGGAAATTATGTGATCCATCACCAACAACACATGATCTCTTCTGTTATTAGATAAAATATGATAGAAAAGCATCACTCCTAGGGTTTTATGAGCATGCAGCCCCAACAATCAGGTGTTATATGCAACCAAACCACCTCCCATCAAATAGGCCTCTTGTATCCATAATCATCCTTCCCCATCAACTTGGTTTATATTAACAGCACAAACTTTTGCCCATAACTTGAACAATGGCTAAAAGTACTCCTCATTTCAATATTAAAAGCCAATTATGTTGGTTCTATTTTGGATACTTGTCTTTGATAAGTTTATACAGATAATAAGACAACATTTCGGAGTGGTTATGAAAAACAGGCCTAATCAGAGATAAATTGCAACCAGAATTCAATTTCAAAGATTTCCTGTTCAAGAAAAACCAAAAACAAATGAACAAACCCCAAGCACGAAGTGAAGCTAAACTAAAGCTGCATCAAAAATTCAAAGGGCATAAAAAACCATCTCTGAAGTATCACACTCGGTCACCTACTTCAAGAAAAACAGAAACATACATCCCCTCTGACAGCTATTTTGGAATACCATGTTGCTGCTAGAAACCCTTCATAAGCCACTACACACTGGGCCACGCTCAGTGACACTTTTATATCACTCAGGCAGCACAAAGGGGCTGGATTCTGTCCTTCAATGGCCAACAGTTCTCCTGAAAGAGAGTTCTTTGGCACAAAATCACCAGACACCTCTGTACTCTGTAATTTGCAGCCTCTGGGATTCTTCATTATTTACAGATAAAATCTCTATGAAAAGAAAAACACAGTACTGTTGCACTGAACTGTTTCTTACTGCTCTGTGCTTTCCTGAACACACATCTGAAGCTTATATTTGGACTCTCAAATTTACTGCCTTATTGTTTCTAATTAATTAGAGCAGTTTCCCTGCTTCCTGTTGATGGCCTTGTTTTTATACCCTTATGTTCTGTAGTCTTGTCCTTCCCCAGCATTTCAAGGTCAGCCTCACCCCCCCCACCCCAGCCCAGTTAAGGGGCCTTTACCACCCCTGTACAACTAGAAACAGACATTGTTTGTCCCAGAACAGAAAAATGCTGGGATCGGCATGTACACACATAGCCCTTCCAATTGGGGTTTCATGAGCAGTTTAATGCACTGCCATTTTTTCTGCCATTGGTTCAATGATACAGTCCCAAGACAACCATTCATACATATTTTGCAGTATCCTGGGACACACTCTTAGCACTTCTTATCTTGAAAACCTTTTTAGGGTTTGTACTGGATGTCTGAATTATTTCACTTTGTCTTGGGATGAAATGGTTCTCCTGGGACAAATGCAATGTCTGTTTGTAGCCTACTGCTGCAGTTTGCCAGGGAGAAAACAGTTGTTTCCCATGTGTTTTAGTTAAATGCTGTAGTTTAAATCCTCCCTCACTGAAAGCAGTAGGGTTGCACCCATGAAAAAAAAATGACAGCCAAACTCAGCCTCATGCTTTTGATCAGTGTTAAAAGCAAGATTTGTCTGATCATATCAGTAAGCCTTGCTTCTAACACAATGCCTAGAGTAGACCAGCACATGTGAGTTGTCAGAGACCCACAGTGACTCCTTAAAGTCTGAAAAGCAAACTAAACCATAACACTCTTACTGCAGTTTTCTTCCCCTACACATTCACTCCCAGCTATTCACTTAGTGTATATATATATATATATATATATATATATATATATATATATATATATGTGTGTCA
>JAGPOW010001543.1:50605103-50618711 GCA_030014935.1 Caiman crocodilus
TAGACGCAGGGGTTGCTGTGGATGTGGTCTTTCTGGACTTCCGGAAGGCTTTCGACACTGTTTCTCACCCTGTTCTCATCAGAAAGCTGGGAGACTGTTCATATGATACTATGATACTATGATAGAGCCTAGTAAAGCCAGCGGGTACCAAACACCAGCAACTGGACTCAATGTAGTAAAAAAGACATAGGGGCCATGTCCATACAAGCACAGTTATTTGTTTCCCCAAGGATAAGTAGTAGCAGCACACCTTGTGTGCTGGGGCCAGCAACCTTACCTGGGGGCCTCAGGGGGCTGCAGCTGTAGTGCTCCTGTAGCTGGGAGCTGGCCAGCAGCTGGAGGTGGCTCTAGCTGACCAGACTCTGGTTTTGGGTGGTGCACACTACCACCACATGCACCACCCCACTTCTATGCTGTATAGGTTTTTTTGACCCTGGGATCTCCCAGGGTCAACAATGCCCCCATGCTGCAAGGTGCCAATATGTAGTGTGTGGCACTGCAGATAGGTCTGGACACACTTGTCTGGATGTGGCCAGGGAGACTGTCAGGAGTGCAAAAGACAATAAGCCACATGTCAGGTCAGAGCTATGCTGTACAGACTACATGGCTCCAATTGTTAACTCAGAGTATAAGCTATTGATTACAGGCTACATGTGAAAGCCAGGAAAAGATTAAGTGAGCATGATGAATAAGAAAACTTCCTGGGAGGTGGTTTTTGTTTCAGCTATGTTCAAGGAAGCTTGACTGTATATTCCTTCCCAAATAATGATAACACTAAGAAGCACCTGATGGATCTCATTGATTTTGCAGCTCAATAAAGACAGCCTTGCAAGGCCCCAGGTCTGTTACTAAATGCTCAGCCCAAGCAGATTGCATATTCTTCCTGGACACTCACTTTGGCTCGCTACTGATAATGAGATGCTTGCTTGTTGTACCCATACATAAAGAATGAACAATTTGTTGCCCCTAACACTAATCCAGATATCTCTAGCTAAAGGCCTTTCCTTCCATCATCACAACTCAGAGGCACAACTAGCCTTAGCCTTACGTTTGTAACTCCTTTAACACTAGCCACTTTTCCCTATGACTGAATCCTATACCAGTTTCCTCAACCCATATCCAGCTCATTCTTCTCCATAGTTGTTAAGCACTCCTCCTTAATGAGTAACATTTATTTCAGACTATAAATGTTTCCAGCAACTCAGGGCTCAGCATTACAGAAAGACCATTTTGTGCACAGATTCATCTCTCAGCTTGTGGCACTTAAAGCTTCTTAGCAGTTGTGGTAGCAACCACAGACCCTACCTGAGAGCAGGCCCTCCCTGCAGTACCACTTGCAAAGAAACAGCAACAGTACCCTGGAGGAAGAGCTATGAAAACAAACACCACCCACCTGATCCAAACTTGTGCAGAGGCAGAAATTCATCCCTGCCTAAGTCAATCACCTAGTCTAAGAAGCTGTCTCCAATTGCTATATTTATAACCCCTCTTTCCCCTCCCTCATGCCCTCTGATTGGCTCAGCTTTCTAGGTGGGGTGACCTGACCTAACAAACCTGCCAGGCAGATTACCCTTAATGCACCCTTCATACACGGGTTCAGAAGCAGCTCCTGATCATCTCTGGTCCAACTGAATTGCTCTGCCCTCTGAATATGTCCATGTGCAAAGAAGCAATAGTCTAACTAGAATTCACATTTCCTCTCCACTGCTTCTTTCCCTTTCTTTGGGTCAAAGAACATCCTACTGTATAAAGCACATGAATTACATTTGCAACTGGTTAACACTATACTGATCATATTTCTCCACTGCCCTACACCTGGTGCAGCCATTCATATCTGTGAAGAATGGCTGTAAAATGCTACGGTTAGAATGTCAGGTCCAGATTATTAGCTATAACCAACATGTGCCCCATGCATGTAAAATGGGGAAATTATACAAAGGAACCTCTTGCAGTGTCTGATTTGACATTAGTCTTATGCTCTTCATAGTTCAGAGCAGCTTCAGGACTGCTCTAAACTGTTCAGGCCGGCTAGTGCCCCACAGAGCCAGCTTGGTAGAGTTGGTAACTCTTTTGTGTGTCCTGTCCTGGAAGCTGCTAGGGTAATGGTTCTCAACCCTTTTAGACTTGAGGCATCTCTTGTTAAACTCAAGGCACCTTTCAGAAAAATGCCAGCTCTTTATTTTCATTCTTTTTTTGATGACAGAAAAATGATAGAGGAATTCTGTTTCTAGAACTCAGAAAGACCACAGCGGGTCACAATGATTTCAACATTATGAATTCCTAGTTGAAATCTCTAGCTGTATCTTGTGAATCATGTTTGCACACCTAACAGTGCTAACATTGTGTGGCACCCTAAAATTGATCTCAAGGCACATATCACAGGGGACCGAGGGGCCCTGTGCCTGAAGAGTGGAAGAATTGTCAAAGAAGGAGCCCCAGCCATGATTAAAGAGGGCAGCTGTCGGTTGCCAGGGCAACTAATGAGTGACAGCTGGCTGGAAGGGGCAAGGCCTGGCCCTTATAAAGCCAGAAGCTGAGGCCAGGCTGATAGCTGCCTATTGGCAGCTGGAGAAGCAAGAGGAGGGATGTGAGTACTGCAGACTGAAGGATGGCAGTTCTGGGTCATAGGAACAATATTGTTATAACCAGGTGGCCTGTGTTTGTTTTATTAGTGTTTGTACTACACTGGTGGTTTGGGTGAGGCTGTTAGGGTTGGAGGAGGCCTCATAGGAGACCCACAGTGTTGTGGGGATCCTGGTGCTAGTAAGGGTGCAGTTTGCAGGGTGCTTGGACCCCAGCCCCAGGGAGGGGGCAGTATCATCCCAAGTGTGGGTCTGGAGAGCCCCCAGAGAAGGGGAACTACTAGGAAGCCCAGTGTGGGCACAGTGAGCCCCAGAGAGGGGGCAACATTGAAAAACCCAAGTATGGACACTGGGAGCCCCTGATAGAGGGATTTGTTTATTAAGAAGCCCAGTTAGGCACTGCAAGCCCCAGAAAGGGGGCTATCTTAGCAAGAGACCTGAGTTGGGTGTGGGGAGTCCCAGAAAGGGGGCCATCTTATTGGGAGGCCCAAGTTGGGCACAGTGAGCACCAGAGAGGGGGAAGCAAAAGAAGGAAGGCCTGGGAGGAACAGTAAGGGGCCATCTAGTGTTGAGACAATAGTGATTACATCTGGGAGGCTTGGGCTGCAGTACTGGGGAGAAAGGAGCCACAGATATACTGCCCCCTCCACTAGGGGTGCTAAGGGCAGCCTCCTGCTAATTAATTAACATCAAAGATGTGGCAGGTGAGGAGTCCAAGAACAGGTGAGTGGGCCACGGAGAAGGTAGCTCCAAGGAAGCCCCCTTGTTACAGCTCCCCAGGGTGCTATGACACAGGTTGAGGATCACTGTGCTAGGGACTTCTGAGACAGCCAGCTATACTAAGTTCATGCTGCCAGAAAGGCTTCCTATCCTAATGCTGTTACCACCTGATGGGATCTAGTGACTTTTGTGACCTCATATCAACCCAAAGAGGCCAGCTCACAGAAGGAGTCTGATTTACAGCATTAAACTCAATTTTCACTTAATTTTTCAGCTGCAGATTAGAATGCAAGATAAAGGCAAAGAGTTAGGCTCAAAATATATAGAGCTCGCATCTATCCGTCTCAGCCTCTGTGAACAATTATCCTCGGCATTGCTTAACATTTGATGTGTATTCAGTTTTGCTGCAGCACAGTTAATACTGTATCACCAAATATTTTGCACTGATCTGAACCCAAAGGGTCCTTCTTTATTGTCCACCAAAGAATTCTATTATAACATGAGTACCACAGTTGTCTGTTCGCACAATGTATAAGCTGTAACCAGGGATCCTGGTTTTCTGTTTAGTTGAAAATTGGGGATTTTGTTTTTTAAAATTATCCCTAATCCACATTTTTCCATGATCAAAATGAAACAGCACTGTATATTTGTATCTATATACCAGTGGTGGTTCATTTAAATCATGGAAAAATCTGGATTTGGGGTTACTTTTTTCTTAAGCTGAAAATTGGGAGTTTTTTTTAAATTGGAGACAACCAGGATCCCTGGTTGTAACACATGCATTGAGGGCAATGTAAACCTGACAGTGACATGAATTTACAGAATGTTATTCAACAATAAAACAGTGAAATCAGTTGTTTTGTATGAGATGGGTCTGCCACTTGGAAACATTTACAAACCCAAGATGGATCACATCATATAGTTACAGGCATTTGTAAATGGGTTGTTAAGGGTTTATAAACCATTTGCAAGCATCTTAAGTAGTTAGGTCAATAGTTATTCTGATAGTCCAGCCGTTCTGTAGGCTCCTGAAAAGCATGTATAAGCACATCAGCAGAGAAGTGGTTATGATCAACCATTTTATCCCAAACCACTCCTATCTGTAACAACTGCAACTAGAGATGAAAAATTTAGAAATTCACTCGCAAGAAATTCCAACATTTCCTTTTAAACAGGGATGAAAAGTTGGAAATTTCAATATTTGTTGTTGAATGGAAAATCTAAAAAAAATGGATCTGGAAATGTCAGAATGACTGACTATCTGAATAAAACCATCAAAATGGACACTTTCATATTCCCCAAGTATCTTTTTTCAGGTTATTGACCTGATATGAAATGCTTCATTTTGAATCGGAGCAATAGTAAACTGCATTTTTGTATAGTGATGTGCCAGTTCATGGGAATTGTAGCTTGGGGGCTTAGCAATCCTGTTATCACCAGAAGTCCTGATTCCCAGGCCAGACAATCGCCTCCATAATGCAATCAGTCATGTGATATTTTTTTTTTTTTTTTTTTCCTCTTCCCCACTCCAGGAGGCACCACACAGTTTGGTAGGAGGGAAAGCCACATTGTATAATGGGGATGTTGTTATCCAGCAAGTGTATAAAATAGGGAGCTGAATTGTATAACTCCAAAAAGGCAATTAAATAACCCCCCGAGAATTCAAAATTAAACATTTTGTCACTTGAACATAAGAATAACTTGTTTTTTTTAAAGTCCACCTTCCATTTTGTTCACCTGTACTTGACATAACAGATTTCACTTTGATTGTCACAATAGAAACTTCAGTATTTTTGGCAGAAATCAACTTTTTTTTTTTCCACAAAAATCTCCATGTTGAAAAAACTGCATTTTCTATCCAAAAGCTCATCTTGATAGAGATTTCCTGACCATTCTATGTTGCAATCATTTACTAACTTGAAAGGATGACACTCCCCAAACTATATTTTGTAAATTGGAGAATGGCATCCTAGTATCTATTTTTCTTTTTCTTTAAACAAGCATTTTTAATAGCAGCAAGAGAAAACAGACACCCATGCTGAATGCTGCCTCATGCACACATTACTTCTTGTACCTCTCCTCAGTAGTAAGTCAAATTACTCCCATACCTACTGGAGAGTTCAACATAAGGCTACAACTACTTGTTTCTTTCTGAAATTCATATCCTGCGAGTTATCCCCCATAAACACTTTGATCCGTACTTCAGAAGGACATGTAAAAAGTTATGTCATTTCAGAGAACCAAGGACAACAATCACAGTTTGCAATGGCCATATGTAAGGGGACTGTTCAGCCTGTGTGTTACGTCGGCACTTCTTCCATCAGGGTCTGAGACAGGGCAGAGGGTATGGCTTGTCTTTCTGCTTGATGGCAACACATTAATGAAGTTTTGCTTTATATTTTGATAAAGGGGGGTGGGGGGGAAATGACTTACGGAAGTGAGGAAATGAGCCAGTTGTCATGGAGTGGGGAGCCTGGGTACCTGGCTGCATCTTGGGCACATGTCCTTTTTTTTTCTCCCTAGCTGACTAAAGTGGGAGAGGAACTTTGGAATCTAGTCTTCCTGACACAGAGGATGCTGGGGCATGGGAGGGAGATGGGTGGAAAAGGGAGTGGGCAGCCTGTTTGCACATTATAACCTAAATCCTAACAGTCTGTCCCAAGTTACAAATTCACCTCTCAGACCTTGACCTGGAGCAGTGTTTCATTGTGTGTGTATGTGTAAGCATGTGCACAGATGTACATGTTTGGTTTGTTTTTCAAAAGCAGCACGTGTTGCAATGTGGTGTTATCCATGCTGCTATACAAACGAGCCTTAGGAAGGGAGGGAGGACTTTCTGGCAGGAGGAGGAAACGGGGTCATAAGTGGTTTTAAAACTGTAACACTGAGGTGGAGGGAGGGTTTGGGTGTTTGCTGCTTTCAAACAAGTTTTCATTTCTAACTGCATCTATTAACAGGATAAAAGCAAGAGAATGACCTTCAGTTAGACAATGAGCAGCACGGGATCATCTCCACACTGTGTGGCTTCTCCCCCAACTGTGTCCTAGTGTCTGTCCTTTGAACTTTACCGTAGGTCCATGCGCTATAGAGTCTGATTTCCATTTCTTTTTATCCCCCCTCCTCTCTTTTTTTTTTTTTTTTTTTTGTCAGCCTCTGTCTCTCCTTTTTCTATCAGAGTACACATTCTTTGCCTAACAAGGTGATTTTTCTGCGGGGGCAGAATTTTGTTTTGCAGTCATACCTAACTTGTATTGGATATTTCTCTGTTAAATCCTACTGGAGACTGGTCAAGGCCCAAAGGTGTAATGATGAGGTTGGGCACCCAGGCAGTGGCAACAACCATTTCCCACCTCCACATCAGTGCCTGGGACAGCTGCCTGGTCATGCTGCCCTGTTTACACTACTCCCATGGGAAACTTACCTCGGTGTAGCTAAATGAAGCTGGGAGAGATGGTTAGCAATTTTAGTCTGGAGTCAGGCAGAAAGTAGGGCAGTAGTACCTTCAGCACAAGGGAGGTGGGGATGACCATCCTGGGCACCAAAGCGAAAGGGTTCCAACAGGTTCCACTGCCCAGCTGGGGCAAGGTGCAGGACAGAACCGCAGCCAGCTTATTTGCAGGGGGTGCGGGGACAAGGGGAGGGCAACTCCTACCACTGCATGCACTTCTGGGCAAAAATGGAAGAGCATGTCCCCCACAGATCTGTGCATGGGATGAGGGCAGGCAACTGTTGCAGGCTTTGCCACAGGCACCAAACAATTATTATGGCATTGGGTACCTTGGAGACCAACTGGTTCAGAGAATAAGTGAAGATGATGAGTTGAGATGACAAGGGGGGGCAACACTATTCCCCTTCCCATGAGTTTGGCCTTGATTAACTGAGGTAAGAACTACAATTGAATGCTTCAGTAAGAAAGCTACCATGGCACCATCACCTTTATTTTTATGGCAATGAAGACAGAAGCTTGTTAATTTTTGTCTCTTTGTTTGCCTATCGATATTCTTCTGTTACACTGTCTTCCATGCACATGCCTCTGTATCTGTGTTTCCCCCTCTTGTTTTGGCTTTAATCAGAGCTGGCAAAAGTGGTTATGTATAAGGCAACATCCTCTTCTCTAGTCTACTCAGCTGCTTACAAATCTCGGGTGTTCTCAGCTCCTCCAGCTTCCATTGATATCAGCAGGGGCTGTTAAGTCTAGGAAGGGCAGCCAATTACATTGCAGGAATATTGTGGGCAATGCTGACATGCTTTGTCATTCCAGAGTTAAAGTATACAGTATAACCTCATGAATCCAGCATGCTCAGGACTGCGCACCTGCTGGAAATATGAAAATTATGGATTTTTAAAACTGGAGCGGTAGTTGGTCCCAGAGTGGCAGGGAGGGGATGGGGGATAGCAGTGGCCAGTCCTGGAGTAGTGGCTGTATTCAGAGCAGTGGCGCAGGGTGGTGGATGGCGGCAGCAGCCACCGTGTGCAAGCTTCCCCCTCTGCTGCTCCAGGGCTGGCTGTTGCTACTCCTCAATGGAGTGCAGTTTTAAAAAGTGCCTGATTTTTCAATAATTCCAGATTTCTGATATCCGGTATTATGAGGTTATAGTGTACTACGAATAACTCGGCTGCAAGCATTTTGTCCATGTGACTGTATTGTTCTGCATGGCAGCAAAATCAATAGGTCTAGAGTACAAAACCATTTGAAGTTATTTGGCAGGAGGTTGCAAGTGGGGGTCCACAGAGGTCTGTTCTGGGTGTCCAGTGCTTTTAACATATTTACTAGTGACCTGGATGCAAGAAAAGAGCTATTAAGTTTGAAGATGACACAAAATGGGAAGGGGAAGCAAATCCTCTGGAGGACAGGATAGGCTGCATCAGTATGTTTGTCCAATATGGGCCATGTGTTCTAGAGTCCTGCTTAATGTTGGCTGTATTTAACTTCACAGTTAGTTTTCATTCCTGACTACATGCTGCTTTTGGCACCAGTTTAATGATAGACAAGTTATTTAATGAGGTTTCTGTGTATGCAAATGTCAGATAAGGAGGTTTTTTTTCCTCCCCCATGCTGATGGGTTGGTGGGGGGGAATCTCATTTTATATTTGAGTAAATACAGTAGATTTTGACTGTGGAGAAGCAGATGTTAAGTTAAACCTCAGGGAAAAAACTCCCTACTTGTAAGAGCAGTAAGCCAATGAAACAAGCTTTGAAGGGAAGTTGCAGAATCTCCTTTTCAAAAAGACTGGATATGCATTGTCTAGGATGCTTTAGGAAAAGTGCATCCTGTATTCATGCAGGGGGTTGGATTAGATGACCCCTAAGGTCTTGTCCAACCTTTGAACTCTATTCTTAAGGGTCTTGAGTGAACACTATCCCAGTGCCATAATCTCCCAAACACTGTGTCAAACAGTATGCTGAATTCATAGTAGATTTTTGTTTTTTAATAAGCAGAAGTAGTGTGGCAAAATTTGCTATACATCATGAATACTGTAAAAGCAGTACTTTTGAATGTGTATCAAATCCAGGCAAGATCATTTTACAAATTGTGCAATTACACACTTGAAAGTCAGAAAATGAAAGAGTGAAGTTCGTAGGTTCAACTTCTCTCTGTACAGATGTACTGCAAGTCAATAGTGCTGCAAACCCATACCACCTATGGAAGATTCTAATGATGCAGTATATATTGAGCCACCAAGGACCTGTATGCTAGCTTTGGGCAGTACATGGCCTCTGGTAAATAATGGTAAGAGAGCTAGAATTCAAGTTATGTGGAGCCCTGTTTGATTGTAGTTGTAGCTATTTTCTTTTGTAAAGGTTCATCATACAAGACAGACCGTGAGTCTTTTATATCATGGCAAAACTCAGTGGGAATTTCAGTTATTCAGTAGTTCTGAAAAATCAGTCTTTCATTTACCGGTATTAACTGAGACATAGAATATCAATAACTTTATTTTCTGGTTTAGATACACATGTAGAGAACTTTGTACTACTGTATGATAACCAATGTAAGTAACAAGTATAGTCCATGAACACTCATAATATGAATGCATACAGTTAAATGAAAGCAGAGTAAGTATTACAGATGAAACGCAGTAAATTAGGCTAATGATGGACAGTATTGTAGGCTTTTCTATATGTAGGGTGAGGATTTACAGTGACACAAGGGGAATTATTTTAACATGCACAATAAAGAATCCCACTTCTTAGCTCTATCAGCTTGATCCTGCTCTAAACAGATGTGGCAGGCAATAATGAGGCACAAGTTACTAAAGAGTTAATTTCTCCCAGCAACCCAGATTTGCAATTGTCCTTTTGAGGGAAATTAGGGAAGACAATGTGCAAAAGGATAAAAGCAATAAGATAACATGGGACATGATAATCCTGCATGATGGTAGATTTGCAGCAATAATCTATCTATTTAATCTAATAATACAGAATTTGCTCCAGATGTCCCTGGAATATGCCAGGCAGACACCGGATTTAGCAATACTTAAATTTAGAAATATTATTGTATAAACAAATGAGAAGCCTTAAATATTTATAGACCAGGTGGCAATAAAACCATATTCAATTGTTGATTGCCTGTATCCATTTGAAATGCTGTTGCAAAGATAATTTTTCTGTTCATGGCTTTGACCATGTTACTCCTCTCTTTGCATCTCTCCACTGTCTTTCCTTCCTCCATTACACCAATACAATGACATAGCTCTACTTGCAACACTCTTTATAGCCTATCCTTTTACTACCTATTATCTATCGTACACTGTCAGGAGGTATATACCAATCCCATGAGTGTTACATCTTGGAACTTGCTGTAGAGTTACTCTGAGAGAAATTTCATGAATGTAAAATACATTCATGTACAAAATGGGTATAAATTTCATGGATGTAAATGTCATGTGTCCAGGTTCTTTATTGATTAAGGACAATGACTCTTTGTTCTTAATGTCTCGTACTTCTCCTGCTCCCACAATATCTGAGCACATACGAAGGCTTTGACTTTTCAGCTTCAGGACATACTAGCAGAATCTCCCTTTATAGAATTTAAAGGGAGAAGGGCAGTGTTATCACTGAATGTGAGAAGAAGTTGATGCCCCCTCCCTTCTTATCCCCCCCCCAGCTATGTTAGCAAGGGACCTTGGTGGCAGGGGAGGGCATCGCGTTCACCTTAAGCATTAAGTAGGGCTCAAAAGACATTGCTTAAATGACATCATTGTAAACCTAGACTGAAATCATTGGCTTTAAATGGAGTTACTTCAGTCACACCAGTGTGGGAGCATAATATGGCTCGTATGTATAGCCTGGGGTTGGGACTGAAGTACTCCTGCATACTAATTTTGGATCCTCCTGAAAAGAGAACAAACCACGAGTAGTACATTGGGCATGAATGGGCACATCTACACAAGACGTTTATTGTAGAGCTAACTAATTAGATCCAGCAATTAGATGGTACTGGGGGGGAGGAAATGACTAATTAGATCATAGCAAGGGGGGCAAGTAGGGTGACAACAGGTGTTGCCCAGCTGGGGTTGGGTGTGGGGTCTGGGATGGAGCAGCAAGCAGCTTGTTTGGCAGTGTGGGAATGGGGGAAGGACAGCTCCCTCTGCTGCATGCACTCCTGGGCAAGCATGAGGGCATGTGCTTTCTGGATCTGTGTGTGGGGTAAGGGCAGGCTGCCCTGGGCATAAAACATTGTTGCTATGGCACTGATTAGATCTGCAGTAAAGTCTCAGCATCTGCACATGCAGCCCTGTTAGACTGGAGTAAACTAACAAATGCTCCCATAGGATAGTATTTGTCAGTACAAGTACTATCCTACAGCAGTATTATTTAGTGTGCAGCAGTGCACATGTAGATGTTGACAGGGCTGGCTGGGGCATGAGAGTGTATCAGTGTACAGGCTGCCTGCCAGCTAGCCTTACACAGGAGCATGCCCATACCCCAGCCAGCCCCTCTGCAGCATGTTGAGCTGAGTCGGAGCATCCTGGGCTGGCAGGCTGGCCGCTCCAGACCCCCTGTCAACTGGGGCTGCTCCTAGCTAGCTCAACATGCTGCAGTCCCCAGGCACACATACAAACAGCATGTCCAGGAGCAATAAACTGTGCCATGAATTGTTCCCAAGATTATTCAGGCATGCTAGTTGTGCATGTAGATGTGCCCACTGCATAGCTGTGTACCTGCCTGGCCAGTGCACAGCCTACTGAGAATGTGTTCAGTATAGGTACATATGCATCTATGGTGTACAGGTAATAGGATTTCACAGTCTAAGTGCCAAAAAGGTCACTTATACAGCTGGGAAACTTTCATTTAGGCATGCAAAGAGCAATAGAATTCCACCCTGTCTCTCCCACACAAGTGAGATAGGGATTAACATTTAGGAAAGAGGTGCTTTGCAATTAAATGCTGACAATTATCACCCATGGCATCAGCAGTGAGCTTGCTGTCCTATTATCAAAGGGCATCCATAGGAACAAGCTCTCCATAGTCTTTCCTCTCATCTCTTAGAAAAAAACAATAATGCCAGGTTCTTCAATAGCACGTTTCATCAGGAGATTTCAAAGCACTTTAAAAATGAAAGTCAATGTCATGATCAGTTTTACAGATGGGGAAACTAAAGCACAGGGAGACAAAGTGGTTTGTCTGAGGCCACCCAGCAGGCAAAAGCTTGTTACTTTTGGTTATGCAAGGCTCTTGCTGCTGGGACAACTGCTGCTGCCAAGAAAAGTTTGATTCTTTTGATGGTTTTCACTTGGAGGAGTGTCCTCAGGCAGAACTGCTCTCTGGGAATTTCATACTGATGATGAGCTGAAACGTCTGAAAAATTAATCTTCTACATGCTGTTTATGACCATCTTTGTTCCAGGCCAGGCATGAATAGAAATAAAACAAGTTGCACTTGGACTATGCACAGGCTTGTGCCAATGATTTCCTCTCTACTGAGAAGCCAACCTATAAGCTCACAGAACCTGTTCCCATGTGGCAGGAAGATGATTTTACAAAAATCCTTTCCAGTTTACAAGAATATAATCAAAACTTAGACCTGCCTTAGTGTATGCATATTAAGAAAAGAAACTGGCTAAACTAAAATAGCTCACTGACCTAATTCGATGCTCCAGTGAAAAACAAACAGTAGCAAGAGTCCATTACAACTCTTCCAGGGTTTATACAAATAGAGAGAGAGAGTGTGTATATTTCAAAACAAAATCTCTATCTTGATAGTAGGACAGCTCTTCTGAAGGTATAATACCAGGGAAATCGGTGGAGTTCTACTGATTTTTATACCAGCTGACAAATCTGATTTTTTACCTTTTTAATCATTTTGGCTACAAAAGGAGAATTTAGGGCCTTGGCCTCATATGACTCATCAACAGTTCTAAAGATTTTTGTGCGCATGTTAACAATTTCATCTGGCAGCATTTGAAACAATCTTGTCACCACGTAAAGGAGCTGCTTCTGAATTTAATGCAGCCAAATTGAATGAATGCCGCTTATGGGCTGAAGAAAAGAGTGATCTGTATTTGACTTGTTTGGAGCACTTGCATGACTTCATTGAGGAAGACATTTGTTTTTTAAGTAATTATGGCTCTTTTACAATGGACATCTCATAAAAAGCTGCTATTTAGGAGGCTGAAAAAGAAAACAGAGTCTGATTCTTAAAGTTTGGAAGTTACTTTATGTTCAAAGTGTGCATTCATTTTAAAACTTGGAAGTTTGATTACTTATAGTGTACCAGAATACTGTAGTCAAATTGGAGGAAAGATGTAGTCTTCTTCCGGAGTGTTAACTGGGTTTCTATGATACTTTACAACACAACACGGCAAAAAACTGTACCAATTGTTTGCAAAAAAGGAAGAAAAGTCTTTCAGACTCTCCCTCATATTAAACAAGGAAAGGAAGACAGTGGGGGAAAAGGAGGCAAAATGCTTAAAAGATGTACTTATTCCCAAAGAAATAATTTACTTCACATAGTTCCAAAAGCACACTGCAAACTGTTCAGGCAAATAGCAGATATTAAATAGAAAGTAACAGAATAAGTATGTGTATTTAATATAGGTATTGTGTGTGTATTTGCATTTAAAAGAGAATGAAATTTGTAAGAGAGCCTGACTTTTTTGAATTTTTCCACTTGTTTCTGTATAATCTTAACTCTTTCCTCTTCAATTTTTGCCTTGCAACAGAATTTTGCTCCCACCGGGACAATTCCACACAAGTCAATGGAGGTTTCATAGTTTCATAGTGTCTAGAGTTGGAAGGGACCTGGGCAGATCATCTAGTCCGACCCCCTGCCTTGGCAGGAAAGAGCACCGGGGTCAGATGA
>JAGPOW010001543.1:50618811-50629710 GCA_030014935.1 Caiman crocodilus
CCGACGGTCCGGGCTCATTGGCTGTCGCAAGGCCTGGCAGTTCAAGGTCTCCTCCGCCCTCATCTTCCCCCTCCCCCGGCGAGCCTAGTTTAAAGCCCGAGGTGTAAAAGTGATGTTGTAGCTGAGATGGTCCAGGCATTATGTGAGAGGCAAGGATTTCTTATGGTAATATCTTTTATTGAACAACCTGTGTGAGTGGGGCAGAGTTAGGCAAACTTTTGAATGCATGATATTTTTCCTTGGGTCACCTGAACAATACAGTTGGTCAAATAAAAATGATATCACCTTCAGGAATACTTGCCTCACTCAAGTTAATGACATTTCAGTTGGTGAAATCTCACTTGTATTAGAAATTAGACCCACCAGGTGAGTTCCCAATGCCATTAAATCCAATGGGAGCTTTACTGTTGCCTCAAGTCGAGCCAGATTTTCACCCCAGCTAGTAAAGGTGCAGGCAAGTTGGCAAGTCCTCATGCACCTGGGTTGAGGTTAGTGTTGGAGCAAGTCCCCTACTTGGAGACTCCTTTGGTTTTAAACTTCATTGCTAGAAAACAAATGTTTGCACTGCTCTGAACAACTGCAGGAAAACAAAGCAATTTCTCCTCCTGCTTTTGAGTGCGTTTGCTTTGTTCCAGCTCTGTGTGTCCCTAATAGTTTCTGTACAGGCAGATGGGGCTTCACTGATATTAAAAGCCTCCATATGTCAAGCTGCTCCTGTTTCAAAGTGATGCTTTTATTTGAGATGAGGGAGTTTGAAAGCATTGCATTCCTAAAGGTCATATGGGGGGGGGGGGAAGGACAACAAATTGGTTGTTATGGGAACCAGAGAGCTTAACAGTCTAGTCCCTTCTCACTAACATGCAAAAACCTTCTGGGCTTGGAAATTACACAGAGCAGGAAAGCTTCAACCATCCCTACTCAAGAGGTGCCCAATCAACTCTGTGAAAGCTGTGGCTGGTGACTCTTTACAGCAGCAGGATCTTGGCTTTCTGCTTATTGTTTTTGAAGTTCATTAAATGAGAGCAATGTGAGACTCCAGAGCTTGGTTTGTAGGAGCTCACATGACCTTCCCTGCCATTTTGATCATGAAACTAAAGCAAATTTCAGAGAATACAGACTTGGCTTTGCCTGAAGCCAGTGTGTTTTGCTCATTTTCCAGACCAAGTCATAAGTGAACCCAGGCTCACCTGAGTCCCCCCACAGCTCACAGGA
The DNA here is from genome assembly GCA_030014935.1 of Caiman crocodilus. Classification (NCBI taxonomy): domain Eukaryota; kingdom Metazoa; phylum Chordata; order Crocodylia; family Alligatoridae; genus Caiman; species Caiman crocodilus. Next base: position 50,620,024 of record JAGPOW010001543.1, read on the forward strand.
TGTTTGTGTCATAGGTCAGCAATAGGTTTTGAAACCTGGAATTTCTGTGCTGAAAACATGCCTCTACCATTTGAGCTGAAAGCATAACTTGCTCAGCTGTCAGCTACAGTAGGCTCTTGTCTTTATATGGCCTAATGACGATGGAAGGGAGGAAAAAGACCCCTCATTCTTTCCTCCTGCAATCACTTCTGTGCTTCTCATGTATATGAAGGGCTGCATCCTCTCAGGCTCTCAACTTCAGTATACAGATGGAAAAGCCCATCAACAGGGGAATTGTATCTCCATGCCTTGATGGACAAGATAATCAAAACAATTTCTTCCCTCCTCCACAGCATCCCCACCACCACATGTATTTCAAGGATTTTGTAGTATGAACAGGGAGAGCGCTCAAATGTTTTCTTCACATACACTGGCCACTGTGACCTGAACCACAGGACCTCCTCTTTTGACAGGTATGAGGGCCTATAGCTTCTGCAGGCCTGGAATCGTAGAATGGAACCAAATGTTATGGTCACTGGGAGAGTAGCACATATCTGTTTACAAGCACATCACAAAAATGAAGGGGGCAGCAGAGCAGAGGTGGGGATCCCATCACAGAAATCAAGGAGAAGAACGAGCCAATGGGAAATGAAGGTACATAGAAAACAGAACTCTTTCAAACACCTAAAGGGCCCAGTGTTTTGTTTTGTTTTTTCCCTACTGGAAGAAAGTGTTAGTATTATCTTTACTCAAATCGCACCCAGAAATTCAGACAACATAACTGTTAGGTATAAGTGACACTTCAAAAGAATGACCTTTAAAATTACCATCATTACTTTTCAGAATTGTCATCCTGTTGAGATAAATGGGGGCAGTCAGTCTGCAATAGGTAGGTAGCACCGCATTTGGTCAAATTTAGGCACAACCATGAGAGTTTCAGTCAAAAGTTCATTCTGTACAGAAATTAAGTAGACCACCAAGAAGAGCAGTGGTACTCTGAAATGATGCATTTCCCTGCAATCCATTATTCAGCCACTAGAGTAATTGCTGTTTATTGTGAAAAGTTTTACATATGGTATGGTGCCTGGATGCAAAGGGACTAATTGGAAAGTCAAGCTGGGTAAACCATGTGCTTTGCCAGTAACTGTAGTTTCCTTTCCTGAACATCCCCTATTTGATAAAATCAGTCATTCCCTATGCCATGATGCACATTATCAGCCACTCTATCAGCTGGGCATTCATCCCTTTAATTGGCTAACCTGGCCTTTTCCACCAACAATGACCTCACTGTAGATGTATTTAATTTTTTTTTTTCTTGTGAGTTCAAGTTTCATCCTAGCAATTCCACTGGGAAAGTTTTGTTTAACTTGTTGCCCAAGTCTGTTCCCCATATGTGCAGGCAGGACTTTTGGAATATCATGTTTTAGATGGAGAGGCTAACACATTTCACCAAGAACTTCCCAGTGCTCCTTGTGGATCCTACAGACAGTCATCCCTAAACTTATATGATGTTATGAGAGGGGATTGGCTACTGGACATTTGCAGGAAGTTTGGAAGAAAAGGCCTTCGTTGACAGATGTCCCAGGCAAAAGGAAGCTGCATCTAGGGTGTAGGGGTTGACCAAGTGGTAGGCAATCAGCCTGAGCAGATCTTGCTAATCTGGGAATTTACCACAGTGGAATTCAAAGTCAAAGCTGGGTATCAGTCCAAATCTAGGGTATCAAGCCAAGGGTCAAGATGAGATCATGGTCAGAGAAAGGAGTTAATCAAGGTCAAGAGATTGAAGACATAAATGGAAAAAAGCTCAACAGTCCAAGACAGCAAGACACAGAAATACTGTTGCTTGGATAAGACCCTACAGGAAGTGGGAGGGTTTTTTAGCCAACCATCAAGGATTTGTGACTCCGTTTGGTCTGCCCAGGTCACCTGGTCCCCTACTGGGAACTTCATGAGAGGGCCCAGGCTGAGTTGGGAGAGTTTGGTGTGGTGCTATGGTCTAGGCTTCTGTCTGAGGTTGCAGAAGATTTGGCTTCAAACCCTGAAGGTCTCTGACACAAGGAATACAGAAGTTGTTAATACAGAAGGCCTACTTTCACTAGCTCCTGAATTAACCCATATAAAGAGATACCCAGAGACCTGTTCTGATATACCTAGAAAACCAGTGTTTTGTTCTCCGGGTATGAAATGAGCCTGATCTGTGGAAAACAGCCGATGTTAAAGAGGAAGAAAATGTGTACAGTAGAAGTTAAACTGGTGATGATTAATCATAAGCCACTGTGTGGCATGAAGACCCAGAACAACAGAAACCCAGTTCTGACTGAACTTTGGGGTCCTATGCATTAAATGGGCCTGTATTGTGGTGACCAGCATGGTTGTATTGAAGTAGATTTCATTTGAGGGCATCAGTAATGCTTCTGAAGTGTTAATAAAATACATCTCTAACTGAACAATAACCAGATATTCTTCCAGGATATGAGTAGGAGGAGGTGTCATCCTGGATTAAATCTCTTTGGCCATGGGTGTCAAACTCACCTCCTGTCCTAAGCTAGATCCAGACTGTGGCACATGGAGACAGTAGCAACAGCTCCAACCCAGGGCATGCAGCTCCAGCTCTGGCTGTAGCTTTGGCCCAGGGCAGCAGCTCCAGCTCCTGGCCCTGGCCTCCACTTGGAGCATGCAGTGGCAGAGGAGGTAGGGCAAGTGATGTATCTCATGATAGGTTAAGTGGAGCTAAATCAACCCTTGCTTGCCTTCCTGCCACCAAGGGTCAGATAGAATATCTCTGCATGCTAGGTCTGTATGCAGCCCATACATTTAGCACCCTTGTCTTAGGGGTTTAGAGGTGTCTCTGTCGTGCTTATTAAATAACAGATGAAATGCTTTCTGTTATGGCTCAGCATACAATTCTTCATACAAGTCTTCACACAAACATAAATCTAAGGATAAGGGACTTTAGGTGCACTTGAAGTTACAAATGTCCAATCAGAACTGCAGTCTAGCAGAATAGCATCAAGCAAGATCAAATGCTGAATTCTGGGTTAGAGCACTTAAGTGTGACTGACTAGGATAGGCAGCTAGTCAAACTATAGACCATAGAGCAGTATTCAGCCTAGCTGGTGTTTTAGCATCTCAGTGGGGCAGCAATCAAGAGATAAGCAGTAGGGCTGTGCAAAATTTCAGCAGCTGTTTCATTTCGAAGGTGTTTTGGCCCATTTCAGCACCCAAAACACTGAATCTGAAATGAAACAGAATATACAGAGTCAGAAGTAAAACAGTTTTGTAGACTTGACTTGGCACCTGAAATTCAAGAGCAATCTACCCATTGAAATAACACATAAAGCATCAATTCTTCAGAATGCCATTTGGTCATAAATATATCAGTGACATTTCGAACAGCAAACAATGATCTAACCTGCATTTTAAGAACTGAAGGCAAATTCCTGTACAGTGAGGACTTTGTTTCTTTTCATAAAACATGGGGGAGAGGAACAGCTATTGGAATGAAAAAGATTCTTACGCTTAAGAAATCAAGGATTAAAGCTGCAGGAGAGAAGTGCCAGTTTGCAAGGAGCTGCATCACTTTCATAGGATATACAATCAGTGGGTGGGGACTGAAGCCTCAATCCAAGAGACTGAATGGTTTTAAGTACTGGAAACTTCCACAAGCCTGAAGGAGCTATAGTCATCTGCAGGCCTTTAGATTTGTACAGAATTTCAGCATGGGTATCACAGGCATAACAGCTACTGGTAATTCAAAGCATCCTTGTCTACAAAGTGGTTAAGTGACTGTAGGAAAGACTGAAACCATATTAGCTTTAGAATTCCAGATACATCACATCCATTCTTGGTGATCTGCAATGCCTCAGAGGCTGCTTTTGGATTTACACTGGAACAAACTGATGCACTCAATGGACACAAAGCACTGGCTTTTTAGAGGTCAAAAAATAAGTGAGAGGGAAACCAGTGATTCAGCTACAGATTTGAAGTGTCTTAGGAAGGATTCAGATCAGTATGTATAGACCACAGTGCCCTGCAGTGGCTGCCAGAAGGATGCCTGTGCAGATGGATACGCAGATTGTCCAAATATACATTCATAATTTACTATAAACAAGAACAAAATGTTCCAAAGCTTTCAGTTAGGTGAGAACACTGAAAATAGGTTAATTTGTGCTTTTGACAGCACAAGGCAGGAAAAACAGGTTAGGATCCTGAATTACTTGCCGTATCCCAGTTAATCATCTGATTTTCTACAAGCAAGTATTAGAATACCTGGCTCCTTCCAGCTGATCTTAACAATGAGAAAATGGCTTACCCTAGCAGGCTTGCTCTTGTTATAGAAGGCTAGACCAAACAGCACCATCAAGTCCAGGCTGTGATGGCTTCCTTTGGTTCAGGTGAGACTGAGTCCTATTTCTCAGAGTCAAAAGAAAATATCCTATTTAAAATTAAGGCTCTCACACTTCATGGTTGTATTTTTACACTTGCAGCTGTAATTTGGGCTTGATGCAATACTTTCTGCTTCTCTCTTCTGACTCTTAGCCCCTTCCATGGAAGGCTACCTCCCAGGACATACACTCTTAATACCACCTACACACTTTGGGTGCTTCTTGTGCTGTCCTGGGTACTGAAAAGTGAGTGAATAAACTGCTTGAAGTGCATTGGTGATGACATCAATGGAGTCCAAGTGCCAGAAGCAAGTGGGTTACCTGCTGTTTCATACACTGTCATTACCTGTGTGAAAGATCGATGCAAGTCCCACTTTCCCATGTTAAAAAGCAAGAGGCATTTACTAGACGAAGTTTTGCCTAAGGCAGCACTACAGTTAGAATAACATGATGGCAGCTGGCTTCAGGTAGCTGCTTCCTATTTTAGGAGTTGTTATGTTTATTAGATGCAATCACTGCACTATTGCATTTGCTAGTCTAGTCACCTTACACAGCTGGTATAGGTCCTAGCCTGTAGCCACCAGAAAAAGTACTTTCCTGATGGTTTCTCCATTCCACTATTTCTTTACTGGGGCTTAGATATCCCTGGAGGTATGTTGAGAACTTTTGGAGGATATGCATGAGGAAGGCATGGGAAAGCAGGAGGAAAAGAGAAAATAAGGAAATGGAAGAAAAAAGGGAAAAGGAAAAATAACATGACAGTGTCTCTTAGGCTGTTGGAGAAGTTACAGTAGAATTTCAAGGATATACAGTGTTACTTCCTTTATTATCCATAATGGATAGCAGTATGCAGCAGCATAGCAAACTTAAAAAGGGGGGTGTCACTTAGAAACACTGCTCTGTTACATTGCTATTTGTAGCATAGATGAATCTACTTTCATATATTCAACTCTGTCTTTCATGATGGTTGACAGTATCATTAGTGTAAAAACAAATTTGCAGTGGCATAGACCTCAGACATGGTCAGTGACTGAAATAGCATAATGACAAAGATAGTCCATGGATCTGGCATACGCCTCAATTATGCTACTGAGTCCTCTGCTACAGGTTACATGTATTATGCAATTGACTGGTTAACCACACAATAAATTTAAACCAACTACATGTACAAAGTACTTATCACACTATAAAAATTACTATCCAGCTATAAAAACAGCCAACTAGCTATACAGTGTGTGAAAATATGTAACAGCTCTATAGCTGGTTTCTATCCATCTTTAATTTGAACATGTAGCAGGGCCCTGTGTGCTTAAGCCTGCATGTTAACTGAAAGTAGTAGCATGGGACAGTAGAACAGAGTTTGCTGGTCAAAGCTACTAGTATTGTCAGGTCAGTTGCAAATAATTTCTTTTTGAAAAATGCTAATTGTAGAAGGACCTTGATGTGTTATCTTTTAATAAGAGGAACTGAATCATAGAGAATTAGGGCTGGAAGGGACCTCAGGAGGTCATCTAGCCCAACACCCTGCTCAAAGCAGGACCAGCCCCAACTAGATCATCCCAGCCAAGGCTTTGTCTAGCCAGGTCTTAAAAACTTCCAAGGATGGAGATTCTACAACCTCACTAGGTAACCTGTTCTCCTAGTGAGAACGTTTTTCCTCCTATGTAACCGAAACTTCCCTTGCTGCAGCTTGAGACCATTTCTCCTTGTTCTATCGTCTGCCACCAAGGAGAACCGTCTAGTTCCATCCACTTCGTAACCCCCCTTCAGGTAGTTGAAGGCTGCTATTAAATCTCCCCTCAGTCTTCTCTTCTTCAGACTAAATAAACTCAGTTTCTTCAGCCTCTCCTCATAAGTCATGTGTCCTAGTCCCCTAACCATTTTGGTTGCCCTCCACTGGACTTTCTCCAATGTATCTACATCCTTTCTATAGTGGGGGGCCCAAAACTGGACACAGTGATCCTACTAATGCAGCCTAGTATATTGTTAGCCTTCTTTGCAACAAGAGTGCGCTGTTGACTCATTCAGCTTATTGTCCACTGTAAACCCCAGGTATTTTTCTGAGAGTTGCTGATTAGCCAGTCAGTCCCCACTCTGTACTGGTACATGGGATTGTTCCACTGTAAGTGTAGGACTCTGCACTTATCCTTATTGAACATCATGACATTGAATTTGGTCCAGTTTTCCAATTTGTCTAGGTCACTCTGAATCCTAGCCCTACCCTCCAGTGTATCTATTACTCCACCCAGCTTGGTGTTATTCATAAATTTGCTGAGGGCAGACTCCTTCCCTTCTTTCAGACCATTGATGAAAAGTTGAGATATTTGGGGTCATGTCCCATTTACCCTTTATAGATGTCAGCGGTGCATATACAGCAACATAATTGCAGTTTTTAGCACTTAGGCACAGTTTGGGATTCTGTCACTGTCCCCTTATCATGTGTAGATAGCATATATATAACCATGTGTAGATGGTATGTTTTTGCTGAATGAGTATTGTAAGCCAGGAATATATAATCACTTGCTGCCATTTTCAAGGGGCCTATACCAAGCTTCAAAGTGTGGTTGAAGCAGAAAGCCTCAAAAGCCTCTTTCTAAGTGAATGTAGGATGAACCTTTGCAGACATGCATGACACATAGCAAAGGAAAGAAAGGAGTTAACAGATTCCTCTGAAACAGAGCAGAATAAACAGAGCACAAGGCTTGAATGGAGACATTATAAAAAAAAATCTTAAACTGGATAATCTAAACATCTTATCACATATATTTAGCTTATAGCAATGATTAGTGTAAGCAAATGGATTGGATATAGCTTTATAGCAGATATTTGTGTTAAGCTTCTTAGAAAGCTTAAATAAGTTGAAGAAAAAACAAGACAGCATTGAGCAACATTCTGTGATGGTGAAGGGAAGGAGATAAGAAATCCTCCCTTTTAGAAATAACCTTCACAAGAACTTCAGAGTAATAACACCTTGAATAAAACCAATCCAAGACCAATTATGAGAGTATTAGAATAAGCCATCTGTAAACAAAGAGTATAGACACTGGAGGAAAAATGAGGGAAATGTCACAAATTCAAGAAAACACTTCCAATCTGTGTTTTACCACCTCTTCTACCTCTCCGACTCCCAGCTGGTGCGGATTTGTAGTTTGTGGGTAGATAGATGGGCATCAGAATAAGTGTGTTTTCTTGTGCTTTTAGAGTCTGATAAGAAAAGGTCAGGCTGCAAATTTATGTCTTGCCTCTTTTCTGACTGGGTGGTGGTCATTAAAAGGAATTGTAGCTGTGCCTTAATTTTATGTCTTAGCTTGCAGAAGAGGTATTGATCATAGACAGGCTGCAGTCTTATCTCTCCAGAGGCCAAATGATAATGAGTCTTTGGTTGGTGACAGTGACAGCGTTCCCTCATGGGCAAGGATGATCACTCCCATGTGTCAAGTAAAGGGTTGTAAATGCATCTGTTGATGGCTAAGAAGGCTGTACCTACTGGGCCTCGTACACCTTACCTCGGGCTTTCTCGCTCTGAGTGCTTGCCAGTACTCACCTGGCCATTGCAGGTGGCCTTATTGGAGGTCTTCACATATGTCACAAGTTGTCCCTTCTCGCCTGCCATGACTTTGCATCTTCTAGTGAATGGGGCTTTGTACGATGCGGTCACCCTCGTCAATCACCTGCTTCATTGATGTCTTCTGCAAGGCTCCTCCTCCCCTACACCTCGCTCTTTTCCCAGCCCAGCAAATTCTGGTCGCTTCCTTGACAGACTGTATGCATCCCTACATTCTTAACAATGTGCCTGCCTTTCACTCCCTCGATCTACATACCACCTCAGCCCCTTCTAATACGGAGAAAACAAACAAAACACCTTTCACACCTCAGCTTAGAAATTTAATGAACATCACTAGAGGCATAACCTTGCCCCTGTTGTGTTTCCTCAAGGAACGCAGTCAACCCCTCTACACCTCCACTTGTTGACTGAGCTACCCCACAGGGTCCAATTCTATGTCCCCACTCCACTTATCCTGATTGGATGTTACTTCTTCTTCAGTATTCCCCTGGAGTCACCCTCTCTCTGGATCTCTTGAGGGCAGTGGCCCTCTCTCCGGGTCTCTGCTGAACTGTCACCCTCTCTCTGGGACTCCGCCCAGCTGTTGCTCTCTCTCTGGATTTTCTCCACCCTGTAGCCCTCTCTCTGGGTCTTTCCCAAGCTGCAACCCTCTCTCTGGGTCTTTCCCAAGCTGCAACACTCTCTCTGGGTCTTGCTACAGCAGCAACCCTCCCTCTGGGTCTTCCCAGGTCCGTTGAAGTCCCCACGCCCTGTGATCTGCTTCTGCCTCACCTCCTGGCTTGTTTGCCAGTACAGTCCTCGCTTGAGGCGTTGGCTCGTTGCCAGGCTCCGCTGCTTCCTTGTAGTCTGTGCACGCGGTTGCTCCCGGTGTCTCATGCTCCCAGCTGACACCACCGGTGAGGCTTTCTCCCAGCACATACTCGCCTCCTCCTTGTCTCACCACTGGCCCTTTTACATCCGCTGCCTGGTGGTTGCACGTGATGTCATCCACCGGCCGCAGGTGCCATAAGGCATGATCAGTGCCCCATGCAGGCTTTCCCTGCCATCCTTGCTCCTCCTCTGCTCCTACAGTGAGTAAGTTTCCCTTTTTTTCCGTTCCACCCCCCAGCTCCTGGCCCTGGGGTTCCCCTAGTGGCCCCAGGAATCTCCCTGTTTTTTCTCTCCCTGTGACAAAGGCCAGTGTTGAATAATCAATGCTTCCATACTGGTGGTGTTAGCATTGGTGAGGACACTGGAATTTGTGTGATGATCCTTCCATTGGAGATCCTCCCAGAGCCTTTGGTAACAGTTGATTGTAACAGAAAATGGTAAATCCAACCTACAGTTACACACATTCAATTCAATTGATTTCCTATCAAAGGCTATTAGTTTTTGTTTATTTGCTTTCCTTTCTAGCATAGGACATGGTCCACTTCCAACAATCATCTAGGCCAGGGGTGGGCAATTATTTGGGCCGGAGGGGTACTTAAGGAGTTTTATAGATTCATAGATTTTAGGGTTGGAAGGGATCTCAATAGATCATTGAGTCCAAACCCCTGTATAGGCAGGAAAGAGTTCTGGGTCTAGATGACCCCAGCTAGGTGCATATCCAACCTCCTCTTGAAGACCCCCAGGATAGGGAAGAGAGCATCACTTCCCTTGGGAGCCATAAGGTCTGTGTTCCAGACCTTGGCCACTCTAACTGTGAAGAAGTTCTTCCTAATGTCCAGTCTAAATCTGCTCTTTGCTAGCTTGTGGCCATTATTTCTTGTAACCCCC
>JAGPOW010001543.1:50629810-50658910 GCA_030014935.1 Caiman crocodilus
ACCTTGGCCACTCTAACTGTGAAGAAGTTCTTCCTAATGTCCAGTCTAAATCTGCTCTTTGCTAGCTTGTGGCCATTATTTCTTGTAACCCCCGGGGGCGCCTCGGTGAATAAAACCTCACCAATTCCCTTCTGTGCCCCCGTGATGAACTTATAGGCAGCCACAAGGTCGCCTCTCAACCTTTTCTTGCAGAGGCTGAAGACGTCTAGGTGCCCCAGTCTTTCCTCATAGGGCTTGGCCTGCAAGCCCTTAACCATATGAGTGGCCCTTCTCTGGACCTTCTCCAGGTTTTAGTGAGCTGCCATGGTCTGGGTCAGCACCACCCTGCCCCCAGCCTACAGTAGCTTACCAAAACTCCCTAAGTGGTTCTGCCTGGGGCCCGGCTCCACACTGTCACCCATGGAGACTAGCCTGGGACCCATGTGGGCAGGGCACGCTTGGCCAGGCAGATAGGATGGGGTCATGGGTGGGTGGGAAGTGATATCTGGGAGCAGGATGGGCAGGCGGAGCTATGGCTGGGGTGGGATTGTGGGCTAGTGACAGTGTGGGGCCAAGAGCTGGGGCTCAGGGCAGAGCTGTGATCTACTCCGCACACACCCATGCCTGCAGAGCAAGCACCTGTTGTAGGGATGTGCAGGCAGCAGATTGCAGTTCTGCCCTTGGCCCCAACCCCGCACTGTCACCACCCCACGAACCCAGTCCTGCCCTCGGCCCTAGCCCTTGGCCTGCACACCCAATTGGCTCCCAAACGCCACTCCCCACCCATCCATGGCTCTATCCCATCCACCCGGTAGAACATGCTCCACCTGTATGCGTCCTGGGCCACTGTCCATGGAGACCTTGCCCATCCGCTCTCTCCAGTGCTCTCAGCAGTGGGTGTAGGGCACATGGGCTGGGGTGCCTAGGCAGCAGGGCTGGGTCTAGCAGTGTTGGCAAAGACTGGCAGTGGCAGCTGCAAGGAGCTGCCACTGCGGGGGCTGCTAGGTGTCCAGCTGCTGTGTAGCCTCAGCCCTGCTCTGCACCTGGGGGCAGCAGGACTGGCCATACACACCACAGCCTGGTCTGCCTCCCACACCTGGGCTGGGTGAGCTAGAGGGATCGGCTGCATGACAGATAAAATACCTTGGTAGGCTGGATCCAACTCATGGGTTGTATTTTGCCCACTCCTGATCTAGGCATACAAACCCAATTCCTTACTACTACTACCATGGCTAGTCATTGATAGTGCATTTGTACTGCTGCTTTCTTCCTGTGGCACACTGTATCTTTGTTTGGTTTTATTTTAATACTGTGGCTTTATACTGTGGCATGTAAGAAGGGCTAGTGCAGGTATTCTTGTGGACATTTTTGGACAAATGGCTACTTGTGAATGCAGGGAACTGGGCTTAGTAGTTCAAGAGGTCTGTTCCCTGTGTTCTACAAATTAAACCAGTAACATGCCCAAACCAATATCACATTATTAGTGAGGGCCTATGACAATGAAATGGTACAATATTAGTATAGGAGTAACAATGCAATAAGCCTCTGAGCTTGCTCAGTGAAAGCTAAATGTTTCCAGATAGTCTGCACTCATGCAGGTATGTGATGGGCTCATGCTGTTCATAAAACTGCTTTGCTAAGTTGCTGGACCGTGTCATATGCTGTCATACATATACATTTGGAAGGTCGACCTGCATCTCACTACATATATTTATTGCCTTTTCTTCCCAGTACAATGTCTGCTGGCTACCAAGTGTGCTGCAGCTTTAATGACCATGCTATCATCTATCACAAGCCTTTTTGCCCACAATGTTTTGTTTCTTACACATCTTGCCACTGCTGGCTGCCCACGCATTGCTGCCTGTCTATCCATGGACCCAATGGGAATCAAGGACACAGTGTCTGATCAGTCTTCAACCATAAGAGAATGAGTCATATGAGTCATTCAGCTGCAGGTAAGTGAGATTCTTCCTGAGTGATGATCTCTGCAATACCTGTGGTCAACCAGAAAGGAAGCTAAATAGACCAAGTACAGAGACCCATTTTGGAAAAAGTGGATCATGGGTTCTTGCGCTCAATTTGAGACAAAGGAGCCTGGTTTTCAGGAAATCAGTATTCAGCATGATCTGAAAACCAGGGCTTTTAAAGATTTCTCATGTTGAGACCCTGAAATAAAGGAACCCTACATTACTAATCACTTTTGAAAATTTAGGATGAGTCTGAATCTTGCTTCTCATCTGATTCTATCAAGGCAGAAGATCAGGAAAAAAGCAAGATCCAAAGTTGTATTAGGGGCCTAAAGCATCAAAGCCAAGCATCAGACAAGATCAGGAGTCATAGTCTGGACTCAGGATCATGTGAAGTTGAGCTGACTGCTGCTGCTTCCTGCAGTCCTTGTAGGTGGCTGAGCAGCTTCAAGCTTTGTATGTGGCATAGAAAAATGGGAATTAAGGATGGGATAACCCGTTGTGCCACTGGTGCATGGGGATGAAGCATTCTGCTGCAGGTGTGGGAGAGGTATTCTTATGGGTAAGCCCTCAGTTGTAGGGTAAGAGTGAGTTATTACAACAAAGTGCACAAGCTCAGGTCAGTCATGTCAGCTCTGAATGTTGAGTGCATTTCTGATGGCCCTATAGTCAGGCCCCTCAGTCTCTCTCTCTCTCTCTCTCTCTCTGAAAGGCTGCAAGTGAAGGTTTGTTATTCCCATCTGCTGTTTGATTGCAAGGTCATAACTATGGAGCAGTTGTTCCTGACAGACTGGAAAAGTGTTAAGTTATGTGGCAAGGGCTGAAAAAAATCCCTGTCCTTGGTTTGTCAAGCAGCTAAGGCAGCGAGCAGTGCACAAAAGGACACATGTGCCTCCCAGTTAATGTCACTTTCACAGCTTCCATAGGTCACGGCTCAAACCAGACTGTTGGCTCCAAAGCGAGATGCACAGACCAGACCCCTCCCTGAACAATGCCACCAGCCCAGAAAACTATTAGAAAGTCCTTCATAGAAACAGAGCACTATAGAATCATACCAGTCCTCCCAGAACAAGGATTCTAGTGTCTCCCTTGCAGCATGAAAGTGAAATAATAAAATACAAGTACAGCTAATGGTGCATCAGGCTTGGTTGTCTCATTGCAATGGGAGATAAAAACTCTAAGTCTGGAAAAGCTCTTTGCTTTAAAAGATGGCAGTCCACCTATCTCTAGCAACCCAGGCCATAAAAAGTTTCACTTCTAACCAATTGAATGCTAAGACTTCAGTCCTGATCCATTGAACACCTAACTGACACCAGCAACATGCACTTCACAAGCATGACAGTCTACAGCTAGTAAGATCCCCTGGATCAGTGGAGGTATTAGCAAAAGAATAGTGGGAAATGAGGGCAGCATTCTTGGCACCCAGGTTGCTTTCTCTTCAAGCATTACTTCTGTTTTCCTTGCTTTGAACTGCTCAGAGACCAAAGCCTGGGCAATCTGGACCAGTGGCTGAAGTAGCATTGAAATCTGGGAGTCTGAGCCAAAATCTAAATCTAAAGAACAAACCAAAGTCTGAAACTGCTGACCTGAGTCAGGCAATTGAGAAGAAGCAAAAGGGTGAGGCTGAATAAAGGTCAAGACTAGAGCAGAAGTCATGGTTGGGGGGGATCTCAGAGCATGAACCAGAGGCCAGGATGGACAGGAACCAAGGCAGGATCTGGAAGTAAGATTTGGCCTTAGCTAGGCCACTCAAGGCCTAAAGGATATGCAATGAGCAGACATTTGCCAGCAGTTATCTCAGTCCATTTATGACTTACCAAGGAAACGGTGGGGTCATTCAAGTTCAGGGTTTTCTATGGAATTAGTTTAGCCCAGTTATCTAAAGCTGAGGTCATGGTTATGCCAATAAGCTAATTCCCAGGAACTTGCTCCTCACAAAATCATATCAATGCAGATGATAGCTAGAGTATAAAGATGTATTTATGACATGAGGTCAAACAACCAGCAAATAAGTAAAACGTGGTTTGATGGCAGGCAATGTGTGAACATTTAAATTAGGGCATGCTCTGACATCACTAATTTTTGTTCCCTTGCTGGCAAGATACGTGCTATAAGCATTTTCTGGTTTGCTTTGCACAAATAGTGCAGGCATGATGACTGACATTTTGACCGACACACCAGTGACTTTGAAAGCTAAAAGCCTGAGCTGCTACAGCTTTGAGATAATGTGCTTTTATCCAGACACCTGTAATACATGCAACAATAGCTTACCTGAGCAGTGTTCACACTGGTTTTCACTTTTGGGGCATGCTTTTCTTTAAGGTCTTTGTTCTCCTCATATGTAGTTTTGTTACAGGCTTCACCCTTCTTTTCATAACTTTCATACAGAACCCACCAGGCAGACATTGCTCTACCTGCAATGCTGGCTGTATTGTCATTGCAGGGCAGAAGGCACCACCTGCTTTAAACCCTCCAAATGCATGCTCCACCACCTCCAAATGCATTACTCACACTAAACCTTGGCCTGGAGATGCCAAATTTCTAGGTCTTGTGCAGTCCAAGGACAGCTTCACCCACTGGGGCAGCAATGGCTGTTTCATTAGCAAGACAGTACTATAGAAGGGAAATCCTTATTGAGCATGTAGAGAGGTCAGTGTCACATGAAAGGCCTGAATTTACATGGTAACCACCTGGCCCTTTAGGTTTCTTGATGTCTTACCACTTCAGTTCCCTCTTGACACCTGACCCTTGTTCTCCAGTTCCACTTGTCCTGCTACTAGGATGGCCATCATAGAGGACAGTCCAATTGTCCTCTGTCCTCTATGGATACAGAGGTAAGATACAGGGGCCCGAATAGTCCTGGGTTTAGAGGGGCAGTGCATACACCTTCAGGAGGCCTTAAATGACTCTACACTAATGCTTGTAGTATGGGGAATAAGCAGGAGGAACTTTCCCTCCTGCTAGCTAGCACAAACCCAGAGATAGTGGGACTCACTGAAATGTGGTGGGATCCAAAGCACAACTGGGCAGTGAACATCAAGGGCAGTAGGCTGTACAGGAGAGATAGGACAGGGAGGAAAGGCAGGGGTGTAGCGCTCTATGTCAAAGAACAATTCACATCCTCAATGAGCAGCACTGGGTCAGAGGGGCAGACTAAAGTGCTCTGGCTTAGAATACAAGGGGGTCGTGGGGGAAAGGGACTTAATGGTAGGGGTTTACTACAGACCACCCAACCAGGGAGAAGAGCTGAACCGGGAATTCTCAGGTCAGCTTGCAGAGGCGGTTAAGTCAAAGGATGTGGTCATCATGAGTGACCTAAACTATCCGGACATCTGCTGGGAAGAGCAGACAGCCAGGTCTGACTGCTCATGTAGGCTCCTAGCTGTGTTACAGGACCTCCATCTAACCCAGGAGGTGCACAGTACCACCGGGAGATATTCCTTGTTAAACCTGGTTCTGGCCACAAGCAATGACCTGGTGAAGGGACTGCAGGTGCTCAACCACCTGGGTGATAGTGATCATCGCCTACTGGAATTCACCGTCCAGCACAGGGTGACAAAGGCCTGCAGTAAGACAGCAGCCCTGGACTTCAGGAAGGCAGATTTCATTAAGCTAAGGAGACTAGTCATGGAGGCACTGAGGTCCCAGAAGGGTGGGGAGTTGGGAGTCCAAGAAGAGTGGTAGTTCCTGAAAACGATTCTACAAGCCCAAACAGTGGCAATCTCAATATGGATCAAAGTGGGCAAGAGGGCGCAAAAGTCCCCATGGCTCACCAAAAGCATCCAGGAATGTCTCCTGGCTAAAAGGGAGGCGTACACCCAATGGAAGGGAAGGGCCATCACCAAGGAGGACTATACCTCTGTTGCTCAGGACTGTAGGGGGGCAGTCAGGAAGGCCAAGGCAGAGATGGAACTGGGACTAGCACCCTCGATCAAGGACAACAAGAAGTCCTTTTTTAAATACATAGGGGCAAAAAGAAGGGCCCATGTAATGTGGGGCCTCTGCAGGACATGCTAGGAAATCTGGTGGTCACATCAGATGATAAAGCTAACCTATTTAACAATTTCTTTGCCTCCATTTTTCTGACCAGGGACCAGGTCATCTCCCCCACTGGGATTCTTGATGGTCCCAGGGGAGGCACAGCCAGGCCCAGGGTCAGAGAGGACCTAGTCAGGGAACTTCTGGTGAGACTGGATGTGTTCAAATCAGTAGGTCCTGATGATCTCCACCCCAGGGTGCTGAGGGAATTAGCAGAGATCATTGCAGGACTCCTGGCACAGTTTTACAAACACTCATGGTGCTCTGGTGAGGTGCTAGAGGACTGAAAAAGGGCCACGTGGTCCCCATTTTCAAAAAAGGGAGGAAGGAGGACCCAGAAAATTATAGGCCTGTTAGTCTTACCTTGGTCCTGGGGAAGCTCTTTGAGAAAATTATCAGGGGCAAGAAGGCAGATTATGCTTAGGGGCAACCAACACGGGTTCATTAGAAACAGGTCCTGTCAGACCAACCTGGTTGCCTTCTATGACCAGGTCACAAAATCCTTGTACACAAGTGTCACGGTAGAAGGCCTTTGACATTGTCTCTCACCCCATTCTCACTAAAAAATTAGGTGACTGTGGTGTCGATGCCTACACAGTCAGATGGATCATAAATTTGCTGGAGGGCTGCACTCAGAGAGTGGTGATGGATGGGTTATTTTTGAGCTGGAGAGATGTGGGCAGTGGGGTTCCCCAAGGCTCAGTCCTCAGGCCCACAGTGTTCAACATCTTTATCAGTGACTTCAGGGTGAAAAGCACAAATTCATAGATGACACTAAGATATGGGGAAAAGTGGGCACGCTAGAAGGGAGGAATAAGTTGCAATTGGATCTAGAGAGGTTACAGGGGTGGGCAGATGAGAACAGGATGGGATTCAATACTGACAATTGCAAGGTACTGCACCTGGGGAGGAAGAACCAGCAGCATACCTACAGGCTGGGGAACTCCCTTCTCATCAGTGCAGAGGCAGAAAAGGATCTTGGAGTCGACGCAGTCGGGAAGAATAACTGCACCTTGTCATGTAACCACAGATGCATCATGAGCAGGTCCAAGGAGGTGATCCTCCCCCTCTATGCAACACTGGTCAGGCCACAGCTGGAGTACTGTGTCCAGTTCTGGGCGCTGCACTTCAGGAGGGATGTGGATAGCCTCGAGAGGGTCTAGAGGAGGGCCACTTGCATGATCAGGAGCCAGCAGGGCAGGCTCTACGAGAAGAAGCTACGAGACCTGAACCTATTCAGGCTCCAAAAGAGAAGGAAGAGAGGGGGTCTGGTGGCCATCTATAAACTGGCCAGGGGAGATGAGCGGGCAATGGAAGAGTCCCTGTTCCCTGAGTACTACTGGAGTAACAAGGAATAATGGCCATAGGTTGATGAAGAGTAGATTCAGGCTAGACATCAGGAGGTACTACTTCAATGTCAGAGCGGCTAGGAGCTGGAGCCAACTTCTAAGGGAAGTGGTGCTCGCTCCTATCCTGGGGATCTTCAAAAGGAGGCTAGATAGACACCTTGCTGGAGTCATTTGACCCCAGTACTCTTTTCTGTTCATGGCAGCGGGTCAGACCTGATAATCTGCTCAGGTCCCTTCTGACCCTACCAACTATGAAACCATGAAACTATGACATGAAACCCAGTGCCATAAAAGTGTCAGGTTTTGTATCAATAGAGGACAGAGTAGCAGAAAACCAGAATGTCCTCTGTGATGACCACCCTACCTCCTACAGTGGCTGTTGCAGGTTGAAAATCCCTGTGGGGAAGACCATCACTTTAATATCACTATTGTGGGATGAGAAGTGTAATTTGCTCCTGAATTATCCAAACCCTGTAAAAATTTCCTCCGAGGAGATTTATACAACATGGTGGTAAATACACCTGAGCTTGACTCCACTGCTACTTCGAATGTTACTGGCTCTAATAGAGCTGCACCTGTGCTTCATTACAGGCTTCATTATTTGCCAGTTTAGAGGCAGCTAAGACAAAAGGATATGTGGAGTAAGGTAGGGAAACATTTCGAAGTGCCTTTTCTGGTTACAACTGCCTGTTAAGTGCTAAGGAGCAAAGACAAAAACATAAGGCCCAGTGCTGTTCTCACAGATATCAGGAGCAAATCTCCCCTAAACAGGGTCAGTGCCATGGAAATGCTCCTCCTCAGAAGTAGGTCATAGGAGTGATGAAGATAAAGGGCAAATACAAGAGCAATCTGGAGAACCCATGTGGTGGTTTAGCCCTTAGAACAGCTTCAGAAGGGATTCAGAGCAGGGCATTTCAGGCTAATCTGCATGTCCCCTCAAGGGACCTGAAGAATTAACACTCTACATCTGCTCCTAAAGTAGGACCCCACCTTGTCAAGAGGGGGATGCATTAATAGGCATTCTCAACTCATTAATCGGTTTGTAATAAGTATTCTTGAGTATACTATGAAGGCAGCATTTTCCAACAAACTGCCTACTTGGACATGCTTCCAAGAGATTTCCCCAAGGTTTTGCCTACCCTAGGAATTTGCTCCAGTTCCAAACATGGATAACTAGCCCCCAAAATAAAATCACAGCCTTCCTTGTGTATTTCTGGGATTTGCAAAGGTCCAGCAACCATGAGGCTGGGCACTGGGCGGGTTCCCAGTGTAGAGTAGGCCTTATCACCTTTCAGTATCTGAGGCCTGATCCACTTTGAGAGGTTAGGGCCTTGTTACACGTTACACTGAGCTGCAAAAAAGAGTTGACTGGTCAGTGGCGATGCATAGAGGGTACATGGGGGTGCATGTGCATCCCCTGAGAGTACCAGTACACCCCCTGACCTGCTGCGCTTGCCACTTAGGCGGCAGACAGGGGGGGTCAGGCAAGAGCACCGGTGCTCCCACTGCAAGCACCAGCTGGGGAGTGGAGCATTATGGTGCTTCCAGAAGCAGCCGCAGCCACTTCCAGAAGTGGCCACAGCGATCGGCCATCTCCGCGAGATCAGTCAAGGGGGACCCACTCGTCACTGACTCGTCAGGGAGGGCACGTGCCCCCCCTGATTAAGGCAGCACCAATCACCCATGTGATTGGTGTTAGTACTAGCTTGAGTTTGGAGCAGTCACATGTTCAGGCCTGGAGCAGCCTGGAGGACTGAAAGGTAAGGCTCTCCCCTCTCCCATTCTATGCCGCACCCCCAACCCCTACACTGCTACCTGGGAGGATAAGAGCAGCAGTGGAGGCAGCAGACAGGTTGACTGCTCCCTGCCTGCTCCCTGGGGCCAACAACACAGGCAGCCACAAGTAAGAGGGACAGGGGGATAGTGAGCAGGGATCTGGAGTGCCTGGGAGGCTGTGGGTGGGGGCAGCGGGCCTGATTCAGGTCAACCAGAGGAGGGGAGGGTTCTATAAAGTGGCTGTACCTTAGTGGAATATGAGCTAGGTAACACAGATCAGAGGTAATCCTGCTCTGGAATGACGTAACTTTAGCTGCATAATAAGTGCTTAAAAACTAGTTTCAGGTGTTAATATGCAGACAATCCAGATATTAAGAACTCAAGGAGCCCCCCGAAATTACAATGGAATAAAATCCTTAGATCCCCTTTAGTAGATGTAAAAAGGGTCTGGCATCCACACAAATTTGATACAATTTCCCTTTCCTTTCTCAGACTCAAGCTCCACGTCCACCTGCCCATAGAAATCCTAGGAGTGTTTGATTGGGCTACACAGCAACCTGGAGCCATGACTACCCTAATTCTATTGGCTGCATCACTGTTCTTATGGAAATAGCAGTTTGCGTCACCATACTTCCCTGCTTCCTAGTTCCTAATGGTCTCTCTGTTGGCACAATGGACATAATAACACTTCTCTACCCCACAGAGGCACTGCAAAAAAACCCCATATTAACTTTCAAGACTCCTGTACTCAGGTAATATGGGCCATGTAAGCACCAAAGGCAGACAGATTAAATTGAAGACACTTTCCTGCTATCCATTCCAAGTTTTCCCATTCTTAATTTCATCTGATTATCCCTGCCATTCTGTGATCTCACTCCTATGAACCACAATAAGTGACCCCTCTTACATAGCATCCTGTTTTCAATACACATAAAATATCCATGGTATGTTATCCCTTTTTTACCACCTCATTGCCAAGCTCAGCAGTCCTTGTAACCATTCCACCAAAAAGAGCTCCTGCAGCCCCTTAATTAGCCTTGTTCCATTCTTTGTAAACCGCTCCATAACTTTCTGGTGATGTGGTGTCCAAAAGCAAAAGGCATTATTCCATGTGCAATCATCAATAAAGAGAAATGCAGCCATACTAGGAGCCAGAGAGGGAAACCATATTTTCTTGGAATGCAACTCAGATAAGTCAGATCAACTAATCACAGTTAGTCCACATGACACTCTATGAGTGCACCTCCACAAGTGGGAACTTGTGTTTCCCTGGGGACAAACTGCTCTGGGTCCTGAGGGCCTCCCGGGCTGCTGGCACAGTGATCTGGCAGCACAGAGCCTGGCTGGCAGCCAGAGCATGGCTCCAGAGCCAGAG
This sequence comes from Caiman crocodilus, assembly GCA_030014935.1. Taxonomy (NCBI): domain Eukaryota; kingdom Metazoa; phylum Chordata; order Crocodylia; family Alligatoridae; genus Caiman; species Caiman crocodilus. Next base: position 50,640,295 of record JAGPOW010001543.1, read on the forward strand.
CTGCAGTTTCCAGGGACACACACTGCCACCAGGTGCACCACCCCACTTTAAGGCATGGGGTTTGACACTGGGATCTCCCTGTGTCAACCCTCAGCCCCCATGCTGCAAATTACCAGCACAGGGCACACCTGTATATGCAGCATGTATGGTATGTGGCACCACGGACACGTGTGCAGCACCACATACTTCAGATCTATGCTTGTCTGGATATGCCGCTATCTTGCCAATTGATGAGCAGATTGTCCATAATAATGGGGCTAGACTCCAAAACACAGTGTGATATTTCCTTATTATTAAGAAAAAGTACCCTTCTCTTTACCTGGTTGCATAGATTACTGGAAAAGTGAGTCACACTTACTAGTCTGTAACCTCTATATTTTCCCAACACATGTCCAAAGTCTCAAAAGTCTGGATTTAGAGAGAGCAGTGAGAGGCAATGCCATTTGATTGATTTTTTTCTTGGTCACAGTCTCCAGCACTTATCTTTCCTGAATGCTTTTCTCCCTTCCTGTATTTCTGCCACCAGCATCTGTTTTAAGTGATGTGCTCCTGAACCTCCATCTGTTTAAAGTAACGTGCTCCTCAATTTTAATTTCAGGACCTTGTGTTTGGACTATTTATATGCCATGGTACTCAGGCAGCCATCAAGTGATAGGCATAGTGTGCCATCTTCTGGCCACTCTCCTCTCAGCTAAAGAATAATAAAGCAAAGCAGATGGGTGGAAGCAAGCCAGTGTCCTACATTCCCAAACCCTACCACCTTCGCCACTCTTTTTTCATTGTATCTTTTACCAAAGAAATAGTCACACCTGAGACAAAGCAGATTAATTACACATATTCATCATAAACCTTTTTATTAAACACAGTGAGATAGCGCACAGCACATATCAGATTGAAACAAAAATCAGCCGTGGATGTGGAACCATAAATAAATTAAATATATAACTTATTTAAAAACAGACTGATAATTTAAAACCCCTTCTAAAAGCCAAACAGATTGCACTTGTTATATACAAAAATCATCTGATGCTTCCAGTTTATTTTTAAATAGTGCACAGAAATCCTAAAAAGTGTACCTTGGAGTTTAAAAGATGGAGAGGCACATCCTCAGCTGGTATAAATGGCATTGGGGTAATTTAGACCAGCTGACCTTTTGCCTTCAAAGCCACCCAAAACAACTGTTTACGCATGAAGAAATATTCCATAGTGGTTCTGTGATTTTTCAAAGAGCAGAGTTATACAAACAGAAGAAAGTGCACAAGAAATTGTATATATTTACATATATTACAATATCTAATCCCATAGGGATGAATTATTTCACATCTATTTTGCTGAATCCAGAAATCATAGTATCTACTGTAATTAATTGCTTCATTTGTATTCTGATAAACAATTGTTTAAAGTTAGAATATAAAAAACTTTCTAGGATGTGCAGCAGAAATCCAAGGCTTTGACTATATTGTTATAGGCACATTTATCTACTGCAACATATTTACAGTAAATTGACTTCCACAATGGTCAGTGAACTAGATCAATGATTCACTGACAAAGCAATTCAATAAATATTTCCCATCCCAATTAGTTTGTTTTAAGGAATGTAATTTAGTTGTCTCTGTGGGAGAGACAGCTGGATATAACACACATTGTTCCCTCCACCTGTGTATTTTGACACAGACTTTAGAAGTGTTCAGCATCTCCCCTGAGGCACCAGCTTATTTGATCTCTATCCTGAAACTGCATAGACAGCTCTTAGTGCCTGTAGCTGTACACTGACTAAGGTCTGCATAGTCTCTTCATAAAAGGTCTATGTTTTATCCATCGTTTGTTATCCAAAAGTACCAGATAACTGAGTACATTTAGTTGCAAATACAAGACAAATCATCCTGCCAACAAGATGCAGCAATCTGTGACCCAGTTGCTGATTATGATGCAGTTCTGCTCCCTGAGATGTTTTAAGGCACAAGTAGAGGTGGCTTCAGTTCCTGAAGAAATAAAAGAATCATGCCTTTTAAAATAGGAAGATTTAGGCACAGGTTTCTACTTTTCCATATTACAGACATAGAAACTACTACAAGTATCTTTAGGTCATGTGAACATCCACCCCTGAACCAATTACTTTATCCATTTCTAGTTATTTTTATGTTCCCTACCACCACCACATATATGCTAGGAGTCCTAAGGTAGTAAGGGGCTAGTCCTGATTCTGCAATTACACAAAAATTAAAGGCCTTGATAAAGCTCCTGGATTCTATTTGTTCTAAAAAGGGGATTACACTATGAGAATAGATGTCTCACATATCTTACCTGGGTCACTTTAACTTATATAAGGTGAGCAGCACTTTGAAAGGTACCTTCTGAGCTGAGGCTCTGGCAGCTACTGTAATGTAAAATAGAAAGGATTTTATAGGAAACTATTCTACACAGCAATATGATTAGCAAAGAGTAAATGAATGCAATGGGTCTCATGTGTTTTTTGAGAAATAACTTACCTGGAAGGAGTAAACTTCTTTGCTTTCCTGCGTAACCGCTTTACAAGCCAAATAAGGAGGGATGCTGTAGACAGGAATGAAGCACTTGATGCTGCTATTCCAACTGTGACATAACTAACCAATTCCTCAGGAACTTGGGGAGCTAGGATGTAAAAAGGAGTTTTTATGAAATCAAGAGGAATGCAGGTTCTCTGCAATATTTGTTATTCATCCCATTTCCATTCATTCCAGAGCTGCTTTCGGATGTCTCCTGTTAAATGTGGGCCTATGCTGTACCCAAAAGCAGAAAGCTGAAAACTAACAATTGTCCTATTTGAGAGTGGATTAAAGATGGTGGCATTTGGAAGGATCACTCCAGCTTCTACCTTGGTATGACAAATGATACCATTCTTCTTTGCTGTCACTTTGTTATGAGCCTTTTACACCAGATTCTGACACCTTGACTGCCATTCAGTAAGTGGTTTCTTATTCTGTAAGTAATCCTACTGAAATTCATAAACTTTACTAGGTAAAGATTTAGGTAAGGGTTAATGGGAGGAAAAGTATCAGTCTCTGAAACTTAGGGATAATAGATAGGATTTGGACAGGTGCTCAGCATTGGCCCACTTTTGCTTTCAGAGTTCAACATTAAGCCAATGCTGAGCCTTTTTTAAATTAAAGGAAAATGTGAGTTTGGAAGTAGAGTTAGTTCATAATAGTCTATTTGAATATTTTTTTTATATAGGGAAGATTAGGTTTTTGACTAAACAATGCTCTATCAAAACATACTCTGGTTTCTTTGACATTTTTCATTTATTTGAACAGAAAACCAAAAACCCAAAGTCAGAGACTTTTATGAAAACAAAACAAAAAAAAATCAGGTTTTGAGTTTTAATGTTTTAAAAATAAAATTCCAGTTATTTCCACCAAAGGTTTGATGAAAATTATTTATTGTTATCTTGTTAATGTCTAAATTTTCAGTGGAACAATTTTTTTTTTTCCTGACCAGCACACTGGATATGATGAAAGACGGACTTGTTCCATTCCAGTGTTCCTCGTGTTCTAATCTAGTTACAAAACTAAGGCATCTTCAGGTTTGCTAAACAAGCAAGAATACAACATACCTTCACATGTTGGCAGACTTGAAGTCCAGTTTCCTGAACCATCACATTCAAGAATATTAGAACCATTTAGCAACCATCCCCCAGTACAGCTGAATTCACAGACTGTTCCGTATGCAAAGTCACCAATAGGATATGAACAATTCATGGAGACCTTCTCAGGCAGAATCAAGGTTTCACACTGTGCAACTGAAATACGAAAAACACATTTGAACAATTAATACAGTTTCTAACAGAAGTCTCAATATTTCAGGGATCTTCTTCACTAAAATCTAACAGAGCTCAGATATTTCAGAAAGAACTGATGAGCCTGTATTAGTACTTCATTTAGCTAACTCAATTTATGCATGTTTTGGAGTTAAAGATCTTTATAAGAATAGTTTAAGACCAAATCCACAAGTGCTGCAAACTGCTTACAGACACAAATTTATATTAGCATCATACAAAGGGTTCAAGATATAATGTTTCTTGCAGATATGCATGTGTGCATTATTTAATTATTTCTAAATGGTAGTCCTACCTTCGCACTTCGGGAAAGTCTGTGACCACTGTCCCTGTGCTGTGCATTGAATTTTGGATGATCCACTTAGTGCATATCCCTCCTCACATTGGAATTCACAGGTTGATTTGTAAGGGAGTTCTGGATTAGGGTGACTGCAAATCACAGTGCCTTTATCAGGCATATTTACTGCTTCACACTTCACAGCTGAAACATACAAAGATCACACCAGCAATTAGTTTTAATGCTATGCAAACACATATGTAAATAATGAGTGACGTGTATTCTGAAGAGCAGTGGTGAAGAACGGTACCTTTGCATTCTGGCTGCTGTCCATCCCACTCTCCAGAAGCGCGACACTGCCGCTTGTCTGAGCCGCTCAACACAAACCCTTTCTCGCAGGCAAACTCACAGGTGGAATTCCACAATAAGCTTTCAGATGGGTGAGTGCAAGTCAGGGAACCATGAGTAGGAGCCTTCAATGCACCACACTTCACAGCTGAAAAATCACACAGAATATCATTGAAGTCAGTATGGAGCCAACAAAGAAAATTCCATTTTTTACTATGTTGCAGTAAAATGTACGTGGACTACAAATTGATTTTGGAGAGTTCCTCTATCACTTTGCATGTTCAGAAAATAACTGAGGGTAGTGGGGTCTGAATGTCTCAGGGGACAAGAAGTGGGGTTTTAAGGGGCTTTGTCATTTACACTGGGCAGCCAATATAGCACAATATATATATAAGATTTACAAAGATCTTTGAGAAATTATCTAAATTATGCCCCATTGCTGGTGCTGCGAAATGTCTAGAAGGATCTTACTCTACAGCTACCTGCATTTCACTTCGGAGAGAGATGATCTCTCTGTGAGCTCTCTCTGAAGCATGTTACAGTTTGAGTATTGCAGAAACAAGTTGTTACATGAATTCAAAAGGCTGGTATAACTCTTGTAACTAGCTGTATGGACTTACAGAGCTTTTTCACTTGACTACCCAGGAGTAACTTCTTAAACTCAAATGGACAGCAATACAGGTATCATCATGCTTCTTCTGGCAATAGATTTCATAAGCATTGTTTCCACTTTCTGGGCCTTACATCCCCAGTCAATTAAATGGGGACAATAATATTAACCTGGTTTGCAAATCATTTCTGACCTATGTATGAAAAGTGCTTTCTAAGTTGTAAGTTTTATTACTATTATTATTATTGCTACTTTTACTACTTCATTATTTCTAAATAATAAAGGCCTACCTTCACACTTTGGGAATGGTTGTGACCACAGCCCCTCTGCTGTGCACTGAATTTTGGATGTTCCACTTAGTGCATAGCCCTCCTTGCAGTGGAACTCACAGGTCGATCTGTACATGAGTTCTGGATCAAGTCGAGTGCAACTGACAAAGCCTTTTTCAGGCACTGTTACTGCTTCACACTCCACAGCTGAAATGCAAAGAGACCACATCAGCAGTTAGTTTTAATGCCATGAGAAAATGTGTGTAAATAATGAGCAACCTGAATATTCTGAAGAGCAGTGATAAAGAATGGTACCTTTGCATTCTGGCTGCTGTCCATCCCACTCTCCAGAAGCGCGACACTGCCGCTTGTCTGAGCCGCTCAACACAAACCCTTCCTCACAGGCAAACTCACAGGTGGAATTCCACACTAAGCTTTCAGATGGCTGAGTGCATTTCAGGGAACCATGAGTAGGAGCCTTCAGTGCACCACACTTCACAGCTGAAAAATCACATGGAATATCATTGAGATCACTGTGGAACCAACTAAAATAAATGCTTTTTTCTATGTTGCAATAAAATGTACATGGACTCTAAATGAATCTTGAAGAGTTACTCTATTACTTTGTATATTCACAAAATAACTAAGGGTGGTGGGGTCTGAATGTCTCGGGACAAGAAAGGGGATTTAAAGAGACTTCGGCTTTTACACTGGGCAGCCAATATACCATAATATATGTATAAGATCTACAACAATCTTTGAGAAATTTTCTAAATTTTGCCCCATTGGTGGTGCTGAGAAATAGCTAGGAAATCTTATCCTGCAGCTATCTGCATTTCACTTCTGAGAGAGATTCTCTCTCGGTGATCTCTCTCTGAAGCATACTATGATTTGGTTATTCCAGAAGCAAGTTCTTACATGAATTTAAAAGGCTGGTACAATGCTTGTAACTAGCTGAATGGACTTAAGTGAAACAACTCTGTAACCACAACTTTTTAAACTCAAATGGACAGCAGTTGAGGTATAACATCATGCTTCTTGAGAAAATAGATTTCACGGGCATTGTTTCCACTCCCTGGGCTTTACTTCCCCAATAAATAAAATGGGGACAAGAATATTAACCTGGTTTGCAAAGCATTTGTGACCTATTTATGAAAAGCATTTCTAAGTTGTAAGAATTATTGCTATTATTGTTATTGCTGCTTGTCCTACTTGATTATTCTAAATAATAAAGGCCTACCTTCACACTTTGGAAATGGCGCTGACCATTGTCCTGGTGCTGTGCACTGAATTTTGGGTGAGCCACTTAGTGCATAGCCTTCCTCACAGTGGAACTCACAGGTTGAGTTGTAAGGGAGTTCTGGATTAGGATGGCTGCAAATCACAATGCCTTTTTCAGGGATCTTTACTGCTTCACATGTCACAGCTGAAACACACAGAGAACACATCAGCAATTAGTTTTAATGCTCTGTAAACACATATGTAAATAATGAGTGACATGTGTATTCTGAAGAGCAGTGGTGAAGAGTGGTACCTTTGCATTCTGGCTGCTGTCCATCCCACTCTCCAGAAGAGCGACACTGCCGCTTGTCTGAGCCCCTCAACACAAACCCTTCTTCACAGGCAAACTCACAGGTGGAATTCCACACTAAGCTTTCGGACGGTTGAGTGCAGTTGAGGGAACCATGACTAGGAGCCTTCAATGCACCACATTTCACAGCTGAAAAATCACATGGAATATCATTGAGGTCAGTTTGGAGCTGATTAAGAGAGGTGAGCTTTAGAAAATAACTCTATTGCCTTGTGGATTAAGAAAATGTTAAGAGATCACATATTATGAGCATCTCATGGCCTCAAAAATGAGAGACCATTTTTTAAATTATATTAGACCTAGATTGCTAGTTCGACTTTTATCCAAGTTGGTTGTCAAAAGTTTTTTCCTGTTGATAACTGTTTGTTGACAATATATTCAATGAGCTAATGTCCTTCATGCTATTTCCTAGTCTATTAATGCTTACATCACAAAAATACTGATACAACTGGCAGTGAATGGCCTTTATGTTGGCAGAAAATCAGGAGTAGGATGGGTTGCTAAGGCTCAATCACTTTGACATCAGTAAGGGTTGGAGAAAATATTCTCTTAAATAAATCTTGGTCAGGGCTGAGGCACTGATTGTATTTGTTGTACCTCTCTGGAGGCAAAAAAGGGCCTACCAGCTACAAATATGTCAACTATTCTAAATTCACCTTAAACTATAAAGCACTGAAGTCAATGGAGCTATGTCAGTATAAGCTAGCTAACAATCTGGACCAGAGTTTCTTTAGAAGTTTACCTCTACATGTTGGAATGGGTGCAGACCATTTTCCAGAAGAGGTACATGATACTCCTTTCAATTCAGTTGATTCATAACCTTCTTCACAATGAACCTGGCAGTATGATTCATAGCTAAAGCTCACACCCTCCACTGCATGGATGCAACTCAAAGTCCCATGTTCAGGGGCTTTTAATGGGGCACAAGTCACAGCTACAATAGAAGAAAAGCAAGTGTATGATCAGCATCACTTTCTCAGTAGTAAGAGGAATAATCTAATTAGACTAAATGAACACTGGCTGACACATTCGTCTTCCTATTTGAAAAGTAGTGAAAATTAACCTTACCATGCTCACACTCTGGCCCAAAAAATGCAGGAGAACAGCTGCAGTTATGACTGTTAATGGTCTCAATGCATTCACCATTGCCACTGCAGGAAGAGGGCTTGCAGGAAGCTGGAAGGAAATTCAACATATTATGAAATGACCTACAACATTTTCTAGTTAACATTTTCAGTGCTTCCTAATCCAGGAAAGAATACACCATGGTCAAGTTTGCATAACAAGAAGGGGAGGGTTCTGCCATTTGAAATTGCTTTCTTACTGAGCAATTGCATTTCCAAAATCAAAATATCCTGCCAAACCTAGCTACTGACAAAAGTATTCCAGTGGCTGGAAATAGCCCTATCATAGACAGTTTAGTGACTTAATTTACAAAAAACCTTCTACGAGATTGTGAAGCACTCAGTATGGATGTGTGGCACAGAAGCCCTAACACACCTTAATTCTGCAAACATTTAGCTCATGTTTAACTTTAAGTATGTGGGGGGTTCCACCGAACTCAATAGACTATTTACATACCTAAGTTAGGCATATGCATTTGGTTGTAGAATCAGGACCTAATGTAGTCACAATATTTAATGTTGATGTATATAATCTAGCTACTAAACCTTCACTTGTATTTTCACATATGTTCATAGGGATTGATTGCATATTGTACCTGCATAGCACAAGGCAACTTTCTTTTTCATACAACTTTCATCATTCCACTTGCCAAAGTCTTCGTTTCTTTTGATGTAGATTTCAACACAGTCCTCATCATTTTTTTTGTTGTTTGGTTCACCCAGAGCCCAGTTTGTAGCCTCATCTGTCAGTTGTTTATTTGTTCCTACCCAGGTCCATACACCATTATTTTTTCTGATTCCAATCCAATAATAACTTGGACTGAAGGGTAACATTTCGTTCAGGTAGTGAATTTCATCCTTATTTTGAATGGCGACCAGGTTTGTATAGTGTTCTTTACACCAATTCTCAGCTTCACTGTAAGTCTTGTTTTCATCTGAATAATGATATGTCCAACAATCGCCTTCCTCCAGCATCATAAATGCTAGAAAGAAAAGATGCCAAGAAGTTGGTACTCTTTAATTTGAGCTTTCTAACTGGTGATCAGTGTCCACTTTTGTATCTTTTTACATCGTTGCATTTTATCAAAAGCATTAAAATTCCCCTTTTCAAAAGAACTAATCAGCAAAAATTAGCACCTAGGGTTGCAGCACATAGTATTGAGAGATTTAAAAAAAAAATTACATGAGACAGAGTGAAAGGAATAGGAACAGCAGAGAAATCTTGGTAAAAAACTTAAGGTGTCATTGTCAAAATGTCATTCCAAAACCAAGTAAAAATGATCATTTTGTACAGTGGGATCCCAAATTCATGCCTGCTTGGGCAGATTTTAATGTAAATAGAGAACAATATTTTTTCTAAAAAGAGAATACGTCTACATATAAATGGATTTTGCAGTCATGTACCAGTATATGTTTGAACTTTAGACAATGGTAGCAATTATTTTATACAAAGTTACATTACAGGCTTCCAAATAAATATACCAATATCTAAAATAGGGTTGGCAAGAATGTGTCAGATCGATGTTCACAGAGGGTGGGTACCACACCTACCCATTCATAACTACTTATTGCTTTGGTGGGGGAAAGGGAAACTTGCCATTATGCCTCATGTATTCAGCATGAATATGTCCTAATGCTAATTAACCCAGGTACTGTATCCCATTCTTTAGAGTTTAGAAGAAGCATCAGTGCCATTCCAGTCTAAAAGGTTTCCGACTTAACACACTTGCTTACCATAAATGAGAACAGACAAGAAACCAGGGCAATTCATATTTCTGAGAATCTTTTCCTCACTTGGCTTAATGAAGAGATGTCTGCAAAAAACAAACAAGCAAAATTATAACACTGCCTTCCTACAACACAATAATGACATAGAATATTATTGTCTGCAGAATCTTTTCTACACATTATTTTACAAATCTTTCTGTGGAATTAACAAGACTTTCCACTAGCACATTGTATTGTTTAAAGCAGATCTTAGTGTTGAGGCACACTGGATACTTAAGTAACCTGTGCAATACATCTGTATAAAGCCACTTTTGTGAAATGAAATAAAATAGAAATATTTTAAAGCCTGTTATACTTACCAAGTGTAGTTGTGATTCCCTGGTGCTATGTGGCAGCTTGCTTCTTGGAGATGGTTTTCCCTCACTAAGTAACAGTAGCTGTTCTTGAGATAAGACTCAGTAGGCTGAGTCAGTTCAATGTGTTCCTTCTGCTTTCAGCTCTCCTTTTATTTCTGTCAACCAGAAATGATGCATCTAAGCGGATGTCTGTAAAAGGAAAGTGAGGAAATTCCCAGAGAAAGGAAACTTCCCAGGAATACCCCTGATTCAGAAACTCGTAAATACATGCCCATCTGCCTTCTTAACTCAGATACACACCCAGGCTGTTGAACATTTGTGAAACTCTTAACTCAGTTAATGGAGACAAGAACATAATTCCAGGATATCAACAGAAAATAAACAGTGGGGCTTAATGTAGTCTTAAAAATGTGAATGAATAGATGCCAGACTTTCTTGAGCTGTATTTGTTTTGCTTGTTTGCCATAGCCATCATCTTTATAGTAATCAGTTGTGCCTTATCTTCCAGAAATGTAGTAGAAAGTATAACATTTACTGACCTCCTTAGATACCATGCTGATGGGCATAGCATAAGAATCATAATAGAGTGTTATCCTACTAAAAAACAAAATCTTTTTTTTAAGGTCTAGAGACTTTTAAAATGAGTGGTAGGGATATTTGTGCCAGTTAAGGGAGTTAGATGTAGAACCCATTAATTTAAAATGCAAATTGTGTTAAAATCCCCTTGGAAGTTAGGAGAATCTTAACTCGTCATTAAAAAAAAAATATTCATTATTTCACCATTATTATCTCACTCTTCTGGGAGCCACAATTGTACATTTTTGAACAACATATTTCCCATTGGAAAATATAATTCCTCAAAACTAAGGCCATTCATGGAATACCTATCAGTTATTTTGATAAAAAAAGGGGTTTTATCAGATGAACCACAACACTTATTCTTTGAGCAGAGAATTAATTTGCTGAGAATTTGTGTGTAAAGCCATTAATTCACTTTTGAACAATACTCATTTTAACATACACTCTCTGAAAAACAATGAGAGTATGGCGTTTCACTCCCCAAGGCATCTTATAAAATTCCAGCTTCAGACACAATGATGATAGATGTTTCAGCAATGCCAATATATTAGACAGATTAGGTAGATAGATATATTGGCTTGTGCTAAAGCAGAAAGAGTAAAATGTTGAAGTAATAGCTATGATTTGGTTATTAGCCCCAAATCACCGTCTTTAAATCTGACAGAGAAAATAAAGATTCAATGAAAATACACCCTGTGAAGGCTCCAATTATCAAATTAATTCAATAATCAAGCAAAACCAGTGGGGTCATCAACTATATTGTTTGAACTCGTTTTGAATTTGTTGACAAAATGTCTTCACAACCCATGCACACCTAGAAGAAGGTTGTGGTTGTAGATAAGGTATTAGATTCAGAGTCAAGGCATCTGTGTTTAATTCCTAGTTCTGTTATAGGCTCCCTCTGTGATTTTGGGGAAGTCACTTAAGCCATCCAGGAAAATCATTATCAGTGAGTGAGCACTGAACCAAGTTCTCTATTCCTTATGCTCTACTTTCCCATCTTTTAAAATGGGAACCTTACCACTATCTCTGTTTCAACCTTTATCTGTCTGGTTTATTCATCTTTAAACTCTGTGGGACAGGGATCATTTCTCACAATGTGCATGAGAGCCTTATGTAATAGCAAAGGGAAGGAACCCCAACTCAGTGATGGGTTGCTATAATGCAAACGAATAATTATTATTTGGTGGAACTGCTCTCTTTTTTCTTTTAAAACACTTATTCCTTATTATTGGGTATACTGACCATAACTGTAGAGCTTACACATTTTTTGAAGCCAGTGAGAAAATTTAAAAATGCACTTCTTCATGACAGTTGTCTTTTTAAAAAACTTTTAATGAGCTTCTGTCCTGGTAAGTCCTTTTTCTCAAATGTCTTGCTTGTGTTGGAAACTGTGAAAATTGGCTTGTGAGTATATTACTGGAATATGCAAATGCCAGTGCGTTTACAAGAAGTGAGGAAAAAGATCTGTTAACATACAATAGTCTTCCTGAATAGCAGCAGATGCAGACTACTTGTCTGCACTATAAGGAAAAAAATATATTCCTGTGTCCAGATATTCACATCATTAAAGCTGTTTGCTTTGGCTGAATAATCCAAAGGTTTGTTTTCCTTTTAATAAGACCCAAGCAGGGCTATTTTTAGAAGCAATTTGTTGGGAAGACCATCATCTACCTTTTTATTTCTATCTTCATTTCATTCAACAGAAAATAAAATTAACAACAAAAAGTTGTTAGTGATGAAGTATCTGGGGTAACATTTTTAAAAGTACTGAAGTGAATTAGAAGCTGAATTTTCAGACTGAGTTAGGTCCTTTAATGTCTAAATTTCTTTGGCTTACAATGAGATTTAGGTGTAAGTGACAAAGTTAAACTTGAAAATGGGACTTCAGATCTGAAATCATGTAGGAACTTTCATCTCAAATCCTGCTCTTTTATCTGAATCATAAATATGAATGCTAGAAAAGCCACCCAGTCTGCCTTGGGACTTCTCTCTACATTATTCTCCTTTGACTTATCTCAATTTCACATTATTCTTCTTTTTCTTTACCATCTTATTGTCAAATACAATTAACTATTTACTTTTACTGCAAAAAGTTAAAAGTTATTTTTCATTCCACTGTATCAACTTTAGACTAACTGAAATAAAGTTTCTCACTTGTGCAAAACTGGATAATCAGGAAACTAAACTGCAAGCTAAATATATTAAACCTGATTTTCAGAAGTGATGTTTTATGCATTTGATATTCTGCGTTCATTTTCAGTGGCAAAATCTTAGTTCTGTTGAAGTCAATGGTAAAACTTCCATTAGTTTTAATCAGACCAAATTTCAATCTGGGTGTCTCAGCACAGTAGAAACAAATTGTCCTAGATAAATTACATGGCAGTGCCTGACATATTTTGCAATAATCCATCTCTATCATGCCACCAAGTTCTTATCTTGCTCCCATTAAAGCAGCTGAGAGCTTGACCCAAAACCCATTGAAGATAATGAAAGGTTTCTGACTGACTTCAGTAGCTTTCTGATCAGGCCTTAAATGTCTCCCAAGGTTACAAAGTTTGCACATCAATTCTCTCAGCCATCCTGCCAGTAAGGTTTGGACCACATACCTGTGTGCAATGTGTTAGTGTGGGAAGGCTGGGTTGAAAAGGTTAGTTTTCCACTTCGCTCTAAAGCAGCTAATGTTCATAACCATGCTGTTTTCTTGAATTTCCAGATTTTTAGGCCAAATGCCAAGACAGCTCTGGCTCCTGAACACATACGTTTCCATTGTTCTGTGAGAGTGTATCTATTGTGAGAAATCATGATCATAAAGGATGAGGCATCCCTTCCAGGTAGCTGGACAACTCTTGTGGAAAGCTTTGAAGGTGAGCACAGAAACCTTAAAATGTGAGGATCCCATGAGGACAGCAAGGACAAAGGGTGCATGATTTATTGATGAATAAGACAGACTGATGGGTTCCCAACCAACAACTTTTTTGGTCAGTAGCCTTATAGCTAGGTACAACAAATTACTGTAGCCAGCTCTGGAAGTCATAAACATGTGGATCAGTCTGGCTGAGTCTAAGTCCAAGAGCAGAAGGCACAGTCTTCTTACCAGGTACACATGGGAAAGGGATTTTTTTGTTTCTCTGACCTACAAAAATAAGGTACAACTGTTAGCAGACAACAGTGTGGCCTCAGTCCTTCCTTTACCTTCTCTTAACTTATCAATGTTCTCCAACCAGTTGCTGATCTCTCTTAGGACCTTGAAGAGAGGTGGTGCTATTCATTTTAGACAAGAAGGTACTACATAGATGAGTGCCATCTGCACATTGCTGGCATTTTAGTTCAACAGTCTCCTTAAGAAAGTTATAAAGATATTGAGCAGAGGGGCAAAAAGAAAACTCAGTAGGACTCCAGAAGTTAGGGCACAGGTGGAAACACAAATTGAGTCCTTTATAGTCCTCCAAAAGCCTATTATTGGGACTATGGATAGCCTGTACAAAGTAGAGGGGCCTTGAGGATGTTCTTAGTTCGGCTCAGGACAAGGCTGTCACCACCATAGACATGACTTAAAGAAAAATGACAGAAGGGGCATTTCTTGTGTGATCAGTCCCTTGAAAGTGCTCCATGGCTGTGCCCTGACAGAAGTGCATGGCTGCAGAGCACTTTAAATGTGCCTGAACACAAGACAAATTAACTTTCATTACATGAGGGTTCAGATGAAAGCACTCCAAAGCATTTGCAAACTTTTCTAAATTCCTGTGCCTGAGGCAACCCCCAGCCCCAGCTCTATCCCCTCCCTTCTCCTCCTCCCATTCTGCAGACAGCATCATAGCTGCGCCGGGGGGGGGGGGGGACGACAGTCCAGACAGCTGTCAGTCCAGACAGACTGCAGACAGGCAGCTCCTCAACTAGATCAGCTCCAAAGTGGAGCTCAATCCCTGCCACCCCTCCACCCCTCCCAAAAGACCCAACAGCAAATGTTTGTTCAGTTGGGTGGTGGCAGATGAGTGATTGATCTAACTCACCGTGCTTTCTGTGAAGCCGCATGAGTTAAACCTGGGAGCTACACCTCTGTCAGTGCCCTCTGTGAGCAGATTTAAGAATGGTCCATAATGAAAGAGATAAAGAATATACATAGTATCAAAGTTTCCAACACTGATAGTAAAAGTGATCTCAGAGCTAAGATCCTAGTCTCCACAGGAATCAGATGATAACATTTATATGGCTCTACTATAGGGACTTAAAGTATTAGATTCCAGCATCTAGTTTTGTAGTTGAAAGGCAGGTTTATTAGCATAGCAAGGGACATACAAGGCAACACAAAAAGGTTCTATCAATGCATTAGAAGTAAGAACAAAAGAAAGTATATGCACATTACTTAACAGAGAAGAAAAGCTGTGGTGGCAAGGCGCCCCCACAGGCTCTTGAGGGAGAGAAAAGAGAACTCGTGGACCCCAGACCTCGAGAGCAAGCCCCCAGAGAGGTGTACATACCTGCCAAAGAGCACCGGGAACAGGAGCCACATTCACGGCTGCAGCCGCATGAACCGGCATTACGCTGGCTGTGGCATCAGCTATTCCCGGCATGAGGAACAGCTGAGCCAATCTCAGAGGCCATATTGGCCACTGTGGGAGGGTTTAAAAATGCCAGTAGAGCGAGGAGAGAGAGAGAGCCGGAGAGAGAGAGTACAGACGGTCAACTTGTGTAGAGAACTCTGGCACGGAGAGGAGAGGACCCAGCCTGCCGGTCTCAAGCAGGCAGCTTAGGGAACAGCTTTAAGCCTTCTGTGGGAGGCAGAGCAGAAGGCAGACAGGGAGTGCACAAAGAGGCACTCTCTCAGGCTCCTGAAGTGGCTGATGCTCATGAGGCAAGGGAGCTCCCAGCCATTGGTAGGGGAGAGGAGACAGCGGAGGATCCAAGAGGGAGCTGGAATCAGGGGGATCATCTTGCAGTTCCTCATAATTTGGAGGAATATTTTCTGTAAGAAAAAAAAGGGAAAAAAAAGGAGAAATCTCTTTGAGGAGGAGGGAGAGCAACCAAGAACTGGAGAACCGGTCTGAGGCCATCATACAAGGCCTGGAAACATCTAGAACACATCACCCAGTGGCTGGCATGTAGACGGGGTGTAGGAGAGGCGGAGCCCCATGGAACGCCGCGTAGAAAGACCTTGAGCACCACCATCTAATCGGGAGGCCCCTCAAAGATAAAGATCTCCACCGCAGACCCCTTCAAGACCCCTTCAGACCTCTTAATGTGCATGTTAACATCCAAGTCATGCAGGAAAGTTGAGGGGAGAGGCAACACTCCAATAGACTGGGTGGAGTGGTGTAGAAACTCCACAAAAGCCAATAACAGATGGTGACACAGACAAAGCAAGCAATTGGCCAAATATGCAGCAAAGACAACATAGTGAGAAAGAAAAATGTTCCTAACACAAGTGTAGTGAAGCACTGGAAGAGGCTATGTAAGGAGGTTCTGCAACCCTATTCTTTGCAAGGTTTTAAAAAGTTTATTTCTTAGGATGTTCTACTTAACTTGCCTCAGGGCAAGAGTTGGACCAGATGAGTTCATTAACTCCCTTCCAGCCCTACATTTCTATGGTCTACAATATGTCAGCAGTGTGCCCCAGGCGAGATATTCCTGAGTATGCCTCACCACCCAAATGCATTCACAAGCTCAAAACTAAGGAATACACTGCTGGAGGTGCTCTGGGATTGTCCATTTAAACCTTTGTGACCTCTGGAATTAGAGGTCTTGACAGTAGCCACAAAAGAATGACCCTAGAGTGTCTTCAGCAGTATATTTCTAGGTTTGGACTGTGTGCAAGAGGGAGTGGATAGGCAGGGTGTCCTTGGGAAGGAATATCCCAACTGGGTATGCTACCACTGCTATGTAGACATGTCCCATGATCCTAATAAACTGCACGAAAAGAGAAAATATCACCAAATTTCTAGCCAGTTCTGCCTTCTGCTAGCCTGCTGCCAGAATGTTTTAGATATCAACTGGATTTTGGAGCAATGAACCCTAAATGAAGAGAAGAATTGTCAAGCACTGTTCATTCAGAGTGCCTAACCCTGGTTAAAGCTTTGGTATTTGTGTGCCTAAAGAGAAGGGTTCTATAGTGTAAGAAACTACCACTCACAACTTGCCAAGCATAAGAAGATAGGCCCAATCCCTTAGCACTAGAGACTATCCAACCTGCCATATCATAGAGAACACCATCAAAGACAGATCTATGTTTGTGTTGCTTGAGGACATTGTTTTGATCAGACCAAGATTTCTTAAAGATATTGTAAGAGGAGTTGACATGTCACACATGGCATGTCCCGACACACAGACAAGAATACACAGGTGTCATTAGTGTCTCCAAATTTGAAACACCAGAACAATGATAGTTATTTATCTGTGGAAGAGCATGTATTAGAGTTAATTTGCTCATGAAACATTAAGCAGTTTCATGAAAAGTATTTTGTTTAATAGGTGCCAAAAAGTGTGGCTACATCTAAATGGTTTCAAATATGCATCAGTTGAGTTATATTCAGACAAACCATTATAAGCTGATTATAAACAGTATCAGTATATCCTCACAGGAGCTTGTACCAGATTCCCTAGAGCAATCTGAATATTGATTTAAATTAAAACAGTTCAAATACCATGTACAGAGAGCAGCATAAACAGATTTTTGTACAACTGCAGAAAAATCTTGCTACAGGCATCATGTCCAGTATATAGGTGACACTCTACCACAGTAGATATGACTTTGGATCAGCAGTACTATCTAGAGAAGCAGCAGCTTGCTACAGGGGGGTTTGCCCTAGGAGGGTTATGCCCTGAGGTGTTGGGGAGGGAGGTGGAGTATGTTGTATGGGGCAGAAGCAGTGCTTAGCAAGCCAAAGCAGGGCCTCCAGGTCCTTGACCACCTGGGTGATAGCGATCATCACTTGCTGGAACTCATCATCCAGCGCAGGATGACAAGGGTCTGCAGTAAGGCAGTAGCCCTAGACTTCAAGAGGGCCAGCTCCAAAAAGACAAGAGGGCCAGCTCCAAAAAGATGAGATTGGTGGGAGAGGCACTGGGGTTCTTGAGGGCAGGGGAACTCAGTGCCCAAGATGAGTGGTCGTTCCTTAAGGAGACGATACTCAGGGCCCAAGAGGTGATGATCCCAACTAGAAGCAAGGGGGGAAGGAGTACCCAGAAGCCTCCCTGGCTCACCAAGGATGTCCGGGAATGCATGGTTGACAGAAAGGCGGTGTATACCTGGTGGAAAGGGGGGGCAATCTCCAAAGAGGAGTATACCTCCACTGCTCGGGTCTGTAGGGGGGCTGTTAGGATAGCTAAGGCGGACATAGAGCTAGGACTAGCGTCCAAGATCAAAGATAATAAAAAGTCCTTTTTCAAATATATAGGGAGGATGAAGAAGGCTCTGGGAAATGTGGGGCCCTTGCAAGATACACTGGGCAATCTGGTGGTCACGCCAGAGGAGAAGGCAGACCTCTTTAACAAATTCTTCACCTCCGTTTTCTTGTGCAGGGATAGGGACTCCCCCACCATGATTCAAGACGGACTCGAGGGGAATGCCTCAAGCCCTAAGGTTGAGGAGGACCGGGTTAGAGTGCTTCTGGAAGGGCTGGACATGTTCAGATCAGCAGGTCCAGATGCTCTCCACCCCAGGGTGTTGAGGGAGCTAGCAGGGGTTATTGCAGGGCCCTTGGCACAGCTTTATGAGCGCCTGTGGTGCTCAGGCCAGGTGCCAGATGATTGGAAGATAGCCAATGTAGTCCCCATCTTTAAAAAAGGGAGGAGGGAGGACCCGGGCAACTATAGGCCCATCAGTCTTACCTCAATCCTGGGGAAACTCTTTGAGAAGATCATCAAAGAGCACATCTGTGATGGGCCGGCATCAGGGATGATGCTCAAGGGCAACCAGCACAG
>JAGPOW010001543.1:50659010-50694525 GCA_030014935.1 Caiman crocodilus
CAATCCTGGGGAAACTCTTTGAGAAGATCATCAAAGAGCACATCTGTGATGGGCCGGCATCAGGGATGATGCTCAAGGGCAACCAGCACAGTTTCATTAAAGGCAGGTCATGTCAGACCAACCTGATTGCCTTTTACGATCAGGTCACAAAAGCATTGGATGCAGGTGTCGCCGTGGATGTAATCTTTCTGGACTTCAGCAATGCCTTTGACACTGTCGACCACCCCATCCTCATTAAAAAACCAGGCGCTCTGACATCAGTGCCTACACGGTCAGATGGATTGTGTATTGGCTGAAGGGTCGTACTCAGAGGGTGGTGGTGGATGGGCCATATTCAACCTGGGGGGAAGTGGGCAGCAGAGTCCCCCAGGGCGCGGTCCTTGGGCCCACACTGTTCAATTTCTTTATCAGCGATTTGGACGATGGGGTGAAAAGCAACCTGTTCAAATTTGCTGATGATTCCAAAATATGGGGAGAGGTGGGCACATTAGCAGGGAGGGAGAGACTGCAGAAAGACCTGGATAGGTTGCCGTTAACAAAAACAGGATGCGTTTCAATACTGACAAGTGCAGGGTGCTGTACATGGGCAGTAGTAACCAGCAGCACACTTATAAGATGAGAAACTCCCTTCTTGAGAGCACGGAGGCAGAAAGGAATCTTGGAGTCATTATTGACTCCGAGATGAACATGGGCTGACAATGCGAGGTCACAGTCGGCAGGGCTAACTGGACCTTACCGGGCATCCACAGGTGTATCTCAAGTAGTTCCAAGGAGGTGATCCTCCCCCTCTAAGTGACACTGGTCAGGCCACGGCTGGGGAACATGTCCAGTTCTGGGCACCCCACTTCAAGAGAAATGTGGACAACATTGAGAGGGTCCAGAGGAGGGCCACTCGTATGATCTGGGGACAACAGGGCAGACCCTACAACAAGAGGTTACGGGACCTGAACCTGTTCACCCTTCACAAGAGAAGGCTGAAGGGGGATCTGATGACCATCTATAAACTCATTAGGGGGGACCAGAAGGGTTTGGGGGAGACCTTGTTTCCCCTGGTGCCCCCCAGGATAACAAGGAATAAGAGCCACAAGTTGTTGGAGAGTAGGTTTAGATTAGACATCCATAAGAACTACCTCACAGTTAGGGTGGCTAGGATCTGGAATCAACTTCCAAGGGAAGTGGTGCTGGCTCGTACCCTGGGGGTCTTTAAGAAGCAGATTGATGCCTACCTGGCTGGGGTCATTTGAGCCCAATTTTCTTCCTGCCCAGGCAGGGGGTCGGACCTGAAGATCTGCAAAGTCCCTTCTGACCGTACTTCTATGATTCTATGAAAGCAAACAGCAGACCGTGATAATTGTCCTCCTGATCCTTCTATGCCTATGCTTCTGTGGGTAGGGAAGCTTTAACTAGACTGGAGTTCCACATTAGCTCTAGTGGGAAATTAAGTGCAAAATATTTGTTGACTTTCATAACCAAGAAGCCAATAAAAGGTATGATGTGAAGCTGCATGTGGATTCAGTTTCTCAAGGCTTGTGCTGCATCTTAGACTTCATGGACCAATAGGAAGGCAATTAAAAGAACAACAAAAGCAGGGGGAAAAATTACCCTGTGTATGAATAAAGTGTCACTTGTGCATTCTAAAAAACTCAAGAAGTATAAATAATGAGGTCTATAAAAGGTAACATAACCTAATAACTAGATGCAGATCAGTATCCAGTTTCAAGCCTCAAGACTTATTTGCCAAACTGGGAAGAAGCATGACTGTTACAAAACTGGATATGTCTCAAACCCATCATGATGTCCATCTGAAACCCTATTCAAAAGAATTCCTTACTGTCGATAGACACAGGGAGTATTTGGTTTTGAGATGTCATCATGTGATGTGATCATGACACCTGCAGGCTTTTTTGTCCATTTCGGTAGGCCTTGGCTGGCTACTTCTACTTTGGAGAAATAGGTGTAAAGTACTGCCATTCTAATTACTTAGTGTCATCATTGCCTCTCCATACACTTTGTACCGGTGTCCGTGTTTAGACCTGTGGCTCACAACCTTTTTAAACTAGCAGCACCCCTCCATAACTTTTTTGAATTTAGCAACACTTCATTTCAAAAAAGAACTTATGTATTAATGTTCATAAAATTATAGATAAGTATAGTTATAATACTTAATGTATATACATTATAATGCACTTGTATAGATATTATAATACTTGTATATATAAATTATATACATGTCTATGTCATAATACAGTGGCTCTCAACCAGGCATACATGTACCCCTAGAGATACTTAAAAGTGTCCTGGGGGTACTCAGAATGGATGTGGCCAATAAATGCCATGTGCGTGCGCACACCTGCAGCACAGCAGGCAGGTGGCAAGGAGCACAGCCTGGCCACATGGAGAGCAGCTGTGTCCAGCTGGTAAGTCTGTTGTGGGGGAAGGAGCATGGGGATGCAGCTTGAGGCCTCAGTGGTGG
The DNA here is from genome assembly GCA_030014935.1 of Caiman crocodilus. Taxonomy (NCBI): domain Eukaryota; kingdom Metazoa; phylum Chordata; order Crocodylia; family Alligatoridae; genus Caiman; species Caiman crocodilus. Next base: position 50,661,484 of record JAGPOW010001543.1, read on the forward strand.
GGAAGGGAGTGAAGCCAGTGCAGGGGCTGCCCCTCTGGGCTGTGGTGCAGGACTGAGCTGAATGGGGGAGGGAGGCAGCACCCACCACTGCATGCACCCCAGGACGGCATGGGGGTCACGTGCCCCCAGATCTGCATGGGGCAGGGCGGGCTGCAGCTGCAGGCTGGGGCCAGGACTGTGCCAGGCTTTTCCTGGTGCGGGCTGAGCTGTGCTGCACTCAGGGTGGGCAGCAGCAGCACTGGGAGGGGGAGCTATAGTGAATTCTGGAGTGACTGCAGCCTCTGCCATAGCCCCCTCCCAGTACTGCCGCCATCCACCCTGAGCGCAGTCCCGGCCCAGGCCCTAGCCCAGCCCTTGTGCAGATCCAGGAGCACATGCCCACCATGCCTTCCCAGCGTGCGTACAGTGGTGGAAACTGCCTCACCCCATGCCTTCCGAATGAGCCACGGCTCCATCCCACACTGCACTCAGCTGTGCAGCACCTGCCCCTTCCCAAGCCTCAGTCCCACTCCCCCCCTCACTGCAGAGGCCTACAGGAGTAGGGCTATGGGGAGTGGGGCTGCAGCCACTCCAGAATATATTGTAGTCCCCAACCCCCTCTCCCAGCACTGCTGCTGCCCCGGCAGGAAGAGCCCAGCTCTTCCCATGGTATGTGCTGCAGTGGGAGCCACCCTCCCCCTCTGCCCCCGGGACGAGCTGCTCTCAGCTCTGTCCTGTGCCTTGCCCTGGCTGTGCAGTGCCTGTCCCAGCCCCACTCCCTCCTTCACTGTGGAGGCCTCAATCTGCACCCCCCCACTTAAAAACAAGAAAAACTATGAAGAGGTACAGAAGCTGAAACTGAGTCTGGAGGGATACACTTATTAAAAAAGTTTGAAAACCCCTGTCATTATACAATTGTACTATAATTAACAAAATTCACTCTTCCTTACGATTTCATTCAATGGTTCATCAACTTTTTACATTTTATAACTAATTTTCCTACTATGTTGGCTGTATTATATTAATTAAAAAGTCAGCCTTTGTAAATCACAACAAAACAACACAATAAAACATAATCACGCAAGCGGGTGCTTGGCACTGACTAGTGTGTCATGCTGCATGAGAACAGTTGAGTTTAGCTGATCAGGCCTGAATGGATTGTCTGAAGATACATAAGCAAATAACTATTGCAATTGCCTCCGCTCATAGAAGTGGGAAATGCCCATTTGTTTTCACTCATTTTTTAGCCAAAAAACCAAAAAACAGAGCAATTCTTCTTTTGCAAAGTACTCAGAAAGACCACAACAGGTCAGAATGTTTTTTACACCATGGATTCCTATTTGTATTCTCTCCGGGGTTATCTTGTGAATCATGTGCCAACATTGTGCTGTACCCTGAAGGCTCTCACAGCACCCCAGTTGAGAATCACTAGCCTAGGCAATGGAGATTTAGGTGCCTAGCCTGTGACCCATGCAAGCCTCTAGATATATATACCTGAGGTTAAGCTCCTGGATAGCTCAGAATTATTTTAGGTTATATACCCTCTTCTCCATTACTTGATCCTTATGTGGTTCAGCCTTAGCAAATTTAGCCATCTGCCCTTGCCCACAACAGTTCTGAGTTCTCATAGATCCAATGTAATGCAAATATTGTAACTATTCAGAGAAACTTCTTTTTAAACAGAAATAATTACATTATATTAAAAGTAACCACAAACTTTAGGCCATGTTCCGTGTCAGCATAATCTGTCCAATTTGCAGAGGTCAAACTGCACAAAATGGCCAGATTCTGTCCCTATGGCTAGCAGCCAATTTTCCTTTGAAGGGAGACTGCTGCCTAAATCTTCCAGCAGCAACTCCTGCACCAGCAATCCTCAACCCCTGGGGACTTTCCACAGAAACAAGAGGAAGGGAAGGGAGTATTGAGGAGCAGAGCTCTATTATGATAGTACTCTATTTGCATAAACTCCTTGATGGAAACCTAGATGAAGTGTAGCTGGGTGAGCCAGGAATCAGGGAACCATGACCAGTGAGCCTGGGAGGGGAGGAAGCAGTGGTGGTGAAGGTGTTTCCTGTTTGATGGGCTTCAGTCTTAACCTTTGACATGCTTTGTAGAGTTTCTTTGTTTTCAGAAGATAAGAATGGAAAGCTATGTTCAGCAATTTCCCTAAGGATTTTTACCAAAACAAAAAAAGATGATGTTAAATAAAACAATCATCATTTCACCCCACCTTTATTTCTCCCTATTTGATGAAGTTCTGAATAACACAATCCCAAAGAAAGTGGGAATTTTTCTGGTTGCGTAAGACAGTCTCCAATCTGTCTGGAGTCAGGCACCAGGAGCCAGAAGCAGTTTGTCTCCATTTCACATATCTGGAATTCTCTGCCTGGTGACAACTCATGTGACTCATATCAGTCCATCTCCAAATCAGACAAAAATAGACACTCCTGTATCTAACCTGAGGCCAGAGATCATTTCCTTTGGGCACCTGACAGTCTGTTAGGAAAAGAAGCAAAGTTGAACAAAGGAGTAGAGGAAATGGGCCTGGCAAAATGACAGGATCTGGATCTGCTAGCTCCTCTATACGAAAGAGGTTGTATGTTAGAGTGAAGTATGGAACCATGCTAAGGCACCCATGTTCTACAGCAAAAAAGATTTTAATAATATGATGTCCTATCTGAGTTCTGAGACTGCTTCCTGGGCCATTAGGAAATCCATCCAGTCTGAGAGTGACATTCATTTTGAAGCACTCTTGATATAGCCACTAACACTAACCTTTTGGCCCATTGCTTGAGTGAAACTGGGACATGGATGTGAATGAGCTACATGAATTCCAATCCACATATTACTGAGATGATGCCAGTATGCTGTGGAAAGTAACTTGATAATTAGCTGAAGATACAGAGCATTCGACATTTGTTATTTGTGTTTGCCATCTAGGGATTATATGGCAGCACAAAAAGTAGTAACTAGGAACATTAGGAACTATATCTGCTTAAAAGTTTGTAACCATTTCTTTAGGATGCAAAGAACTTAGCTACTATGACCCATGCCTGTGTCACTTCAAGAGAGAACTAATACATTGTGCTCGATGGAGGGCTACACCTGAAGCCAATCTAGAAGCTCAGTGGTATGGAAGTGATGGCCCTTGCAAAGCAGGACTTCTTTATAGTACTGTGTCATCAGTGTTCTATGATCTTCATTGATTGATTGGTTTACTCATTGAATTTAAGGTGTTGATTTTATAAAGCCCTAAATAACTTGAAAACTTGCTATTTGAGAGATCACCTTTATCCTTGTATTCCACCACTCTCGGACAAGATCAACAAAAGCAGTCCAGTTAGTTTATTGTTTGACTTAAAGGGTGGCAGGTGCATCAGTTCATACAGGTTGCTAAGGAGGTGACTTTTGAGTGAAATCAGATTCATGGAAGGGAGGAGAGAGTATGGATTCATTTGATTCTGTTTCTGTATTTTATGGTAGAAGCCTTTGGCACCTTTTAAATCTCCTATAAAATTGTTAAAAGAATAATAAACAGTAGGTGGACATGGGGTACTGACATTACTTGTCAATTCCTTATATTTTACACTGTCCCTCCATTTCCAGTTATTGATGTGCCAGAGAGTTTTGTACTGAGGTTACATAACTGCATTAGAGAGAGTGTCAGACACACAACTGAAGGTATTGGTTTTGACATGGAAAGCTTTTGGCAGTGAAGGAGGCATATGAAGCATCTTAGACTTGCAAGATAAGCCCATTTATTTGATGTTTTTGCTAAAAATCAGCAGCGAAATACTAAACAGTGTTGACCCTTAGGTAACCATCTTCAAGTCTGCTTCATCAGAAAGGAAGGGAACAAGCCTGAGCTTTGGTGTCTTCAAAAATGCTAGAAACCTCTCTATATTCAGGCTTCTAATGAGAACATGGCTAAAGAGCATGATACCAATAAGAATAAGTAGTAAACTAGCCAATATCTAATGAGCACAAAATCAAATTATAAAAATAAATCCACCCAAGTAGGAAAGGGTAGCTGAACATAGTGGTAGGTAGATTAGGTCTGAAATAATAGGGACTGGTTCTAAACAAGCCAAAAGAAAAATGAATTTGCATGCGTATTATGCTGTCAGCCAACAACATATGCTGGCATGATACAAAAGCTCTGCTTTTCCCTGCTTCCATCCCCTAGAATACATACCTAATAGACAGAATTACTTCTATGTCTCTTCTGTCTTGCATCACTGTGTTGGCATATGTAGACATTACTCAGAGAGATCCAATATACCACACTGGATTCAGATTTCCCAGGTTCTTCAGTTCTGAGACAGAGGCAGACATTAATTTATTACTCCTTCCTCTACAGGGGTTTGATGACCCTGTGGCAGAAGGCCACCTCTCTTTCTCCCCAAAAAATCTGCTCTGTGACAATTTGGTTAGGATGGGCCCAGCAGAGGATACACACCTTACCTTATCTCTTTAGATATGCCTTATCCCTCAGGCATATCCTAAGCTGGATATATTCCTGAGGGAGGGAGGAAACCTGCTCCCTCTGCCTATGTGACTCGCATCACATACCTGGGTGAGGGGCTTGGACACTCTGGGGAGCTAGGAACTGCCAGACTGCCCAGCAATTAGTGATGCATTTCAGATTGGTTAGCTGACAGCCAACAGGTGCTGGCTTCCATTGGACCAGGTAAATGAAGTCATACAAGCTATATAAGTTAAGGACTGCCCAGGAGGAGGGGGCAGCAGCCATGAGGAAGACTCAGAGAGAGAGAAGAGCTGGACTATCTGAAACTTACTTTCTCTCTCAAAACTCATGTCAAGGAACTGCCTGCCTCCAGAGGGAATTTCCACCTGCCTCTGGATGATACGTGTGATCTAATTAGATATATAATTTGCAGTAACTGAGAAGTATGATCAAAGGCTACCCAGCCATGCCAGTTTGCTCTATGAGATTTCTCTGATGTTGCTCTACCTGGTACTCTATTGCAACCCTACCCTTTGTAACCAATAAAGTTCTCCTTTGTACCTAGCGTGGGAGACTTATTGGGAGTGGGTCTAGATTATGCCTTGAGGTCCCCTTGGTTCAGCTGACTAAGGGAGACCACTACTGGTGCTTCCGACTGAAGGAAGCATCCCGAGTTCTTGAAGTGAACCAAGTACCCTTGAGGGCTACTAGGCCTGTGTTTCCCAGGGTGCGCAGAGCCAGAATCAAGCCCATCCCTGGTTGGTAGCAGTGTTACCCCCAGGCTACTGGGTGCGCACCAGGAAGGGGGTCGGCCAGACGTGAGGCACCCTGAGGGAAGCACTCAGAGCCTGGAAGGTGGCCGGGCACAGTGAAGTGGGTGGCTCAATGCAGGAGCACCCCCTACTGGCCCACCACAGACCCATCTTAAGACTAATGAAGCCTGTGTTATTTGTGATTGATTCCATATAGCGGTGCATAAAGTAAGAGACATTCATGCACATGCACATGCGCATGCACACATATATAGACAAGAATTCAAGGACCCAAAGACAAGGATGTGTTATTCCCCAAAAGAATAGATATAAAATGTAAAGGGAAAGAGAGCAATCAAGGAAAAGAGGATTTCCTAGAACTAAGTTACCAACTTAACCCACATCAGTACATGCCCACAAGCTAAATCAAAACCAAAAAAACACCCCTAAATCTCCTCTCACCCCTAAGCTGGTTGGTAAAGTTTGGGCTCTTTGAGAAGGGCTGGTACACTTCACTAGAAAGTTAACTGGGCTGGAGAAGGCCTCTCGATACTGTTGGCAAAAACCCCAAAACCTAGCATAGTCATAACATTTTCTAACCCTTTAACTAATTCTGTAGCTGAGTGAGAGAAAGATAGCCCACGCAGGGGAGCCAGACTGTAGTAGACACTACCCTTACTGCAGCATACACTCATCATCACTAGAAGGCTATATCTTTCCATCTCTCATGCCTTCAATAACAATCATTAGAAGTGCTTCCAAAATAGGCTGGGGAGCATATCTAACCAACAGTTTGATTGTGTGCAGTTTTGGGGCCTTATAAATGGTTGCCACACCTCATTGTTCTTGAGTGAAGGGTCACTTGCAAGGCCCTCAAACCACAAGTTTAGCACAATGTGGTACTACTAGCCAAACACAATACGGATGTTGTGTATTATCTGAACAAAAATATCCATTCACATCAGTTGTGTAGTAAAATAACTACTCATGTATTCATCCTGAGACTGGGGTATTCAACATGGAACACACCCCACAGGTTATGCCCCAGGTGGAGAACAGCTTTACAGCTTTAGCAGCTTTACAGATGAGTGGAGCAAGAATATGATTCAAACATGGTAGTTGTCACTGAACACAATAGTATTACATGAAAATTCTGCATTATGGGGGTACCAGATGCAGGGTTTTTCACATGCAGTGGAATGAAAAAGAGGCACAGGTTTTATCTGAGAGCAACCAGAGACAGGAAGTCAATTTCCAATGCATTTCTGACAAACTAGGTCAAGGTCTTCATGACTTTACTTTCTTTCCACATTGTTTGGAAAGCACTACCCAAGACAAGACAAAAGAAAGCCGAAATGTTTTTAATAACACCAGCCAGAGCCAAAAAAACATAGTTCCTGATCCTACTTCAGCTCTCCTTTCACCCCCTTCCTTTCACTCTGAGCTTGTTGACTTATAAGGAAAGAAAGGCAAGTCTATCACCCACACCCAAGTTCGCTCTACTTCACAACATGGGTAGTAGGATTTCACCAAATATAAAGATGCCTTTTCCTTTATGACATGCAAATAATTTTACATAGTTCTAAAAGGGAATCCATTTATACACAATTTTTCTAAATGTAAAATTTTCTTATTTGTGGACAAACAGTAATAATAAACTGGGTACATACATAATTTAACTTCAGAGGCCCATTGGTCGCATCATCAGTTCCTCCCAGAAAAGGGAGGTCTCATTCTATCAGAGTCAAAACAGTGTCCATGGCCCTTTGAGGCATGTGATGGCAGCGTGCCGCTGTCATGGGCACAGAGGAGGCACAGAGGGTCGCAGCATGGCAGCAGCCTCTCAGGAAGACCCCCAGCTGACCTACTTACCCACAGGAGAGGCAGTAGCAGCGGAGCCGGGATTGCGGCAGCAGCCACGGCTGCTGTTACAGCTGCATGAGCCGGCATTATGCCAGCTGTTTAAACAGCTGTTTCTGGCAAGGGGAGCAACTAAGCCAATCGCGGCAGCCACAGCGGCTGCTGCAGGAAAGTTTAAAATCCCCGGCACACCCCCAAGGTAGGGGAGAGCCAGGAGAGGAGGGAGGAGGCAGGCAGCATGCCGGTGTTGCTGCAGCTCCCCTGGAGGCTGCCTCTCAGACAGGCAGCCCTGTCTCAGCTCAGCAGCTGAGGCAAGGGATAGGAGCCTGGGAAGGGTCGGAAGGATTGGTCCCCTATAATTGCCAGGGCCCAAATGTTGCTCCGGGAAGCCTCTCCACCCCGGAGGAGTATTATTTTTGAAGTCTAGGAGAGGAAGAGGAAGAGGTCCCACAGTAGTGGGGGGAAGCAGTCGGGTCTTAAGGCAGGCTGACTTAAATCAGTCATCGGCTTCGACCCGATGGTCAGGAACATTGACTGGCTGGCAGACCTGTATCCAACAACAAGGTTCTATCTCACCAGCAAGTGACCAGTTGGTGAGTGGACAGGGTGTAGGGGTGGCGGAGCCCCGTGGAACATCAGAGACCTCAACCATGAGTACACCCACATCGGGAAAATCCCTCCGGTAGAAGAGCTCCACTGAACCCCTCCTTAAAATCATTCATAACATTAAAGTCATGGCAGGAGAGACAAGGGGGAGGGGCTACCTGACTAAGCGTGTCATCAGGTGAGGTCCACCAACACCACAAGGCATGTCAAATTTGCTGTCAAGTAGTCACATGGAATTTAATTTCACATATTTACCAAACATTATCCCCTGAATCTGATGGCCAGATTAGCTGTCAGACTTGGCAAGGAAGTTCTTTGATCCCTTTTCCAATTACAATCCCACATCCCTCCTTTGATAGGATTATTGCTATCTTAACTATCCCATAAGTAGGGGTATGCAGAGACCACTCCTAGATATTAAGATTCACCTGTAAACAAGAGTTCTTTGATATGGAGGTTGTATATTCATAACCCTCACCCATCTGCTCTTCCTCCTTAGAGCTCTAATTTTAATGTAGCACCTTTGGAAGGAGTGGAAGGAAGTCCAAGCAATGTGCCCTTTTGTACACTCTCACCATCTGAACATTTGCAAAATATGAGGAGAGAGACAGGAGGGACATCTGCTTATGCCAAAGAGCACTGCTAGTCAAAATTCCACTTGCCAGCACATCCTTTGAGTATAAATATGCAGAGTCCACCTTGAAGAACCCTTCATCTTTATGGTACTTGGGGTCCCATGGAAATGAAACTTGATTAATTAAGAGGCCAACCTAACATACACTTATTAAATCAAACCTAGTTTCATGTTTTCCTAAACCAGACATCTCTTACAACACTTTAAAAACCTGAAATTTTTAAAAATCAACTCACCCCCCAAAATCCCTTTATTGAAAATTCTGTGGTTTGGAAGCCATCTCTTCTTTCAGTTTTTTGGGTTGTTCCGTAGCAGGACTTATTTTTGGTGTTTGCTTCCATAGACTACAGGGTAACAGTTGGAACTGTAGTATTATCCCTTACTTACAGTACCTAAAGTGTTGGTACTCAAGAGATTCTGAGACATGGGTAGAAAGGAAGTGGGGCAAAAGAGAAAAGTACAGAACCAAGTCATGGGAATAAGTTACAGGGAAAGAGCATGCCTTGGAAGATAACTTGTTCCTTCATGAAGAGGTGTGTCCAGTTTTACCTGTATCATGCTTAGGTTGTCTCTCCATGTGGAAAAAATGAGAAAAATCACAAAGCAAGGCTTTTGGGAGTGCTGTTAGGATAAAGTCTTGCTGGAGAGAGAAAGGAGAAGCTTCAGAAAGGTAACTTGTGAGCTGATGCTCATTAAAGAACAAGATAGAGTTAAAAAGGAGAAGGAAGTCTTCATGAAGGGCTTTGTGCAAAACAATCTTCTTAGCTCCTGGACAAAAACACTTGGGAGTGTATACCCGTAAGGAGCAGGAACCATATGGAAAGGCTTGTTTGCAGTATTAAAACTAAACTCTCTAAATGCATCAGGGGATAAACACCAGGAAGTGAGAAAAGCTATTTCAATTAAAGAACAATGCTGGCAGAAAAGCAAACGGGTATAAACTAGTCACAGATAAACTTAAACTGCATTTTCAAAGCAGGCTTCTAACCACCAAAGCAGTGTGATTCTGTCCTATTTGTTGCTCAGGGTCTGTGGGCCAATACCCAAAGAGAAACATAAGCCTCCCTTAGAAAGAGAGACCACTAGGTAGACAACAAGTAATTTCAGGGGACAACTAAAAACATAACAGGGATGAGAGCGATGGTCAGAGGCTTAAAACTAGTGTGCCAAGGGAGGACACCAAGCTGAACACTCCTGACAGCAACCACTGGTCCTCAAATGAGTTCTAAGAGCCAGTAGACACTGCCCAGTGATACTCTACGTGGAGACAGGATTGCACAAGGGAAAGGAAAACAGCCCCCACAGCCCCTGGGGATCTTCCCAGCCAGAGCATCTTTCCTGGTAAGATATGGAGCCAGCTGAGCCAGGGCCAAGAGGAGGATGACCAGGAGGTCCTAAGACTTGGTGACTAGTGTGGTTCTAAAACAGCCTTCCAGTAGGGGTACTAGGAGCAAAAAGCACAACTGGTTTTAACTGGATCTTCAGTTTGTGAAGAATACTATGTTGACATGTTTGCTGGTGAGAGCAGAGGATCAGATTCAACAGCTCAAGAGGTTCCTCCCATTCCCATATCATCCTCAAGGTGAGTAGGCCATCCTTTATAGCCCTATGAACTTTATTAATTAACCCAGGCTCCAGATGGGGAATACGACTATAAAGACTTTAAAATCTAAGTTATTTGATAAAACTATGAGTGGAGGTGCCTCCAGAGTCATATTACATCACAAATGCAAATGGATATAAACTACCCAGAGATAAACTTAGACTACGTACCTGGGGTGCTGTGTGTGTAAGAGGGGGACATGCCATCCACACTTGGGTTGGTTTATCCCACTGTCCCACAACAGCACTTTTACTTCTCTGAGCTGATAAGATGTGAACATGGTAAATAGGCATGTGTTATGAAGAATGGTGCTAATATAGTGTCTGTGCTGGTTTTGCAGCTAGTTGGTGGAACATCTACTAATATGGTGACTAAGCCAAAGGGCTCAAATAAGGAATGTTTTTTATTGCAGACTACTAAAAATGGGCAATGTGTGCATAAGTAGCAAGACTCCCAGTTCATCCAACCCTCAGATTGAGTTGTGTACAACATCTGCATTTACTTAAGAACACAGAGGGCATGCCTAAATGAGACGCTTTGCTGTGCAGTAAAGCATCACCATCTACATGTGCACAGCAATTAGAGCACAATAGCAGTAGAGTAATGTATTGCATTGCCAGATAGTCTGGTCAGATACAAGTGGAATTCGGCAGTGCAGTAAATTACTGCACTTAAATGCATGTGTAGACAGTGACACTGGGATTAGTTTAATCTGGCTCAAATTGAACCGGAGTATATTCAGTTGCATTAATTGCACGTGTAGACATGCCCAGAGACTAGAAGAAAAAGCACCTAGGATGGTCATTGTGTACAGAATTATAATTTGTCTCATCTTATTGTCTCCTTTTCAGCTCAGCTAGAGTTTGTACGCTCAGTAGGATACTATCCCATACACAGATTTTTGCAAATATAGCTATAATTACCAAGCAATGAACCATTATCATCAGCGCCTACATTTTTCTTTTCTACCCTTTCCACGGATAACTTTATTGCAGAGTAGTTATCCACTTTATTATGGGAACAAATTACTATTTGTTATTATAACTTAGGAATCTTTTCAGCCACCAGCCAACATAGTTTCACATCTGATGCCAGATTAGCAAAGCTCTTAATAAAAGGTATAATTTACAAGCTGGACTTCGAATGAATTGTTTTCCTGTTCCGGGCTGTAGTAACCTGGTCACTTAATGGTTTGGGAGAATCCCAAAATCAGCTCTTGCTATGCCAGAAAGCAGAGCAATGTAAATTTATCTTGAATTTATCTTTATTTTCACTACATCTTTCTGGACCCTTGAGTTACAAGTAACCCCACTCCAAAAGGGGAGAAACCACCAAGGGAGAAGAGAAGTCCAATATTATTTATGTTACAACTAAAATATTTCTGATTTATATTAATATAAGAACCACTCAGGTATTGAATTACAATGCAGGTTCTTCCTCCTGCATCTCTTTTCAAGCATGTCTCTACTGCAGTATCTAAAATATCCTGGGTCAGCAGCAATATTTGCTTGCTAATATCTTGTATTGGGAGAGATGTTAGATATGCATTTAGGCACAAAATGCTCTTACTCAAGTCTAGGAAGGAGCCGGTACAGCCTCTGCCAAATACCATCTAGCACAAAACTCAATGGAAGCTAATTGATCCTCTTGAGAAATAGTAAATTAGTCCACAGTGAGCTGTTCCACAAAACAGCTTCCAGTAGCCCAGATATACATATATATTTTAAAGATAATTCAGTTATTTTGACACAGGACTGAAGTGATGTCCCCTCTCTCTTCCTCCACCCCTCTACATTTCAGTCTGAATTAGCAGCAAGAGGAACACCTGTCACTAATTCCCACATTTTACCTCCAGAGACTTCATTAAAAGCCATAGTAGCTTCCAACCATCCTAACTAAACAAACCTGATTTTTCTCATATGGCATCACCCCCTGAATGTCAACCCCTCTGTGCAACTGATCCCAAATAGGTTTTCAGGATCTGTTTTGTTAGTCAGCTGTTCAGTAAATGGAGCAAGCGTGTATAATTTGTAGGAATTAGCTACTGCTACAAGAATGTATGTTTCTAAAGTGGCTTTGTCTCCCATATCTGTTTTTATGATTTGTCTTTTCAGGCCTTAAGATAAGTAGTTTAGAACTCCAACATGTCAACTGCTTGGCAGAGCTTGAGTAAAAATGGAATTTAATATCTGGGGTGGAGAGCCAAACTTCCATTTCAGAAGAGGAGCTGAAATCCTAGGCACAGAGCCTAGACTGAATCTGAGAACCATGTTAATGGCTCCATGATTTTGGAAAGGTTAAAAGAAAAATATAATTTCTAGTCATACAAGATTGGCCTGTTTCAGGGGCAGGGTAAGGGGCACCTTGAATGTTTGTTATTTGTGGGGGCTTTTGCATAGACCTAATCACTCTAATACCAGAGGTTTCATAATACATAGGGGCAAGCACAGTAAAATCCTTGTAATTGCTTTCTGTTTAAAAAGGCTAAAGAAAACTGTACAGCTTATGAGGCTATTTAAAGGAGAGGCAAATTCACTATTGCATCCATTGTCCCTTTCTTCAACAAGCAGCTGCAGGACTGTATGCTTATAGAAGGCCTCTCCCTCAGGAGTCTCAAGAATAGAGGGTGTTCTATGGCAGTAGGAGCCTACCTTTTTGGCAGGCGTGCCACAGTAACCCCACGCCTCCACATACATCTCCAATCCCCTTCCACCCTGGCACAGGAAGCCTTTGTGTGCAGCATGGGGCAGATCAGGGAACAGACAGACAGCTGAGCAGCAGATAGGGCAGGGAGGAGAAAGCAGATCAGCCAGCTGGGCATGGGACACAAGACAAGGAGGAGAGAGGAGAGCAGCCGATTAGTAACAGAGCACATGGCAAGAAGCCAAAAGCACAGCAGCAGAAGCATTCTGTAAGGAGATAATCTTGCAGATGCTTGTTGGTGAAAGAGATTATCTATCTACTCCCTCCTCCTCCAGTCTATCCAAATTCTGCCAGTCCATACACTGTATACAATCTATGTATATGTCTATGTATATGTAAGGGAAAGTGTCTGGGCAGATCTTTTACCCCCAACACATGCTGGTCTCTGTAGCTCCTTAAGTGGAGTGAATGGGAGCTGTCTTTTCTCTGCTAATTTGTGCTAAAAGAAACACTGTTTTGGATCTACCCCCAGGGATTCATGGCACCTACTGTGCAAAGGGCTTCTTGAATCCAAGCTTTTCAGAACATCACACACTTTTGGCCTCCCATTTTCCCTTTCCATGGGAGTCCCGTGGGCATAAAACTTGAGTCATGCATATATGACTCAGGCCCTTAAAATGTACTTCATAAAAACAAGCATTTCATTTTATTGAATCTTCATGTTCATATATTCCATATATTTACACCTACATATTTTACTAATTTTATCTATCAACTCCAGATTGGAATAGTAGCGTCTAATCCTTTACACTGTTCTGCTGCTGTAAATCAGTGGATATCTAACTAGTACAATTCTATAAAAAATTACTCAAACAGTAGCACACTCTTCAATTCACTGTATTTCCCTACCCAAAAATGTTTATCTTTATGAGATGAAGCCAAAATATATTAATAAAGGTGGCCAGACACCATTGTTATTGAATAGTTGCTAGTTGTTGGGTTTTATTGCTAAATGTTAAAAGGACATGAGGAAATAAAGACTTGAGAAAAAGAAATTGTATTTAGGCTTCATGCAGCAGGCCAACATTTATTGCTGTTCACAACAGCTAAGTGTTAACAGCAGCATACTCTTGAATAATAATAAATACCAGTATATGTCCTTTGACTGCTAAGTTAAGCAACAGGAACATCTGTTCACAGCAGAAATGGAGAGCTCTTTTGCAAATAACTGGAGAAGGGCAGTTTATCTGTTGTGGTAAGCAGCAAAAGAAACTATGGGTTGCGGTTCTGGGTGGAGATCAGAAAGGAATTTCTAAAATAATACAAAATGTCATACAGTCATGGAGAAGTAGGGCTGGAAGGGACATCCAGAGTTCATGTAGTCCAATACCCTGCCTGAAGCAGGATCATCCTATCCAAACCATCCCATACAACCACAATCTGAATTCTATATAAGACTACCATCAGCCCTGACACAACATAGACCTCACATCCTAACCTGCAACAGGTAAAGCAGGGGAACCACAGCAGCCAATGTGCTTCTTCTTTAAAAGGCTGTTAATATACACTCAAGGGCTGTGTCACATACACAGTATGCACACAAGTGCAATTGTGCAGTATGTTGTGCCACAGACTCGTCTGTGGTGCCACACACTGCACATGAAGGCATTCCCCATGCTGCTACCTTGCAACATGACAGTTTCTTGACCCTGGGAGACCCCAGGGTCAAAAAAACCCATGTGAAAAAAAAGCAGGGTGGCACATGTGGCAGTAATACTCAACACCAAAACCAGAGCCAGACTGGCCGAAGCCACGCTCTGGCTACTGGCCAGGCTCCAAGCTTCAGGAGCACCATGGCTGCAGCTCCTCAAGGCCCTCAGTACCCCAGGTAAAGCTACTGGGGCCAGCACAGGGTGCACATGCACTAGGTGTGCCCTGCTACTTGTCCCCAGGGAAAAAAATGTCTGTGCTCATCTGGATGCAGCCTAGAGGTCCCAAGTGGAGGGCCACGCCTCCTGCTACAAAAGGAAGGCAAAACCATACCCAGTCCATACCAATTTGACCACAGGGTAAAATTCCTTCCTGATTCCAAATATGGTGATTGGTCTGACCCTGAGCAGAGGGGAAGACCCTCTAGACAGGAGCCTCAAGCTTTGCACCTAGCAGAAAGTTGGCACACCCCAGTTGGAAGTTCCCAGCCTTGGCTGTAGTCAACACCCAGGCTCCGGGAAATCTTAAAAACATCCTGACACATAACAGAAGAAAAAGGAGTGGGCAGGGGAAGGGAAGGAGCAACCAGCAAAACCCAGAAGCATGGAAAATGCCCATGATAGAAAACAGAAATGGCTATGCCTAGAACATATCCATCCAGTGGCTGCTCAACCTCTTCTTGAACACCTCCAGTGATGGCGAATTTACAATTTCCCTAGGCAGTCTATTCTACTGCCTCACTGTTCTAACAGTGAATAACTTTTTTTCTGATATCCAATGTAAATTTACTTCGCTGCAACTTCAAGCCATTGGTCCACATCATCCTCTTTGCAGCAAGGGAGAAAAGGTGCTTTTCCTCTTCTTTATGGCAGCCCTTCAGGGATTTGAAGACTGTTACCAAGTCCCTTCTTAAGCACCTTCTCCGTAAGCTGAACATGCCTAGCTCCTTCAGCCTCTCCTCATAAGACTTGCCTTCCAAGCCCTTGATCATCTTTGTTGCCCACCTCTGGACTCTCTCTAACTTCTCCATGTCCCTTTTAAAATGTGGAACCCAGAACTGCATGCAGTACTCCACATGAGGCATAACTAGCGCCGAGTAGAAAGGCACTATCACCCCCTGCCTCTTGGACCTAATGCTTCTATTGATATAAATAAGGTTGCATGCATAATGATAAAAATAAGTTTTGCAAGGTTGTTACTAAAACTGAAAAATGTAAAAAGAACACTAAGGCTTTGATCCTGTAAGTCCTCTGCAGGGCTAGACCTCTATAAAATGGATTTTTTAATCTTTCCCTTCATGGTTCATTTTGTCCTTGGAACCTGTCAACAGGTTGTATTTGTCAAGTAATACCAATCACAGCTGATTTTAATTATGTAAATATTTTGCCAATTGGGAACTGCACTGAGAACTCCCAACTCACCATCAATCAGTCCATTAGGACCTTGTTATTCTATTATAAGGAATGTGGCAAAAAAGACACATCTCAGCACAAGGATTTGAGTTTTTTCCACAAAAGTGATACAAGAAAACTGATCTTTTTAATTATAAAATGAATCCTATAAAAGGAGAGTAAAACTGTTGGCTGAAAATTCTGACAAACAGCACCATTATCAAGTTGTAACAAAAAAGTTAGGAATTCATTTTTAAAAGAAAAAAAATTATAAGTAGGAGTGCAGTATGGTGGATAAAGCTAATGTCTGTTTAATACTCCATGGGACATTCATGATTCTGGGATATCATTGATATGGTATAATTTCACAGGTTGCTTTATGTACCTTTGCACAGAAGTTGTGTACACAATTGACGTCTCTACACTTACAGTAAATATAGCTGGATCAACCTTTCAGAGCAAAACCAGAGTAAAAATGTAGCATTTTTGTCCCTATTGTAGATGGACCAACATATAGATTTCTACAGCTTCTTGTTCTTCAGTTTTAACATGAAAGGCCAATGGTTGTAAACAAAAAGATCCCAGAAACTGTCCCTGAAGCTGATGCAACCAAAGCTGCTGTCACACCAGTACTTTGTTTACTATAGCTGCTGAAGTATAGGTGTGTCTGTTATAGAAGGTCATGCAGCAGGTCCCAAACTAATGTTGGCATAAGCAAACTTTCCTGAATAGTGCAGACTTTAATATAGGAATGAAGTAAATGAAAAAAATAAATCACCTGAATTTATATTTTTTTGGTCTGATCCAAAGGCCAATGATACTAATGAAATGACTTCCATAGACTTCAGTGAGCTTTGGATCTGGTCCTTTGTGTTTGGGAAAAGAAGAAAAAAAACGAGATATTTGATCCCTCATTCTTCTGTGTCTTTAATTAATGAGGGTTCAATTTTCCTGCCTCATTTTGTGAATATGGAATTGGTTCAGTTGTTATCTAGTCTGAGCTATTAACATTTCCATTCCTATGAACAAATATTGTTGATTGAATGACACGGTGCATAGATGACACATTACTTGGGCATGGAAACAAAGAACAGCTGGTCCCTTGAGAAGATACAGTTGAATACCCTGGCACTGTTAGTAATAAGTAAACCTACTGTAAAAGGTATGTGCTAGGAAATTCCCTGTATAAAGCCCTACGTATCTGGCCTTAACCCAATTTCAACGCCTGTTGCATCCCCTTTGTGTCTCCTGATGAGCACAAAGGAGACATAAAATGTCTATATCTGACCAGTTTGGAATTACCCCAGCCAAGGGATTTTTCAGTTTGCTTAAAAGCAGCACAGTTATCTCCAATGCCAACTGTGCCCTTACCTTGGCCTTAGAGGACCAAGGCCATTCAAGATGCACCAATTTAGGCACAGAACAAAATTCCTCTAAACTAATTCTTAGCTAATGATCTGTGAAAACTACAGGAGACAACTCTGACTTATTAGGGTTAGGACATTTTGAATATTAAGAATGGACTCCCTCTTGTCATTTATAAGCTGGCACAAGAAGGAATTTGTTCTTTTTTAAAGCAAGTTATATTTGCTATAGCATGCAAATGACAGCTATATGTTTTGTTGTTTATTATAGCTGTAAACCTTTGGGTTCTCTCCCTCGCCCCACCATATTTTTGTTTTTTTCATTTACTGTATCACATCTGAAATTAGGTAGTATTTTGGAGACCTGGGAAATTTATGATGTAAAACTTCCAAGATAATAGAAGATAAACTCAACCTAATAAATAACATTGTTTATAAAGATAGAAAGACTGGATTAATTTAAACAAAAGGATCTACTGAATCAATCGACAAAGTCTGAGAACAAAGACTGTGGGACCAAAGATTAGCAGACTAAAATCCGTGTGTCAGATATTAGGTCCACTTGGTTACTCCACTCTCATTCAACTTGGAGTCCTTAAAGAGACATTTTAATCAATCAACATGACTAAAAATAATGAGAGATCTCTACCATCATGGCTACTGGACCCAGCTTTCTTGGGATGTTGGAGTCCACTGTCATGACACTGAGCCTTCATTATCCTGATTATGAAAGTTAATCCTTAACAGATCATGTCAAAGAGAGGGACACAGCTGATATCACAATCTCCACCAGCTTTGTCTAGAACCTGAACATAGGCTTGAGTTCCTCCTTTCTCCCTTGTCCTCCTGTGTCCTTTTTTCTTTGTTCACCATTTTCCTCTCTGTTTGACACCTGTTTAATGAAAGTCTGGTTTGCAGTCAGACAAAACTGCATTTTTGCAACTGAGCTGTCAAATAGTCTCATGTTTGTACAGTTAGTCTAATTTTAGAATAGTTAATATGATTGTGTTCCGTGCCTATTTCTCCAGCTGCAAGTGATAATTTGCACCATAGAGAGAAGCTGCATTTTCGGTCTTTGTTGTTCTTTTCTCTCCTTTGTGCGTGTGTTTATCTCATTCTCTCACAAAGGAAGTGGGACTCCAACAACTTTTTCTATTTTTATCAAAATGTTCAGTTAATACATTCTACACACCACCTTAGATTCTCAAATGAGTGTGAAAAGATTCCTTATAAACTTTTTGCTGCTGAAGAGAAAAGGATTAATGGATGTTGTTGAAATGAAGATCTGATTACTATTTTTTTCAGTTTTGAACAACATTAATAATTTTAAAATAATTTTAATAGTGGTTTATCCCATGGGACTAAACAAGTTAAGATCACCATTCTCAGAATACTAAACCTGTAGGATAGTATCATGTTAATAACTTTGACTAACTGGGTCCATTAAAATGAACACAACAGTGCATTGGACAACTCATTTCAAAAGAGTTGTGCTAGCAGAAAATATAACCCTGTGCCATTTTATCTGTACTAAGGTAACTCGCATACTTTCAGGGACAGTCAAATTAAAAAATGTGGTAACATCTTAGAAGTCTCCCTTTCTGCTGGGATAAAATTCACCCACAAATTAGTGACCATTGCCAGTGCAACTCAATGATTTACATCTCTAATTACCCAGTTTGCACTCACAAGAAAATAGCCAGACTCAGAGCTACTTAATATGAGTATTAAATAGCAACTATTAATATCTATTCAACATAGTTCCGATTGTTACTGCTGCCTCAGCAGCCTCACAATGCATTTAAGCTCCTAATATTTTGGCATGTTAGTTTTTCTTTTCCATTCAAATTTGATGGCCACACAGAGTATTTCAAATAGTTCTTTGAATCCTACATGATGATAACTGTCTTTTTTCAAGAAGCAGTTATGCAGTTCTTTGTCACTGGAAAGCTGATTGTATTCACTTCAAAGTGTTTTTCGTGGTATGAAGACGTATAATCTCTGACCATGGATGTGAGCAAATGAGTTGAATGACTTGGTGCTGACCATGGTCTGTATTGGTCAGCAAAATACCAATATTTTGCTGATAATATTTGAGATAATATTTGAATATATAATCTACAACTAAGATGTCATACTGCTCTTCTAACGGGCTTACTAACAATTATGTTTGAAAAACATCAAAAGTTATAGTGTCCAAATGGTTTTCTTGATCCTTTAAGTGGTTTTCTTGTTCCACTGACAAGCAGTAGAACTGCACAAATGTCAGACAAATTAAAAAATACCTTGAGTCACGGCAATGCAGGAACATCCATAAATTATATTCAAACATTTCCTTATAGGACTACTGAGAAAAGAGTGGCTTATATGGTCTCACTATATATTTTAGTATTTACACAGTATTTGTTAACAACTATTCATTTCAAACTTCCAAGAAAGTTAGATATGAAAACAGCAAGCTGTAGGAATTACCTCAAATCAGGCATAGTTAATGCAATATATAGAATAACAAAATGCCAGAGACAAAAATAACTGAGAGAGGAACCAGTGGAGCTACAAAGAAAAAAGATAATGCATATCTTAGCATTCTCCTGAGCATTATTTTAAAACTTTTCTTTGAACTAACAGTTTGAGCATTGTCCCATTTCCGAGTAGGCATGTTAAAACATCCAAAAGATTGTTTTTACAGGAGTGTGCAAGGAAATTGCATGAACAATAACAGGAAACAATTTCTTGCCCCAATGAATGTGTTTATTGAGTATTAATCATATTAACTTAATTTTGTCAGAGGGAATTCCTGAAACCTACTTGTGGTTTCTCCAGTGAATCACGATGGGACCTGGGTCAGCTCATTTGGCCTCTTTAGACAAAGTTAACATATAAGAAAGAAAAAAATTGGCTTGTGTCTGCTCCTTCTTATGATGTATACATATCAGTTTACAAATCTTTCTTATTATGTTTTCTACCCTTATGAAAAAGTCAAGGTTTATCTCAGATGGAAGGAAGAATCTCAGAGTTAGCCAACTAGTGAAAGGATGATATCACAAAAGCTGAATGAGTGAAAGCTGATCAACTGAAAGGGAGGGGGATTTTCAGTCAGATTGTTTAAAATGCCTTGTTCTAGGTTTGCTTTTGATGTAAACACAACAGAACGATTGTTCCAGCCACCTCCAGAGCGTTCAAGATTGAGAATATGGTCGGGGGTAGAAAGGTAAGAAAGATTTATTAACTTAACAAAAACACAACTACATGTAGTAACAAGACAAACAATAACTGGGGTAAAATTATTTTTAATTGTGAAATAAGAGTATCCATACAGGGAGTTAATCAGGAAGTAGCAAGCTCTTTTCTTTTTTTAAACGCAAGCTAATTTTTTTTTGGGCAAGCCACTCAAGTTCTTAATAGACATCCCTGAATCTTCCCCAGTGCCCCTGACTGCCACACTAGGGAAGGCAAGAATTAGCATTTCCCAACTTTTTCTAAAGTAAAAATGGAAAAAAGGGGGAAAATTACAAAGCCAAACACTATCATAAGTAGGGCTGTCAACTCTGTTTGAATCTATTCTGGGAGGTTTCTGGAACACCAGCATGCCCGCATGCTTGCATATATCAGTTACAGATTATGCTGCGTAGGCTTTATGTCGGGAAGGAAAATGCATAGAACTATTACATTTTAAACCCACTGGACTACTGTATAAATTGGATTCAATATTTAATATTTATTTTTATGAATGTCCTATCGTTTATCCCTTGGGTAACTCTCAGCAGTCCCCTGGAGATTTGCATCTAATTCCTGCAGACTCCAAAGCAATCCTAGAGGCTTGGCAACCTTAAGTAAGAGGATGCACAAACTCACCCTTCTTTCTTTACAGGTCACCTCTTAGTCGCCGTATTAATTTGAACCCAACTTTCTGAACAACAACAATCCTAGATGAAAAATAACTATAAAGAAAAATTGCTTAAAAAAAACCCAACATGTGAATTTTCAAAAACATTTTCTGTGGTGGTATAATTCCTTCATCATTTTTCTGTCTCTTACCTTGTTATTTGAATAGAAAATCCTTTAAAAACAAAACAAAAAAAATGTCCATTTCATACCCTGTAAAATAGAAGCAAATGTAAAATTTCAGAACATCTGCTCCAAAGTAGGTACCGCAAATTCTGTTTTATCAGAACTAGGATATTTCTTCCCCCCCCCACCATAAAGATTCGGATGTAGTCAAGTGATTGGCAGAGAATCTTAGCTTTATTTTTATTTGATTTCTAGCTCTTGTGGTTACAGAGAGAAACTCGGAAAAGCTACTCTGAAAAGCCAGCAACGAAAGGCAGATAAATACAGTGTAATCTATTCACATGTATAATTTGCTTTATTGAATTGAACCCAATCCCAGTCCACATCTGATGCCTATTGATAACACAGTAACGAACACTGGTTTTCTGTACATGGCAGTGGTTCCCCAAGGCTGTGCCACAGCACACTGGTGTGCCAGGACCACAGGGGAAGCGCACCACAAAAAATGGACTGGATTGGGCCCCAGCTGCACAAGCCTTGTGGCCGGGTCAGGCCCCAAGACTGGTGGGTGAAGTGTGCCACCAATTCTAATCCAGAAAAAAGTGCTTCACGTTTTGCCAACTCTGACTGAAGCTGTTCCAGATTCCCCGCCATGTGACCTAATGTTGTGAATCGTACCGTTCAACCCGTTCGCAGCATAACCCTCCCAGATTGCTTTCAGTAGTCACTGGGAGACTCCCAGCCAACCCGGGAAGGCGGGCAACTATGTGCTTCGGGTATCAAAAGTTTGGGAAGGGCTGGTACGTGGGCTGTTTGGCGTTTCTGTTGCTTCCCTGTGTGGCGTTTTCCAGCCCGTCTGCTCTGTAATTGAAATGTACTCCACCGAAGTGCCTGTTCGCTCCAGCGCGAACTTTTGCAACGGGCTTTTTAACACAACCAACGAAGGGTTGCTAAAAGGCTGCTTGCTGTTCAAGAGCCCTGAGAATGAGGGCAGCTTATACCACTCCTGGCTTGCAAGGCCCCTTGAGTGCCCCCGCGGCCTGGGCCCCCAGCAGCCCCTAGGTGTGTTTACGGCCTGAGCGTGAGGAGACCGGCCCGCGTGGGGTGGGTACCACAGCGCTTCCAGAGCAAGGCACACCCAGCCCCCTCGCGGAGGGCTCAGCGAACCCTCACCAGCACCCCGCTGCCTTAGCAGTCAACTGGGTAGGTGCAGCCTCCCTCTAACGCGACGGACACAAGTGACAGAGCCACCGCCCAATCAAACCGCGGACTGAAGCTGTAGCCCCGCCCCCAAGCACGGCCGCCAGTAACGACCACCCCAGCCCCGGCCCCGCTCCCTACTGGCTGCTGCCAATCAGCAAGGCCGGGCCTCCTGACTGGCGCGTCACAACGGCTGTGACAAGCCCACTCCCGATTGGCGTTCGACTGCAGCCACCGCCTGGCACTTGTCAGTCACGGGCGACGTAGCCCCGCCCCTCCGAAGCTCTGGCAGCGCTATCAGGCTCCCCCTTCCTCGCACTCGGGTGCCTGCGCAGTGGCGCCGCCATGGCGGGGCAGTTGGAGGCGGTGCGCGAGGTGGAGATCGACGCGGACGGCACGTTCAAGTACATCCTGGTGCGGGTGCAGCGCGCGGGGGGCGCCGAGCACCGGGACGTCGTCAGGGGCAGCAAAGCGGCCGAGTTCCACAGTGAGTCCTCCACGGGAGGGGGCGGGGCTCGGCGCGAGAGGCCCCACCCCTGGCCAGGTCTTGCGCTAGGCCTGACAGCAGTCTCCAGCCGCGCGCAGCTGGAGCGCTTGGTACTGTCCCTAGGCTGCTGGATGCCCGCCTTGTTCTGGCAGGGCAGGCTCCCCACAGGGGCCCTGTGCTTGGACATGTCAAGATTTTGTCACAAAATGTGTCGCTGCGATGGGCTCTACCTTGACGGTTGCCCCCCAGGAAAGATTTGTGAACACAGAAGAAAACGGGGCCGTGCTTAGCAGCCCTCGCAAAGGCAAACAAAGTGCCAGAGATAGGAAGAAGGGAATCGTAAAACCGAACGTATCATCGTGCTCTTTACAAGTCCAAGGGGCAGCCACGCCTCGAATCTCGTGCCCAGTTCTGGTCCCCGCACCTCAAAAAAGGAGAGGGGAGATCTAGAGCAAGGCGGCAGGGGTGATGAGTGGTGTGGATGGGGTTTTGCATGAGGAGAGATTCAAGGGGCTGGGCACATTCTGCTTAGAGAAGAGATACTTGAGGGGTCGTGATGAGGATTTATAGAGTACTAATTGGTGAAGAGAAAATAAATGGGGCTTTCTTATTCACTCTCTCAATATGAGTATTAGGGGTCACAAAACGAAACTAGCAGGTAATGAAGTTAAAACTAACCAAACTAATTTCTTTGTCAACCAGTGTGTAATTAAAGTGTGGACCTCTTTGTCGCCAGATGCTGTGGAAGTCAACAGTTTAGCCAGATTCAAAAAGGGTTTGGACAAATTTTTGGAGGAAAGGGGCATCATTGAGCATAGGAGTGAGGACTTTGGCCTCTGAATTGGAGCATCTTAGACCTGAAATGCTGAAGGCTGCAAGGACAAGAGGAATGGGGCGGGGGGGGAGCCCTGGTTATACCCACTTCAGTCTCCCTTGCAGCATCCAGGTGTGCCCCAGTGTGACACAGGAGATGGGGCAAGGGGGACCAATGGTCTGACCCAGTAAATGGCAGTTCTTACGTTTTAATTCTTATGCTAACAGCCCTGTGGAGTTTGGGACCCATGAGAGCTGAATTAGGGGTAAGACCCAAGCTGGTTTTCAGTTTGTCAGGATAAGTGCACACTCAGATACTGTAAAGACATGCTAATGCATGCACTGCTTCAACAGGAACTAATAACATTCAGTTTATAAGGTTTTTTGATCTTTTTAGAAGCCTGGTTGCTATGAAGATAATTTAAACTAAGACTGTCTTTACATTGCTCTCTTAGGGCATTTTTACGTATGCTGCAGTAGGTGTGGAGGGGGTGGGGCACTCTAATTAGCGAGCCACACTAATTAAAAGTGCCCAATCATTACCTGTATCAGCATCCTCACACTGAAAAAGGTGGCAGGGTGCTTTGAAATAACACTCGTTTGACAAGCTTCAGCTCAAAGTGCCCGGCTGCTGTTTTTCTGTGCAGGGATGCTGATTCACATGACACTAGAGTTTTTTGGAGCACGTTAATTTCCGTGCTCTGGCAGACTCGGCTCTGATGCACTGGAAATCCAGTGGATCGGAGCCAGCTTCCTGCATGTGTATAGGAGTCCTTAGACCTTGTCTGTCCTGGATTTTGTACTAGGCTTTGCTTGGAGTCGCACTGTGCCCACATAAAAGGCAACTCTTACTAGCATTGCTCAACATAGCTTCCAGACCTCTTAGACTTCAGCTAGGGTTGTATAGCTTGACCAGCCTCTGATTTAATGAAACCAACAAGCTTACGTATAACCATTCTGGTGCCCCCAGATCTATCAATAACAAAATCTTTTTCTTACAAGCCTCAGATAAGTCATTCTTTCTAATCTCCATCTTAGAAAAAAAGGACCTCTAAATCTTTTTGATATTGAAATGCAAGTTCTGGCTAATGGATTTAAATATCTTTTTCCAGATCACATATTTGAAAAATTAAATCCTGAAATGGAAAAATTGGGCTTTGAATGCAAGTGCCTCGGAGGAGGAAAAATTGACCATAATAGCAAAGATAAGAAACTGCGGGTATTTGGTCTTTCTACAGTAAGTCCTGGGTTTGTGTCTTGAACAACTTACAGTTTATGTTTTTATGGAAAATAATTTGCAGTAGTAAACTATTACAGTCCTAATTATTACAACTAGCATTTGTTTTTGTTTAAAAAGTTACACTGAAATTGGTCTCATGCTTTTATTTTTTTTTCTATCACTTGTGTTTTTGTGTTAACATATAGTTCAGGTTTCAGTTAACTGTGCTGTTTCAAGTTCACTGGAGTTAATGCTTCTGTTGTTATCTGAGAGTCAATTATGTTTCATTTAAACCCTAACTCTGATTTTCATGCCCTCTACTTTTCAGAAGTGTTAGTGACCTATGTAGAAGTTACTGATACCTGCCTTCAACCTTAACTCTAGTTAATAAGGTTTATTTTCATTAAAGATCCCTGTCTATGTTCTAACTCTGCAAAAACTGAGAAAAAGGTTGATTTCTTTTAAATAGGATAATTTATAGAAAATGGCTTTATTCTTTTATGGCATGTGAGTCTAAAGATTCTGCGTAATCCTGTTCTTTCTTAAAGACAGACTAAAAACTGACTACAGAACTTTCATTTACTTCAGCGCAAGTATTGCAAGTAGAATACATTAAGCTTTGAGGCCATAAAACTGGATGTTTAGAATGATAACTCAAACTTGATGATTTGGCATCTCATACATTTTCACCCTTTTAAACTTTTTCCCCTCTTTCCTGCAGGGATATGGTAAAGCAGATCATTCAGTGACTGTAGAAATACTAAAAAGAGTATACAAAGACTACGAAATTACTTGGTCAGATGACAAGAAATGAATTTAACTACTATGTAATATACCATCTTAAATTGTGTTCAAATAAATCAGTGTGACTTTTAGTTGAATAAAAAGATCCATAATGATGTTTTGTTTCCCTGTGTGTTCTCTCCATACACGTTGAATAGCTTGACCCTGCTTCAGTGTAAGACTGTCCAGACTAAATAGGTACTGTATTCACTTGAATCTAAGACCCTGAATTTGAAATGAATCCCCAATAATTAGATTCTATGCACGTAAAATTATACAATCTAATTATTGGAAGGTCATCTTTAATTCATCCGCCCACTACTGTGGTGGGAGGCAGCTAGTATTGAGAGGTTAAGCTGTTTGCCCCCTGCTTGTGCCTTTGCCCTGCTACCTCTGCCCCCGCCTGCCCCCCACCTCTGCAGCTGTGGAGTCTCTCTTCCTCCTCTGCCTCTGTTCCCCCTTTCCTCCCTCCCCATAAGTCTCTACTTTCCTCCTGCCCCTTACTCTTGCTGGAAGGCATCAACACTGTTCTAGCCTGGGGTACAGCCCAGCCCCTGTAGCAGCTATGTGGGCTGTGCACCACTGCTACAGGGCTTCTCAGTGCTTCAGGCTGCAGCCTGGATGGAGCCTGCTAATGCACAGAAGGGTAAAGGAGGCAGGAAGGAAGAAATGGGGGCAGGCAGAGGAGCAGAGACTGCGTGGGGTAGAGATGGGAAGAAGAGACTAGAGGACAGAGATAGGGTTGGGGGCAGAAGTGGGGGGTGAGGCAGGCAGCAGCTGTGGCTATGGTTCAGACCCTGGGTATGGGTTGGTGCCTGAATCATGGCAGCTGATGCACCTCCCCACTCTCATACTTGATTCTAAGATGAAGGGCCCTTTCTCTTATGTTAAACTGGGGGGGAGGAACATCTTAAAATCATGTAACTATGGCATTGTCAAAGGAGCATACATATCTGGTAGGGCTGTGTGAGACTTTGGACAGAGCTTTGGATCCAGAGACACTTTGGATGCTTCAGGGTCCGAAGCAGCACATCTGGGTCGAAGCTCTGGCCTTGTTAGGCTTCGGAGTCGCCTCAGAGATCCAGCCATAGGATATAATGGGGAAAAAATAAAATATAACATTGTTGGTTTTGTCTGATTTAGATTAAATTTTCAGGAGTGGTAGACTGTACAAAGGGGATGAAGCCTGCCAAATTTCAAGAAGATCGGTCCAGGGGGTTGGGAGGAACAGCACCCGGAATTGTTGCAAGCAAAACCCCTGTCACGTCTATGTGTTACAACATAGCGAGGTGAAAACTGCGAGGTGGTAGCTCTTGTTTAGGCCACAAAGCCTGCCAAGTTTCAAGAAGATCGGTGCAGTGGCTTGGGAGGAACTGCCCCTCAAGCTGCAGACAAGCAGAAATTGTGCCATTGGTGCTTGTGGGATGGTCTCTGTCTTAGGACAGGGGAGGGGAGACACTACTGCAGGCCTAGCAGCTAAACTACTGTGTTTACAGTTAGCAATCAATCAATCATGATTCACTCAGGGACCAGCTCAATACACAGGACCTAGCTGCTACATAAAGATTTAACGAGCAGCAATTAACATCTACAAACCCAGACTAAGGAGAGGAAAGAATCAAAACAAGAAAATCAATTGCCCCAAGACAGACACACAGTCTTGGCATGAGTTTTGTCTGTCAGCAGCTAGGGGTGCAGGGCCTCAGACCCCCCTGCACTGATCTCCTCCACAGCTGGCAGGCATCACAGCAGGGGCCAAGATCCCTGCAGCTGTCACCCTGCTGCACCTTAACTCACACAGGGTCACCCATGGTACCAGTTTTGCTTGTCTGCAACTTGAGGTGCAGTTCCCCCCAAACCCCTGCACCGATCTCCTTGAAACTTGGCAGACTTTGTGGCCTCAGTAAGAGCTACCAGTCCTGCAGTTTTGACACCCCTCCCCCTGGGTAGTGTGACACAGCCATGACATGAGTTTGGCTTTCAAGAATTTAGGGTACAGTTCCCCCAAAAACCCTACACCAATCTTCTTGAAACGTGGCAGGCTTCATGGTCTCAGCAGTGGCTACCATCCATGAAAGTTTCTTCCAAGACAGACAAGAAACAACAAAGTTACAGATATTTCATTGATTTCTCAATATACCCTATGGCCAGGTCTCTGTGGCGGTTCCAAAGCTTTGGAGCCGCTTCGGCTGAATTGAGGCAGAAACCTGGTCTGGAACTCCAGATCGGATTGTGGCCATCCAAAGCGGATGGATCCAAAGCTGGATCGGATTGCTGCTGACTTGCACAGGCCTAATATCTGGAGCATACATATCTTAACTTGGCTGCATCTGAATTGTTTAGTGCAGGGGTTTTCAACTGAGGGACCCTGCCCCCCAGCTAGTCTGGCCACAGGGTACTTCTGCCTTCTTGACCAACTGCCGGGAGTACAATGACCCAAAAAAGTTAAAACCCCCTGGTTTAATGCATCTTCCTGATGTTCTAGCGTTGAGGCCATCCTTAATTCATTAAATGCAAAAATTTCTTTTTATTGTTCTTCCTTGCTACTTGTGACAGGACCAAGCCCCAGAGGTGGATGTGATGCCCCCTGGTAGCCAAATAGCTTCTGTCTAGCTCTCCCTCAAAGCTACCTTCCCTTTTCCCTTGTCTGCCACGCCTTGGTATTCTTAATAGATTTGGAAAGGGTCTTCAAGTGAGCCTCAGCCTGTCTTCTGGCCAGCAGATCCTTTTTCTACCCCACTGATCCAAATCTAACCTTATGCTAGATGGGCCCTTCTGGTCTGTACATGCCCCCAGGACACCAGACACTTTATGGGCTGCTCACAGCCTCTTATCTACCCTAGAGCTGTACCTATGCCTTACAGGTATTACCACTCACTCAGAGGTTGCTCAGACCCTAATTTCTGCTCCAATCCATTCAGGCCTCCTTGCCTTTTCTCAGTCTCTGCCCTCCTTGTGCTCAGGCTTCTGCACCTCCATCAGTCTCCATCCCTCCTGGACTATTAATTCCTCCTGAATTAATGGAGGAAGTGGGCTGTGTGGCATCAACTTTTTCCTGTGTACTCCCTTCCCCTCTCCTCCCCGCCCCCCCCCCCCCCGCAGTGTCCCTGTTGTTGACTGGGCAGGAGGCAAAAATGATGCCATATTTAAAACCGCCACTGCACACTTATGCCATTAATTCACTAGGTCCCTAGCTATGGCCCCCTGGCCCTAGTTCTTGCCCCTGTTTTTTCCTACCCTTTCTGGTTGTGGGCCCCTGGCCTAGTTTTTGTCTCTCTCAGACTATGGTTCTACCCCCCTCACCTCTTGAGCTGTGGGATCCCTGGCCCTGCTTATTCTCACCTCACTTGGGCTGTGGGCTCGTTTTTCTTGCTTTCCTTGGCAGGAACCTCTCCTGTGTCTTGGGCCCCAGCCCCTGGCAGGGTTCCTCCAAACAGTTGTGTGCCAGCACCACTTGGACCTCCAGCATCCCTTTACTCATCTGTAAACCTTTAATCCTTTGCTGGTGGTCTTTATGGTATACAGCTCCCAGTATGTTGCTGAGCTATGGTTTCTTGAGTGCAAAGCTCCTTCCCCAGGTAGCTTGCAGTCCTCGGAGCAAGTTGCCCCACTCAGTCACTCCTTTCAGAACAAAACTCCTTCCCTGACCATCTGCAGAACCAGACTGGCCCCTAGCTCAAGTCCTAGGCTTTTATAATCTCTAAACCCTGCCTCTGCAGGTTATGTGACTCTTGCCCTTGCTACAGGGATTGCTCATCATGCCTAGCCATCTAGTTTCCAAGGGAGTCTACAGTTACCTGGCTAAGTTACCCAGCTAAGCTTTGCTCTATTATCTTATTGCAGCAGAGCTAGGCATGCCTAGTCTTTGGCATCTTATTGCCTGCCTTCTTGCAGCCAGTTCACTCTGAGCAAGGTCCCCTTGCCTGGCTGCAGGTGTTCCCTTTCTTAATGTGCTCTCTACCATGCTCCCTGGCTGCCTAGTCCTTTGCAGCTGACCTTTGCTCTGCTGCCTGGCCTTTGTCTGCTGCAAATTTTTCCCTTGAAGTAACAGAAGCGCTAGTCTCCCTGTTATACTACCATATTGAATACTCCACTGCCTTACAACACAATAGTTTCTTTTTTTATATATCCCTCCTAAAAACTTGTGTTGCCTACAAAGGGTAGGTCAATAATATGAGTATATACAAATCCTGATCATTATCTCTGCTAAGCTTCATGACCTAGTCTACATCTGCTAAGGTTATTCAGTGAGATGAGTTTTCTTGAAGATGCATTTACCATGTGGTATTTCTTGAGCAAACAATGCAAAATATAAAATGGAAGTTATTTTAGTCCATTTTCCATTAGATACTCCCATTACAGAAAGCTACTATACCTACCATCAGCAGTGAGGCCAGAGGATGTAATGCCAGTTATCCTCCTAAGATAGTTTTACCACTCCCTATCCCTGCTTTATCTTTGCCAGCTTCATAACCTACTGAACACTCCTTAATCAGTAATGGCTGATGATATGGATTACAGCTTTGATTTCTTTTTTATTAACAGAATTTTGATTTGGGAATATTTTCCCATGCTATTACATCTAGTGACCAAGAGTAGCAAAGGAGTCGGAATAATTTCTAAATAGAACATTTTCCGTAAGGCAAAAGGTGTAAATGAGATTTTACGTTTTTTCCTAAAGTTTTCAATAGCATGACATCTGTAAAAGTTGACATTTTAACTGCCTTGCTGGCCTCTCTGCAAGAAACAGGAGTATTTTATGACCTTATTTCCTGTAACTAGCAAATGCTTCCAAGAGAGCTTGTCTGATAAGGAGAACCCTGGTTCCTTTAACAAAAGACAAATCTCTTATCAAAATTAACTTCTCTGAAAGACGGCAGCAGGATTTAATGTTTCTCTCTACACTTCCAACTTACTGGAAAAGCAGCCGGACGGGATTTCTTGTTATAAAGAAGTCAATCTTCCAAAACGTGAGAGTGGAGGGGTAAGTTCCGGGAAAAGGCTGAGATGAGAGCTATGGTTGCCTGATTTCCAGCTTCATTTTTCACATGCAGGAAATTCTAGATGGCTCTTCAGCAGCATGATGCCATACTTAGGAGACCTTGGAGAGAAGCTTCATTAGTTTGTCATGTAAGGGGAAGGATGATCATGTCTCACTTGCAATGCCCAGTCCACTGTAAGAAGTGGGTAGTGTAGAGGCCATTTTTTCCTGATTTTTGAAAAGTTGCTCCTGAGCTGGCTTCTAGGGTTACAATGATTTGACGTGTAGGGGAGAAGGAAATGTTCCTAGTCTGAAAGGGAAGAATGATGGTTGTGGGGGCTGAGAAACGCTGGTGGAATGGTGTGGCTGATGGAGTGGAATTGAGGCGCTAGACACGCAGGTTGTTGGAAGCCAAAAAAACTTTACTTAGAGTCCTTATGCTGTAGGCACGTTCCTTGAAGTTACAAACTCAAACAGGAACACAGGCACACAGAAGCTCACACTCATGCAGGGTATGGGGCGTCGGATGAATCTGGCGGGGAGTCGTTGTCGGTTGATCAGGCCTCCTTCATGGCTAGGAAACGCACGCGGGATCTCTCCTCATGAGTTTCCGAGCTCTCCTCCAGTTTGGGCGGGCATCGCCCAAGCCTCTTATTCGGTCAGCAAGCCAATTGCCGACCGACACGTATGCATGAGTTACTGTGAGCCAATCACAAGCACATGCACTCACTGGTGCAGCTGCAAGGTTTTGGCATGCTCTGACTGTGCACCGAAACTTTTCCCGTGCTACAGGGGAAAATCCCTGCATCCATGCTCGCAATGTGCTCAATACAGCTGTGCCGAGGCATCTCTTAACTGTTTTGCACAAACAATGGTCATCTTCAAATGTCAACAGACTTACCAGAGGAGAAACCTAGGGCCCAAGTCCTACTTCTATTGACTCAAATAGGGATAGGATCAGGAAGAACAAAACCTAAGCAAAATTTCATGGAAACAGATAATCATTTTTTTTTGCTAGTTTCACCTCAGACAAATGGAATTTTTAGACAAAGTACACACTTTTAGACAAAGTATACATCTCTAGGCTAGAATTTGGAAATGGTAACTTAATTACATTAACAATATTTCCTGTTTTTGTATTTTGCTATGGGGCATTAAATCTCTGTAAGACCTTCAAAAGTTTGATAGGCATAAAAAACTCAAGGGTGTTCTAAGGTTACAGCTAAGAATGAAGTGAAGAATCTGAGTAAAGGAATATCTATGCAGAACATCAGGGGGAAAAATAAGTAAATTCTAACAGTGGAAACTCTCAAAAGGAAATGGTAGAAGCTGCATTGCTTTACCAGTGCCAACTAACATTTTAGAGAATAGAGCAATTAGTTAATAGTCTCTGCTAAGAATTGCTAAATACTCCATGTGAAAGAGAGAGGATAAGATCAAGAGCTAAACTTTATTAAACTTCCTGAGAAATACCTTTTGTTGAAAAGTGTGGAAGGAGATTATTCAGACTCTCTTTCCACTCTGGAAAAACAGTCCCTTTGCAGAAAGTTGTAAGCAATTTTTAATGACATTCAGTTTCCTCCTTTTCCCCACTCTGCCTCACTGCCCAACCTCAAAAAGAGTAGACTTTACAAATATATTGGTATCCTAACCATCCCCCTTCTGTATTTTGGACAGTAGTTTAAATGTTGACATTTATAGGCTGTTCAATTGCTATTAGGCGCTATAATTAATATCGTTTGAAAGGAAGTAGGGGAAATTAAAAGTACCTGGTTCCACATTGTAGTAACTTTAGCATAAGCCTACCTTTTGATATTATAAGTCTAAAGTACTATTTATTTGATAAAAACTTATCTTCAAAAAAACAAATACAGCCAACTCAGTCTATATCTTTTTCTTTACTAGTTGGTCTTATGGGGAATGTCTCTGTGACTGTCTTAAGTCACAGGATTAGAAGACTTCAAGGCCCTCAGAAGACAGCTCAAGGCATTTGGGTCGTGGGTGGTGTTTTCCTCCATTCCGCCAGGGAGTCAACAGGGAAGGCAACACGAGACCTGCATCGCAGCTGTAAACCAGCGTCTTCGGGGTTGGTGTTATGATGGGGGCTTCAGATTCTTCAATCATGGCCCGTATTTCTCTACGTGGAGCATGCTGGCTAAAGATGGACTCCACCTCACACCTGAAGATAAGCGTTTCATTTCTTCTAGGTTGGCTGATCTCGTGCAGCGGGCTTTAAACTAGCTTTGCTGGGGGACGGGCCTGCCAAGAGAGGAGAGGATGCTCTGCCGCTGAGCCAGGTAAGTCAGGTGAGGGTTTGTGGTTGTGGCTTGGGGAAAACAAGTAGAGAGGGTGAGGCGGCAGTGGGTAGCCTTAAATGCCTCTATACAAATGCTCGCAACATGGGTGGCAAGCAGGAGGAGCTGTCTCTCCTGGTGGCTATGGAAGACCCAGATTTGGTTGGGCTCACGGAAACCTGGTGGGACCTGACCCATGACTGGGCTGTAGGCATCGATGGATATGCCCTTTTCAGGAAGGACA
>JAGPOW010001543.1:50702746-50716545 GCA_030014935.1 Caiman crocodilus
TGTGTGTGTGTGTGTGTGTGTGTGTGTGTGTGTGTGTGTACGCATGCGTGTTTGCATGCATGTGCAGTTCATCTAGCAGTTAAAGTAACATTGGACAATTCATTGGTCTGGATCCATGTATAAGTCATTGTGTAGATCCCAAACTCCAAAGTGCTTAAGTGGTTACATATCTAACTATAAGAGTGATGCCATTGATTTTGGATATGCCTTGAAATATTTGCAGTTTGGGTGTAGTAATAAATTTTAGGATTAGATTGAACATTAATTTTTATTTGAGGCAAGGATTTCTTAGGGTGACATCTTGTACCGGACCAACTATGTAGTTGGGATAATGTTAGACAAGCTTTTGAGTGCAAGACATTCTTTCTCAGGTCTCTGATCTATATTTCAGAACATGTTTGAGTTCATTTTCTTTAACGCTTTTACTCTGTGTATCAAAGTTCTGATGACTGGACCGAGCATATTCGTAAGTAAGAGTTATGATAACTTTATTTAAAACTGTAGTGCTTGATCCCTATATGACATTTCTTATTACAGTTATTGGATTATAGCTTCTGTGTTAGAAATACTACTTCTTTAGCATGCGTCTTTCTTGGTTTCTTAAGACAGTTACAATGCTGAATGAGTTTCCCAAAAATTAAAAGGCTAGATGAGTGTGTTTGAATATGTGTAAGGTTTTGTTTTTCCATTCTGCTATTGCTGACTGTTAGCTATTGATTTCAGAGAAAAATTTTCTTCAACTGCTGTCTGATTTGTACAGTGATGTCAAACTTTGTCATGATCAGAAGTTATTCTAAATGCTCATGTACCACATTGCGATAACAGAGATAAGTTTTATAAGTGATTAGACAGGCAGCAGTTTTGAGTTATTAATATTCCAGTAAAAGAAGAAAGAAAAAAGCAGATAAGATTAGCAGCTCTGTTATATTTTCATTTTTTTCTTTCCTCCCCTAGTTGGCTAAAACATACTATTGTTTTCTTTAAAAATGAATAGGCTGTGATTACTCATGAGGTATTTTGTATACATTGAGAATTTCTGCTTGTAGTTTGTCAAGTGTAATTTCCTTTAACTGAGAGGTTACACAGAGCTGAGAGCAAAGCTTGGTGTATCATAAGGTCATTTTTAGGACCTATTAGTGTTTCAAGTTATTAGTTAATTCAGTCTTATATTCTGAGGATAGTACTGTCCTCCACTAACAGATCCTTCTTGAGAAGGAAAAACTTCCTCTTATTCAAAGGCCTCTTCAGTTTTGCATTTCTGTTATGGTGGGGTTGGAATTTTCATAAGGAAACAGGCTTGAAATTTTATTGATAATTAGCTTAAACTGTGTTATAAGTCTGTGAAATCTGGACAGTAGCCCTGGGCCAGTCACTTGCTTGCCATGAAGTTTTTAGCAGTTTTACTGGTATTCATAGTGAAGAGACTGAGCTTTTGCCACCCTGGATGGTGAATGTGCAGTGATGTGATATGGTTTAAATCTTTAGTGTTTCCTCTTACACCAGGGGTGGGCAAAATGGCAGATCCAGCTGGCAGCCAGACTCCATTTCACACTAGCCCTTGCCCATGTGGCTCCTCACTGGTCTCCATGGAGACCCCAGGAGCATGGGGCCCTGACAGCGTGGGTCTATAGAACCAGGGCTGTGCCCTGACCCCATAGTCCTGGGGTTTCTATGAAGACCAGCCAGAGCCATGTCAGGAGTTGCTTCAGGGCTAGTCAGGATCTTGAGGCAGTGACAACATGGGCCCCGGGTCATGGCAGAGCCATGATCTGCTACTTGCACACCCCCTGCCTATCTGCAGAACCTGCACTTGTTGCAAGGGCGTGCAGGCAGCAGACTGTGGCCCTGCACTGTCACTGCTTCAAGATTCTTGTGTCTTCCCAGCCCTGCTTGCTTGCCCTGTTCCTGGTCACAGCCCCATCCCAGCCATGCAAGGGTCCTGTCTTCAGTGGTAGTTACAAGGTAGGTGGACCGGGGTGCCTGGGCAGCAGGGCTGGGTCTGGCAGCAGCAGTCAGAAGGAGCTGCCACTGCAAGGGCTATTGGGAAATGGAGTCAGTTTATGGGCTGGCCTTTGCCCACCCCTCTCTTAGACAATGATTCTGTATACAACTACATATGTGCTTAGCCTTAGAACTATCAGTGGTCTGTGATAAAACTACCTAGTAAGCAAGTTAAGTACATAAGCCCTTGTATACGTGTTGGAGCCTTTTTTTTTATTGGTATCTAGATTTATTAAAGAATGTACAGATAGCAGTTGTCATTTTGCCACATGCATATAAGTAGACTACAGTATATGCATATATTTGTTGGATAAGTGTATAATTTGCTTACCTGCCTAAGAGTGTCAGCCCCAGTTTTCCTTTTGATTACTTTGTATTAACCAGTATGCAGATAGTACATGTTTAAGTGCATAAACTACTTATGTTCTTCAGTTTCACTGTCTACTTTCTAATGTAATTGTTTTTCTTTACCTCTGTAATTGGTGAAACTGACGTTGAACAATTAATTTCAAGGCTTTAGCAGCCTTAACTGACTAGGTCCTTTTAGGCCTCTAATAAACAAGGTAAGGAGCCTTAATGATGAGCTATGAAAAGCTTAGGGCAGGCAATTTGTACATACTGGGCATGTCTACATGTGCATTAATGTGCTGTAATTACAGTGCATTAAGTTAGTAACTGTAATAACAGGTACTAACTTAATGTGCTGTAATTACAGTGCATTAAGTTAGTAACTGTAATAACAGGTACTAACTTAATGTGCTGTAATTGGCACTACTGCGTAGTAGCGCCAGCACACATCTTTTAGGTGACACTAATATGCAATAGACTGATTCTAGTGCATTAGCATGGCTTGTGCCATGATGCACTAATGCACAGTAGAGTTAGTTTCCTGCACTTCTAGTGTTACATGTAGATGCACCCACGGAGTATGAATGTATAGTTTTTATTTTTCCCTTTAAACATTTCTACATTTTTTGTGATGAATAGATAACAATTTTGGTGTGTTTGATCATTTTGTGGTATTCTTTTGTAATAGTCTGTCAATATTTTTGTTTTACAGGGGTGTTACAAATCCTGACTGACATGTTTCTACCTCATATTGACCTTTCAGAATTAGAGCAAACATTTTTCTCCAAAGTATTACCCAAGGTATGATGTCTTCTGTAGTGTAAGACATTTAATACTGTGCTAAAAGCTTGTTTGGAAACTAGTTAAAGTCTCCCTTTAACAGCTGTAGGAGTTTGTATCATAGAATTTTCCTCTTGGGATCAGATACATTTGACACACATCCTTCTTTGTTTTAGAAAATTTGAATAATTTTCTGTTATGGGACCTACAGTGGTAAGAATTTTGTCCTTAGTTTCTTGAGAAGATTAAGCTCTTGGTATTTATTTTGTGAAATATGTTCAGTAGCATTGTTAATGTTTAAAATCTATTTTAATGTTTTCATTAATTTTTAATTAATCTATAAAATCTATGTTGAAAAACTTTGGACTTTATTAAAATAGCTGATAACAAATACAGTGTTACATTAACAATTTATTACATCCCAAGGAATTATGCACAGAAAAATTCAAAATGTGCAGGAAAACTCAAAATTAAGCAAAATGAATTACTTTTATGTATTTGTTTGTTTATTTTACAAATTAAATTTAACACTATTCAAACCTTCTTCAGAAACATATGTAGGTGCTTTGTATGATTGAGGTGTGGGTGTAGGGGGGCTTTGTGAAAAGATGGGGGTATGGGTGTGGGGTTTGGGGTGGGGGTGTAAAGAAGTGTGTGGGGTTTGTGGGTGGGTATGGGTGCCTCCCCTCCACTGACCTTCTGCCCTCCTCCCTCTTGATGCACAGCCCTTGCTACTGGCACCTCATCAGCAGCAGACGGAGCCCCCGGCAGCACTTGCCTCTGGTTGAGTCCCAGGGGCTGTACTTGCTGGCATGGAGCTGGCCCAGCCTGTTGGCATGCACATTCAAACTAGATCAGGCTGGCTCTGTGCCAGCATGTGGGGCTCATGGCACTCCAGCTGGGAGCTGCATGCCATCCAGCTGGGTGGGCTCTGTGTCTCCACGTGCAACTTCCCGCTGGAGTGCTGAAAGTCTCATGTGGAGCTATGGAGCTGGCCTGATGGCACATGGCTCCTGGTCTGTGTGTCATCGGGCTGAGCTGGTCGGCTCCATGTCTCTGCATGGGACTTGTAGCACTCCAGCAGGAAGCCACATGTGGAGGAAAGCAAGAGCTGGCCTTGCCCAATCCACCACTAAACTCTTAAAATATTTAAACGCTTCAAGGACAAGCGTTAGACAGACAAATTTGAATTTTGGAGCTATGCCATTATGAAGTTGGGAAGTTGAAAAGAGTAATTTTTTTTTCTAGAGTAAAATGCCACTTTTTGAAAGTAACTGGCCTTCAATGTCATCTGATTTAAGCCAGGCTTTTTTTTTAATTATCTTAGGATAACATATACAATTTTTAATATTTATAAGTAAATTAATGTTGATATTTTTACTAAATCTGTGGCTGCGACAAAAGTGGGTTTGACAAGTCACTTGGGCAAGTCAGTTGTATGTAATAACACAAAATATGTGGTATCTACTTTCATCTTAAATAGAGGCAGTCTGGAGAAACCAGCAGTTCAATTGTGCAGTGTTCCATGTTTGTACCAAGGGAATACAAAGTTCTTCACTCAAAAAAAAAAAATGCGGGTATACAATGATCTGTACTTTTAGTGCCTTCCTCTCTATTAGAGTGTGCATGTGTGTGTTTTTAATTTGCTTTGTTCTGACAGGCTATTCAATTATTTGATGGCTTGATGTATGAATTAGCCAAGCAGGCAAAAGGATTAACAAGCCAAAATGCAGAATTACGCACAGTACTAAGGAATATTTTACAGGTAAGTACTGAAATGATCTGTTAGAATCAAGAACGAGAATGGTTGTGTGATGGCTTTTACCAAAAATATGCAAAAGTTTTTTGGAATGCTTATGTCAGCACTGAAAGGAAATCTCTGTTTTGGGTTTGTCCTAATGCAGCTAGTTTGGCTCTGTGAAATAATAAGAACAGTACTCAGATATTTCTGTTGATAAAGCTTCTCTGGAATAAGCTTTTCATATTTTCCTGGAGTGGGCAAACTGAATGTTGCCCATGGTGGCTGTGCATTTGATTGACTTGTTTGGGAAGGAGACTGGACTGATGACAAAAAAAAGGGGGAAAATGCTTGACTGGGGTGGGCAAAATGTGGAAAAGGTTGGGAAACACGGTTGTAGCCCATCCTGTAGCTCCCCCTGCCAGCTCCACTGCTGCTGCCAGCCCCTTCACTCCGGGAAGAGGCTGGTGCCTGACCCTGAGCCTGTGGCAGGCAATGGCAGGGAGCTGCCCCCCTCTCTACCTCCCAGACAAGCTGCCCAAGGATCCATCCCATGCCTTCCCCTGGGTGGGCAGTCTCTGCTCCAGCCCCGTTCCCTCCCTCACCGTGGGGATCATGGTCTGCTGCCACCATGCCTCTTCCCTCCTACAGGCGAGGAGCTGCTTTTCAAGCTGCTGGGCTGCATTCTTAGCTGTGTACATGCTGTGGCTGTGCACATGAATGCAGCATTTATTGGTAACATTATTGGCTACACTGGTCAAAAAAAGCAGATTGATAATGTTAATTTTCTTTTTATCAGTGCTGATCCTGTGTGGACCATTGTATTGGTGCATCTCTGCCAAATGACAGCACTGGGACTAAACTAGGTTGTCGTCTAGGAAAGTTTACTCCTCTCTGAATCATTTAATCTGTAAAATGCCACCCTGTCCTACCTTCTGCATTACTGATAGCGTGAATCTTGAAATAATAAATGTTAAACAGCAAATCATACACATTTTTTAGTTTTCATGAAGAGAGAATAAAACCTGTCCAGGGCTGTGGCATAAAACTCCTGCTGTTTTCAACAAAGCTTAATTTATTTTTATGCCCCCCTAATACTTTTCTTTCTGCTAGTATTGTAAAAGTCAGCAAATAATGCAACCAAACGTGGAAAGAAAGAGCCAGGGTTTTTTTTGGTTTACATCTGCTTTTTCAATCATCTGCTGCAGTGTGCTTCCTCAGTTGGTGCCTCCATAGACTTTTGTTGTACAATCTTACCTTCAGACCCTGGTGCAGCTGTTGGGAACTCTGACCAGTTGTGTACGGCATGTCTGTACTCTTGAGGAGTCTGTATCCCTAGAGAGTATCCGTTCCCTTCCCTCTTCCATTCTCTATGTGATCAAGAACATGTTCATGCACTGCAAGGTAGGTGTCTGTCTTAGAAAGAGAAAAATGATCTATAACTAAAAGAGTTCAAAAACATCTTTTAAGAGATACTATATTAAAAATGTTTCTGTGGCTTTTCAAGTCTTTTTAAACATTAGACCAATTATGCTAACTTCCCAAAAACAAATGTCAGCACTGCACACTCAGCCTGAGTGCTGGGAATCAAGTTGAGTTATTTCAGTCTCTTGCATCATTCTTCATATATAGTTTCTTCTAAAGCAATTATGTAATCTCTGGCACCTGTGTGACCTTTTTCTTCTGTGGATTGGCAGAAATGAGAAGTGATTTACGAAGATGTGAAGAGTACTGAATTTATAATTCAGTGCAAATTTCAGGCCAGAATTATATCTGAGATTTAAGTATCTCATGTTATATGAAAAATAATGTGCACCAGGATCAGAGTCGCAACTTCATGTAGAATGAAACTTGTACTTGGAATTTTTCCCTTTTTAAGCGGTATGTGTAATGTAAGACTCTCACAAGTCTGTAATAACTTCAGTTTCATCCTTAAGATAGGCTTCATTGCTTTCTACAGTCTTTAAATATTTTTGTAGCAATATTGCATAGTAAGCTCTTTGTTTAAGGGCTCCTTCTCTAGTAAGCAGTCTCTCTGTAGAGACCTTTTTAAGTATGGTAAAACATATGGGATATTGTTTTATTTGTCATGAAGTACATTATTAGATTTTGTTGGGAATCTGATTTTTGGAGTTGTGCTTAGAGGGTGCTCCAAAGCAAGCTAGAAAGACATTTACTAGATTTTGGATTAGGCCTTAGGTAGGTGGGTGGAGAATGGGGATTTGTTTGGTGCATAGTAACTATGGATAGATTTTAAAATCTACAGATCTTGCTGGCCATGTGAGTTGAAGTAGTTATTGAAAGGCCTTGGTTCTGCTTCCAAAGAAGTTTATTATAAAATGTCTGTTGACATTAGCAGCAACAAGACCAAACTTTGATTCCCAAACATTTTCTAATTCATCCTCATTCCCCATTTCCTACAGAACAGTGAATCAGTGTACAACGGGTGCTTGCATTTGATATCTGACCTTCTCCAGTCTCTGTTTAAGGATACCTATTGTCTTCAAAAGCAGCTTATGGAACTGCTTGATATGATCTCTATGGAATCTGCTACCACGGAAGACAGTGTTGTAAATATGGTGTCAGGTGTGTATATGAAATTGTCAGTTCTACCCAGCTCCCTCTTCTCTACAGACTTGGAGCCACCTGAGCCTACAAGAAGCAGAAATGCAAAACTCTAGAACTCTTGGTTCAGAGATGATACCTTTTATTATACAAGATGCAGAACACTTTCTGATTGGTATTGAATGTCCTCAGTTTCTGTTGCCCTCTGTTGGAGCTTAAGGTGCCAGCAATTCAAAGGCTGTGAGTGATGTACATTAGAGCATTTTATACTTCTTCCTGAAACTCAGTTACGTATGAGATGGGTTGAGCTGTTGACATGATGTGTATCCCTCCCTACCTGCTCATTAAATGGTTTTTCTGGATTGGTGAAGGTTTTTAATTTTTTAAAATTCAGTGAGTTGTGCCAGCTGTGATTTTGCCTTAGGGGAATAGACTAGATCTTAAGTCTATACATCCATATTTAACTTGCTGTTTGCATTCACTTACTGTTCCCTCTAGTGATCCACACTGTACTGGAGATCTGTTCTGTCATTTCCAATATGGACCATGCTCTTCATGCCAACACATGGAAGTTCATAATCAAGTATGTTTTAAGGCTTTGAATTGTCAAACTTAATGACTTACTTTTGATGGTTATGTATCTGATCCTATTTCCTGTCTGTCTATTAGGCAAAGCCTCAAGCATCATTCCTTACTACAGAGCCATTTGAAACACAATGACATCCTCAATAGCCTGTGCAAGGACACCCTCTTCTCTTTCCATTCTAGTTTGCAACTTGCTGAACAAATGAAGCTTTCAGAAGTGCAGGTGAATGAGATATGATCTGAGATTGCCCTAGGGTTTGAGAAGGACAGAGTTGGGTAAAAAAACATTGCAGAAAGCTACAATGGATGCATTTTCTGTGCAGTGGTGTTGATTGCCAACATATTTATATAGCAGGCACGTCATATGGCTGATGTGGTTTGCAGGAGAATCACTTGAAATATGAGGCTAATAACACTGGATAGCACTCAGGATGCTTTAGGCAGGCACTACAAATAACTCCTCTACAACGCTATGCCAGGAATTTTTGCCTGCTTTGTATACTTGAGAGTTCCATAAAGTTGGTCAAAAGATAACAGCTAATATATGGAGATTCCCATAAAATGGTTCTGAGAAGCATGTCAAATATTCCTATTTTTGCTGTGTTTGTGCAGAATCCAGGCTTCCTTTTAAAGAAGAAAATACCGTTTCAAATCCTTTTAGCAATGTATCAATGTTCTTTGATGCTTTTTTATTGTTACGTTTCACTACTACTTTTCTTTTGGATAGGCGGACGTAGACCATAAATTGTTCCAGAGGATGGTCAAACTGTGTAGATTCTTTGCTAATTCCCTTGTACACTACACCAAGGTATGCTCTATTTATTTGGATTCTACTTGAATGTAAAATTAAGGCTGTACTATGTAAATAAAAATGCTGATTGCATATTTTACTATCTAATATTATACCATGCCTTAGAGTCGCCCTGAATTATGTCATGGTAACATCTTCCTTGAAAATTTAAACAGTTCACTCTGTTGTTGCTGATTTTTTTCCCCCTAATAATTGAAATGCATTCATAGTCCCTCTTTTAGCTTCCCAGGGCTGGTGTTTGGTTACAGATTATTGGCTGTTTCCAGTGTAAAGTTTACAGCTGCTGGAAGTGGTTCCATCCAGGAGACTGGTGATTTTATTAGAGCCATTAATAGCTCTTGCATTACCTTCAGCTGAGCTTGTTGGCTTGCTGAGTAGCCATTGTGAGCTTTTATCATGGGGAAGAGCATTTTAACATTATAAGCAGCATGACCTATTGGACTGTACGTCTGAGAACAAGGGGCTTCTGCATTCTGGTTCCACCCTGACAAGTGACTTGACCAAGGCCACAGTCACTAACTGCTTTATTTTTGTTTCCTCAACCAGAAAATGAGAATACTGATGTGTATGAAAATGACAGGTGTGAAGAATGGTGATCTCCAGAGTTTTGATCTATTTGGATAGTTACACTTTGTGACACTTACCTAGACATTGGCAACTATGCATTATCCCCAGCACTAGCTGGGCTTCTCTTCTGCAGCAGGAGATTAAGGACATACCTAAAGTTCCCAACTCCCCTCAATATACTTTCTTTAAACAGTTGGGTAATTGAGTATGGAGTAGCCAGGAAAACTTCTATAAACCCTTTCACAAACTGTCTAGCACCAGACAGCAGTGTAATGTGAGAGATGGGCATCTCTTACCTGTGAAGTGGCTTAATGAAAATTGTTTTCTAGGCCTTTTTGAAAGTATTTAAAGTCATCTCTGGCCAAGAGTTCTGGAGTTTAAATTTAAACAGGACAAAATCCTCCTCTCGTAAATCAAATTGGAGCAGAAATATTCCTCAAAACTTCAGAGACAATTGATCT
The DNA here is from genome assembly GCA_030014935.1 of Caiman crocodilus. NCBI lineage: Eukaryota > Metazoa > Chordata > Crocodylia > Alligatoridae > Caiman > Caiman crocodilus. The sequence goes on from JAGPOW010001543.1 coordinate 50,712,603, forward strand.
TTCCAATCAAAGAAAAACCCAAATTCTGCTGGGTTTTTCTACAAGACCATATAATTTACCAAGATCTAATAACCATATCACCTTTCTATTTGCTTGTAATTTCTTTCCAATGTCCTTTCCTTTCTGTATCTCTACTCGCACCTTATTTTTTCCTCTGATATTGCTGTTTAACTTTTTCAGGTTACTGAACACTAAATTGCAGCACACTAAATTGCAGTAATAATCACAAAATTGATAGTTTGGTTTGGACAAAGGTTTTCTACTATAGAGTGGCAAATACCTTTTTGTTTGTGGCAGAGAATGAGTGTCCTTACAATAGGATAAAATAGTGTTGGACTATATAAGGAAGTCACTTCTGTGTGGATCTGTAATTTTAACTTATTAAAAGGAAGTTTAAGAAAACAATAAACATAAATTTAGCTGCGTAAAAGAATCCAATGTAGTTCTACGTTAGGAATACTTTGTCATATGTTGATGTACTTTGTGCATCATGTGATATACTTTGTGATGTACTCTTTGCATTTATGGTCAGATTCTACTTCACCTATTAGGCATATAAATGAACCTAGGTACATAAATGCAATCTGTATTTGCGACACGCCATCATTTGGCTCATGATTGAGTCACAAAAAAGCAGCATGGAGGAGGAAGTCCCACCTACCTTTTATATCAACAGTTTTTCAGAGACTCAAACAGGATGAATAGTCCTACTTAGACACCTAAGTCCAGGTACACACTTAAAGCTGTCTATCCAGTTGTTTGGATAGTGGCTTTTAAAAATTGTACTCTTTTGTGGTGCACCCTAAACTTTGCAATGAAATGTTTTACAAATAAATAAGTGAAAGTGCAAGGAAGATGCATTTAAACTGTATCTTTTGTATTGAAAATAATACTCAAGATTGACTTTTGCAGGAATTTATTCCCGTCCTCTCTGGTTCCTGCTGTCAGTTATACCGGCTGTATCTTCAGATATATAGGTAAGTGAAGCACAAAATGTCCCTGTATCAAATCTGGAAATACCTGAATTGGTTATGGAAGCTGCAGAGTTTTTAAGTCTTTAACAATAAAAGATTTCAGCAAGTATTTGCTTCTGGGTTGTTGTTCTCTTTTTTTGGTCTATAGAGGTCAGACAAATTTGTCCATATAGCTGCATGTGGACACTGGGATCTGCCAGTGAAATAGTTTCTGCAAAGAAATAATTAGCCAAAGAGTTTAAACACGTTAAGTGCAAAAAATCACAACTGATATACTGTATTATGGCTAAATTAAAGCCTGTTAAGTCTTGAAAATAGGGTTGCTGTCCCACAATAATCCTACTTCTGCACTGTTTGGTGTTTGTCACTAGAAAATAGGACATACTGTAGAACATGTGCACAAGTTATAATGCAAAAATAAACCACTTTTATTTTCCTCAGAGATGATTTTATGAAATTTTCCTTGCTTTGAGATCAAGCTTAAGAACATTGAGCCTGTAGAGGCTCTAATTGGGAGTTAACAACAGCTTGAAAATAAGTATTCTTTTTTTAAAATCCTTTCTTAAACAACAGTACTGTTTGTTATATAGTCTCATGAAATTAGGTCATGCTGGTTAGTAGGCCTGTGCAAATTGGCTAGTATTCGCTTTGGATTTAGCTGATTCAGGGGACAGTGATTTGATTGGGTGATTCAAATCACTGTCTCGAATCAATTCTGCGGAATCTGATTCAGACAGGCCCCATCCCATGCCTGCTCTCCCAGCCCTATCAATGGCTGTCCTGCCCAGCCCCAGCGTTCCAGCTCTTTAAAAGAAAAAAAATAGCCCTGCCAGGCAGGGTGATCCCTGTTGCACCCCACTGCTCCGCGCTGGATTGTGGGGGGGTTCTACCACGAGTCCGCAGAAGCCCTGACAGCCACTGCAGCAGCCATCAAATGCAGGGTGGTTCTTCTTCTTCTTTTTTTTTTTTTTTAAAGAGCTGGGAGCTGGGGTGGGTGGGGCAGCTATTGCTGGGGCTGGGAGTGTGGGTGGAGGTCAGGGGGTACTTGGGGGCTGGGGCCTGGCAGGGGGTCCCCCCATGGTCCCCTTCCCCCTCCTCCAGGCCCCCCACCCCACCACTTACTGACGTGGAGTCCTCATCCAGCTCCCTGCAGCGGTTAGCAGCAACTGCCCAAATATCTGAATCTCCTCCAAATCTTTTTCTGAATTGATTTGGAGGCTTTGAATCTATTTGGACCCTTTTTATTGGTTTCCTGATTTCAGTTCGGATTAGGAGATTCAGTCGCCGAATTGGGCTGGATCTCCTCAGAATCAAATCAGCACCCGCAGCTTTGCACAGCCCTACTGGTTAGTCCTTGTTGAAGCACACTTTGTTGCTGTTATATACATGTGATGTGCAGTGTCACAGACAAGTTACTTGTAATTTTTCTTTAAATATGATACCAATCCATTTTGCCCTGGTCATGAATGAAATAGGTGTGTATCAATATATAATCAACACTGATTTTGGTTCTACATTTGGAATGTAGTTCTTTGTTCTGCACTGAGATATATGCAGATGAACTCCAGTGTACAACTTATTGCAAGATGATTTTCTATATTGTTTTGTTGATATTTCCTCTCCTGGTTGTACTGCTATGCTGGGCTTATAGGACTGAGAAAACTGTAATAATAGGTTAGCTAAATTGCCTTAAGTTTACTTGTTTCATTCAGGGTGAAAGTCAGAGCACTTTTGCCACACTTGTATCACTACAATGAAATTACAAGTGCATGGTAGTTTGTATCAGTATCCCTTGATCAGTACAGTTGTTACATCTGTCTGTGTCCTAGTCTGCCTGTCAGGGGCTAGTGGGGTTTCTGCTTGCTCCCCTCTCCTGCTGTTTCTGACTTTACTCTCACACTTTTCCTTTTTCTTTATCTCAATCTCTCTAACTTTTATTTCTCTATTTAGTCTTCCTATTTTCTTTTTTCTGCAGTGCAAGAGGTTAGCCCATTTTCAGTAATCTGCAGTCCCATATGCTGGGGTTCCAGATGGACTCTTCAATTGCACCTACAAGTATTTCCCTTTGAAGGTTTCGCTGTCTTGCTATTTTGCACCTACTTTTCATCTAATCTATATCCAATATGCTCCTTCTGTAAATTGGTATATTTTTCTTACTGTGCTCAATAAATGGTGAGCCAATAAAACTTGGTATAAAGGCAGAGAACAGTGAGAGGCTTACCATTTTAAAAGAGTAATAAAGCTGCTGCATCTCGTTGCTTGTACTGATGGATTTTTTTTTTTAAGCCACAGTAATAAGAACTCATGTTTTGCCTCTTCCTAATCCTTTAAAACGCAGTAATAATGAGTTCTGTTGTTTGTATTGTTTTTTTTTTTTTTTTTTCCTTTCAGCAAGTTTCCTCCCAGTCTGTATGCTCCAGTGATATCAGAGGCCCATCAAGATGAAATAGCCAGGGTTTTTCTAGTAGCTCTGGATCCTCTCATCTACCAGCTTCTTTCTTCAAGGGCTTTCGTGGAACAGGTGTTAAGTGAAAAATTAGGTGAGTTTAAATGTATTACTGTCTGTGATACAATACTTCTGTGTCATCTCTTTGGCACCCAAGTCTTCTTGCTTCCTACGCGCCAAGATCTTACAGCTGCACCTCCAGAAATGTAATATACTTCATCCAATGTACCAAATGCCCTGATGGAAAATACGTAGGAGAGACCAAACAACAACTGCACACCAGAATGAACGCACACCGGAAATCTGTCAAAGACAGAAACACTCAATTACTAGTGGGGGCACATTTTTCACAGGAAGGCCACTCTCCAATCTCTGTCCTGATCCTCAAGGGAAATTTACACAACACTTCCCAGAGAGGAGCCTGTGAGCTCCATTTCATCAACCTCCTGGATACTAGAGATCATGGACTAAACATAGACATTGGATTTTTGATACATTATAATCTGCCTGGCAACTGACTCCC
>JAGPOW010001543.1:50716645-50761210 GCA_030014935.1 Caiman crocodilus
ACCTCCTGGATACTAGAGATCATGGACTAAACATAGACATTGGATTTTTGATACATTATAATCTGCCTGGCAACTGACTCCCCAGCCCAGCCCAGCCCCGCCCCTGGCTTCTTTACTTTTCATTCCATCCAGGAAGAGCACACACCAACTGATGAAGCTTCCTTAGCCTGACAAAGGGTTTTTGAACCCGAAAGTTTGCTTAATAAATATTCTCCAGCTGTTTGGGTTGGTCTAATAAAAGATATCAACTTCACCCAAGGAACCGTGTCTACCTGTGTCCTTAGACCAACACGGCTCCAACGTAAACCCCTCCAAGAACTACAGAACACTTTTGCATTTGTTTGCTGGTGTCTGAATTTGTATAGCAGCTCTAATAATGGATCCTGAATAATGCTGTCAGGTACTAAATTGAAGTGCCAGCAGGGGTGAACATTCCTTGTTATTGCCATTTTTAGTTACTTTGAGCACATTGGGAATATTACATTAAAACACTGAATTATGTTGTTAAATGAAAGTCTTCTCTTTAATGACGCTTTCTATAATTTTTCACTATGCATCTGTGACAAATCTACAGCGAGGGCTCTTCAAAAAATGTTTTTGCTGGAGGTTGGTTTCTGTTCTGTTTACAGAAAACTAGGTTTTGGCAAAATAGATATTGTATGGAAAAAAAAAAAGTATTTTCAATAAAAAAAAAAAAAATACCAACAAGCTTAAGCATTTTCAGTTTCTGCCAAAGACCTAATTATGTCATCCCCAAATATCTTTATTTTGAAAAATAGCTGCTGTCCTCCTGGGAGTTATGGGCTGGGTGTCTTGTGGCTTCCTTCTTCAAATTGGGTTCCCTTCGCTATCTTCATCTCTGGTATGCACCAGGGCAAAATGACTACCACAGAGCACTCACCAAGAGAAGGAAGAATGGGGCATAACAGAAGATGTTATGCACCTAGGGAGTGAGGGCCATAGAGAGAATGGGAGTCTGAAGCACCAGAATGACAGCTCTTGGGTCTTGCACCTATATCTCAGAATCAAAATATTTTTTTTATCTGAAATAAGGGTTTTGATTTTTTTTTTTTTTTTCATCAAACACTATGAAGTCTTCCCATGGGAAGCTCCTTTGCCATTTTGTTTTCATCCCTAACTATAAAGCGACTTTGCAGCCTTTATGTTGTTTTCTCTTAACCTTTTGGTGTTTAACACTTGTCCAAAGGTTAGTTTTACTTCCATCAACATTTTTTTTAAAAGGGCAACTTTAAAAATATATGTATCCTTGTAGATCTTTCTCCTGAACTGCAGCTGCCTCAGTGTCATCTTTTGGTTAGCATAATGGACAAGCTGGCCACTCAGCCTGAAGAGGTGCGAACTCTGTGGAGCTCAGGAAGCCAGTCTGCAGAAGAGATTCCAAGGTAATTCTGGCTTACAGAAGTCACACTGAATACGTAAACATGGAGGTTTAGGTGCCGGCATGTCCCTCAAGCTAATGAACTGGCAGGCTCTGAGACCTGGTATGCTTGAAGGGGGTCCTGCATGGTGCCTCAGGCATACCATGCAATATGAAGCAGAGATGTGTTGGCTGGTTGAGGAAAGGATGTCCTTTTTGTCTCTTTCCAGGATATTGAGATCACTTCAACAAATTATGGAGACCGAAATAATTTATCCTGATGTTCTTATAAGGCAGCATATTTATACCTGTTCCCCAAATGCCTGTGGTACTCACTTGCCTTTGTAAACAGGAAGTTAATCAGGATTGTAAATCTGTTTTGGTGAAGAAAAATAAAATTAAAAAAAAATTGACATTCTTGATAAAGTCCCCAGCATGACTGAGCAGAAATCCCTTCACTCATTGGGCTGTCTGTTTTCTGTGGGAGTAGAGTTTGGACAGCAGTAACTCTTGCTTTTCATCTTTATTCAGGTTGTCATTGTTCTCAGCCCTTTTCCTTAGTTTCCAGCAGTGTTCTGGTGAGCTTGCTCTTCCTGTCTGTTTGCCTGGAGTGTTAAGTACAGGGCAACCTGAGGTTCCTGTCACCTTGTATCACCACGTTTGCGTCCATCTGTGTGCCTTCATTGCAGCTGTGTTGCCGTCACACTTCCCTCAACTGGTAAGGCTGTTTGAAAATGTGATCACTGCCAAACCAGCTGGTTCCACTAGATAGTAATTGGTATTTTAAAAATGATGTCCCCCTCCTTATACACTCTGAATGAAGTTGGTGTGTTTGGGCTTGTTTTAATTCGGCAGATGGAAGGCAAACTGCTTTCAAGTGTGCAGAAAATGCTCTTTGCCAAAAATAACTTGATGCAGGTGATGAGAGGCCTCAGATGTGTTAATTTGTTTGCAGAATCACAAAGCAGAGGGAAAAGTATGCTGCTTTAAAAGCATTCTAGTGCTTTCTTTTTAAAGCAGTTTCCAAGTGTGCTAAGTTTCTTATTGGTTACACAGCATAGCTAAATGAGTAAGTCTTATTTAACAATCAGAACAATCTTCTTCTGTATAACTATACACTTCTTCAAACACATGCTATAAAATGGAAAGTAGTATTTATCTACCTTTTAAATGTGTAATTTGAGGCTTAATGTATATGGTGGCTTGATTGTTACGTTTGACACAGTATGCATAGATGAAGAAACTGAAATGGACTAGATAACATGAGAGATTCAGTAGTCCAGGGGTCTCTGATTTTGTGTATGTTTAATGTTCTGTAAACAGAACAGATCCTTTCAGTCCTAATTCTGTGTTTTGTCTCACCCTTCAATGGCTCACTCTAATTCAGCCTTCGTGAGGTTTAGCAAGAGTTTTTCTTGTCCTCAGGACTAAACTAGGATTCTGTTGCATCTTGAGAAAGTTTGTTGGCCTAAAAAAGGAGCTATGTTTTCATGAAAAAATGTTTTTTGGTTTAAAAGATACAAGTATGTTGACCCTGTTTTCACTAAAGTTTTTTTGAAACTATAACTTTTTCACCCAGCTGTAGTCAGTTTATATGCATGATCAACTGTTAGGGGCCTGTAACAAAATGCATCTATTACTGCCTGCTTATCTTTCTAATGTAAGCCATTAAATGATTGTTCCTAGTATTTTACGTGGATAAACAGATTTCAGTTCATCTGCCACACTAGTTAGCGGACTAAAAGTAAAGACTAAAACTGCAGCCTGCTTCTAATTAAGTGTCCCTCTATTCTTTCCTTAGGAGTATGCTCTGCTTGATGCTGTCCTTGGTTCTAGTATGATCACCTCCCTGCTGGCTATGGATTCATGGTGTTTCCTAGCTCGGTAAGATATAGTTATTTATAAGGCAAGCAGCAACTGGTCTAATAGTTCAGGCTGCATCAAGGTTGGCTTTCTAACTACATAGTTAAAAGTATGATGATTCTCAGACTTTTAAGATGGAAATGTTCCAGGATTAGCCTGTGCTCTGAAAGAGCTTATTTTGGAAAATGCAACTAGAAATGGTTCAGTTGTTTTTTTCAGATTCCACATAGCTTAAGGGGAAAAATATAATTTGCTGCTACAAAAGTTTTTTGCCCATTTTATAACAGTTTTACAGTAAATAGACTATGACTGCTAGTAGCAAGGTTAAATGTTGAATGGATATGGCCACCTCATAAAAGAGTACTTTATATAGTGCTCAGTGACTTTTTTATTTGATTGAATTAAGCCTTTGAGAAACCAGTTTGGTTATGGTTACATCTTGAACAGGCTTTTTTGCCAAGTTTGTGATGTATGTAGCTGAAGAAAGCTTTGTTAATGTGCATTCATCTGGGTAGGTTGGGTCTGTAGTCAAAATGAGCAGTGGTATGTGGATTGGCTGCAGCAAAGGAGTAAGGAGCTGAGGTTGGGGTGGGGCAGGGAAAGTGACTCCTGTAGTGTTCATTCTCAGCTGAGGAGCTTCTAAAGCTGTGAGGGGCCTTTTCTTGTGGACCTTTTAAAGTTCTGGATGGGGGTGATTTTGTTGATATGCAGCCAACTAATCTAGATGACTGAATTTCCAAGTGTTGGCGACAAGTTCCTGGTAAGTCAGTTGATTTGAAGTTCTGCAGCAGATACCTGCTGCTTCTGGTTTAGGGTTGGGGGGTTATTTTTAGGAATTTAGGAAGATCCCTATGAGAAGCCTCCATAAAAGAAAAAAAAAATAAGGTTGTGCAGATAAGCATCCAAATTAGCACGTGTCAAAATTAAAGTTGGACTTGCAACTTATCATCAGTAGGAAGCAAATTTTATGAATAAATGCTTTTAGGAATGAGATTACAGACTAGTCCTCTCATTTTTATTCTCAGAATGGTTCAAGGCTTTACTGGCTTAACATGTTTTATGTAAGTTCTCTCCTATGAGAGGTTTAATTTACACACTGCATTAGTATAAAGGGGTCACTTGTTTTGATCTGCATATCTCCTCTACCCTCCTGCTAATAATGCAGGCCCTCTGTATCCCTTGAATCTTTCGCCATGGAAATAGCTTCAGAGTAGTTCCCAGCAAATGGAATGTACAGAGATCCTTAAGAAGAATGTTTCTCTGCTTTGTTAGGCAAGTGGGAAACCCCTCTCTCTGACCTGGCAGAGCAGGGGAGACATGCCGATCAGCTTACTGAATAACCTCACTTTCTCTGCCACATCCCAGGTATGGAACAGCGGAACTTTGTGCTCACCATGTTTTTGTGATAGCCCATTTGGTGAGTAGCGTGGCAAAGCCTGGAGTAAGGGACCTGAGTTCTAACTTGGTTCTTCTTTATAAATGACTATCCTCCTTTTTGCACTTCACTTTTCCTGTCAGCAAAGTGGGGAATATTCTTCCAGCGTAACACTTCCTACACTATAAAAAACATTACACAAAGTTTATAGAACAAAACAGTCTGGGAGAAGGGTTGCAAAATAAGTAGACAGTGCAAATCTTTTATAAAAACTACACATGCAAACATTACTCTTTTGATCCCACATGACAGATTCTTGACCAGGGTGCTTTGGCACTCAGGGGTACTGTTAAATTTTTTTAAGGGTGCTGTGGAGTGTCACGCAATGTTAGCACTGTTAGATGTACAAACATGATTCATAAGATAAATCCTGAGGTGTCAAATAGGAATCCACAGTGTTAAAAAGATTCTGACCTATTGTGGTCTTTCTGAGTTCTTTGCAGCAGAAGACTTGCTCTGTTATTGTTCAGTAGTCAGTCAAGGAGTAAAAACTAGGAGCTAGTGTTTTCTGAGGGGTGCCTTGAGTCTAAAAAGATTGATAATGACTGGACTAGAGGAATAGGCAGAGAGAAACCAAATGGGATGCCACAAGGATAAATTGAATTATATTAGAGATAAAAATAGCACCATCTAATAAAAATACCCAGCAGATGGCCAGTAGTAATTCAGGGAAAGCCTGGCTGTGGTGGCTGTGAAGGCAAATATAATCTTGAATATAAGAATTCGATTTCTTGCCACCTGAAATGAGACTAAAATATCTGTTGAATTTTTCTGCACTTTTTTAATGAGTCACAAAAATGGTTTTTCTGTAGGACTATTTCTGAGCAGATTTTCTTTTTCTTAATTTAATCAGATCAATTCCCTGTTATCCTAATTCAGATAAAGTCTTGCCCTAGTGAGTGTTACCAGCTCTCTATCTTGGGTGTCCTCCTGAGGCGTATGCTGTTTTTGATGGCTCCAGACCACCAGGTAAGTATAGTATCAGTCTCTCTCCTACCATCTGATGAGTTGGACATAAGCTCCATATGCCTGTTAAAATACCACCCAGCTCCTTTCAGTAAGCAAGAAAAGGGAGTGTGGAACTGTCTTGTTATTGCACTTGCTTTAGGCTCCAGGAAATGATGATGGCAGAACCTAAGGTGCTTACATGAATTCTGTTAAATAACAGTAGGCACAGAAGCCTTGTTGCCCAAATATAAAAATCCCCAGTCTCTGGGACATGCTGGTTTCTGATATAGTGCATTGCTTCAGCAGGACTATGATTGTCTGTACTGGAGGGGTTGGTTAGTGCAGGAGAGTTCAGTGTCATCCTGCTTTTCATGGATAATTGTTCCATCAATGTAAAATTGCTATTGCTCCGCAGACTTCATTGCAGCAGTGCAGATTTACACTTGCAGGCCATGCGTCACATGGCTGAAAGCACAAGTTGTTTAACCCCGAGTAAGTAGTTTGTTCTAACATATCCTATGCAGGGCTCATGTCTCCGTGTTAGATTTCCAAAGCAGCACAGTCCAAGGTACTTGAAAGCACTGTTGCTGTTTGTAGGTTTGGCAGAATCCTTGACTAGCTCTTTCATTTCTTAATGTTCTTTCTTGGTCTCTTTTCTTATAGGTGGAATTTACCAAAAAATTTCCTCCCACAGAACTGGAAAATCTGCCCGTCTGGCAGCTTATTTCTCTCAAGGCCCTAGCTCCTGATATAATGAAACATGTGGTGAACCAGCTCTGTGGGGTAGGACTTGTGCAGTGCAGGCAGTGGCTGAGTGGCAGGCACACACTAGGAGAGATCCCACATGTGGTAAGAGTGGGTTTAATTGTTAACACTCCTGGGCCTCGAGTTCTTCAGAATAAACTGCTCCCCCACCCATGCTTATTTTCTTTATCTCATTGTTGTGCAGTCCCATGTGCTTTTGGGCTGACAGCTCTTTGGGACAGGAGTTTGCATTTTATGGGGTGGGTGGGTATAGCTTATAGTGCAGTGGAGCCCTGATCTCTTGATTGGGGCCTCTAGACATTGTAGGATAGTTTCTATGAATATTATTAGGAGGTTTATTTTATAAAATATTGGGGATAAGGGACTATGGTGCAGAATTGAGCCAGAGAAAACAGACTAAGAGAATGAGCTGAACAAGCCAGCACAGATGATTTAAAGTCCTTTCATGTCTTTGATACCTCTTATATTCAAAGTGCTAAAAAGTGATTGACTTGTCACCATATTGATTACTAGGCCTGTGTGAAGCAGTAAGTATTTGCTTTGGATTTGGCCAATTCGGAGGGACAGTGATTCAGTTCGGAGATGCAAATCACTGTCCCAATTTGATTCGGCCAAATCGGATCTGAAGATTCGGTGCTGTTTCGGAGATTTGGCCATAGACTAAACAGGCAGCAGTCTTCACCATGCTGGACACAGCTGCCTCCAGCTGGTAAGTCTGTTGTGGTGGGCAGAGGGGGCAGGGGAGGATGAACTGCCCAGCCTGGGAGGTGGGGAGACTCAGGGAAGGGGGTGCAGGATGTGGGCATGGCAGTGGGGACTATACCCTGCTTGCCCAGCTGAGGCTGTGATGCAGGCGTGGTTCCCTCCAGGTGGAAGGGAGCAAGTGACAGTAGGGCATAGCCCCTGCTCCCAGTGCTGCTGTGCCTACATCCTGTGCCCCGCCCAGCCCTGCTGGGAAAGTGGCATATACTGGGCACTGCCACTGCTTGCCCAGCTGGGGTGGGGGGTGCAGGATGTGGGTGCAGCAGTGCTGGGAGTGGGGGCTATTCCCTACTGCTGCTTTTGTCCCCTTCTGCCTGGAGCAAACTGTGCCTGTATTACACCACTTCTCCCCCAGCCCCAGCTGGGCAAGTGGCAGTAGGTCAGAGCCCCTGTTCTCAGCGCTCCAGCCCCCAAACCTGCCCTCCCTGGCTGGGCAGCTTGTCTCAGCCCCAATCCCTCCCTTCCCCACACCCCTTTCCTTTCCCCTTTTCCCACCACAACAGACTTACCAGCTGGAGGCAGCTGTGTCCAACCTGGTGAGGACTGCTGCCTGTTTAGTCTATGGCTGAATCTCTGAAGCGGTGTCAAATTTTTTCTGAATCGATTTGGAGGCTTCCAATTGATTCATACCTTTTAACTGGTCTACTGATTTGACTCAGATTCGGAGATTTGGCTGCCAAATCAGGCCAGATCTAATTGAATTGGCTACCAAAGCTTTGCACAGCTCTATTAATTACTTGGCGCTTCTCAGGGCTCAGCTTTCATGAAAATCAGGCCACATGTATATGTATGCAAGTACAGATGTAGGAGCCCAATTGTAAGAGGAAATGTGTATCTTTTGGAAATTTGAACCTAGAAGAATGCAAAATTTCCTTAAATCAGAAAGAGACCATCAGAATGCATTACCTTGCAATGTGTGTTTACTGCTTGTGTCCATTTGCCATCAAATATCAAGGTAATAAAACGTAGTGAAAGCTGTACTGAGTCAATAACTGTTCTAATTACCTTTGGATTATAAAGGTAGAGTACCCTTGCCTAAGTCTATGTATGCATTTTAGGTTAGAATTTTTCTTTTAAGTCATTGTTGTTCTCCTGAAGGTGATGCATCTGAAAGCAATAAGCACTGGCTTTCTTGACACCCTCTGGACAACTCCTGTAAAGCTCCATCTGAAGTCACAGGAAATTTGTCTTACTAAGGACGGTGTTAAGTAGCTCAGAGGATTGTCTACACTAGACAGTGACTGGAGTACAGTTAACTTCACGTGAGGTCTTAATGAGTGAATTGCATAGACTGGGCACTTGCCTTTATCATGACTTTCCTTTCTATCTCTGCTAGAACATTGCTCTCTCTGCCTTGCTGACCGTGTGTAATTCAGCTGGCAGTGTTCTGGAGACAGGACAGCAGGCAGCCATCTTGGGAATTGTTGGTCAGGTCTGGGCTGTCCTCCAGGTCAAGCAGGTGAGGGAGTTCACTATTCCAGTAGCATAAACTAGTGTCCTGAAGAGCTTGTTTCACCATTGTGTATTACCGAATCATTTAACTTGGATTTAGAATAGTTTTCCTACAGCATAGTGCAGCCTGGCTCTCCACGGTGTCTGAGACGCAGAGTTGATGTTCTGATATCCTTATAAGAATGTGCAGTGATATTAGCATGAACTGGATTGGCTGTGACTCTTTTTGTTACTCTGCTGCTACATATGTGCTATGCTACACTCAACAGAGAGAGGGGTGGTGTCCTAAGGTGGTGCAAATTGCTGTAGCCCCATTGAGCTGTGGAGGAGCAACATTGAGTTCAGTGGACACTGGTAATGGATTTTTATTTATATATTTCATAGACATTAGGGCTGAAAGGAACCTCAGAAGATCATTGAGTCCAGCCCCCTGCCCCAAGGACAGGAAGTCAGCTAGCGTCAAAGGATCCCAGCAAGATAAGCATCCAAATGTTTCTTCAAAGTGTCTAGAGTAGGTGCTTGCACCTATTCCAGGCTTTGGGGGCTTGGACAGTAAAGAAATTTTTTCTTATGTCCAGCCTTAAACTGTCTTAGAGGAGTTTATGACCATTGGACCTTGTCATCCGTTGGGGTGCTCTGGTGAACAGGTGTTTCCCCAGATCCTGATGTAGACCCCTTATATACTTACTGGCTGCCACCAGGTCACCCCTGAGCCTCTGCTTTTCCAGCCTGAAGAGTCCCATGGCTCTTAGCCTGTCTTCATAAGGCGCATTCTCATGCCCTATGATCATGCACATGGCTTTCCTCTGCACTCTCAAACTTCTCATCCTTGAATTGTGGAGCCAAGGATTGGATGCAGTACTCCAGCTGCGGCCTCATCAAAGCCAAGTACAGCAGGAAGATGACGTCCTGAGATTTGCTTGAGAAGCATCTATGGATGCAAGCCAGAGTTTTGTTCACTTTATCAGCTGCAACATTGCATTGGTGGCTCACATGTTCATCTTGTGGTCGGTCATGACCCCCAAGTCACTTTTGGCTGTGGTGCTAGTGAGTGTAGCACTGCTGAACCTAAAAGCATGATGCGGCTTTTTCTTGCACCCCACACTGAGGTGGAGTACCTTGCATTTATCCTTATTGAATGTCATCGGGTTTTTATCCACCCACTTTCTAAGCCTATCAAAGTCAGCCTGCATTACCAGCCTATCCTGGGGTGTGGATACTCTGCCTCAAAGTTTGGTGTCATCACTGAATTTGGCCCTTCCGCTTCTGACACCTGTATCCACATGGTTAATAAAGACATTAAAGAGTACCAGTCCAAGGATGGACCCTTGGGGGACACTACTGTTCATGAAGTGCCATGATGATTCATTTCTGTCGACCACCACTCTCTGGGTCCAACCTTGGAGCCAATTCCCCAGCCATCAGACTGATGTAGCCGAGGCCGCAGTTGGCCAATTTTTTCCATTTATATATAGATATATAGTGATGCAAAATCTATTACCAGTGTGAACAAAACCCAAATCTGTTCAGAATAGTACCCCAAAGCCTTGTCCGGGGGGTGGAGCCGTGGCTCAGCCCCAGCCTGCCCTACCCTGCCCTGTGCAGCTCTGGGGGCAAATGCCCCTCCTCCCCACCCTTGTGCCCCCCAGAGAAGCAGTGGGAGCCACTGGATGAGCAGCTTGCAGCCCCCCTGGATGAGCTGTGGCTCCATCCTGTGCCTGCCTTGCCCTGGCAGCGCCTAATCTAGCCCCAGCCACACCTCCTCCCCACAGGGGGGTGTTGATCTGCCCCTTCCTTCCCCTGTCCCCTTTTACTGCAACAGACTTACCAGCTGGACTCAGCTGTATCAGAAATTGTATCATTATTGACCCCCAAAATGTCTACTGGTGCACCCCTATTTCTTAAACTACTTCTTTACTTTTTTTTTTGTCTTCTTCCCAGCTTCTCACAAATTGGGTGGTGGTCTCTTTGTCTGAGGCCAGACTGAGTATTTGGGAACATTATTGCAGTATTCAGTTTTTCTACATCAGTTGAATTGCCTGTTGAGCGAAAGTGTTCTGTTGCTAATGATATCTTCTGATCTGCTGAAGGTCTCAAGTCAACAGTATCTCCAGCAGACACTCTGCTTACTGCTTCAGCTGCTGCAATTTTTCAGCTTGACATTAGATCCTCAGTTGATGATTCAGGTAAGAACCTTATTAGACAGTCTACTTTGTAAATATTGGGCCTTTGGCTGACTAAGAAACATCTGATGAATTGCTTCCATGGTCTGATTTCTACCCTTTAGCAACAATGAAGAGTTCTTAACTTTATTTTGAATTCTTTCTCTGATGCCTTTGCTTAATGCCATGCATTGGTCACTATAATTTTTAGAAATGTCATGTGTTTTTTCTCCAGAAGTTAAGTTAGTGTTTGTGGGTTTATGTCTATAAAAAGTCATGATGGAAATTATGAATTCAAGAATTTTTTTAATACCTTGAACAGCTCTAGAATACTTGCTTTGCTGCAGGTATATTCCATTGCTGCATCATATATCCCATCTAACTTTCTGGGCCAGTGGTGCCTGAACTATTTGCTCTGTGGACTGGCTGAATGGTGCCTGGTCAGGCCACATCTGGTCCATAATCCTGATTATAGCATGCAATGCTGGGCCTGCTGAGGCCTGAGCCATCCGTGTGGGGTTTGGAAATTTGGTATTGGGGGAATGGTGGCAGTGTTAATTGCAAGTGTTCCCCTGCTGCCAAATTTCTGGACTTGGATCAGATGACACTGCTCTGCAGACTAGGGGTTGAGCACCCCTGTTCTAGACTTTGGCATACTCAAGCTCAATGGTCATCTCGGAGCCTAAAGTTTTAATCTGTAGTCCTGTTGTTATTTTGTTGGTCTTCATATAGATGTATTTTCCTGCAGGTATTTGTATTGCAAACTTCCCTCCTTCAGTTCGATCCTCCAGATCACATTCGGTTGGCAGCAGTGGATTTTCTTTCATCTCTGGGAAAATTGTTTATACCCCAAGTAGCCCAGGTAAAATGCACTGGGGGTCACATTTATCTTGAGCTTATGTATATATATAATTAAGGGATCATGTTCATAAACTACAACAGCACCACAGGATAATGATCCTCAGGAGACATTTTTAAGACAGGAGATAATGATTTACATAAGTTTCATATTCCACTGAGATTATCTCAGTTGTACCTAATGACTGTAGGATGTTTGGTGGACTCATGTACATGTTGTCATTTCCCAGAAGTTTACTAGAACTAGCGCATGAGCTTTAGATGAGGAAGGAGTGTGCATAGGATGGAAGGGTGTTCCTTCTTACCATATTTGTTGCCAGCCAGCACTGTGGCTGACTGCCTCTGCAGAGTGTTTCCTTCACAATGAATCATGACCATGGTATATGTGGAGTTTTACCACTGTGTAAGATATCTGAGAGAACTTGCTCACTTTTCAGGGACAAGTTGTGTCCAAGCTGTCAGGTCTCTTTGGCTCTCTGTTGGCTGACAGGACTTGGCTGATTCACCAACATGCCCTGGAGGCATTTGCTCAATTTGCAGAGGTAAGAACGGCTGTACCTTGGATATACACATTTGACACTTAATTTATTTCATATAGAGATTTCTTACTTTCTGTTGCTTCTGTCTGAATTCCCTTTGCTTTGTTAATATCATTTTGGCAGCAAATTGCTCTGAACTGACTTTGGTATTCTTGATATACTACTGCACCAGAGAAAAGGGGATGTGCAAGGAAAACATAATAACATAAGCTTGGACGAAGGAAGAACAGATTTCCCATGTCCTGAATACCACGTACACTTTCTTTTCTCAATCTGTGCACATAACCCATTAACACATCCTTCTTCAGATGTTCTGTAGTTCATCTTGACTGCTATGTTAAAGACTAATCAGATTTTTTGTTCAACACCTTTTGACAGGAAACAAGTCATGAAGACATAGTTCCTCAGTGTCTTAATTCTGAAGACAGTAAGAACAAAGTTGTTTGCTTTCTAGCTAAGGTATTTGGTTGAACTCTTATTATTGCCTTGGTTAATAGAGAATGGCTTTTGCCAACAATAACATGAAATCAGACTGCTCTGTGACTGGAATCAGATTTGAGTTTTTAATGTGTCAGCACTGGCTGAGAGCAAGCATAATGTCGACACCTGCTACAAACTCCTCACCCATGCAGTTCTCTCAATGCTGTTCAGTTTTGAATTGTTAATGCCTTGGCTTTTCCTTCTTGGGTAAAGGGTGACTCAACTTAGGGAGGGGTGGGGGTGACTTTGTAAATTGAGAAGGTGTCAGTAAGTGAAAAGATGACAGGTGACAACTCTCTTGTGCTGTAAACAATTACAGCCTAAGTTAGCAGTGGAGAAAGCCCAGGTCCCTAACTCCCTTAGCTGGTTTATGTGCTGTTTTTTTTCATGCTCCAGTTGAAAAGGGGGAACCTTCATGAAAATCTGTGATCATGTCAGCCTCCAGATTATGGCTTGAGAAAAGCTAACAAATGTGCAAGGGAAGAGAGAAAATTATATTGCCTAACTGGAAGAACATTGGAAAATCTTTACATAAATGCAGTTCACTTACTGCCTTGACTCTAGAAAGACTTCAGTGTCTGTTGATGAGCCAGTTTTCCAGCTGGCCACTGGTCATCCAGCACTTCAGAGGGAATAGATCTGCTGGAGGGAGTACATAGGTTTTTCACAGCAGTCAGTAGGAAGGCAGCAGAGTAACTGGTATTTGGCAGTGCTGTCACTAGCAAAGGGAGGAGCAGCCACCCTTTGTTATCTGCTGGGTTTGAAACCTTGCTCTGAGGAAGACAGGCTGGTTGGCAGTTTAATGGAATTTTTCTCACTTTAGTTTTGAAAGTATATTTTCATTTTCCCAGAGCACATATACAGACTGGAAATGCTGCTATTCTGGGTAACTCTCCTGTGGTTTTTCCCTTAGACAAGGCAGGTGGAAGAGACAGCAGAAGCAAGGGCAGAAAGAATGAAACAAGAAAATGCGGTTTGCAAAAGATACTTTCAGAAAATGAAAATGGATGGTGACTTGGGGTCAGTATTAGAGGTATGTGCATCATTCACACTAGTTGAACTGTATATTGGAGATTTTGTACCAATTTTCAGGTGTGGTGAATGGTCACTTAAGTTAGGCAGCCTGCTTGTCTTTTCCTGCTCTGGTTACAAAGGCTTAACTCTCTCAGCAAGCAGAGTCTGGCTTTGAGATTGCAGTTCAGGCTTCAGGTGCTGTACTGCTTTTGCCTCTCTGGACTGAGGGAGGAGTCTGCAGGTGAGAATAGTTGGTGCCATGTGTTACAAAATCTGCTAGTGATCATGTTCAAGGCTCTAACAGGCCACTTTTCTAAAGGTTAGGGAAGTTTTACTTTTAAGACTTGTAATTGGAAGTCAAATGCTGTTGGTGGTAGAGAGGTACATATATATTATCCCTATTTCATACCCTGAGCCAGGGTTCCCTAGTAGTATCTGAGCTCAGCACAGCCTGTTCCACTCTGAAGCACTGCTTTCTCAAGGCAGCAGCAGCAGGAGAACCAGGCTTGCTTCTGTAACAGACTTAGAGCAGGCAGCACAATGCTTCAAGGCAGTGAAAGCTGGCTAGACTTACACAAGTAAAGACTGTGCTTTTGGTTGCATATTGGTGTGGGGTTCCTTTTTCCCCCCCACTTTCCCTTTAATTCAGCAGTTCATGCCTCTGCAGAATTACTGTATTTACTTCAATCTAAGACTATATATTTTCTCCATTCAGTATGGTGGGAAAAGCCCCTTGTTGTAGATTGAGTACTGCTCCACCCTCCCAACTCTGCTCCATGCCCCCATTTACCTCACAGCTCCGGCTTCTGTTGGGCCCCCTGCTCTGGGCCAGGGCAGGGAGCACAGAGCGTGTGCTGCCTCCAGCCTCAGCCACACAGCAATGGTGGCAGCTCTGCCCACAAGACAAACTGCCACCAGAACAGCTACTGTGTGGCCCCAGCAGGAACTGGTGCTGAAAAGGGAAAAACTAGAACAAAATTATAAATATTCCATGCCTAGAATCTAATTCAGAGTCGTCTTCGATTCAGGTAAATGATGATGTTACTGTGTACAGGGCAGCAGGAGTACCTGACAGCCTGTACGTACTCACACTCCAACTTATTAATACTTACAAGGGTACTAAAGTGAATCAGGAAGAACCTGCTAACCCTCAGTAAAGAAAAGAAATGAAACTTAAAAGGCAGGAGTCTCTGCCCCACTTCTGATAATGAGGGAACTTCATACTGAAATGGCATGACAGAAATTCTCACTTTAACCACCAGTGCTTGAAGCAGTGAGATCTTTGCACCCAAAACCTATGTGCAAAGCTCTCCTGAAGGTGCTCTTGTGCTTACAATGATCACTTACATTTAAAGCCTTAAATGGAAAATTATCTATTGTAATAGGACAGTAACATATTAGACATGTAATAGTTTGTGTTTGAATCTGCAGCCTTCAGCGAAGAGAGCTTGTCATTCACCCTCCGAGGAGCAGTATAAGTCAGCAATAGGCACAGCAGAGGGGGCACTGGAAGCTGTGAAGTTGCTGCTGCAGAAAGGACCTCCACCTGCTTGGCTTACAGTGAAATTAGAGGCTTTACAGGCAGCTCTAGCCAGTTTAAGAGACCATGTGGTAAGAAACTGAAATGTGTTTAGACATTAAACTGCTCAGCTGGCAGAGACAGTGCCACACCAGGATCCCAGCTGAAAAAATAATCTGAAAAGGAGTTACTGTGGTGATAAGCTGGTATAGACACTCTGGTGTTGATTAAATGTTTCTTCAGTTTGTCCTCTGTTAAATTGTCTCATTAGTGTTAAGGGGTGGTGACCTGCCTTCCACATTAGTTGGCTAAATAGGCCAACCTATTTTTGTATTGTGTGAAGGAGCTGATGTTTCATGCTGTTGATTGTATATAGAAGACAGCTTTTTTAAAGTGTTTCATTTTCTGCAAATTGAACTGAAAAGTGTAATAAGGTATCTGAATTTTTTTGTAAGAGAAAATGAATGGCTACAGCACTTGCCCTGCTGTGTGTACAGGTAGAGTGGGTGGTGATACTTTTTTAATTAAATTGTTAACAATGTGTATGTGTGTGAACACAATGTTTTCAGATCTTTAACTTAAGGTTTCATTGCCACAGAGAATACATACCTTAGCTGCTGTTCCACTCCAACATTCATCTTTTGAAAATACTCTTTATTGGTCAGGTTTAAAGAGGAGTGGATTTTAAGCTGCGATTGTTAACAGAGGGAGTGTTTGATACAAACTGTCTCCTAGCAGCACAGCATGTAAACAGAAATAAATATGTCATCCAGGAACCCAGCAGAATCAGTCTAAAATGATTGCCAAGTCAAAGCCTTTTTCTCCAAAAAAAAAAAAAAAAAAAAAAAAAGTAGTAGTACAAACAGGAACAATTTAGCTCAATTAATGCAATTTTAATTTATTTTCAAGAGTTTTCCAAAGCACTGATGATTCCTGGAACATAAGGATAAACTCCCTCTCCTCCTCCAGTAGTGTGTTAGTACCATTACACAGACCCTTGACACTGTTCTTCCAACAGCAGTGCTATGCACCTTCCTTATACATATGGCTTGAGCACAGGCCTTGACCTCAGTATTTTGGCACAGGCTGGAAGAAAGAGCATCCTGTTGCAGGCAGTTAAGCTGCACTGGGATCTTACTGAGTGCTAGAGCAAGTGCCTTTTCCTGGTAGGAGTGGTGAGGTATTGATCCATAATAGCATGGAAGCAGTGACTCTTCCTGGAGAAATTGATAAGTCACAGAAAGCTCTTGCCTTCACCTGTCCTTCAGCAGTTAGTGTCATCCTCCCAGTTCAGCTCTTCTTCTTCATCCCAGCCTGCAGCATCAGCCTACAATTACATAAGAACTGTCATTAATGACTTATTGTACTGATGTTCTTAAGAACACTTACATGACAAATATACATGATAATCCAGGTCATGAAAAATTCTGCCACATGTTTGAGGCCCAAAGACCAATTATGAAAGAAGCCTCCCTCACCAGGGTG
The DNA here is from genome assembly GCA_030014935.1 of Caiman crocodilus. Lineage (NCBI taxonomy): Eukaryota > Metazoa > Chordata > Crocodylia > Alligatoridae > Caiman > Caiman crocodilus. Next base: position 50,733,306 of record JAGPOW010001543.1, read on the forward strand.
CAGTTTGAAGCACTGTTGTGTGCTCAGCTCTGATCTAGTCTTTGGTTTACAGAAGGCTGAGAACAGCTGGAGCTTTTACCCTTCATGTTAAATAAGCAGTGTCATGCATTTATTTCTGTGCCAGTCAGTAAGCACTTGCTAAAGGAGAAACAGATGTTCCCTGGAAGTAGCAATAGTTACCACCACCTCACAAGACCAAAACAGTTACTATCTGTAGCTGCCACTCTTCTTCGCATTTAGAGGGAGATTGTGAATTGAAGATTTACCAAGCCCTGAATCCTGTCTCTCACATATTCCTCAAGGAGAATAAAGTTGTGCCCTCATTCTAAGAATGCTCCAGAGAGACAGCATGCAGAGGAAGGGAAATTAAAAAGGGGTTACAGCTTCATCAAGGATGTCCCTTGCTCATCAACACAATGCAACTGTAAAGTACCCTCAGGTGGCAAAAAGCTTTTAGGGGAAAGTCAGCCATTCCTTCCTCCCAGAAGGGTTCAAACAGAAGAGAGCCATTTGTCTCAACACAACTGGGTTTTAAAAGGCAAAGCTAGTATAGGAAAGATGCTTCAGATCCATATAAGGGAGAGAAGAAGGATTTTGCAGTCAGAAGCCTGCATGCTCCTGGAGCTTTGGCTAGTAAATCAGGCTATTTGAAGTAGGTTGCACAGGTCTACTGACACTGTTGGTTCCTGACCCCCCCCTCTTGCTCCTGCAGTTTTGTGGAGAACTACCTATAACAGAGCTCTGCACTTAAATTTAAAAAAGCAGTAGGGGGAAGCTTTTAGTTACCTTTACTTCTAAAGAATAAGCCCACTATAAAAAAGTTAGCATTTAAATATTATGCCTCCAACATTGAACCCTTCCACTACACTTCAGCTTTCACAGTAAAACTACCATGGCAACAAATGACAATCAGCTCTGGGAGGCTCCCTGTCTAGATCTGAACCTATGAACTAGAGGGGAAAGGATTTAATCCCCAGTCCTGGTCCTCAGTCCTTAAACCATCCTGACTTAATTGGAAAGACCCTGCATTTTGGGTACTACTCATTAGTTGTGCGTGCCTCTTAGTATGAATAGTATCTGCAGCTACAACAAGTCTATGAAAATTAACAGAGTATCTGATGAGTTAAAAACCTCTTCAGAAGATAACTGATAGGCAGACTGTGCAGACAGAAGCACTAATTTTAAGCACCCATTATTCCACATCCAAGGCCTTACTACTCATGGCACATGACCGAGGAGCAGCAGTGGGCTCTGCAGAACCTGCATGTGGTATGTATCCTCAAAACCACTCTTTCTTTTATAACTACCATTACTTGTATTCCCCAATCGTCACCTCAGTAACTTCAACTGCTGCAAATTTGGACGAGAATGGCATGATCTGGGAGATGTCTTCGCTGTTGGAATCTGCATCTATGTAACTGGGACCAACTGATTCTGTCCTCAGTTCAGGTAAAAGCAAGAGTGCTGAAGATGGTTTAATGTCTGGGATCATGTCAGCAAACCAGTCAAACTCAGGGTCTCGCACTGGTTTCCTCTTTACTTGGATAGTGAACTCTTCTCCTAAGCCAATCTCCATTGCAGACTTTGGCCTCTCCTGAAGTGGTTTTGTCAGCATGGTGGTTTTTCCCAGCTCGTCTGGGTGCTCCCAGTTGTCATTGCTCCAGCTGTTCACAGGGGTGGACTTCAGGGGAGGACTCATGAGGCTTCTGGATTCTTTGCTCAGTTGGAGGATAGGAGGGAACAGTCTCTGCCCTGTGACTGCATCGGGTGTTGTCACATCAAGGCTGTTCCCTGAGGACAGTTCAGGATTGGGGCTGCTGGGTTCAAAGTCATCCCAGGGTTCCTCATCTGCATTATGTTCAGCAAAGTAGGGGCCAGTACTGCTGCAAGGTTCTCTTGTTTGGATCTGTATGTTCACAGTTTTGTCAGTCTCTGTGTCCTCAGACTCACTCCAGTCTGGCCACTCCTCTGACAGCTTTTCAGAAATATTCAAGATGCTTCTGTTGTTCCCCAAAGCATTTATTCCCTCAGGCAATCCGTTCAGGGACAGCTGAGGGTCTTGCTTGCCTGGAGAAGACACAAACATTACATACTAGTGCCATAATCCCCTCATGAAATGAAGTTGCACTTAAAAACTCCCAGAACCCTGACACTGCTTGGCTGAGGAATATCCCAGCTTGGGGACTATCACTGCAACTATGGTCCATATAGCCAGCATCCCACCTCCAACAAACTGTGCAAGCTTCTTCAGTGCTGGGGAGGGTGGGGGTAAGGAAAGCAGTGGACCAGTGTCTCTTGTATCGTAAGCTCTTGCTGATTTTCAGCCTAATATGCAAGGGTTATTCACCTTGGAACATTAACCAGAACTGACAAATGAGACGGAGGAGCAAATGAGCTGAATGAAGCTTCAGGAAAATCATATTTGGTGGACATTTGATCAGCTTGCTGAAGACCAAGTGTATGAGCCACAGCAAATGTAACATCTAGCTTAATGACAGGAAGACAGGTACAATGCTAGAGCTGCTGGCTGCCCCTGGGTTAGGTAGGGCAAAGTCCAGCCCACAAGCTGTACCTGGCCAGCAGTAGACTCCATTTCCCAGCAATCCCTGCCCACGTGATGGGCTGGTTTCCATGGAGACCCTAGCAGCAGCTATGCTGTGACAGCAAGGGGGGGGGGGCAGGGTTTCCATGCAGGCAGCAGAGGCACCAGCCTCCTGGGGGGTGCTGTGCTGCAGGTGGGAGTAGGATGGGTACAGCTGCCACCACCTGTGCAAGGCAGGCAGCAAGGCACGGACCTGCTCCACAGCCAGGTTGGGATGTTGCAGCAGTGACAGCATGGTCTGGAGCTGGGGCAGATCAGCGCTAGACCATGCTGTTACTGCCGCAACATCCCAGCCCAATTGCAGATCAGCTCCATGCCCTGCTGTAGGTCCTGCCAGCACTGCTGGGACTGGTCTCCACAGAAACCCTGGTCCCTTGCTTTCACAGCACAGCTGCTGCTGGGGTCTCCATAGAAACCAGCTCCAGCCATGCAGGCAGGGGCTGCTGGGAAATGGAGTTTGGCCACTGGCCAGATCCACTACTTTGCTCACCCCCGATCTAACCTCTAATAAAAGGGCCAGTGGATTTGACAGGGCGTGAGGGGCAGGAAGAGACCTGCCCTTGCAAATACATAGATAGCAATACTCCTTTCTTGGCCAGCAGCATCATTGCTTTCTCTTATCCTGAATTGTCAACAGAACACCAAGGATCTCCCTCCTGGTACCATGGCTATTCAAGTCAGCTACAACTGTGCTCAGAGGCTGCATGTTTACTTCACATATTTCCCTGCACTCTCCCAGGTCAATTCTATCTAACAATTCACTTCACCACAAAAGGCTGATCTGAAAAAAAATCATCATCTTCCACTGCTCTGTAGCCCTCTCAAAGCAAGCAGGTGGGGGTGCAGTCATGCTATCCCCAACTAGCAAACATTTCATTACTGTTAAGTAGTAAGGCCTGTCTAGGATGAAAGCATTGTTGGAGAAAAACTCACTCATCTTTAGGGCCGCATGAGTGTCTGGTCTTGATGAATATTTCTTGCTGCTGATGGGCACACTCTCAGAGATGGGGCACTTAGGATATACACTGGAGGAGTTCTTCTGTAGGGGCTGGGACAGCTGATTTCCTTGATTGCTCAAAATGCGAACTGGAGAGTCTGCAGGGATACAAAGCAATATAAATGATGCTGTTTGCTCCACTGTTTTGACCACTCCTGCCAATTAAAGGTACATTGGAACACTCCATTAGCTTTCATTGCTAATCTGAAGCCCAAGTTGGCCCAGATAATTTTAAACACTCAAGCCACTACCTTTTACAATACAGAAGTGCAGCCCATCAAGACTGTTAGCCCCAATGTGCAATGGATTTAAGCAACACTCAATCAAAATGAAGACTTGCAAGTAGAGGTTTGTAGTGCCACAGGCTGCTCCTCCAGCTTCATCCAGAAACTGCTCCATTTTCTACAGTCTGGGGGTATTCAGGCTGCTGGCAAACTGCTAGTGCAGCACTTCAATTCTCCTAAATGGAGGGCCTGGTGCTTTGCAGATCCCTGTGTGAATATAGCTGAAACTGTGGCACTTCCAAAAAATCATAAAATGAAATAGCAAAATACCTGTCTGGATCTTATTAGACCCAAGACAATAAATGCTGTTTGTTTAGCTACTGGGCTTCTCAACACATTTCTATACTACACAAAGGTAAGAAAGATACCAGTGACACACTCCCTTGCCACCTCCTCCCTTGGCTCCTATCCCTGCTGAATGCACGCATATATGCAGAACAAACCCCTATGTGCTTCCCGGAGGCTTTGACAAAAGCAGCTTGCTGGAATTGAATGAAAGAGGCATTCTAGGGCACACTAATGGCTACTGCACTGTTGCTACAGGGGCACTAATGGCTAATGAACTGTTGATACAGATCATCAGCTGTATGGCCCCTCTAGATTTTACAAGCTCCCACAGTAAAGCTTTAACCTAAGAGGGCCATGATAATGCCTACTCCATGGTAGACAGCATTCTCTATCTGTGGTTCAACCAGGGATCACAAAATGGAGTGGGTGGCAGCTGCATTTGTACTGTGACCATGTAACTGCCCAGGTGCAATCCCCCAGTGTAACATGTTTTATCCCAGTGCAGTTTGATTTGCCTCAGTGCCATTTACCCCAGTTTCACTGATGTCACCTGCAATTTGCTGGTGGAAACAGAATGTATGCTGGGGTTTGTATGGGTAGAGCTATATGCGGCTGAAGAGTCCTTGAGGGACAAGGTCTACAAGTCACACCAAGGAAACCAATTATCTTCTACATTTTTTTTTGTAAAGCCCAAACAGGTAATTTACAAATGGTTAAAGTGTAACAAAGCTCTTAGACACTTTCTTCCCTACATTTAACAGCATCTGTTCCACAGTTCTGTGCAACTTATTAACAGGGACCAACTGTGAACAGCCTTTAACTAAACTAACCAAACAACTCTGAACCCCTTTAATTAAAAGGAAAAGTTGTAACATTGCTGGTGTGCACTTGATCCCAGCCTGGGCTATCAACAGCAGGTTCATCTGTTCTCTTCCCCCTTCCCCCCTCTCCCTTAAGGATTTCACCAATATAGCTTGCTGCCAGAGCAATCTGTTGCTAATTGTGTTGCTCCACTGCTATTCTTGTGGATTAATTTCACTGCTAAAACTGATGATTTTTCAGGAGTCCAAAAAAATCTGAATTTATTTAAAATCTGGATTCTGGATATTTTTTAACGTAAATACATTTAAAAAAATAAGAAACTCACTTAAAATAAAATGTAGGCTGTAGATTGTCATTTTACATTTACTATGCTTTATTGAAATAATTTAAATAAATAAAAAAAAAGTGCTTGGTGACCTGTCCACAAATTTTAATAATTTTAAAAGTGCCTTTTTCCGTTACATACAGAATCAGGGGAAAGTATCTAACTCTTAAGGTCAATTAAAGCTCTAAGGGAGACACAGTGTCACATGTTGCAGTAGATTTCTTTACTACTTTCAGTCTTCATAATGCAGCAAGAGATGTTATTCCCATTTTTCCAAACGTAACTATTCTCAGCAACTGTTCCTGCAGAAAAGCTTTTCCCTCATTTACTAGAGAATATTTTCTTCATTTGGACTAGTTCAAACGTCAAAAACTGGGGAGCAGAAAGAAGTAGGAAAGTTCGTTTTCCTCATCCAATCTATGAATGAAAAACCAGGTGAGAAAGATGAGCTCTACTGGGTTAAGAAACAAAAAGACATCAGGCCAGATTTTTCAAAGAGATTTAGGTACCTAAAGATGCAGGTAGATGTTTAATGGGGATCTCAAAAGTGGGTACTAAACAGTTCAGCTACTCTAGTCTCATTGAAATTGAAGGGATGTTGGTATCTAACCTCCTTAGATGCTTTCAGGTATCCCACTAGGACCTAGCTGCATCCTTATGTGCCTAAATACCTTTGAAAAAAATCTGTGTCCTGATGACCAGAAAGACCTAATCCATCTATTTACTAATGAGGTATTATGCTTCCTTGATTGAGGATAGCAGCCGGTAACATTTTCAGGTGACAGGCCAGAAGGGTCCAGCTCCTATACAAGGAAAGCTCCTGGCTGCTCACTGCAGTCAGAGCCTCCAAAGCCCCAGCTCTGTGGGCTGGATTCAGTGGCTCCCTGGGCCAGATCCAGCCTACAGGTTGCGAATCCCTAGTTTTAAAGGCTTATTTTTAAATGCAAAACCTGGCTTACTTTTTCTAACATACGCAATATAGTTAAAGGGGCTTTGACTAGTACAAATCAATTTTAACTTCAAATTCCTTTACATGCAAGTGAATTCCAGTTTCCATCCAAACAGTTTGACACAAGTCACAAGTAAAAATCTCATCATTGATAAATGAGTCACTTCATCATTTTCTAACCTAGCAAAAATGTAACAGCTAAGGGGAATTTATGTAGCTTCTCATCTAAAAAAAGATTTAATAGCTTAATTGTCCAGATAGACTATAATTCTGGTTAGCAAAAAAGAAATATCAAATTTAGTATCAAGGCAAATCACCACAGGTTAATGATTATTCTAATGACAAACCTCTTTTTAAGGGACAAAAAGAATTCAAATGCTTTTGATTTATATCACTATTAAAATCTGCAATTTCAAATCACTCCAGTTAGGTTGAGAAGAGGCCTTCACAGACATTAAGCTTAAAGACCACGAAGGATTTACCTTAGAGTCCAAGGAATACACACAAAATTGGATGGCACAGATAGATCCTGGAGCCTGGGCTCCCAAATCCTTCTAGTATTTACCTACCATCTGGGGAAAGGTCCGTAGTTTTAGTGAAACTTGGTACAGAGCGCTTGAAAATCTTGCTTCTTTCACCACCTACAACCACCTCAGGTCCAAGCAGAGAGACAAGGACTGCTAAGCTGTGCAATGTTATTGCCACAATGTTATCACTAGAATCTCGAAGGCCCAGTAAAACCTAAGACCAGAATACAAGAAGACTATTAGAAACACAGTAAAGATTCCAAGCCAGTTTCTCTTTAGCTCATCTATTAGAGTGGTATGTCTGCAGCATGATTCATTTTTAAAATCAACGCTTTCCATAGCTCAGCCAAAATTCCTAACGTGGAACACTATCCTGGGGTAAGAAACTAATCTTTCACTCCACAGCTGGGTTCAAATTCTAGCTTATGTTACATATTTAAATGGCTGACAGCTTAGTCCTCAGTGAAACTGGACTGCTTTGCAAAACTACCTGGTAGTTTGGTGCAGTTCAGCATGGTCAGCCATCTCTGCTCACAAGGCACTTTGGACTGAAATGCTGGAGTGATGAAGTGGGGATGCAATACACAATCATGAACGGAGATGTAGCAAGTCAGTGTTAACACACTGTGACAGATTTATGAAGGCATAGGTCTATGATGGGAATAACAAAGAAGTATTTTGAATCAGGATTTGTGTATACTGGTATGGCTTGGCTTGAGACCAGAACAACAAAATGTGTTTCAAGTCAGAATTGAGGTATGCTGGCAGAGCTGGGGTGAGGACAGGAATAGCAAGAAGTATTTCAGATCACGCCCGTGGTACATTGGCAGAGCTGTTAGCCGGGGGATGGGGAGAGGAAAGCTGGATGCTGGGAGTGAAATAAACAAAGGGTACAGCACATCAGGATTGAGATGCATTTGGAAGAGTTGGAGTTTGGGGAAAGCTTACAGAGAAGTTGCCCACATTGTGCTTGACTGCACCCAGGACTATGAGACCTTTACATTTAACAAGAACAGAGTTCATCCCCACAGCATAATTCCCCACATTTGATATATCATATACAGTCCTGTTGCCTCTCATCCTTAACCTGTGGCAATATGATGTTTTTCAATTCATCCCGTGTGAACAGTTCTGCATAGGTATCAATGTGAGACAGCAACACCATTCGAACATGCTCCTCGTGAACCTCAAACAGCTTCAGCAGCACAGGGATGACATGAGTCTGGAACAGGGCTGGTGAGAGCAGATAGCTTGTGTGGCAGTCTCCAAAATTATCTAGGGGAAAGAGTTTGAAAACAGGACATATAGCTTCCCACACCAGACATAACATATCGAGTTAAAGCTACTCAATTAAAATATGCTGCAGCCAGCAACTTCTAGGGCCAAGATTTATACTGTCACCCAATAGTCAGATCTGATTCTCAATCTAGGTCCCTCTCTGGGTCAGCCAAAACTGGGAACTGCAGAAGCAGCAATCTTGGGGAATAAGGTTGGGGAAGAAGGCTTTGTTCTTCAAGGGCAATCACTCTAAATAATTACAGTCAAATGAGCCCCAATGAAGAATTCTATATAAGAGAGAACAAGCAACAGGGACAGGAGATCTTCAGGAATCTAGGAGGGAGAAATTAAGTACTCCTAGCAGGAGGTAGGGTGCCAAATGATCACCCTTAGAGGAAAAATTTGCCACATGTGAACTCGCCAACTCAAGCTAGGGCAACCTTGTTCTCTGCAAGAGTGTTAGGGCAGATAAATGGTGAAAAAAGGATATACACTGTGGTGCTGTAAGCAGGCCCCATGCCCCACCATCCCAGAAGGAGCCATTTATAGCAGCATGGAAGGAATCCAAGTAATTACTAATCCCCTTTCAGCAACAGGAGGAAAGCAATATGACAAGAGCAGTGACAAACCAGGGGACCTCATATCCTTCAGCATCTGGAATGACAGACAGTTTTCTTTGGTGCTTTACTATATATTATTTGCTTGGCTTAAACTCCAAATGAAAACCTTTGGTCAAAGGCACTACTCCTCTGAATTCACTCCAAATGTGTCAGTGTTAATTCTGGAGACAGAATGTTCAAAGGTCACCTTTCTTTGGACCTAGCAGATGAGGAAGGAAACTCTTGACAGCTACAGGCTCAGCAAACACTAGCTGATTGAGTAAAAGAGGCACCAGCCGCGAAGCTATCAGCTCTTCTGACAAGCAGGCCACTCTATCCAGCAGGAATCTGTATTCCAAGAGAGAGTAATTAGAATTAGGGAAGCTTTTCATTGAACAACTGATGACATGGTTTCAAAATGAGTTTCTCTTAAACATCCTTTTCTCCTTGCTTTGTCTGCCCTGTTTGCTATACTGAAAGCTCTACAGTGCAGTGTTTTACTGGCATGTATACTGCCCAGAACAATGGAGTCCAGGTCTTGATCCTAGTCTTAGTTTAGGCCAGGGGTGGGCAAAATATGGCCCACAGGCCCAGGCACTTTCACCTGGTCCACGACATTCCCCAACAAATTGCACCCCACCCAGCCCTTCCGCTTACAAGGGTGGGAGTGAGGCATCCACGTGTACAACAGTCCAACGTGCCCCATTGGGCCTTGCTCCCGCGCTCTTGGGCACAAGGGCTCTGCCCAGCCAGCAGCTTCCAGACGGGGCTCCTGCTGTAGCTGGAACTTACTCAGGGCAGCAGGTAGGGAAGCAGTGGGGCTGAGGGGCGGGGCGAGAGGCTGGAGCTGCAGCTCGGTGGAAGCGGGAACACAGCACAGAGCCTGTGGCCAGAGGGGCAGCAGGAGCGTGGAGCTCAGTTGGGCAGGGTGTGAGTGTGTGGGTGGGAGTCCCCCCCCACACTCCTCCCCACCCATGGCATGTAGCCCCTGCTGCCTGGCAGCAGCAAGCAGGTGGGGATATTATTCTGGCAACTGACTGGAATACCTTTCCAGTTGCAGATAGTGCATTCAGAGATTTCCAGTAGTAAAATAACTATTTCCTTACTCAATTACCCTATATGAAAGTGCACTGGCTTAACTATAGAAGTGACTACTTGACAAGAACCACTTGGATCCTGAGTATGTGAGGCTTTATTTTTTTTTAAATTTAAAGAATTTAAAAAATGCACATTGGTGCAGACATAGCTCTGGCCAGCACTGCATGGAAGGAGGGAGTAAAGCCTGCCCTATTGCCGGGGTTCCATGCCACGTGCCTGCAGCTCCAGTACTCGCAGCGGGGGAAGCCCCACATTGGAGACTGCTGCTTCCCCTTGCACTCTGCTGGGAGTGGAGGAAGCTTCCCCAGAGTCCAGTGCAGGGCTTCCCTGCTGCAAATGTGGAGCCCCTGTGATAGAAACTGCCAGCGCTGCACTGGGAGTGAGGAGCGCGCTCTGGTGCAGCCGCTTCTACGGCAGGGGCTCCACATCGCATGCCTGCAGCTCCGTATTCACATCAGTGCTGACCCAGCCTGTGACAACTTGTCAAAACTCACTATGTAGTCACCAGGCCCAAATAATTGCCCACCCCTGCACTAGTGTTAGAGCTTTCTTCAGAACTTTTTAAAAACCCTTAGGCCTCTTTTAAAGCACAGAAAGGAGGGTGGGGGGGGAAACAAAAAAAACCCACTGACAGGCTCGTGTTCTTTTTCTAGGCCCAGTATAATGTCCTGACCACAATGCAGCATTAACTTAGCTAGCTAGAAAGTGATTTTCAATCATAGGTCCTTCTGTACACTTACCGGTAGCATGATTACAGCTGCAATACCCATTACAAAACCATTTTTTATGCTTATAAAATTTGCCAAAAAACTTTAACCCCTTAGGTGGAAGTTTTCCAAGACAGTTGTCTCTCAGGCTGATTTTTTTTGTGGATAATTTTGCCCAAACACTTTTGACAATTAAGCTAGTAGTCAGTGCATTGTTTTACTGTGTCAATTCTTTTTTTAACAAACACTAGCACTTTGTGGTTTGGAATAGAACTTGAAAGTTGGCACAGAAATGGGCTTTGTGTTATTTATGAGACTGCTATCCCTCTGAAATCTCCCCAAATTTAACAGATACAAGTTTTGAAAAAAAAAAGTGCAGTTGGCACATGCTCATTAAAGCCTTCTTAGAATTTCACTGCCAAATTCTTCAGCTCCCATCCATGCTCAGCATGCCTCACTACCTCACAGGACCTAGTGCAGTGGTTCTCAGTGTCTTAGACTCAAGGCATCTGTTGGAAAATGCCAGCTCTTAGCTTTTGTTCATTTCCTGACTACAGAAAAAACAAATAGAACAATTTTGTTGTTGTAAATAATTCAGAAAGACCACACCAGGTAAAATTTTTGACTCTAGGGATTTTTATTTGAAATCTCTGGGTTTATCTGCAAATCATGTGCACCTTGATTAAAACAAAAAAATAAACAAACAAACAAATTACTGACCTACAGTACCACCCAGACTCTGCACTTCCATTCCCACACAGTGAATGAGCAGGGTGGTTAAACTGGACACTGTGCAGTGGCTACTCCAGACTGAGGTGGGTCTTAACACTGCGTCTCAATGCTCACATACACAGGGTCTCAACACTCACATACATCCTCCTTGCTGGGTCAAAGAATATGGCAAAGGATGATGCCTGGCATATACACAGGGGATAAAAGCCAACTTGGTGGGGAGAAGTAGGCTGGGAAATTTGTGAAACTGGGACTAGAAACTGACAGTGTAAGTGTAGGTTTCAGCTTGGAACTGAAGCTGGGGAGGCTGGGAATAGCTGAGCAAGGTGGAAAAGGGGACATAGATTGCCAGGAGATATAGAAGGAGAAGGGAAGCCAGGACTGTCTTAACAATGACAGAGAAACAACAGGACTGTAGCCAGGGACAAGTGGAAATAGATCTGATCTGGGAGACCTTAGACTCACCAGAGCAGACTAGGACATGGTGCATAATTAGGGGCCCTAGGTAGATGTAAAGCATGATAGCCAAGGAGCTGAAAGTTGACCTGGAGACAGCCTGGAGGAAGAGACTGAGGCCATCTCAGAAAGGACAGCATCTTCTCCAGTCAGTTTCAAGGAAACCCACAGACAAAATATGCATTTCATTCCCACTAGGGCTGGCCCAAAAGGATGACAACCCCACCACTACTATCAGTTATTCTATTAGCTCAAGTGGCAGAAGTCCATACAGATGAAAGGTTTGCAACGCTGCTGAGAAACTGAGTGAAAGTGTGATACTACATGATGGAATTTGTTTTATATTTTTTTTCCAATTTACTTTTTAAAGAAGCCAAAAATACATTAGCAACACATAAAGATAAGGTTAACCATTTAAGAAAGGAAACATAGTTCAGACACTTTATGTGCATGCATTATGATAGTCTAATTACAAAAGCATCTATTGTTTTTTCCATAGATTCATTGATTGTAAGGCCAGAGAGGACCTTGGAAGATCATCGGGTCCAGCCCCCTCCAATAAGCAGGAAAGATAACTGGGGGTCAGGTGACCCAAGCAAGGTGACTGTCTAGTCTCCTCTTGAAGATTTCCAGGGTAGACAATTGCACCACCTCTGGAGGGAGCTTATTCCACAGTCTGGATACCCTGACTGAAGAAGTTTTTCCTAACGTTGAGCCTGAATCCACCTTCCAGGATTCAGGCCATTACTCCCGGTTTTCCCCTTGAATGCCCTGGTGAACAGTTGCTCACTGAGTCCTTGATGTAATCCCCTAGTGTAGCGGTAAGCTGCTACCAGGTCCCATCTCAGCCTTCTTTTTCTCAGGCTGATGAGTCCCAGATCCCTCAGCCTTTCTTCATATGACTTGCTTTTTAAGACTGATCATACAGGTGGTGCTTCTTTGGACTCTCTCAAGCTTGTTCACATCCTTGTTAAAGTGTGGTGCCCAGAACTGGACAGCTGCAGTCACACCAGAGCCAAGTACAGCAGAAGAATCACCTCCTTGGCTTTGCTGGAGATGTATCAATTGATGCATGCCAGAGTATTATTTGCCCTACTGGCTACAGCATCATACTACCGGCTCATACTGATACTGTGGTCTATTATTATCCCAGGTCCTTTTCATTTGTGGTGCTGGTCAGTTTGGTGCTGCCATGCCTGCAGACATTTTGGGGGTTGCTTGTCCCAAGGTGGAGCACTTTACATTTGTCAATATTGAACACTGAGATCCCCTGCTTCATTCAGTGTGGTGCTCATTTAACAAGCAGCTGTTCAAACCTGTATTTAAGGTACGCTTCTGTACTATTCAAAATGTGATTTGAAGACCATTATTACTGTCCATGCAGTTTTTTATATGGTGCGTATCAGTACAGTACAAAGTTCTTTACAGGTACATTTATTTTCAAACAACTTGCAAGATGATAGGTTAAAGTTATTCACTTTATAGAGGGGTAAATGAGCTACAGATATAGGCTAAAGATAGCCATTAATTACAGATGCCCCACTTGGGATGCCTATAATTTTATTTTTTATGAAGTTACTTTTTTTTTTAGTATTCTATCTGTACAAAGTACAGCACCCACTGACTTCACTTGCAATTCAGACAACTCAGCGCTGCTGACCACACATTTTCTCTGTGCCCAACTTGAAACGAGGAACTCGTGGCTGAGGCACCTGTGAAAAAACTGTTTCAAGTGATTTGACTAGCATCATATAGGAAAAGCTTTAGGGGAGCCAGGAATGGAACTCATCCCAGATCAGAACGTAACAGCTTTAATAAGACTCGCTTTCTTTTTCTGAAATCCTGTCCTATTCACTATACACCTTCTGTACCAAATGAGACAGAGGTCTAGAAACAACAGCATCCTTCACCACACAGCCCTGATTTACTGCCAGAATGGATCTGTCCTGTGCCCTAAATATGCAGTTCCCTGGAAACCCCCTCCCCTCAAACATTTCCATGTAAGTAAAGACTGTATCATAATGCATATGCACAAGGGAGTCAAGGTTACAGAAGCAACTTTAATTGTGGCATTTCATAACTTTTAAGGACAAGACTTCACTACCAAAAAACCCCATTTTTGGGGTGTGATTTTTATCAACAGATTGACTGCTGGGACTAAATACATGGCTAAAGAGAAACTCTGCCTTCAGCAATATCCTAGCAACGGATTCTTTCCAAAGCTGTAATACTTTTAACCACCTGCAGTGCAGAAACAAATCAGGATCCCAGTTCTGCAGCCTGATCTGTTTGTGTGGATCCTGCACAGCTCCAGTAAAGTCAAAGGGTACATGGGACCCAGTTGACTAAAAAAAACCAAAACAATACACTTTAGGATTAGGAACAGTATTTGAAAACTATTTTGGCTAAAAGTCCTCACTGTAGAGAACAGTTTGGATTTAGTTCCTTAAATGAAACACATGACAGAACAGATGTTAAGGCCTCCCTCCCTCTTCCTCTACAACAAAAAAAAAAAAATGCTACCAGGTTGCTACAAAATATTTGTTTTTCAAGTGACACCAGACAATTAAGTCTCTTCTTCACCCCTCCTATGCCAAACAAGTTAGTTGATTTCTAGTTGTATCTTATGGACAAAAAGAAACTTGTTTTTTCATACCCCCACTGCCTATGACAAACCAACTACCTTTAATTTTGCATAATTTCACAAGTTCCCAGTCTGACCTCTAGAAAACACTGAAGGTTTCAGAAAATATGTTTGACATAGCTGCACTACACTTTTGTTCTGTTTTCTAGTCAGTTCACAGCGAGCAACAGGACCAGTTTCTATACAATGAAAGTATTTGCTTGATCACCTACTTGTATACCCACAGCTGTGGGATTGTCACATCACAACTGAGTGATCAGCATTGTGCAGAAAGTTGCATAAATGTTTTTTAAAACCCCCCCTGAAACCATGCAGAAGCAAAACCACACAGCAAAGGTGGTAATGAATACTTACTGACTGATGCCAGCACTGGATTTGTTTAGCATGAGCAAGATATTAAACCAGAGCACAAAGGTGATGAAGTGTGTAAAAGGTTGAAATCCAAACAGAGGAAGCATCTACCCTAAGACCAATAACTAGAAATGTCTACTAGACACAAGCAGCACTGTGCAGGGATAACCAAGTTAGTTCAGGTAACAAAGCAATATAGCCATGTTGCATGGTACTGCCTGGGCTTGGCAGCTATACTGAGAACCATGCATGTGCAAATCACTATTAAAACGGACCTTTCTCTGAAAAAGAAAGCAGGACAAGTTAGCCTGGGAACAGTATTACACTAAAGCTATATTGCTTTGTTACTCAAGCTACCTCGAATATTTCTGCAGTATTGCACTGTGCCATGGAGACGTGTCCTGGAAGTCCTGCTGAGACCTTAGCTGGAACATGATCAACATTTTCTAACATGAAGGGTCCCCAAAAAGGCTGAAGCTCTTTCACTTACTTGAAAAATTCAGTTTTTTCCTCTTCTGTCTTTACTGTTAAACTTTTCAGAAAGTTCACAACTTCCAGGAAATCATTCCTAATCACAAAAATAAAGAATATGAAGCATCACCAAGAATTTTAAACTGAGCAACCTCCCATCTTTTATTCACCAGATGGAGGAGGACAGCAGAGCTTAAGTGAGTGATATTGGACTAGGAATGTTGAAGCAAGACTCAGCTTCTTATTTTCTATCCCTACCAATATGTTTCGAAATCCCACTGTAATCATTTCTAGATGGGAGAATTCAATCTCTATTGCTCATTCTATTCTTAGCCTCTCTTGAGGCTGATGGAGACAAGTAAAAGCACATGTGTGATGCAAGCATCTGTTCATTAAGAATAGGACTGATACCAAAAAGTAATTTCCTCAGCCTGCTTGTTAGTTTGCAGTTGAAATTCAACAATGCCACAATTTTGAGGTCAGCAACTTGCAGCATCAAATGGGAAAAGCTACATTTGCAATCTCTTGAGCCAGTTACTGCATTATGATAGGAAAAATACATGTCCTTCCTGGGACAATATTGGTATCCTTAGACCACAACACACTGAGGGCAATCTGTGCAAACAGGTAGTAAAGCTAGATTTAAGGCAAACGTACTTTTAAGAGTCTTGTTTTCTGGCCATGCACTACCCCCCATCCATAAAATGAGGGAGACTCGACTGGCTATAACTGAGAGGGTTGCTGTTTTTCAACAAACCTGCTCCAATTTCAACACCCCACTGTGAACAAGATGAGGCTTTGTACAATTTGAGATGCTTTACCAACACATCTGTCTGATCACAGCAAGTATAGCCCACACAACAGGCAACTTTCTGATTGCCAAATGAGCCTAACATGGGGAGTGGATAGTTGCTCCTTCTAGTTTATTTCAATGCTGTGCTATTAGCAAAAATTAAACTGACAAAGTCCCATCAATTTCAAGACTGCTATTAAGGAAGTTGAATAAAGTAATAAAACTTAATGAGGTGTGAGCAGCTGTGAGCTGGTGTGTTCCCACATGAATTAGTCAGCTCATTTAATTCACCTTAAGAGATGCTTTTAATACAGAAACAATGCCCACCTTACCCATTAGTACTGCCTACTTCTGGATTGCTAACATCTTCGACTTTCTTTTTGGAGGTTTGTTTCATATATGACGCATGAAGTACAAACATAATTACAGAATAAAGTACTTGAGATGCTCATGAGTAAGCAATGCATGCATTCCCTCACCTGAAGAACTCATGAGACAGCAAGCTGGACAGGGGGGGACGGCACTTCGGATCTGGATTCAGCAGTGTGCAGTGCAAGGTTTGTTGAAAACTTGAGAGAATATCTGCTGAAACTGAAAGCCACACATCTTCCATTAGATTCCACTCCAAACATGGGGAACATGCAGGACTCAGAGATTCCTTCTTCCTTAGGTGGAAAATCATTATTTCTCAAATGCTGATAGGTAACAGAGCTTACCTACCATTGTCTAACAGCTATCATAAGCTTCTTGCTGTTTTAGAAACAGCATTTTTAACTCATCTACCCTCACCTAAGCCAGCCTGCTCTTAAAACATTTAGGAGCAGAGATAATACAGTTTTATAAAAGCCAGACTTTCTCTTCAGCTTGGTAAGACAAGAGTAGCTTCCTTTCTTCTCATCCTCCATCTGCCCTACTGCTTTTTAATTCAGAACTATAAAAGATTTAATAATACTGAAGTCTCCATCTGATGCCATTACAGTGAAAGTCAAATAAGTTTCTAGTCCATTTAGCAAACATATAAAAATGTACACTATGCAAGCATATACAAATAAAACAGAACTAAAATAATCTACTTATGCTCTTACAAGAGGCAGCATAGCCCAAAAGATTAAGCACTGTTCAACTTGCCAGAAGATTTAGGTTGAGTTCCTAGTGTGGTTACTGGCTTTCTGTGAGACCGTGGCCAAGCTGCTGGCCTCAGTCCGCCAGTGTGAACAATGGGATGAAGAAATTCATCCTCTGTAAAGTGGTTTGAGATCAACAGATAAGTAAGAGATAGGAGTTTATTGTTAAGCACAAGTGATCTTTCAATACAAGTTAAAACACAGGAAATCCAAACTAGAAAGATCCCCTTTTTCTCCAGAACTTATGGGGCATACATATTCCATGGACTGCACTGCTATGCTAGGCTATGCTATTGAGGAAAAGTTTTACAGAATTAAAGGAGGCTTTGACATTCACAGCAATGGGATATAGGGAAAAAATTAAGGGATATCAAACTTCATTCTTCAGGTCACAAGTCAACCCACCAGATACACAGGGCTGGGAGAGAACTTCCAGACAGTAGCTAAGGCAGGAAGGTCTGAAAGGAGGCATTTGACATGAAAGGAAACAGAGGACCTTTTTAAGGGAAGAAAAGAGATAACAGAGTTCAGATGTACATCTGTCTTTTAACTTGATTAACCCAAAGATCTCCTACCTAACTGTAACATAAAACTTGTTCCTGCTTCCAGTAACATGTCATTACACTATGTTACTGCAATTAGGAAGCACACAATATTAGGCACAGGAAAGGCTCACAAACTTCACAGTAATTTGCACTTTGGTAGTTCCTTTCATCTTAAAGCAGCTAAACAAATTCATTACCCACACTGTGAAAAATGGAAAAATTATGCAATTTACTCACAGCCATACAAAGGGGAAGTAAGATTCTGGAACAGAGCAGTTACCCTAACTGCTAAGCTCCACACCAGCTAGTGAACAATACTGTCTCATATATATTATAAAGACAACATCCCACCCTACACACTGATTTCTGGTGTCAGAGTGAAGCTGCTTACAACATAAGGTAACTGGAATCCTTAGAAATCTCCAAGTCTATGAAAGCAAAGCATGAAACAGGAAGAACATATAGATAGAAAAGGTTTTTTTAATTTCTGAAATTCATAGAAAGTGCAGTGGACAGTCCTTGATCGCAAAGTTTGTCATGCTTCTCCTGGAATAAACTTCCTCAAAATGAAAGATATTTTTGTTCATCCCTGAACACAATGAGCCACAGGATTACTTGGCATGGGTGGTAGCAAAATAAAGGCATTTTATTATAGGTCGTGGAGGAATCTCACCCTGATCATTCAAGATTGTCAGCAAACTTTCAATCATTGTTCCAAATGAATAGGCATCTCGGGCATGTCCATGGCTTTCAGAAAGAACACAGAAATCTGCAGACTAAAGAAATAAGCATCATAAAGAAGGAGCTATATAATCTCAATCATGACCTACCATCCTTTCATTTTTCAAGTCTTTTCATAGCCCTGTAACTCCAACTTACTCCATTTGAAACGCACTATTATGCTAAACTAAAGGACTTTTACCTCAAAGAATTTATAATCTAGAAGCACAAGTAAGTACATTACTATTAAACAATACCCTCAGGAATGCATTCAGCAATCATAAGCCAACAACTTTCTGCACTTCTATGGAAACCAATGTCACTCGGGGATAGATTTTACCCTCTATTCAGAACAAAGAGCTTTGTATTATATTTTAAACATTCTTGTTGATTACTAGGGAAAAACATGGACATTAAGCATTAAGTGCAAAAGCACTATAAAATTATGTGGCCACAAAACAACCAATAATATCTGATAAGACCTTTGGTTCTTTAGATAATCTAAAATGGAGTAGACTGTTTACACCAAGTTTTACATGAAAATGGTCACTTATTTAAATAAATGTTTTGAACATTTATTTAAGTGAAGCTTGTCATCTTTGAGTGTTTGAGTAACAAACACAGATTTCAGTTTCAGAACTCATACTTTCTAAGAAATTAAATAGTGCATGACTGGATTGTTCTTTGTTATATGAAATTTACATAAACCACAATCTTCAAGAGGCCCCGATAGTGATGTTCAAGAAGCATTCTCTGCAGGTGAGAAGCAATATTTTTAATACATGAATTACCCACAGAACCATACCTGCCTATATTGGTCACCTTCATTTCATAAAACTTAGTATAATCATTTCTGTTGTTATTTTTAGAATTATTAAACATACTAACCCATACTTGGCTGGTGTTGGTTCTACAGGATGATTTTCCAATTCTTTTAAATTATAAAATGACCAAACAGAAACGGTACACAATCTAGCAAGCCATTTATTTAACACATGCATCCTATGGAAACAAAACAAAACCTATGCAAGGAGAAAAAAAAAACGGTGGGAGAAAGTTTGTTTTTTTTTGTTGGGTTTTTTTTAGTTAAAATCTGCCAAACATGGGATCAACCTAGGAGATTGAGGGCACAGTGGCATGTGCGATTAGCATGGCTGAATAAGTTCCAGTGCAGCTTGCACCAGAGTTTCTTGCTCTTGGGTTCAGTGTTTAAGTGTGTGCCTTGGACTGCAGCACATAAAGCCAGGGTGGCACAGTTCCCCAGCTGGCAGAAGGACTGGTGGGGGGTCAGCCTGCCAGCCTGGAGCTGATCTGCCCCAGCTGAATGTGTTGCAGAGGGACTGACTGGCTGGGGCACAAGAGTGCAGGGCTAGCTGGCAGCCAGTCCCTGCACTGTAACACCCTTGTGCCCCAGCCAGCCCTGGTCATTGTCTACACATACACTGTGGTGCATTAAACTCCACCATAGGACAGGATAATAATGACTGACACAAGTACTAAGGCAGAGTTAATTAGTTTGCTCTGGCCTAATAGCACCTGCATATGCAGATGGTGACACTCTAGTGTGGAGTTAGTCAACTCCACAGTAAAGCGCACATGTAGACGCCCTCTGAAAGTAGTTCCTAAACAAATACAAAGACATTCTATCACATCCCACATAAATCCAGTTGAATACAAAGTAGGTAGAAAAGAAAAACTGCATCAAAATTTGAACACACAGGGCCTGAAGCCTAAATTCAATCCCATATTGCCCTTCCCTGCAACTACAAAACTGATCAATTGTGAGTACTTTTTTGGGAAAAAAGGCATTTTACATTTACTTAAGAAAGAGGAAGTACAGAGCAACTATGTCACCATTTTAAAAATGGAGTTGCATGGAAGGCATATTTAAAAAAAAAAGAAAACATATCAACAGGGGTTGCAAAACACTGAACATTGCTTATTTAGAAATATGGGCTGGGATAGAGCAACCAGATTGTTCGCAGGCTCTTGCTCTGTTCCCGGCTAATTCTGTTAAGACATCTCCCTTCCTCCTTTTAACAATACCCAAGATCAGGATAGAATAACAGACTTTATTCTGGAGTTACCTAGGTGGACATACCCTCCACACCTAAGCATATAGACTGCAGGACTTCTATTTAACATAAATCTAACAAAATAGTGTGTATATTATTTCTATAGATTTATATTAAAATAGAGATCCTACATATTACATATAGATGAAAAATATTTTCTGAATTTCTGTGTTTAATCATCCTCCATAAAGAACACTCTAGCAAGAACAGAATCATTTGCTAAATCTGTAAACACAGCAGGGCTACTTACCATCTCTTCAGGAGGGATGCCTGCCTGGTCTCTCACTGACTTGATATCACACAGGAACTAGAAAGGTAAAGAAGGAAACTTCATGATAAATGTTTTGTCCTAGTCACTTATCTAGATTCACAAATTGGTACCAGGATGTAGAAGATGAAACCTAGTAGCTACGACTGCTTTTTTTACTTATTAACTGCCTCCTCCACTGCAGGTCACATATGCCAAGGCCAGCTGAGACTAGCTGAATGTACGGCACAAGATTCTCCTTCCACCTCAAAGTCAAGAAGTAGCCAAGCTTCACTGAAGCCAGTGGGGAACTTTCAGGTATCTAAACACTGTGTATAAAATGCCAAGAAGCCCTGGAGTAACTGCATTTTACCAGACAGTTTAGCCCTTAAGATTTATGGTATTTGTTTGATTTCAACATGAGATTTCCACTCCCCTCCACCACATTTAAACGTGACAGGAAAAACTCCTTCATCTTAGAATCAAGCAGGAAGCCAGGCTGCTCCTGTGGCTCTGGATGTAGTCCCAACCCTGACCCTAATCCCAGGTTAGGGGTAGAGCCACAGCTGTTGCTTGCCCCCCTGCCACTTCTGCACCCCACTGCCTCTCCCCGGCCACAGACTCAGGGCCAGGCTGAGGCTGTTTCATGCCCCAGGCTGGAGCAGGGATACAGCCTGCCAGTGCTGAAGGAAGGCGGGGGGAGGAGGGGCAGGGACCACTACAGGGAACAGAGGCTGCAGTAGGGGGAGGGAGACAGAAGAGCCTGAGGATGTTGCTGGGGGGGGGGAGGGGGAGGAGGCAGAAAGTGTGTGCACATGAGGGACAGGGACAGACCACAGAGAACAAGCTGTTCCCCTTATCCACTGCTCCTCAACTGCTCCTCCCACCACCTGCCCCATATCACAGCTCCTCTATTACTACCCCTACCATCTGACCCCCGTCAATGCTTTTCCTGCTGTAGTGGTAGTGAGGAAAAATAAGACAATCTTCCAATAATTAGCTTCTTTATGTGGAAAAATTTTGCAAATGTATAGCATTTTCCATATTTAGAATCTAATTATCCGGGGTAGGAGGGGGTGAATCTTAAATTCAGAGTTATCTTGGATTCAAGTAAATACGTTAAGTCTTTGAATGTTTTGTTTGGACTTGAAAAAATACCCATGGGTCCTTTAATAAAAGATTTTACCCCAATGCTATTGATCAAAATACTTTTTGAAGTGTGCAACCACAATGTCTGCCTTGCTGCTGCATTCTCAGGAGGTGATAATATATCAGTAATGCTATATGAAAAAAAATTATGAATTCCCAGATCCTGTAAGATGAAAGGTAGCAAGCACCCATATATTTAGTCATGCCGCTGACTGCACAACATATAGCAAAATTCAAGATACGCATTTTTCAACATTATTAAAATCCAATGAGATGCCAAGCAGGGAGATCCAACGCCCCCTTAAAATGGTTTTATTTCTCTGCGTGTTTTAAGGAAGAAGTCATCATTCTATTTCATATTAAAGTAAACACCTTTACTAGCCAAAAGTAGTTGACAGACCAGCCTCAGTGAGGCTCCTATCTTATCCTCTCCAACCCCAACACCTCTTTGCAGCCAGCTCTCCCCTGAAAGACTAGTTGCCTAGCTCAGTGGTCTCCAATCTTTTTAGGTGAAGATCACTTTTTTAAGCAAAGGTCAATCCAGGACCTACCTGGCCACAACACCTTCCAGCAAGTTGGGAGGCGGGGGGGGCAGATCAAGGCCCCCAAAGCGAGGGAGGGAGTGGGGCCCTGTCCAGGCTGGGCTGGGGGAGGTTCAGAGCCTGGGTGGCTTGTCCAGGTGCACCTGGGGGGGAGGGGGGGGGCGCCACACAGGTACATGCACCCCAAACTGTGCATGAGGCAAGATGGTTGCCGGTGCCCTGGGTTTTGTGCCCCGAGTCCTGCAGTGGCAGCTGCCTCACCACACACAGCGATCGGGGGGAGGGGGGGAGGAGAGAGGGGATGTGCCCCCTGGGGTTCTGCCAGCGTGTGTGCAGTGGCAGGAGCCCCCCCGGCACACCTGGATGAGCCACCTGGGCTCTGACTCACCCCTGGCTCGGGCCCCACTCACCTGGTGGTACAGGTTTTGGTGGGGGATTCTCCCACTCTGGCTCAGCCCTGGCAGCAGGGGGCATGGCTCAGCCCTATCATGTGTATTCTGTCACTCCTACATCCTACCGCTCCCAGACTGCACCCCAGCCACTCCCAATCACAGAGCCTCTGACAATCTCTCTCAGTTTGGGGTGCGGCTAGCACCCCAAACTGAGATAGACTGTCAGGGGTGCCTGATCAACCAGGATCGACTTGTTGGTGACCACTGGCCTAGCTAACGGTGAATTAGTTTTTGCATTTATCCTGACATGGTACTTGGTGGTAACTGTGCCCTTTGAACAAGCTTCAGATCCTGGAATGGGAAAAGGCACTGACTCGCCTAATACCAAATTCTGGCAGCTAGCTTTTTATCAAGGTGAAAACCCAGTAATCAGGAAGCCCTTCTCCTGGACACTGGAGAGTATTATTTGTTTGGCTCTTACCTCTGGAGTAGCTTCATTAAGGTTACATACTGTTTCCATTCCTCCTAGTTTCCAGTGCCCATCCTCACTTACAAACACGGATGATAAACAGACATTGTTATGCGTTAGGTTTCCCTAAAATATAAAACAAACAATAGACCTGGGGATAGCAGAAGGCATAATTCTCATTAGCACTAATTAGGTGCCATGAGGATCCAAGGGAAAAGCTGCCAAAAGCATACAATTCAATTTTTATCCCGTAAAATTTTTTTTTGGTTTTTGTTCTGTTTTTTTTAATAGACAAACTCTGGGCACCACACTTGAGGGCCAAGCTTTAAATAAATCCAGATTTAACCTTCACAGTCCTTTTAAAATAATTAAGACGAAGAAGAGACCCTAAATTCAAACACAGGGAATGAAAACTATACTGCTGTAGCTCCTGGTATCTGCTATAGTCACTCCTGCCGTCTGCTAAAAAGCAGGACTGGACCAAGGGAGAAGTAACAGAGCCCAGTATCTCATGCATCACAAGGACAGTTAAGAAAATGTGTTAGTTTGGGAATCTCAGTTTTCCCAACAACATAACATCACTTGTTCATGGTTCTGACCAGTCATGGGATCTCAGGCCATGAGATCATGGGATTATAATTCTCTTCCTTTCTTTCTGACTTTTTAATTAAGTTGTTTTAAGCAGCCATTTACTCACAAAACTGTTAAAGAATCAATTCATGCTATGTAAAGGCAGCCTGGAACTGTAGGGGTCAACTGATATGAACTACTCCTTTCTCTTAGTTTGTGATATCTACTGCTCCTGCCATGTTACAGGGAATAAAATACAATAGGGGAACATGAAATGAGAGTTAATGTCTCACATGGATAAGACCACTGACCAAATACTGCCCATCACCTTTACTTCCAATCTCCACTGAGAACCAAAGCTCCCTCTTGGGTCTACTGCTACTGGGAACTTACCCTTTCATGGAGGAAGACAAGAGCCAGCAATACGTCATAAATCCCCGCGCAGATCTCAGCAGAGGAGAGTATCTTCAGAATTACCGCCAAAGGTTTTACCCGCTCTGTCACCAGGTGTATTCCATCTGTTTCCACAGTGCAAGAGAGGAAGCGTAGAAGGCAAGGGTGGCGCAAGGTTTTCAGGTGCTTCCAAAAAAAAACAAAACAAAACAAAAAACCAAAAAAAAAAACACAAAACAAACAACCAAGGAAGAAACAAAGTCTATACCTGTGACATGATGTATGGACAGGGGCCTTGGTTTTGACATTAGCTGATATTTCTAGTTAAAAATACATTAAGGAGGTGTGGGTAAATACTCCACTTGCTGCAGAGAATTCTAACTTCTAGGCCTGAACCTCAACTATTCGGTATCCAGGATTCACGCTCTTCCATTTGCTGGTCTATTTGTGCTTTTATCATACCATAGAAACTTTCTACTCATATAAAGAAAACTAAACCAAAACCCATGTTTGAGGGACTGGTCTACATGTCCCACTCCCTATAAATAAGATCTTCAACAATTCTGGGAATCAGCCTTTTCCCCTTCCTCCCACATGGCTTTGATGACATTCTAGTATTAGAAAAAATGGAGAGAATAATTAGAAAGGACCCTATTACTTAGAATGGCCGCTTTCATTACAGTACCTTGGCAGCTTTATTAACCTTGTCTTCATTTTCTCTTTCATACACAAAGACTGAGGCAAGCTTGCCATCTTGCAGCACAGCTGGGTAAATTTTGAGTCCGCTTGGTAAAGTAAATGGCTGTTTTTCTAGCGTGTTGTTCTTTAAAGCGCTGTTCTCCGAGCCCATCACTTGCAAAAGCAGGCCGTTGTGGAGGTTCACCTGTGCTAGCAAACAGGCCTGTAGGTAAAGAGAGATTTTTTCAAACTTATTTAATCCCAACAGACCAGCTCTAGCAACACCTGCACCTGCTGTTCCATTGGATGCACCTGGTGTGGCTGAGCAGCAGTGGAGGTGAATTTTGCCCAGTTATACCAAGTATATTATGCAACACCAGTGAAATTTGCAACACCTTAAGGAAAACAGGCCATTATGGCTCCTAATTCTCATTATAACTTTACCTAGTGAAATACTTAGCTCAAGAGACATAGGTGACCCAAGGGTCATGGAGTGGTTTACCTCTCCTTAAACCAGACACAAATGTGGTGACTGAAATTTCCACTGTCAGGTAGCTGTAGAGCTCATGGCAAGTATCTGTGAGACAAATCACCACCACTAGTGTCCTATATTTTCTGGATAGAAAACAAGGCTTGAAATAGCCTCATACTCTATGGAAGAGGATGGAAACATTATTGGGGTCTTGTGCTTTAGATTGCTTTTACCTGCTGGTGCTCCAGCTGTTGAATAGCTAAAGATCTCGGTCTCCTGAGATACCAAGTGGAATGTTTTTGCAAGCATGTCATTTCCTTTACAAATTGTTCAGCTTTTGATCTTGATCTTCCTCTAAAACTAAATAGAAATGCTGGCTCACAAATAAGGCAACAGATTGTTATTTCTTCATGAAGGTTTCACACTTTGCAAAGTGAATGTTTGCAAAGCGTGAAACTGTCATGAAGAAATAACAATCTGTTGCCTTATTTGCAAGGCAGCTCAAAGTCCAGGTCTTACACAGAACTGCCCGATCTGTTTTTTTTTTTTATAAAGAACAGAGACAGAATTCTGTATATAATTCTTGCTGAGATGTAACCATTTTAACATACAGACTGAACTATCAGTGTCCCTTGGAAGACTGGAAAATAGCCCACTTCAACTGTTTTTCTCAGTGCAACACAATCTTCAGCTTTTACAAGTCAGATGAAAAAAGTACAGGGGAGATGGACTGAGAGGCCACTTTTTATATGAGGAAAGGGGCCACATTTCAGACCATTTGTACAGTGAAAAGAATTCCTCCAGAAACACAGGAAATACAGTATCAAACAGGAAATTATTTCTTTAAATAGAAATGCAAAATTCAAGAACTTCTGGTTCGGAGATGATACCTTTTATTAGACCAACTAAGAAATCACAAAAAAATCATCTTTTTCTGCAAGGTTTCAGGTGCACACGCCCTTCCTCAGGCTCAGGGAAAATGAAAGCTGGTAAAAAGTCCCACAGGTAGAAAATAAAACTTCCTTTAAATAGGGCACTTGAGTCATTTAGGCCAAACTCAGTGTCCCTTTAAAACAAGATATTTGCTTAAAAAACGCACACATTTTCAATTTTTTTTCATCTCATATTTGATTTGTTAAAGGCAAAATAACAATGAATAATAAAGTTAATTTGCATTAATATACCTGAAGAGTCTTAATAACTCATTACATATTTATGTCCATGATACATGTATCTAGACTTCAAAGATATTGAAGAATATTGGTAACAGAAATTTGATACAATTCTCTGACTTCTAGCATGAACATAACAGGTTTAGCCAAAAGTAAGCTCACAGGTTGCTGGTAAGTGGAGACAATGACAGATAAGGAGATAAAGTTCTCTATCCTAGTAATTCTCATGCTAAGGTCATAAAAGCCCAAGTCAAAATAAAGCTGTCCCATGTAAAGTGTACACGATAGCCTGAGCCCAGTTCCCAGGAAAATATGTATAACATTTATATTTGTAAATGATTAATATATGTATAGGCTGGCTTGTGTTCCCTTCCCTACACATCCTCAGAACAGAAAAATAATGTTCCCAAGACCCAGGCACATAATGTGCATTGACCAATACCCTGTGGTATCCTACGCTAAAAATCAGATGGAAGGATATACGTGCACCTAGAAACAGATCCTCAGCTTCCCAGTGGGACTCAGTCCTTGCACAGTGACTATGGGTCCCAAGATATTCCATACATTATTTATTTATTGGATTTATATGCTATTTTTCCCAACAAAGGCTCTATTTGGGGTCAATTTCATCTTCACACACTGATCAGAGGCAGCTACAGAGGAATGAATGGTAACTAAAGAAAAACAGAAGGGCGGGGGAGATTAGTTGCAATAAAAAGAATGTAATGTTTTACAACACTAAAAAAATAATTTTCTGTAAGCTACACTGCACATACTAAACCCATGGTGACATGGGGTGGCACATAAAGGTTTAACTAGTCTAAGGCACATAGGCCTCCAAACACTGATTTTCAAAGGAAGACTTTTTACTGTGCTGTGACTAAAGCAAAATCTAAACTTTCACCTTGGTCACAAATGTTGCTCAAAGTTGAGTCAACAAGTGGTAAACTTAAAAGAACTTGAACATACCTGTTTGCAGAACATGAACTACTGCCTTCCTATATTCATGCTTGAGTAAAAGTGTAATTGGCATTTTCCTACAATTTCAGTTTTAACCTTTGCAAGTTTCAACCTTGTGTGTTTTTTTAATTACCTGTGGGTTAGGACTTTTAAGGATGGCCAAGATGTTTGTGAACTGACCCTGACTAGAGACCTACTAGATTCATGGTGGAAGTGGGCTGCGTGGCAGCTCCTTTAATCTTGCAGGTTCCCCTGACCTGACCTGCCCTCCTCCCCCAAGTTGCAGACTGGCTGAGAGGCCCTGGTTCTTGGGACTGACTTATAGTTTCATAGTTGGTAGGGTCAGAAGGGACCTGAGCAGATCATCTAGTCCAACCCCCTGCCACAGGCAGGAAAGGGTGCTGGGGTCAAACAACCCTGACTAGGTGTCTATCTAGCCTCCATTTGAAGACCCCCAGGGTAGGGGCAAGCACC
>JAGPOW010001543.1:50761310-50772664 GCA_030014935.1 Caiman crocodilus
CTTGGAAGTTGGTTCCAGATCCTAGTCACCATGACTGTGAAGTAGTGCCTCCTGGTATCTAGTCTGAATCTACATTCAGTCAACTTATGGCCATTGTTCTTTGTTACTCCCGGTAGTGCTCGGGGGAACAGGGACTCTCCCATTGCCTGCTGGTCCCCCCAGTAAGTTTATACTTGCCCCTGTGCTAATCAGCTGGGGTGAGGGGTAGGGGGCACATGGGGGAACCTGCAAAATCAAAGGTGCTGCTATGTAGCTGATTTCCACCATGAGCTTGGTAGATCCCTACCCATGACCATTCATCAAACTCATAGGCCTCTTGACTGCAACAATCTATGGAGTTTGAAAGCCCACAACTATGGAAATGAGGAGGTTCTTCTTTTACATAAAGGCAAACCACTTGGGCCTTACTAGATTATGCCAGTGACCTCCGAAGAAGCCCATCTCATTTTGTTTTAACACGGGACTCCCAAAGGGAAGAAACTAGCCAGAGCTTAAGGAAGAAAAGCCAACCCATTTCTAGCGCTCAGGCTTTTTTGCCTGCAATAGGTCCTAGCCTTTGGCTACATCATGCCACCAGCCCTAACAAAAAAGGCCTCAGCTTTTCCCACCCTTGCAGCTGGCTATCAAGGGCCGAGAGGTCTGGCAACACACAGCTCTCTACAAATCAACAGTTTCAGGCATGTGATCTCTGATGAATCAGCAGTCTGTCAATGTTCAAATAATCAAGCCAAGAAGCTAATCTTTTCAACCACGTATCAGCTACCTAAAAGTGATAAAACCACCAAACCATCCTATACCAATATCACCCTTTTTTGGTCTACTTTTCTAATATAACTCAAAGATGAGATGGTGCCTATAAAATAGTTAATCAAGTACTGAAGAGAGCCCTCAGTTAAACAAATTTTCTACCAAAAAGAGCACACATGTATTACATGGGTCAGCCTGGTATGTTTAATCTTGAGAAATCAGGTTATTTTCACTTAAATTTGTTATCTGAATATGACACATAACAAACTATATCACACTGACTTGGAATGTTTTAGATAATCCTGGATAAGGGGATGCAGGGAAAGACAGACTCTTACCTTACCAGAAGTAATTTGAGCATACTGCCTTACTTAAAATCTGAACTATAGTTCTGATTTTAGCTTCAACCTGAGCATGATCTGACCCTTCCTATAGCAGCAGTTTGGCTGAAAAATATATCAGCTGGTATTGACATTGATAATGGTCTGTTAGTTGCGGAGTTAATAGCTATACAAGACAGCTGCCCTTGTAGATTAGAGTCAGCTCATGAAAAATTGTTGGTTTATGCAATACTGTTGAATCAACCTATTAACTGGACTACTTTGATATTAACCCTGATATTAACACTTAATTCTGATTGGGTTGGTTTCTGTGTATATACTTTTGAGCTGTGTCTATACTTTTGAGTTATTACCTAGCACAGAAAACTGGAATCCTGTCTTAGATCTTCCCCAGATGTCAGGATGCTGGACCTGATGAGTCTTGGAGTAAATATATGTATAAGATGTAACACATTAGCCCAGCTAGCGGTGACCCAGATAACTCACAGATCCATAACTGGTGCCTGAACAACACTCGTGTGGGAATGACCATGGATTGACATATTGGCCATTTCCTTTCGTAAGCAGTGCAGGTTCCAGAACTTCAAAGACTTGGGTATGGTGGATACCGGTCAGTCAGCGTAACAGCTGACCAGTTCCCCACAGAACCTGTAGATGCTTCACCCAGCACAGATCCAAGATCAATGTGGATTATACAGGCTGCTTGCCACTTGAGAGCAACAAAGACATTTCACGTACTCAGCACACCACCATGGAGAGAGTTAGAGACAGACAAGCCTGTAACTTTCATAAGTGTTAAAGAAACCACTTTCATACAGCTCCCCCATCATCAGCCCATTACAAACATTGATACCCTTGAACATCTCCCTGTTTTGGTGGGAGGGGTCACCTGTGAACTCATTTCTTTGCATTTCTGAGTGGCTTTTATTTGCTCACCCCGCCCCACTCCCAAAATGAATCCTTCCCATGAGTTGATACAGCAGGATGCACACACCACACCTCACCTCACCGCCACTAGTCTCTCCTCTGACTGAGCACCAACATGGCCTCATGACCAAAAATGCTCAGGAAGTATGTGATGGGTTTCTTTTTTTTTTTTTTTTGGGTGGGGGGGGTGGGGGGGGCGAGAGAAGGGATCAATTGTTGCATACAAATACCTCCCTTGATCCAAGGAATAAGGTATTAGGTCTGTGTCATGTCAGAGTCCACGGCAGTCTTCTGCAGAGTTTAGATTGTGCGCTGGAGAGGGTGGCTTGGACAGGACAGAAGCTGCCTCAGGCAGGGGTGACCTCTGCAGGTCCCTTCCAGCCCCACTTCTCCACGAAAGAGCACTTCAGATCTACTCTGCCTGAAGCAGCGATTCTCACCCTGGGTGCCCCGAGGCCCTCCCAGGAGGGCACTGCTGAGGTCACCGCGCCAGCAACCTGGAAGGGGAGGCTCAAATGAGGATGGAGCCGGACTGTTCTCAGTGGGGGCAGCAGATGACACAACAAGGAGCAACAGGCTCAGGAGGCAGCAGGGGAAGTTTAGGTTGGCCGTTAGTGAAACTCTCACACCAGGAGGGTGGTAAAACACTGAACAGGCAATCCGGAGCAGTGGGGGAAGCTCCATCCTTGGAGGTTTTTAAGACCCAGCTGGACAAAGCCGTGGCTGGGATGCTGTAGTTAAGGCTGGTCCTGCTGGGAGCAGGGACTGGACTAGACGTGGCCTCCTGGGGTCCTGGTTTTCTCGAACTGCGGTTGGCGTGCGGGACAGGAACCCAGGGTGTCAGAGGCCAACCACAGAGTTAACAAAACACTAGCCCCGGCCCCGAAGGCCGCCCCCGCCGGGGCTGTCTGAACCCCGAACTCTCTGTCGCAAACATGGCCGCGCTGCTGTCTCCAAGGGTTAAAAAAGAACGGGGGGGGGGGAGGGGGCGCGGCGCGTCTCTGAGGGACGGCCGCGGCCCAGCGAGGCTGAACCCGCTGGTCTCTCCCCACCCCCGGCCGGCGCCGCCTCACCCCGCTCCGGCCCCTCAGCGAGGAGCTGCCCGCAGCGCCCCCCTGTAACCGCCTCGGTCGCTCACCTGCCTGCCTGCCCCGCCGCCCTGGGGGAGGGGGGGGAGGTCTCGAGTCTCACCTTCGGCCTCGTCCCCAAGCCGCTGCGCCGCCGCCGCCTGCTACTTCCGGTCTCCGGATCACCACAGAGGCGCGGCGCTGGCGGATAGAACGACTCCCCGACTGAAGGAACGGCCGCAACCATCTTGGACAAGGGCAGGGAGTCAGCGGGACGGGGGCGGACAGAATAACAAGTGGCACGCCGGTGTACTGCCAGGAAGTGACGATTCCAGTCCGCGGCTGAGGTTGCGGCAGCCATTTTGGAGTAGGGCTCAGCCGCGGGGGTTGATGTTGCGAAGGGCAACGGGGGGAGAGGGCACCCCCACCCCACCCCACGCCCATCACTGCCCCAGCCCCCGTGGGTGGCACATGGGAGACTCCAGAGCTAGTCCCTGCGGTGCCCAGGCCCTCCTGCTCCCTGCATACACGGGGCCCTAGGCAAAGCGCAGCAGCTCTTCTGCCATGCAGTGGGCGCAGAAGGGAACAGCTGCAGCAGGCGGCGTGCAGAGCACCCCCCGCCCCAGGGCAGGGGGGCCTATGGTGGTGATCCTCAACCGGGGATCTTCAACTGGGGATGCCTCGAGATGCTTGCAAGGCCGCTGCAGGGCGCCACGCGGTGTTAGCTCCATGTGGTGGGCAAACGTGATAAGTCTGGAGGTCTCAAACGAGCGCTGCGCTCTGGCACAGGCTTCCTGAGCGCTCTGCAGCGCACGTGTTGCTCTGTTAGTTTTTTTCTGGAGTAAAAAAACCAGGGTGAAAACCAAGAGCTGGCACTTTGAGGGGGAACTTGAACTCAAGAGGCTTGTGGACTGAGAGAAGCCAGGGCTCAGGCTTTACCTGGCTGATCTCCCATGGCCACTGCCCAGCTCCTCTGCAAGCACTGTATATATGTTAGGTTTTGAAATGGGGTACCCACCCAGTTCACAAAAGGTACGGAGGGATGCCATGTGTTGAATAGGGGAAGGAGTGTCTCCAGTCCAATGGGGTTTAGATCCACTGGCTTTCAGCCTCTTAATTAGGGCACTAAGAGGGGAGAGTAAGGCATGGGGAGGTCAGGTGTGGTGAAGCAGCTCAGTGCTGCTAGGACTTCAAAGCCTGGGGAAGCAGCAGAAACTTAGGGACCTTTGTACTGTGATCCATGGAAACATTGATACTGAGGGAGGATAGGCCCATAGAAAGGCCAGAGGCCTGCCAATGGATATTCCCTTAAAGATCAGACCTAGGTACTTAAGTCCCCTTTGCAAATCTGCCCATAACAGACTTTCCCAGGAAGCTTATGGCAGAGCAGGGAATTGAACCTGGATCTCCCAAGCTAGCAGTCCAGCCACAGAGTCATTCATTCTCTGAGGTCCAGTCGTCGAAATGCAGGTGTCCTGGTTCCTGGTTGTGCATGTACCCCCTTACTCAGGCACTGGAAATAGCAGCAAGCCCTGAAACAAACTCAACAGAAAGTGGAACGTTACAAATGCAAAATACATAGATCTGGTACGTAGCTGCCAACAGTGCACAAGCCCAGCAGATGTACCTGGGGGCAGCATTAGGACCTGAACTATGACCTTGTGACACACAGAATTCACCCCCCAGATACCATTTTGTCAATGAATCCCCAATTTTATAAGTTGGTACAGAAGATTTGGCTGCCTGAGGCTACAGATGAGACTGTGTGAGAGCTTATTTGTAAGAAATCAGTTGTATGTGTACTGTGGCTAGAGTGGCCATTGTAGAGGACATTCTGGTTTTCTGCTACTCTGTCCTCTGTTGACATGAAACCCAGTGCCTTTATGTCCTCTATTTTTCTCTTCAAGAAAAAAATTGAGAACATAAAGGTGTCCAGTTTCATATCAATAGAGGACAGAGAACAACTGGACTGTCCTCTATAACGGCCACCCTAACTGTGACTGGTTACGTATGTATTCCTGTTATGATGGACACAAAAGAGTTTAATTGGCATTGAAGTCCTGTTGCTCTGGGCATCTGTAATGGGTCCCCTGCCCCATTACTGAGAGGGGGAAGAAGCCCAGGGTCCCCCAGCCAGCCCAGCCCCTCTGAACGGACTCATAATGGCAGAGAAGCTTAAAGAAAATGGCAACCTACCCCAGGTGTGGGTAATGATTGGCAGGCTGGGGCAGAGATAAAGGGTCAGGTGACTCAAGGAGAGGCTCATAAGTAGGAACCTACTTAATTCACAGGTTTGTGAATTTTATGGAACCCGCAAAATCAGGGATTATCTAGAATATCAACAACATCAACAAAAATTTGGCTCCCCTGTGGGAACCAGTAGTCCTCACTGCCTGGAGAGGAAGGTGCCAGCTGGTGGGGCATCAGACAAGATGGTGGCTGCCCCCTTTCCCTCCCTGCTGCACCACTAGGGCCTCTTTGCCAATCAGTGCTAAGGGGCAGGGTGGCACAAAGGGCATCCAGCAATCAAGATGAGGGCCACCCTGTCATTCCCACCCCCCGGGGCCTCTCTGCCAATCAGCACCAAGGGGTGGGGCTATGAAAAGCCCATGAAAGCAGGCTGCGAAAAACGCTTTGTCCTGCTGCAATTTAAGTAGGTCCCTACTCAAAAACTCAGGCCCAGGAGGAGTAGTTCAGCCACAGAAGGCAAAGCTCCAAGGAAATGCCTGCCCAGGCTGCCTACAGTGGAAGGACTGCACCTCAGAAGGAACCCTCCACCTGGAGCAATGAGAGTTAAGTAATTCTAACCTGTATATTGATGTTACTGTGGGGTGAGGTGAACTCCAACAAGGATGCCTTGTGCTTTGGTGAACTTGATATTTTGGGAGCAGATGCTCATGCTTTTATGTTTAAACTGGAGACTACTGGGGTGTGGGAGGGGCAAACAGTTCAGAGGGTCTGGAGCCCAAAAATGTTTCATAGATTGCAAGGCTGGAAAGAACCTAAGAAGATCATTGGGTCCAGCCCCCTGCAACAAGCAGGAAAGATAATTGGGGTCAGGTGACCCAAGCAAGGTGACTGTCTAGTCTCCTCTTGACGATTTCCAGGGTAGGCAATTGCACCACCTCTGGAGGGAGCTTATTCCACAATCTGCACACCCTGACCTGAAGAAGTTTTTCCTAATGTTGAGCCTGAATACATCTTCCAGGAGTTTGTGGCCATTACTCCTGGTTTTCCCCTTGGGTGCCCTGGTGAACAGTTGCTCACCGAGCCCTTGATGTAGTCCCCTAGTATAGTGGTAAACTGCTACCAGGTCCCCTCTTGGCTTTCCTTTTCCTCAGGCTGAGTTCCAGATCCCACAGCCTTTCCTTGTATGATTTGCCCTTTAAGACTCTGATCATGCAGGTGGCACTTCTTTGGACTCTCTCAAGCTTGCCCACGTCCTTGTTAAAGTGCAGTACTCCAGCTGCAGTCTGACCAGTGCTGAGTAGAGTGGAAGAATCACCTCCCTTGGCTTTGCTGGAGATGCATCAATTGATGGATGCCAGAGTATTATTTGCCGTACTACCTACAGCATCGCACTGCTGGCTCCTTCATATTGTGGTCTATTATTACCCCAGGTTCCTTTCTTTCGTGGTGCTGGTCAGTTTGGTGCCGCCAAGCCTGCAGACATGTTGGGGGTTGCTTATCCTGAGGTGGAACACTTTACATTTCTCAGCACTGAACTTCATCAGGTTCTGATCCGCCCAATTTGCCAGCCTGTCTAGGTTTGCATGTAACTACAGCTTATCTTCTAGTGTGACCACACTTCCCCATAACTTGGTGTCATCCACAAACTTGGCCAGTTTCAGAAGAGTGTGGCATGTCAGAAGACTGGTTATCTGGCAGTAATGACTGAGGGAGCATAAGCCCTGGGCCTGCAGGGGATATGGCTAAGTGGCCCAGATATATATAAGTGAATTCCCCCAAAACAAACCTTTAAATACCAGTTCCTAATCCAACACCCTCCAGGGCTGGCATCACGGGGACAGCCGTGTGGGGACCCAAAGAGCCAGTGTGGGGAGCACGTCCAGTACATTGTCCCCATTGAGCCCCGGCTTCACCTGTGTGCCTATGCCCATTCCAAGCACCCAGGGCCCCAACTGGACCCAGGAAGAGGTGTGTGATCTTGTGGTGCTCTGGGGCAGGGCCAACATCCAGAGGCAGTTTGCATGGGGCGCATGCGTGAATGCCTATATTTATGAGACCATTTCAGCTGGGATGCATGCACAAGTCCACTCCTGGATGGTGCAACATCACGTGAAAGCTAAGGTCTTTCAGGCACACTGGGTTGCCTGTTGGTTGAGGGGAGAGGGTAGGGGGATGAGGCTGGTGGTTGTGAGGTGAATAAAGGTTTTGATTACAAACGCATGTGTCCTGAAGTGGTGCTGGGGGATAAATGGGGCTGGGGGGGTGGCAGGGCAGGCAGGTGCTTCTCTGTATCTTGGTGCTCCAGGTGGGGCCAGAGCTGGTGCAGCAGGTCTTCAAAGGTGGCCCAAGTCATCCAGAAAATGTTGATCCATTGGTTATTGTCTCATTGCTGCAGCATGACACACTGCTGCCTGTGCTTGCTGGTGCAGTGGGTCCAGAGGCAGCAGGGCTGGTGGGATGGGAGGGCGATGGCAGTCCCGGTAGTAGTGTCCTGGAGCCCGTGGTTGCCAGAGCTGGTGGGAGTGGCTGCACAGCAATTCCAAAAGGCCACATACCAGTTGTTCAGGAGGTGGCCGGAGCAGGTGGGAGAAGTGAGTGGTGCAGTCAGGTGGCTCAAGGTGCTGAGCAACAGGTGCTTGGAACACTGGCGCGTAAGTAGGATAGCTGCGGCAGCCCTGAGGAGCAGCAGGGCCAGGAGCTGGGGCGGCCAGAGCTGGGGAGTGCAGCTGTGGCAACAGCAGAGCAGGCATGTGATGCCTGTGTCTCTGCCATGCTGCTGCTCTGATGCAGGAAATATCATCCCAAGGGTCACAGCATGGAGAGTGTGCTTTCAAGATGGCTGCAGGCTAGAGCTCCCCCTAGTGGCCACAGGGCACATAGCAGGGCTGGACTGACCTGGGACTAAAGTTAGTCCCAAATCCCACCATGTGTAGATACCTGCCAAAAAATGCTTAATGCACATTAAATTTAAGCCCACTTAAGTTCCTGTGTACACATGCCCAGTGTATACAAAAGCCACATCCTGCAGCCTGAGCATTTGACAAAGTTTCCATTTACTGCTATGAACTATGATCTAAGCTTGACTGCTAGAATGCAACCCTTAATTTATACTACAGCACAATGGATTTTGTCAGTTCAGTGACCCTATATGGGTCTGACAAGCTTAACCAGGGGTGCTAAAATGTAAAAAGGGATGTCGTCTTCACATGTCTGTCAGACAAAAGAAGAAGCTGCCCAGTACTACAAATTCTGTTTTGGGGTTCAGTTCTCCACAGCCATATGTCAGCAGGGTCCATTTTGATGGGATGGCAGGTTAGTTCCACATCTTTTTACCGCTCGTCCCAGGCTGAAGCAGTTGCATTTCCTTGCACTCCCTCAGACACTGGTATAAAAAGTACCTCCCTGCTTCCGTTTGTCTTGTTTTGTTAGTTTGCACAATTGGTCTCATCTGGATATGGACCTTAAAATGGCTAAGGTTGCCTCATAGGCAGCAGTTTACAAGATTAATAAAACCATTTCTCCCCTTTATTTTCAAGTCAGGAGGGGCCATTAAATAACCCAGTACTGTTTCCCACAGTGTAGGGCATACCTCTTGCTAGGGCCTGAAAGTGGAGGAAGCATAAAAATAGGACAGGGCCAATCAATAACAGGGGGCATCAGCAAAGGTAGTGAAGGGAATCGGCAGCAGGGGAGGTAGAGGGCAGAGACACAAGTGGCAGTTTTTATTACAGTGGGATGTAAACTCATCAGCATTGGGAAACCCTTACAAAATATAACCTTAATCAGACATCTAGTGACTCCTGCAGCAAGTTCCAGAATGGGTACTCAGTCTCCGAAGTGTTGGCTTGGGGAAGAAAAAAACAGTCTGTTTCAAGACTGCGAGTGGTGGAGAATCTGCCACTTCCTCAGGCAAGTTGTTACAAAGTGTAATTTCCCTCACTGTTCAAAATCCAGACCTCATTTCCCATTTGAATTTGTCTAGCCTCAGCTTCTGGTCACTGGATCTCTTTAAGCTTTTGCAAGATTCAAGAGTTCCTGATTATCAGCCATGTTCTCCCCACAAGGATACCTCTAACTCATAATAAATTTCTGTGATGTTTAGTTTTGTTCAGTCTAATACAACTCAGGGGAATTGACAATTCACAGCTGTGGTTTGAGCTGTAGCCAAGGGAAAGCAACTTACATGCAACATACATTTCCCGCAGCCTCCTTCCCAGGACTTCTAACCAAACCAGACCTCGTACTGTTGATGACTGAGCTGGAGTACAAACTTCCCCCTGATAATTCATTTCCTTTATTTGCTTTTCTGCAGCTCTGTGAATCTCGAGTGTCAGGAGCAGAAGAGGCCCTTTGGCCTCAGTTCCCTTCAGTCTGCTGTGAAAACTAATTCTACTTCTGATTTAGGGCTCTCAAGGGCTTGAGGAGTAGGTGCCTCCTGTGCTAAGCATATGTACAACCTTTCCTGAACTGCCTTTATTGAAGTAACTTCCTCCCCCAGTTTCTCTCTTGGGGACTTTTGTGTTCAGCCTCCCACACATGCATTGAAGAGTAGCAGGGAGTTTAGGATGGGCTGCTAGATTAGTCTAAACAGAGTGCGGGTGACTAGGTGAAAATTACATACGCAAGGCAGGTGGTCCATATATTAAAGGTTTTTCCCTCCCCAACAGCCTGAATTTGCTTTCATGGTGTAACTTGTGCATCATAAGGAGATATATTTAATACCATTAAAACTAATTGCCCTCTGTGTTGCATAGTAAAGTGACTCAGGGGAGTGATTTTGTGCAAGTATTTTGGATAGCAGAATGAATGTTGAAAGGAATTACCATAGCATGGTGGGAGGTCTGGGTTATTCACACAATTTTTCATCTCTCTGTTATTTCAGTTCCACAGAGTGCTGGCACATAAGGATGTGGTTTACTCAGTCACTTTGAACCTAAAATATAGAACCAACAGCATGCACCAGCACACCAATCCTTTGGCCTTGTCTAGATTAGGATTTAAAGGTAGTTTTAGCATATGTATCAGCATATTGGTGGAGCAATTTAGGCAGCTCTCTAAGGCTTCAGAGGCATGAATTTAAACCTCAGTTTAGGCTGGTGCTGAAGGCCAGCCTGGATTGACCCATCTGTCAGTGGGTATTTGGTCATTTGGACTGGGAGACAAAGGTAGCTGGATAGAATGCTAAATTACCTGGTTCCCTTGTGTACCACTGGCTACAAAACTCATGCTAGTCCAACAGGTTTACAATTGGATGGATCTTTGGATTTGTCTGATGTAATGAAGCCTGAGCAGGATGGGTGAGAGGAATTGATACAAACTTCCAACAGCACAGGGGAGTAGATGTTCAAAGTGAAAACCGCAGAAAGAAGTTTAATGGTATCCTCAACATCTGTTAG
Source organism: Caiman crocodilus (assembly GCA_030014935.1). NCBI lineage: Eukaryota > Metazoa > Chordata > Crocodylia > Alligatoridae > Caiman > Caiman crocodilus. Next base: position 50,771,979 of record JAGPOW010001543.1, read on the forward strand.
TTCCTGCTATAGCTATGCCCTACTGTTTCAGAGGCTGCCAGGCTTTTTCCAACCTACAGTTCCCTTTTTGAGGCCTGCATGGTTGTGGGGAGAAGACCTGCTGAGTGGATCCTGGTGTCCTCCCTGGGAGACTTGTCCTATGAAGCTTTAGGCCTGTGGCAATGGGAAGGAGTTGCCCTGGTTAGGTCCTATTTTGCCTCTTATTCTAAGTGCTGCAATACCTGCCTGAACTGTGTCTGATGCGAATGTATTCTATCTGTTCCACCATTGATAGGTGCTTGATCATCTCATGCTGTAGTTATTTATTGGTCGTGGGGGTTCCCCCCCCCCCGCTGTGGTTGCTTCTATAGTCCTCAAATAATTTCTGTTTTCACCTAGGCAGACAAAGTTCCTTTGGTGAATTTGATATCTTTTATTAGACCAACCCAAATAGTTGCAGAATAGTTATTAAGCAAGCTTTTGGGTTCAAAAACCCTTCGTCAGGCTAAGGAAGCTTCATCAGTTGGTGTGTGCTCTTCTTGGATGGAATGAAAAGTAAAGAAGCTGGCGGCTGGGCTGGGCTGAGTCGAGCTGGGCTGGGGAATCAATTGCCAGGCAGATTATAATGTATCAAAAATCCAATGTCTATGTTTAGTCCATGATCTCTAGTATCCAGGAGGTTGATGAAATGGAGCTCATAGGCTTGT
>JAGPOW010001543.1:50772764-50792862 GCA_030014935.1 Caiman crocodilus
CAGGCAGATTATAATGTATCAAAAATCCAATGTCTATGTTTAGTCCATGATCTCTAGTATCCAGGAGGTTGATGAAATGGAGCTCATAGGCTTGTCTCTAGGAAGTGTTGTGTAAGTTTCCCCCGAGGATTAGGACTGAGAGACTGGAAAGAGAATGGCCTTTCGTGAGAAATGTGCCTCCACCAGTAATTGGGTATTTCTGTTTTTGATAGATTTTTCGGTGTGTGTCCATTCTGGTGTGCAGTTTGTTGTTTGGTCTATCCTATGTATTTTCCATCAGGGCATTTGGTGCACTGGATAAGGTATTACATTTCTGGAGGTGCAGCTGTAGATCCTGGGATCCCAAGATCCAGGAATGCTGATGGCTCTGTTGTGGGGTGTAGTAATTGTGGGGGTGGTGGAGATGTGTTGGCAGGCTTTGCATTTCTTGTCATGGCACAGTCTGGATCCTTTTGGTGTATTCTGGGCTTGAGGAAGTTTGCTTCTGGTGCTGAGGTTGGCAAGGTTCAGTGCTGGTTTGAAGGCTAGGCTGGGTGGCTCTGGGAAGAACTTTTTAAGAACAGGGTCTTTCTAGTATGGGTTGCAATTTTTTGAGGGTTTTCCGTACAGGTTCAAGGGAGGAGTGATACGTCATAACCAGCGGTGTGCAATTTGTGGGGGGGGGTTTCTTCTGTACTGCAGCAGTTCTTCACGTGGTATCTGGGTGGCTCTTTGAAACGTGGGATCTGCCTCTCTGGAGGAGTATCCTTGTTGGGTGAAAGCCTTTTTAAGACTGAGGTGGCAATCCTGGGTGTTCTCTTCAGTACAAATGTGGTGGTATCTGAGGGCTTGGCTGTATCTCGCAGCTCTTCTGGTGTGTTTAGGGTGATTGCTAGTTCTGTGCAGATATGTATATTGGTCTGTGGGTTTCTTGTATACTGTGGTCTGTGTTTTACCCTTACAGATACTGATCATTGTGTCTAAAAAGGGGATGTTGGTGCTGGAGTATTCTAAAGAGTCGGATGGAGGGATGGTGATTGTTGAATTTCTAATGGAACTCAATTGGAGATTGCGATTTTTCAGTCCAAACGATGAAGATGTCATTGATGTATCTTAAGTATACCAAGGGTTTGATGGTGCAGTTCTTGAGGAAGTCTTCTTCCAGGTGGCTCATAAAAAGGTTGGCATACTGTGAGGCCATTTTAGTGCCCATAGCTGTTCCCCTGTATTCTGAGTTGTAATCTTGTTCCTGTCGATGTGTAGGCCAGGCCTTGGATGCCATCCTGGTGTGGGATGTTGGTATATAGGCTGGTAATGTCTATGGTGGCTAGGAGTGTTGCTGGGAAGGTGGTCTATGTTTTTAAGTTTCTGTAGTGTCTTGTCACCCACAGTGCAAGTTTTGTACAGGTGGTTTTAGGATTGATCCAACAAAACCTGATATTTCCTCAGTTAGGGTCCCATGGTTAGATATGATAGGTCTGCCAGGTCTGTTCCCATGTTTGTGGATTTTAGGAAATATGTAAAATGTCCCTGGGTTAGGTAGTGGGGAGATCAAGGTCTGTAGTTTTTCTTGTAGTCTTGATGGAAATGATTTGATGGTATTGTTGAGTTTTTTTGGTGAAAAGGGGAGTAGGATCTTGTAGTTCTTTGCAGTAGGTGGTGTCAGAGGGCTGTCTGGTGGCTTTCTTTATGTAATCTTCATGGTTTAGGATGACTATGGATCCTCCTTTATCTGCTGGTTTTATTACTATTTGGTGGTTAGATCTTAGAGATTCTATGGCCTTTTTCTCTGGTAGAGAGAGGTTGTTGTGGCATGTGTTGCTGATTTATTTCATTGTTCATTCTTTCCCTGAAGCAGTCAATGTAGCAGTCAAAGTTAGGGTTTCATCCACTGTGAGGTGCAATCTGATGTTTTTTTTGGGCTTTTTGGCATTGATCCTTCTCTGAATGTTGTCAGAGGATGAGTTGTTGTTGGGAGTGGGTTCAGTTTGGTCATGGAAATATTCTTTGAGGTGCAAGTGTTGGAAGAATTCTTCTAGTTCTCCACATTGAAATATTTTATTAAAGTATTTTTCTGGACAGAAACTTAGGCCTTTAGAAAGGACAGATTTTTTGGTTTTGGTAAGCATGTGTGGAGAGATGGATAATATTTGTGGGTGGGTTGGTTGCTGCTTTCAGTTTTATCAAGTCTGAGGTTGGAATGTTGTAAGGTGTTGGTGGTTTTCCTCTTATGATTGTTTTGTGGCTGGGGAGCTTGTTCTTGAAGTAATTTGTTCCATTTCTTTGTTTTCACCCAAGTGTTTTTTCTATGACCCTAAACAGATAGGATTGGTAACATTTATGAATTTGGGTACTAATTTCATCAGCAGTGAAGTTTCCATTTTATATAACTTTCTCATTTAAATGGCTGTAAGCATAACCTTCCGTACACGAACTGAGAGCAAGGCCATGCAGTCTTGTCTTCCAATGCCTCTTCTCTTACTTGGTTCTCTCTCAGACTTCATCTGTGAAAACTAACCAGGACATGGGCAACTGGTACCTCCTGAGTTAGGAGAGGCAGCAACCAGGGGTGGGGGTGTGTTGGGATCCCCCACAGCTGATTGCACCAACCTGGAAGTCCCAGCAGCACACCCAAAAGTGCCAGCAAAGCTTCTCCTGGTGCCCCCATTCCCCAGCCAGCACTCTTGAGGGGGGGATGGGAGCACCAGCACTCCTGCCTGCCCCCTCACCTGTCACCTAAGCAGGGAATGCTGCCTGTCACAGGGTGCACCAGTGTTCACCTGCTACACATTGCCACTGGACCAGGATCATGTCAGCTTACTGCTGCTAGAGGTATTTGCTGAAGACTAGGGCCCAAATTCAGATAGTGGCAAAGGGATGATTATTATTCAGTTAGATATTGCTTCCCTTTTGACAACAGGCAAGATGATTTAAGGAGAAAGCTAGAGAGAATGTTTTTCTTTTCTAGCAGCCAGAGACATTTGGGAGCTTCAACATTTTTTGCATTATATATATTAAGATAGCACTCAAAAGCCCATAACCAGAGATTAAGATAGAACCACCAAAAGAAAGATCTAGAGGGCAACATCTTGTATAGTAACCTCCGCACCCTTCCTTTTCCAAGGAGCAGGTGAGCAAGCAGGCTTGTATTATACCCAGGCATTGCAGGACTGCTGAGTGGACTGGCAAGTAGACTTCAAGCCTGCACACTGGGGTAGATTCCAGTTCTGAACATACCACAGAATTGGGATGGGCTAGCAAGTGAACATGGTCCAAAAAAGTTCTTGAACCTAAAAGAGCAGCATAGCTTCCAGGGTCAGACTGGACTGCTAATGAGTGCTAAGTTTAGGGTTTGTCCTGTAGTTAGTCCATGAATTTGTGCTTTACAGCATTCTTAAGAGGGACCTTAACTATCAGTGTGGACATGGCCAACATTTCCAAACAGTGCCACTGGATACAAGAGATTAGCAATGTTCCCAGTAGAAGGCTTACTTAAGAATATTCCACTTGACATCTGCCACAGGAAACATCAAAAAAATTCAGTGAACCAAAAAAACCCAAACCCACTTGATATCACTGCACTGACTGTGTAGCTTTTGTATTTAATAGAAATTAAATTGGTTGTTTAATATACACAGTGTAATGTTTACTTTCCAGTCTAGTAGCTTTTCAATGCTTGCTTTCAAGTCACATGACAAATACTGTACAAAAATTATAAATTGAGAACTGAGGAGTGAACACAGTCACTAAAATGTTAGAGCCAGCAAGGCCCAGGCTTATCTGGAGGTTCGCATACTAAAGGATACATAATCACATAGACTTGTCACCGTATAATCATGCATTTCCAAGGAATGATCTAAAGCCAGCTAGCTATGAACAGTGGTTCCTAGTGGAGCAGGAGGGAGAACACTCCGGAGGATGCAGCAAGTTGCTTTATCGAGCTCCATAGCCATAGTAGTAAGGTTCATCTGGGCGATATCCATAGGCAGTCACAGGGCGGCTAGGAATACCAGTTGGCTGACCAAATCCATCCACTCCAATGCTATGAAAAGAAATAAGAAACAAACTGATGATCTGGCTTCTCACAAATACAGGAGACTGGCTCTAGGATCTGCTCTTAGGTTGGGAGTCTTCACCTTTCTCCACAGGGTAGACCACATTTTAAGAGAGTATCTTGTGAGGTACCTCTCCTGTTCTAGCTTGCTCAGATATCTCCTCCTATTTGTGATCATGTAATCTCTCTATAGAAACTAATATGACCCCTTAGGTAGAAATAGAAATAAGACTTTTTAATGGACTTGTTGGCTCACTTTAATTAAATGTAGCAAGCTGGGAACTGGACAGCCTGTAGCATGTAACTAGCCAAATTTATGGGCCACACTTTCTGATGCAATGTGGAAGACAAGGGTGATGGGACTCTTGGAACCTGTTCTCTGCTCTACTGTGAATGTTGTGGTGAGGCATAGCTTCTTCGAGAGATATAGCTGGCCCAATAAAAAAATGTAACTGGGAGAGTTGTCAGAAACTTTTGGGTGCAGAGTGCCCTTCACTTGTGTGATTCCACGTGTCTATCTATAAAACAGGGTAAACAGAGGCTTGTCTCACAGGGTATTTAAAATAAATTTGCTAGAAAATGGCTGTCAATGCAAAGCTGACCGTTAGCACAACCAAACAGCCAAGTTTCTTTCTGAATGATGGAGAGAGCATCCCAAAGTCACTGGGAAAATGCCAGCTGGAAATCTGAAACGGCTCGTTTTTGGCCTTGTAAGCAGAGTACGCAATGCGGTTTCAGATGGGATGTCAGACTGACAGCCAAAGGATGGAGAGAATTTATCATGTACTAAACACCTCTGTCTTAGCAAGACAGATGATAATTTGGTCTTCATATATGGTATCACTTTTCATACTCTAATGTCCCAAAGCAATGAATCAGATACTGGTGGCGCAAGCATTCTGCAGGCAGAAGTAGCAGATATCCCATGCTCACCAATAACTTTCACGGAGGAGGCAGAAACAGAAAAGTAAATGTTTCCCAGGATACTGGATTTAATGATTAGGTTATCTTTAAAACCTCCACCTAAACAGACCGAGATAGGCAGAAATTTCTCTAAATTTATTGTCTGACTAGTGACAGGTCAAAAGAAGCAGGGCTTCTCATCCAAAGTAGTTAAATAGTGAGAATGGGGAAAAGCTGAAGTTTATTACTGCTGCTAGCATGCTGAACATGCTAAACAAATTTCACTTAAGCTGCAACACAGTATAAACATGTAAATGAATAATACAATCAAGAACACACACAATGGTTAATATTCTAGGTCCTGATTTGATGAAGCACTTAGTCACATGCTTAAGTGCTTGGGCTAAACAAGTGTTGACCAGAAGTGGGAAGGACCTTGTTCCAGCACTTTATCATCATCACCAAGACACTGCTTCTAGAAATAAGCAAGTGTCCATGATATAGAAAAAAGCCATTGGTGATTAGATAATCAGAATCTGTCTGCCTGAGGGAAGCCCCAGCAGTTCAGAAAGTGAGAGACTTTTGAGGGCTGGTTCAGAAAAAGCTTCTCCCACCCTACAAAGGAATAGTGTGTGGCTGGTAAGCAAAACTGCAAAGAAAGTAATTCCCTATGAGACAAACAACTGGAAAAGAATGGCTTGTAATCTGTTGAGTTGGCTTTTCTTTCCAGTTCCCTCCTCAGCAGCTGCAGTTAACTAGCAGGCTATTAGGCAATAAAGGGTAGAACTTTTTCAACAATAGGTTTAAGGCCCAAAAAGGCTTTTCCAAAAAGAGATCAGGAAGGGTCTTATCTTCACTGTCTGAGATGTACCTGTTCTCTTCCACCCCTCAAAGAACCAAACCCTGCACTGGGAATGAACCTATGATTACACCAGAAGGTCAGAGAACAACCTTCCCTTCCCTTCCTGGCTTACTATCTGGATTCCAACCAATCCCCAACATCGCCTAGTTTCTACTGTGACTGGCATTAGAGAAACACAGAGAGACTGGACGAATAGGCCTTGGATGAGCTGTTATGTGAGATTATTTTCTGCATGCAGGCCATAGAGCTTTTGCAAAGAATTAAACTTAAACCACGAGTGAAATGGACCACCCTGTTTTCAAGGAAAGAAAAAAATAAACAATAAATGATGAAAAGTGAAGTATACTGATCAGAAGAAATTATCTCAGGAGTTTAATATCCTGTGTTTTGAACATCAGGAACCATATTCTTCATTTTGTTTTGCTAACCTAAGTGCATGGATGTCCATGGCAGTGTAGAAACACAAAGCTGGAGTAATGGCAGCGGTCCAGGGTTTCTGCATCTAGGTTAGGCCACAGAGTTAGTTTATAAACAAGTATTGTTTTCAGAAAATGTGATTCTAGATCTCATTTTATTTTGCAGTGGCTTATCTGAATTTGCAGCGACATCACTGTTGGACAGTTTTTTATTATTTGTATTGTGGTAGCACTCAGGAACTCGTCTTGTTTGTTACTCACTCATACCACGAAGTCGCATATTTTGGCCACCTGAATGCTTCACTGACATATAGGCATACACACAGACCTCATACCTGTGACTTAAAACAGAGCCAACTGTTGCCATCTTTCATGTTGTTGTAGTAGAACGAGGAATGAAAGACACAGGTCACATGTGGCTGCTTGGTTCAAGATAAAGCATTTCCTCCTGAATACTCTAGAGGGAGAACCACCCTATTAATTGTGAAGGTGGCCGCGCTTCATGTGACATTTTAGGGGCCGTTTCTGGGTTGAGGTCCACATTTCAGTCATATCTGTATGTGGTACTAAAAATTAGGCAGGGCGCAGTGGTACGTCTGAGACTGATTTGTTCAGAGGCATGCTGCTCTGAATTGTTAATTTCTAAGGTGCTCTCCTGCCCTTTTTTCTGCCTGACTTTGGACTAACACAGCTAACTACCTCTCTCTACAAAAAATAGTGAAACATTGTTCTGGTCAGAAGTACTGTAATCTCTCACTGTACCATGAGGTGGCACTATTTCCCCATTGCTGTGGCCAAACATTTCCAGCTATTCCAATTGAGTAATCCTTATTGGAACAATTTGCATGTATTTAAGCTGATAACAGGAATGGGGGAAAACATGGTTTCAATTACATTCTCAACAAATCTTTTTTTTTTTTTTTTTTTTTGTTAAATTTGTATAGATGTGTAAGTAATTAGGTGCAGATTCCTAGAGTCTAAATTTTAGAGGAATATTAGTTGTTTACAAATAGTTAAGACATACATTAGTGTTCTGAAAAAAACCCCTGTAAGAGATGGGTCATCTGATTACTTCAGACACTGAATTAAAAAAGGGGAACATAAAATTGTATTTGAACACCTTGATTAGATCACCATTCTCCAGAAAATGGCCCACTATGTAAATATTTTTATTGGTAAATGAGTAGCTGTCTGTGCTTGGAAAAAAATTAGCTTTGCTTTCACATTGAAGGTACTGCTCCTGAAAAGTACTACCCTCACTATTTGACTAGGACTGATGGGCTAGAAGCAAAGGTCCACCCCCCTTCAGTCCTGGGGACAAAACATGAATTGACTAGGATGGTAGTAGAAAGACATCATTGCAGACTGAAGTCTGGCTGGGTGCAGGCAGACCAAAACTATGACAGTGCATGTGTACCTCAGGCAGGCATCATGCCTCCACTCAGACCTGAAAAAGTCACTTTGAATGTGAAGAAATGAGTTCAGGATCTACTTTTCATTGCGCCTGTGGCACCTCAGCTAAGGATGGCAATAAAGGAGTCAATTGTGATGATGGAGTTTAGAAAGTGAACACCTGCCTGCTAGTGACCAGACTGAGATCCTAACTTGTCCCTTGTGTTCTCACTTCAACATTAGCTATTAAATCCAAAGCTTATTCTTAGCTAATGCTTGTTATAGAAACACTTAACTAGTGCTTAGAAGGTGCTGGGTGCTTTACAGACAAAAGATTACCACCATCTTCCCAAAACAACAGGGGCTTTTCTTAATGAAATCAAGAAAAGTAATGCTGCCATCCACATCCCTTCTCCAAAAATGCAGTGGTCTTTCCCTCCCACTACCCAGTCACTCACTATTTAGATTGATAACTGGTAGGAGCTTTACTTAGGACTGCATAGAAAGCAACAGAACATTTATTAAATACCTGGGACAAGAACATTTCAGAAACTGCCTTAGTCTGCAAACCATGCAAGATATCTTTAGTTTTTTTTAATTATTTTTAATCGATAGGTAGAAGCTGGTGCTGTCTGCACAATACAAGTAAGGCAATGCTGTTTGTGTGGCTTGTCTACTGTAGTTCCTGGGACTTATGGAGTTAAACAGTGAACAGCACAGCTAATTACTATGTAATGTTAACCTTAGTTGCTAGTTCATTTTGAGACCCTTAAAATATGAACTGTGTATTTTACCCCTATGCACTCTCTTAATGATTTGTTTTTTTTAGACTGAAATCACTTCCAGCCATCAGTTATATTTGCGGTCTCTACACATGCACTTCTCTGAGCCCAAATATTTCTTTTTCCTATTGGTCTGCCAGCCCCTGTCAGAGCAAATTTCACTTTAAACTAAATGCTATGATACTTAAAACCTCTTGGATTACTCAGGCTGCTAGTGTGATCTATGACCTTCCCAGAATGACAGCTGAACTTTCCAATTTGCTTGTACTGCCGGGGAACTGAAGAACACATGCCAAAGAGGAAAATGTTCCTAATTTGCATGAGTGGAGAGATTTCTTAACTGCTTTATTTACTGATATTTACTTTGATTCATAATGTCCAAAATAATATTCCTAATCCAGAGTCTTAGGTGACTTGGAAACATTAATTTAAAATCAAATCAAAATAATAAAACTAGCAGTCTTCCCATTATCCCAAAACAGGAAATGCCCCACAATATCCTCCTAAATATTGACTGTGACTGGACCCTCCTGCACCCACAGCCTGAGAAGAAAAAGGTAGGCTTTGTAGCAGGTTTGGAAGACCTGGCTATTCCAGACCATGGGGTTTGAGCTCAGGTGCCTCTACCAGTCACAGCTGTACGATAAGGGGGAGTGCAAGGCTCTTTGCGATTAGTCTACATGGGGTAGGGGGAATTAGCACCTGTACTGCCCAAACAGCCAGCCATGGTGCAAAGTCACTTTCTGTAGATTTCCACAATGCAGTGGTAGACCTGAGCTCTGTCTACGCTAGTGCTTATATCATTACTATTGCTGCAATGACAATTTGCTCTAATACAACTACTAATTCTTTTAGCATAATCAGTGTCTCAGATAGGCAAGGCCGTTTGGGACTTTATGGGTCAACATTAAACCTTTGAAGTCCATCTGGAAATCCACAGGTAGCTAACATAGTATAGATCCTCTACTATGGATACGATGTGCTCCCCGCTGGAAATACTATGTAAGGGGCAGCTGCACGCTGCACAAGCTTAGCTCTCTTAATCGATTTTATATACTGCATGGCCTCATGCAGCACTCACAACAGGAATCAAACTCTGAGGTGACAAAAGTATGGAGGAATGTGGCAAGGTCAATATCGAAAAGGAAAGGCTATGACCTCCTGCCCCAAAAGCAGGCAAAGAGGGGCTTTTATTGAGGAGTCTGAAGATGGGTTTACAAGCCTATGAACCCACATTTGAATTTTTTGGTGTCTATTCAAAGTGAGAAAACTAAGGCATCAAAAATTAGTGCCTGCTGAAAATGGGAACCCAGGTAAGGGAAATAACAGGATGCCAGCTATCAGACAACTCCTTAGAGCTCTTATTGAACCTTTCTGAGAGCTCTGTGACATAAGTCATAAGGAATTGATCACTCATCTTCCAATGGCTGCAAGAATTACAGTAACAAAAACCTGGAAAAAAAAGTGACATCCCTAAAATCACTGACTGGTTTAAAAAAGTTTAGGAAGTTTTAGTAGTGGGAAAAGTTGTCCTATCAAGCCAGTGTTCTACAGGGAAGAAAGAAATTTGATGGAAATTCTTGGTATTTGATTTAAAAAAGAATCTTCCTGTGTGTCCAAATTGAAAGTTTTTGAGAAATGTTTTTGAATATGGAAGGCAAATGCAAGTTCTATGAGCTAATGATAAAGAACAAATTTGGAGTAAATTCAAAATGTATAAACAGAGACAAGTAGATGAAAAGATTTATATTATGTAAAGTTCTGAGGGAAGAAAGAAAGCAAATTTATTATACACAGATGAAGAAACATAAAAGTCTAACATTGATTGAAACATAATAGTCAGAGACTGAAAGAAGAGATGAAAAATAAAACAGACTCCTGTGAACACTGACTTGGATTAAGAAAGCACTGTTGAAGGAAGATAAAGCTCTATTATATATATTTTAGGGGAATGGATACATTTTTTTCAATGCTAAATTTGTTATAAATTGGATTAATTAATAAATACTTTTTTTTTAAAGGGAACTTCAATGGTTTGTCCCAGTTCATACAGTGTTGGTCAGAACTGCAGTTGTGTTTCTCAAATATTAGTCCTGCCTTAGAGACCCAACACCCCACTTTTATTTTAGTCACTAAGCCCCTCCTGCACTTAGGAGCAGGACACCATTCAATGTGGATAGGTTTTCAAAGGATCTCCATTTATGATGGTATTAAAATACACGTACACTTACAAGGGGCTGTACTTCAATCCAGCAAACAGCTAAAGTGTGTACAGACCTGGATACTTCTGGAGTGGCCTTGTTGACCTTTATGGGACTCATCACTTGCTCAATGTTACCCAGGCACTTAAGCACTTTGACTAGGCTTTATTTGCATGTCTAAATATGCTGCCTGTGCATATACACATGGGACTGCTCTCACTTGGCAAATCCCCCAATTTCAATGGAATTAGGACTAGGTCTATGGGGTTTTGAGCATGCAGGGTCCTTTGAAACTGACCTCTGTACTCCCCATGCAAATACTTCCTCTATGCCAGCTCTTAGCATGCTTTCTTTCTTGCCAGCGTTCTGCATAGCTGTTCTTTTTTAAGACAACAGCTTTAAAGATGCAAGTGTTTCCCCTACTGCCACACAACAGGTATTCAGAATTTAGAATAAGTCTATCCTTAGAGTTCTACCAATCACATTTTGAAAAACAATCTGTTACTTCTATGATAATATGTATGGTTGATAACATAAGGTATGGTTACCATTTCAGCCATCCCACTTTAAAACCCCATGCCATAAAACCTTGTAGTTTATAACACTGTATCAAGTTCCTGTGGATAACAAGAGAGAATAAGTTATGTTCAAGTGAATGCTGGAAGGCTCTTTTTCCCTCAGGGGTACCAAAGCCATGAAAGCAAAGCAATAGTCTCCATAACCTTGAGACATAAGCACTACATTATAATATGTATAACTTAGGTGCAGGTTATTTATAAATACATGAGGCCCAACTAGAGACCCAGGAATTTATCACCATTTATGGTAGTGTTTTTTCCCAGTGGCTCTCCTTTTTAAGTGCTAAAGAAAGATACTAGATTGAAAGACTATAAGATTAATGGTCTTGATTTGCAGATAAATTACAGCCTACACAGTGCCAGCTGCACCCCAGACCCACTTTTATGACATACTTTCACTCAGGTTTAGAGGCACTAGCTGTCTTCAGCTGAGAGGACCATTCAGTAGCCACAGCCCATTAGTTCATTGGGCTTTCTGCTGAGTCTGGTCAAAAAAGTGCCAGAGATGATAATTTTGTGATATGAAGGCCTACTTGCAAAGTAACAGCATAAAAGTACCATTGGATGGTAGCCAGTCTTGGTCACTTTGCTTCTAGTTTGGGCTCTAGTGATCAGAAGTCAGGTCCCACAGACCATATACTTAGTCTGCTGAGCCAGCTCCTCTCTCTTTTTGCTCAACTGTTCATGAATTCTCTCCATCCCTTGGAATAAGAGAGCAAATCTGGGGATATCAGGAAGCAATATAGAAACTGAGAAGCCCTGAAAAAGTTAGAGGTTTCTATATGTAATAACATGTCCTGTAACTGGAGACTCTACCATTACTGGTCATGACGTTAAAGTATAAACCACAACTATTTTCAGTTCTGAGTTACAGGGCCCCACCTTCCTTTTCCCTATTTGATGTTTATTTTCCCATACTTTCTCTCTCTCAACCTCAGCTTGGATAAAAGCTTTGGGATAGGGAATGTGCCTGTATTAAGTATATAAAATGATACATTATAGCCATGTCCTGGTGCCTAATGTTTATATTCTTTACATGCAGTTTTTCTGTACATAATTATCAGTGTTTAAATATATTTACACACATAATTAAGATTGCAAAGCCACACACTCAGAATTTAGGATACTTGAAGTGAGGCTGCCTGTAATACCCTTGTTAATACATTTTATTGCAGATTCTAAATTATATGATCACATGCCCTCGCCCCTCTATCCTCCCAGCTTCATTCCATGCATGTTATGAGCTATACTCTCTTAATAGACAGCTATATTAATGAATGTTCAAAACACTCTTGTGGATTCATTTATCTTTAAAGATGTGAAGCTGATGTACAGAAAGGTTGATGCAAGTATCCACTTATTTTAGGTACCCGCTTTGAAACATGTTAAACCTGATTTCTCATGGTAGCTAGCATTAAAAAACATAACTTCTCTTGGCTTCACTTGTAGCTCCAAGTCCTCATCAAGTCTGTAAATTAGATGCAGAGCCTTTGGCTAGACACTCAGAAAATGAGAAGTGCAAATCTGCTGGCCATCTGTAGGAAGTTTGGTTTAAATGACTTGAGCAGCATTATATAGGAACACTGTGGTACAGACTGGCACAGAGTGGGAGGGCATCCAAGTCTATAAAGGCAGTGTTCTACCCTCTTACCCATGAGACCTTCCTTTCTCTTCCTGCTATCATTTCCCACAGACCTCACCACTCCTGAAACAAATTAAGCAGTTGTTTTACACAACTGTCTCCTTTATTAGCCAGGATTATCTCCCCACCCTGTGCACTGACTGAGGCAAGGGTCCTACAGACAAACATGCCCTAGGATCATGTAATTGATGGTGAATATCATTAGCACACACCCAGGGGAGGGGGGTGTTGTTTGTTTTTGGTGTAATTTCTAAATTTTAAAAATAAAATAATTCTATCCTGTGACAAACTGTCATGGTTTGATCTCTTGCACAGAACTCTGCCACTTGAGCTAACAGGATAATAGAAAATGGTAGGGGATTGATTGCCAAAGTCTTTGTAGACCAACATTAAAAGGGGGATGAGGCACTTTGATGCTGGACTCAGCAGCTATTTGCTGACAGCAGAGGAATGATACAATTCAGGAATCTTAGGTTCTATCCTGGGCCCCTTATTTCAGTCTAGTGCCTACTCCTGTCCCTTAAAATCACGTAGCCTCCTCTATGATGGTGCCTGGGCCTAGGATTAGTTGCTGATATGTCTACACCACTTCCCTAGGACATCTGGAGATGCCACTCTTGGGCCTGACCCAATCACCTGCTTCTGTTCCAAATATGGAAACTCTGGGTTGCTCAGCTGTTGGTCTCAAGATCTGTTTCCGGGCACATCATTTCTGGGTTTGAGGTATATAGAGTGGCAGTAGGTAAGCTACCTGAGAATGGCACTCTCAGGAGTGAAGAGGCACTGTAGTCAAACCCACTAACAGTACAAGAAAGCTTGCTGCTCTTAGTTCAGATGGTGGGATCAGGACCTAGGGAAATCCTGAACAGCTTAGGAGCTGCTCAGCATGGGCAACATCACTGGGTAATATAGTTGCTAAAATTTAAGAACTCTTTAGTGAGCAAGAAGACAGGAGGGTGATCCAGGTTGACCTGGACAGGCTCAGCAAATGGGCAGATGAGAACCTGATGGTGTTTAATACCAAAAAATGCAAGGTTCTCCACCTTGGGGAGAATACCTGCAGCATCCTTACAGGCTCAGCAGTGCTATGCAGGCTAGCACTATGGAAAATGGAGACTTAGGGGGTCATCATTGACCACAGATTAACATGAGCCTTCAGTGCGATGCTTCAGCTAGTAAACCAAGCAAAATGCTGGCTTGCATTCATAGATGCTTTTCAAGCAAATCCCAGGATGTCATTCTCCCATTGTACTCGGCCTTGGTGAGGCTGCAGCTGGAGTACTGCGTCCAGTTTTGGGCCCCATAATTCAAAAAGGATGTGGAAAAGCTTGAGAGAGTCCAGAGAAGAGCCACGCACATGATCAGAGGTCAGGAAAACAGACCTTATGACAACAGGCTGAGAGCTACAGGGCTCTTTAGCCTGGAAAAGTGCAGGCTCAGGGGTGATCTGATGGCCACCTATAAGTTTATCAGGGGTGACCACCAGGATCTAGGGGAATGTTTGTTCACCAGAGCGCCCAAGGGATGACAAGGTCAAATGGTTATAAACTACTGCAAGACCATTTCAGGCTGGATACAAGGAAGAATTTCTTTACTGTCTGAGCCCCCAAGGGCTGGAATAGCCTGCCATCGGAGGTGGTTCAGGCACCTACATTGAACACCTCCAAGAGAAAATTGGATGCTTATCTTGCTGGGATCCTACGATCCCAGCTGACTTCCTGCCTTTGGGCAGGGGTTGGACTCTATGATCTTCTGAGGTCCCTTCCAGCCCTAATGTCAATGAAATCTATGAATGCATGGCAATTTCTCAAAGAATTACAAGATGGACAAGGGTAGGGAGATTTTCACAGGGACAAGCAAATCTTTTGGACACAAGTAGGGGAGCACCAATAGACATTTTGGGGGCTGATACCAAGAGCCAGTTTTTAAGGAGGCATATCGGCAGATACCGATCCGATTTCCGATACAGTTATCTGTAGCTGGTAAGTCTGTTGTGGCAGAAGGGGAGGGAAGGGGCACTGTGGGGGAGGGCGGATCATCCCTGTGGTGATGGAGGGAGTGGGGCTGAGGCTGCCCAGCCGGGGTGGAGTGGGCATGGAATGGAGCCACAGCTTGTCTGGGAGGCTCCCGCTGCTTTGCAGGGCAAAAGAGAGAGGCTCCCGCTGCTTTGCACATCCCACTGTGTGGCTCTGGACCTCTGCAAGGCAGGGTGGGGCAGGCTGCAGCTGCAGGCTGAGGCCAATGCTGAGCCAGGCTCTTCCCAGCGCATGGGGAGTAGAAGGAGGTGGCTGAGCCAGGGCTGCACTCAGGGAGGGGGATAGCAGTGCTGGGAGGGTGGTGTGGAAAAGCTGCAGCCACCCCAAATTTTGTTGTAGCCCCTACCATAGTCACCCCTCCCAGTGCTGCCAACACCCACCCCGAGCGCAGCCCCAGCCCATCCCACCCTACCCTGCACAGATCTGGGAGCACATACCCCCCCATGCCTTCCCACAGTGCATGCAGCAGCACTCCACCCTGCACAGATTTGGGGGCACCCTCCCCCCCTGCCTCCTAGGGTCCTGCACCCAGCTCAACCCTAGCTGGGCATCCCCTGCCCCACTCCTTACCTCAACGTGGAGACACTGATCTGCCTCCCACACCCCTTCCCTTTCCCCTCTCCATCCACCATAACAGACTTACCAGCTGCATGAAGCTCTCCAAGCTGCCAGGCTGTGCTCCTTGCTGCCTGTATGCTGCACTGTAGTTACACGCATGTATGGGCATTTATCAGCCAAATTATAGGCCACATCAAACCAATTGCGGATAAAATCAATTATATATATATTGGTGCCAATCCAATATCAGATGTATCGGTGCACCTCCAGGCACAAGGGCTACCTTCTTACCAGACTACAAGTCTCTGCTCCAAAGGACAAGAGCGCTAGAATTTTGTCAAAATAAAAAAGGGCAGAAAAAAACCCAAAACAAAACACCAGACTTTTGCTTAAAATAGAGGTAAAGCAAAATACTTTCATTCAAACTTGGTCTCAAAAATGGCTGAACTGTTTTTACCAGCCTATAACAGAAAACTGATATTTGGTAAAGTTATAAGCCACTGAAATCAGGATCTTAAACACAAAGCACTGGACAACTTTAACAACAAAGAGTGCTACCAGCCTGTTCTACTGAAGGATCCTATTATCTCCCCTCTTTTTCTCCATGTCTGCAAATTACAATGGAATGGAGCAGAGGAAAAAGTTCTCTCTGCACAGACTGTATGGTTTAACCTTTACTGATCCCAAGGGCCTGGCTGCATGGGGGTAAGTTTGGCCCACCATTCCCACCCACTTGTGGCATTCCTCACTGAAGTTAATGTGGTCAACTGCAGACTTTCCAGCTGCATTCAAGCTTTACATGTACTACCACTTTTATGCAGGCATAATGCTGGCCATTTCAATAGCATACCACTTATCGTCCCCTCTTTTTGTCCTCCCCTCAGGAAAATACTCAGGAGGTAGTACACAGGTAGGTAACCAATGGCACTAGAGATCCTGAGGGAGTAGTAAACTAGGAGTCTTAAGGACCCCAATAAATCTGGGATCTATCATATACACTCAAAACAACCCCAAAAACCACGCCTGTTGAACTGGTTTGAGATGAATCCTCTCTCTATGCAGATAACTTTAGGACTAGACAAGGCTCCTAAGTGAAATCTCTCTCATAGGTGACAGGGTGGTGTATGTTTAGTCTTAGCTCAGACTACTTGGATGTTACCCATTAAAGTTGTGAGGACAAGATTTCTTTTTCTTTTAAATATTGGCCCTACTACCACCTGCTTGCACAACTAACCAAAAGTTCATCTAACATCATTTTTCTGTACTGATACCACCTAAATAGCACTTCTGTTTAATGTCACAGCTGGATGATATGGACAGCCTGGAGTTCAACAGGTTAAGCATGTGGCTCATCACAGTTCAAGATCAAAGATCTTTTTTGGATACAATACAGAATATTAAACAGGCTATTAAGGCAGTGCTAATGTTAACAGTTGTAGCAATTCCATGAAAATGTATCCTATTCAGAAAGTATTAGCAAGATGCTGATATGGAAGTTTTGCGCAAAACTGTCAAACATCGTTGGGAAGTCTAAGTTGGAAGAAATAAATGAACAGGACATCAAACTGAAATGTTTTATTAGCTCTTACCAGTGGTACTGCAATCCTAATGCAACTCCCTGACAGACACAGACTTACTCTAAATTCAAACATTACAGCCTGCTAGTTTCTCTCTCCTTTTCTCTTAGAAAAGCTGCTACAAATCCTAATTAGATCATGCCTACCCTGCCAGTGAAGGAGTGCAGACCTGTGGCCCCAGAACTGCAACAATTGCCTGAATGACAGGGCAGTTTGCACAGTGGCTAGGGACAGACATTCAAAAAGCCTGAGGCTGAATTGATTCAATCGTTGCAGGTTAGTCTAATCTGGCTAGGCTTAAACCAGTTTGTAACCGTAAAGACATCCCAGGCATGCAAACACATGCCTGCAGTAGCTCAGGCTAGAAGCCCTCCCTTCCCTTCTACAGTTCTGAATGGGGTGGGGGGCACTCTGATTAGCTCAGCAGGGAATTGATAACAGTGTTTATCAGCCCAAACTCAGTGTTTATCACTCCATTAAGAAAATGGAGGGATATTACCAGCTACCTGTTGATTCTGCCTTTGTCCTCTGCCACAGCAGGGACTGTAGCCAGCATGTGGTCTGCTAGCAAATACACAGACACCTCTCAGCAAGGCAGAGGGGAGGGGGGAATTCCTGCTTAGCACAGAGTGGCAAGGGGGGTGGAACAGCCTGCAGTCTCTGCCAAGCTGCAGCCAGGTAGCAGTGGGGTGTCTGGTTTAAATTAAACCAGCAAGAGGTCTAGGACAGAGATTGCATAAACTGGTTTGAGCCAGATCAGTTAAGTCTGATACTACATTCAACCAGGTTTCTCTCAAACTGGTTTCAGCCATTTTCAAACTGGTTTATGTGCATTGAACATTTGTTCTATTACAGGTTTAAACTAGTTTCTCATCACGTATACTGGTTTGTGTGTAATGTCTGTCCCTAGCCAATGACACTGGAAGAACCATTTTAATTATAGAAAGAGTTGCGTTCTTTCCTGGAAAAGCCCTCTATAAACTGGGTTTAGGAGATCACTTAAAAGGATGACTTACCAGGCAGAAAATTTATTTCATCTTGGAAAAGGATGAATTGCAACATGTATTTTGTAACTGTAAAGAACCCCTTTTTTAGGTTCGCACTGCAGGGTGGAAAGTAATGGGAGAAGGGTTTACAAACATAACCAAACTTAAGAGGCTAAAACCAGAGGAGTTAAAAGAGCTAACATATAAGCTCTCTTTAAACATAGTTACTATTATCACCTTTAATTGTTAATTGGCCAAAAGAAAACAACTCTGTATAAAATAACCAGCTAGAACCCAAAACCAATACCTCACCAAGCTATTTAACACACGACAGAATCTCTGGCATATCTTGGTGCTCTTTGGAAAGCACAAGGCTGAGTTTCATGTACTGGCCCAAATTAAGGGATGATTTTACATCCTAACTAAAACAACCAACTTTAATACGGCTATGTGGGAGATGCAACAACATTGATTTAGCCTACTTCCTTTTGAAAGGAGATTATGCACCAGAAAACCCTGTCAAACTTGTATCTTTCAGTCATTCATTAAAATAGCTTAACCCTCTTGTTATCCAGATGTCAATCAATCAGTCTCAACCCTGGATTAAGTGGTACACAAAAGTTTCCAAGTTTCATGGTGCCATTTGGCACTAAGCATAAAAATGTTTTAACAAAATCCTATTGTTGCTCTCAATTACAGACAAATAGCAAATCTGACAACTGGGGAGGAACGAGTACTGTGCTTTCTATGCGAGAGGTCCAACTAGGTATCAAGGGAAAAGAGCTCTTAAGTACACTACTGAAGAGTGATTGTTACCACCCAGTTGTGAAACATTTCTTAGAACAAAACTCTGAACTGGTGCTACTCAGCCAACTGACACCAGTTACAAAGTCTTGCTGAAAAGCAGGCTTGTCATCCAAGAACCTGCCAACTCAGTTCAATGAAGGAGTGCAGTCAGCTGATTCGAGTGTAGCCTGAGCGTGGAGAGAACCTCAGTTCACTTTCATGCTTCCTCACTGACTTAATGTCTGACTACAGGGTGAAATTCTGTTTCCCTTTGTGTACAAAAAGCAGTTTTCTAGCAGTGTAAGTGAATGTTTGGGCACTTGCATACAGGTTGCAGTGTTCTTAACCCTACACTGTAGACATGTAAGTGTACCTACATAGACTGAGCATGCTAAAGCAGCTATGCACTTGCTGAGCATGTATTCAGCTATATGTCCATTGTGGACATACAGCATGTCGAAGTCTTGAAAACAGAGCTAGCCAGAAATGGGAGATGGAAGATAATAACTCTTCCATGTTTTAGTCCCATAGCCAAGTGCTTAGGACACCAGAGGGGGTTTAAACTTGTATGTCTATTATTTACCAGCATAGTGCTATAACAAACTACCACGCCATAGGTTAGGCCTCATTTGATCCCCTTCTCTCTACCTGTTTTCTGACTATTAAATATTAGGAACACTGGTTCAGCTTCAAAAGGAGCACTGGAGAGGGACAGACTGTATAATGTCTTACCTGTTGTTTGGCGATTAAAGATCTATGCTAAGCCAGAGAAATGCAGGTTCTACCCTTCTCTGGTTGAGGCTTGGAGGAGCCTAACACCTAGATCTCCTGCTTTCTGGAGAAATGTCCTGATCACCTAATAATAGAATTCACCATAAGTCGTCGAGTAGGTAAGGTAACTAGTAGGGTGAAAGCGCTAGACTTTAGGAAAGCTGATTTCAATGAACTCAAGCGATTAGTCAAGGACGCACTGCAGAGTAGGAGATCTGAAGTGATGGGAGCTCAAGAAGGGTGGCTGTGCCTTATGGAAACGATCCTTCGGGCACAAAGCGAGATGATCCCAATGCAAGGAAAAAGAAGGAAAGGGGCCAGGAGGCTTCCTTGGCTGACCAGAGAAATCCAGGGCAGCTTAAGGGTCAAAAGCAGGGCACATAAAAAGTGGAAACAAGGAGAGATCACCAAAGACAAATATACCTCCTCTGCTTGCGCTTGTAGGGAGGCAGTTAGACGGGCCAAAGCTACCATGCAGCTGAGGATGGCATCCCAAGTAAAGGACAACAAGAAATTGTTTTTTAGATATATAGGGAGTAAAAGAAAGGCCCAGGGAGGAATAGGACCCCTACTAA
>JAGPOW010001543.1:50792962-50859100 GCA_030014935.1 Caiman crocodilus
TCCAGCACACCTACTGCCTAGGGAATGACCTGCTGGGTGGCATGGAAGTGGAAAGGGATCTTGGAGTCCTAGTGGACTCCAAGATGAACGTGAGTTGGCAGTGTGATGAAGCCATCGGAAAAGCCAATGGCACTTTATCGTGCATCACCAGATGCATGACGAATAGATCCAAGGAGGTGATACTTCCCTCTATTGGGCCCTGGTCAGACCGCAGTTGGAGTTCTGCGTGCAGTTCTGGGCACCACACTTCAAGAGGGATGCGGATAACCTGGAGAGGGTCCAGAGGAGGGCCACTCGTATGGTTAAGGGCCTGCAGACCAAGCCCTAGGGCAGAGAAACTAGAGAAACTGGACCTGCAAAGATTGAATCGACTCAGCCTTGAGCTTTTTGATCATCTGTGTTTAGCCAGAGAGTCACCGGCTAATGGCAGTGTTGGCCCCTGCCATCAGTAGCAAGGAACAGATAAAGCCTTGTGCTAGGGACTGCTTTGCTAGCTAATAAGTACATGACAGTTAGTAGCACACATCCCATGTGCCCAGCTACACCATGACAAAGTATGTAACAAAAGGTTGGACCACAATCAAAAGCCCAGAAAAAATGGTGAGGAAAAAAGTTTATTTTGATTTGACTTACAGTAGAAGCCAATAAAAGCTTTAAAACTGCTTTCTGCAAGTTAGCATTACTAGGGGATCTGTGACATTCAATAGACCATGCACATAACAAAAATGGAGAGAATGTTAATTATTGATTAGCAAACTTGTGATTACTTTGCCACACAAAACATAGATAAAATTCTGGCTGGTTGCACACCAGTGCAGGCCACAGTGAAGTCTGAGTAACATCTGGCTCCGATGCAACAAAGACTTTAGAGTACTTTAAAAGAGGACTTCATCTCCAAATCTTCCTATACAACCTTTGAGTACACATCTTAAAAGTAGTGTAACTAGGGTAAGGCAAGGGAGACACCCACCCTGGGCACCAACTATGAGGGGATGCCAAGATCCACCCTGCTGGGAGTGTCTGCTGCAGTACCACATCTGCATTTCCCCTGCAGAGCCACAGGAGCTGGGCAGTACAGCACTACACCAAACAATGCATCAGGGAAGCAAGTGGAACAGACAGAATAGTGCTCTTTCCCCTACCCCCTGGAGCCTTTGCCAGAGCAAGCACAGCTCTGCTCCCCATATGTATGTCTAGCAGGGAGGAAAGAACAGGGCACTAGGATCCACTCCAAAGGAAGCTTGGCCACAGGAAAGCTGATGCTGCTGATGCTGAGTTGTGGTAGCAGCAGCCATCACCTGGGAAGGTAAGACTTCCCTTCCTCTCACCCACTCTGCTCCCCCCACACCTGTCGTTGGCATACCCTTGCCCTAGGTGCTCAATGAACTCCCTATGCCACTGCATCTTATGGAATGTACCAGGTATAAATGTATATTGGGACTTTTTTCTTAACCTCCAGATCCCAGAGTCATATTGTTATGCAAGAATCTTCACCTTAATTTAAAAAAAAAAAAAAAAAAAAAAAAGGGTTTCCAGCCTTCATGCAGAGAATCCATTGAAACCGTGAATCTTAAAGGTACATAGGAACAGAAGACTGGAAGGGCTCTCCAGGGTCCTCACATACAGCTCACTACTGTCCCAGGCTTTATGTCATATAAGCCAGTTCATAAACTTACTGAGTTCTATTTTTTTTAAAAATGCGTGTTCTTTTAAAACTAGTATCATGATTCCTGAATTGTAATACCTGAATATCTGAGGATGGTAATACAGACATTCTGAAAGTCAAATTTTAAAAATCAACAGAATTCTAATTATATTTCAGTTATGCCAGGCAACTAATTTGACATGTTAAATTCATTTATATACTAATTGTTTAAATTAATTTATATAGTAAGGGCTAGTTCACAGCCCAAGCACACATATACTATAACTCTGAAGGAATTTCCCACTAACCTATAAGGCCTTTTAAGACCACTCAAAGTAGTTTTAATTTTGAATCCTATGTGCATGCTTATACATACCCCTCCTTCAGTTTATTACAGTTTTAAATCTTTCTTCCAGGCCTGGCCTTACAACCACTTGTCTTGATAAAATAGGTCACTTAAAAAAGGAAAGCTCAATAAAATGAATTACAAAAACAACAAGATTAAACCGATTGTGCTGTTTTTGTACAGTGCAGCTGAATTCTGCAAGTATGCTGCTGGCTGTGGTTTGGCATTTAACAGTATGCGATCAGTGAGAAGGAGGAAATTTTATTCTCATTAACTGTTGCAGATTTACTGCAGTGAAAAAGAGCTATGTAACCTGAGAAGTGACACAGCAGAGAGATCAAAGCAGCAGTCTGGAAACTAAATAAACCTTCAGGCTACTTCCTGCAAGGAAAATTCACTCTGGCAATGTAAAACAGAGTCCAGTTAAAAACTACTCTCAGTTTTATGAGCTGTCACAGCAGCTCAAGTGGTTTGGACCAGTCAAGTTTAGAACATTATATTTCCTTGTTTTTGTCTTGGATACTTCTGTAAGCAGTTTTATAGTTTTTCTTTTCCCCCCTCTAAAATTAAAAAAAAAAAAAAACAGAGAGAAAAATAAAATTCTTCTCCTTTAGTTGAAAACGAGACAGTCACAGCTAAACTCATGAAAAATAGGCAAGTCTTAATTTACACATTCCATTCTCATTTACTGTTTTAATATTTTACTTTGAGATTTATAGGCAATGTACATTTGCTTTAATAACTCTCCCGCATTCTGTTCACTTATTGCTTAATGTAAGTGCAAATCAGTTTACAGAGCCCAGATGGCTTGTAACCTAGGACCCAGTCTATTCCTAGTAGCACATCTGGAGGGGCTATGAGCAGCAGACAGAATGTGGGAATTAATTAACATTACATTTCAAGAGAGAGAGACCCAGATTTGGATAGTTTTTGTAGGACTTCCAAGGGACTTAATCTAACTGGAGCAGTATTTTGGCATATGTTTTAATTATTAATATACATCTAAAGCTTATTGGTTAAATTGGCTTGAATGCAGGTGCAATACAGTGAAATATGCAGCAACTGAAAACTGTAAAGAGCCATTAGGAATCAAAAATGGCCTTGCAAAGAGAGGAAATGGACTGAAAGCTCAATTTCCTAGTCTCTTCCCAAATGGAAGCTGCAGCTTATTGAAAAGATTACAAATGAAAATGTTATAGAATGTATGATTTCATTTACTAGACTGCTACTCTAATTATTCAGAGGGATTAAACTTATGTAGGATAGGCCCACAGGTAGGCAGAAAGCAGACGTGAACGTGGGCAGGTGCCAGCTTCAGCAGGGGCAGCTCAGCTGGGGCCCCTGCCACCACCAATGCTGCCTCTGGGCCATTTTGGGGCCCCATGTCTGGCAGAGAGGAGCTGCAGGGCAGCCCCAGTACGGGTTCCAGGCAGCTGCAGCAGCAAGTAGGTCCCTGCAGCAGTGAGGCGGGAGGCAACTGCACCTGCCACTAAGTCTCACTTTTGCCCAGCACCCAGCAGCAGCTTCTGCCCAGCCCTGGGCTGAATGCAAAGGCCTCGCCCCTGCTCCAGCTCCCCCTGCCTCGTCCTCCCCACAATGTAGGGTTGGGATCCCTGCAGCACCTGTTCCAGAGATAGAGTGGTAGTGGTGGCAGCTAAGCAGAAGTTGCTGCTAGGAGTAGGGGAAAAAGCAGGACCTTGCTGCCTCTCCCTTGCTGCTGCTGGGCCCTTCTTGCTGTCACTGCCCTGCCAGATGCAGGGCAGCCCAGAGGCAGTGCTGGAGGGAGTGACGACAGAGGAGAGAAACTGCAGGGCAGCCTTGGCACAGACTCTGGGCAGCTGCAGCAAGGAGGACCCAGGAGCGGTGAGGGAGAGGTAGTCAAGTCTCACTCTTTCCCCACCCCCAGCAGCAGCTTCTGCCCGGTCACCACTGTTGTGGCTCATCATAGCTGGGGCAGGCAGGTCCAGAGCAGGTGCTGCAGGGACCACAACTCCCACATGGGGCACAGTGGGCTGGGCTGCAGCTGCGCACTCAGCCCAGGGCTTGGGCCCTACAGGTGTGGATCCTGGCTGGTCTGCATGGGGTCACGGTCAGCAGTGGCAGCCAGAAGGAGCTGGCACCATTGGGGCTGCCAGGAAATGGGAGCCTGGCTGCAGAGCTGCCTCATCCCTACTGCAAACTCAGGGGCAGTAGGATGCACCATGGGCTGCACAGTGCCTAGGCCAGGTGGGACAGAGGGACCAGCCGCAGGCTGGACAAAGGCATGAGAACTGTCCTACCGCACCTCTACATTCCCACAGTAAAGAAGTGCAGTCCTTGTGGGTTAGAGGTTGGATTAGATCAGTGGGGGCTCACCTTCTTGACAGGTGTGCTATAAATTAGCCCTGTACCCTCCCCACAAGTGCCATTCAGATCCTTTTTTCTGCTCAATCTGCTGCTCTGCTTTTTGTTCCCTGCCCTGTGCTCCCTACCTGATCTTCTACACTGCTTTCTGCTCCTTGCCTTATCTACTGTTGTACTGCCTGTCTCCTCCTTGGCCTCTTGCGTGCCACACAGAGGCCACATGTGGCACGTGTCATAGGCTGGCCGCCCCTGGATTAGTTGATCGGATAGCGCATTGTGAACTTATGGCACCTATACACATGCCCAACACTTGCTCTGCCTCAATCCAATTAGAACACATCAGAGCAGACTCTGTTGAGTCTGTTGGTGTGTGCTAATTAGCATACTCCAGCAGCCTTGGCATCATGTGTATTCAGTGTCCCCACGCTTCAAAATGGCAGCAGGGGCACTTGAACTAAAGATCGTTGAATGGCCTTTAGTTAAAGCACCCCTGCTACCGTTTTGAAGTGCAAGATGCTGAATATATGAAATGTTGCCGGCTCTTTAAATAGAAAGACTTCCAAAAGATGCCCTAAATGTCTATGAACTCATTTTACTATAATACCAATACATATTCACAGGGCTTCTCTATGAGGCCATGATGCCATGAAAGAAGGATGTTCTTTTTGTCTAGACAGTACCAAATCAGTCAGTGGTGAGACCTTGGGCACAGCACAGGCACACCACACCCTTACCCTGGGGAAGTCCCAGGGCACACAAGTACAGAAGGCTCCTTGAAGGTTCAGGACCCTAGTATTTAAAAGGCAGTAACAAGGTTCAACAGCATAACATGGTGGTTTGGTCTGATCTACACTTGTAAAATCAAACTGTTATAACACAATCAGGGCACTATTATCAGTTTCTGTACATGTGGCTTTGTAAACAAGTCCCAAAACCTGTATCCAGCACTACAACAACAACAAATTCAGCAATAACTGAATCAATCCCACAACTCAAAGATCCCACATACAAATGAAAGTGTTCTGAATCTTGTAATTCTGGCATGATTCACTGTTCACAGAAATCAAAGAAACTTTCTATCAGCTTTTCAGGAACTATAATCTGAACCCTGACAGTGAGCCAGGTTCTAGTCTACTGTGGACACTTTCTAGGCACAAGGTAAACTGTAACATTACGTGCATTTACAATACCCACTCAGACCTCAGGGAATATAAAACTGGATCATAAACTTTGTGAAGCCTCCTGACCCCACACAGCTACATTTAAAAAAAATGAAACCTGTAGATGGTAACAAAGAATTAAAGAGATTAAGTATATTTTATATTTTAGATTAAAACCTTTTTCTTTCAGAAACTTCATAGCTCCTAAGCCCTTTTTCTTGTTTATTTCAGTGGAATTTATAATTTGTTAATAGTGATGTGTGATAAACTAATAAAACCTGGTTACAAAGTTATAGGCCCAATATACTAATAAAACCTAATTCAATTCCCCTTGGGAAATGCAAAATGAATAGTGTCCAAATAGCAGAAACACAATCTCTCTCCCCTGAATACTTTTCAAGGACAAAAAATAAAAGTGTCACTTTTTTACAAAGTTTAAATGATGCAAAAAGTTAAAAGAAAAAGACAAAAAGAAAATGAAAAAAAAAAAGGAGAGAAGAAAATGCAACTGCTGGAAATCTAAGAAACATCATAATGGTATTCTATCAGTGTAAAATCACGTAGCAACAACAACATACAACCCTCAATTTTTCTATTGATAGTTAAAAGAGATTTTTCAAACATTAAACAAATAGCCTCAAATCTCACCCCTAAGCCTAATAAATATGTTCTGCCCTATTTTACAGGTGGGAAAATAAAGACACAGAGCACTTTTGTAAATTGTTAAGGTTCTCAATGTTCTCATCCTCATTCTGCTATACCTCCTGGCCCCAATCCCAATTTTAATCATAAGATCATCCCCTTCCCATTTTACAGCTACAGACCCCCCCATGTGCTAAAGGTAGCTTTGATTAATGACATAACCAGTCTAAAATACAAGATCCCTCAAAATCAAAAGCATCAGTGCAAAGAGAGAGGTAATTTTTATATTTGTTTTCTATGTCAATACTTTTAGCAATTTGACACAATCTTGCTCAGAAATTCAGGTTGGAATGTCCTTTTGTGCTTAGCGTTGGCTCACTCTGCTCCCAGTGAAGTCAGTGACACTTTTATCAGTGATTTCAATGGGAGCAGACAGAGGTCAGGGCATAGCACTTCTGAAAATTACACTTAAAATCTTCTGTGGAATAATTTAATAGATCATTAAGGCCAAAAGAGACCATCAGATCACCTATCAGAGACAATCAGATCCTGCATAAAAGACCAAAGTGCTTCACTCAGTAATTTCTGAACCACCTTGCCCCTCTCTTTCCCCTGCTCCCCACCTAAAAAAGTGCATTCCTGATCTTTAGAACATCTCCTTGAGTTCAAATCCTCCCACAGTTATGGCCTCTGTTATTCCTAATATGCAACGGCGAATATGGTACATTAGACTTCCACTACACTAGCCCTGAATTTAGATCCAGTATGGACCACATGTGAGAACACGCACTTGTTAATCTTAGGGATATTCTCTTTTAGGACGCAGAGCCAGGCAGGGCTGCAAGTATACAGGAAAATCCACTACAGGTAATTTGCTTTGCTTGCCGATATTAAATCCATACGTGGCCTTCACTTTCAGAAGTGATCTGCACCTTCCATCCAGATGCTGCAGAGGTAGGAAAGTAAAGGTCCAAAGTTTTTTTAAAGAAACAAAAATGAACCAGTCACAAAAGAAAGCACAACTGAAGAGTCAGTGCCTCAGAAGATGAGCTATACAAACAGAATACAAGACCACCTTAGAAAAGATTACTCTCACTCAAACCCTTGCAACTGTAGAATCTCTTGCTTCAAAACAGATTCTGAAGGATTCACAGACTGAAGCAGGACAACTTTGTTGAGGCCAACTACAAGCAAAGGTGGAACCAGGATTTCCTAGTGGTTGCATCCCATGCTCCCAATCTCCTCTGTCCCAGTCAGTGCAGGGAGATTATACTGCAGGAGCCTCCAGGGACTTTTAAGTTTCCAAAGCAAGTGAAAATCCTCACCTTCCTTCCCTTTTGTGCTTAGACACACATTTCTTTCACTCCTCTACTCTATCTACCACACCTGCTGCTTCTGCATTTCCTACAGTCCTGGTGGTGGGGAAATACCAGAGCCAGACAGGCCGTGTGTGGGATGGGCTTATGTTGAAACAGGGACAATTTTAACAGTGCAGCAGGAGAGTAATTCCCCCCACCCTCCTTGACTAGTCCACCTGGGGGAAACAAGTATGGGGAAAGAGAATCCCTTTTCTTGCTGCCACAGTCCTTGACCCAGCTGAACTCAGCCCCTGTGCAGCCCAGCTGGCGTTGGCAGGAATGGCTCTGGTGCTTTCCCCATCCCTGGGACAGCAGGGAAAGCAGCAGAGGCAGGTGGGGAAGGGAGAACAGGACATGCCTCTAAGCAGGAAGGGGGGGGATGCCATTTTCACCTGCTTTATGGACTTAAAAATCCCTGGAGGCTCCTGTAGTAAGGTCCAATCCAAAATAGCAGTACATCCTCACCACTGCAACCTCTTCAGAACTGCCCCTATAAACTTTAACTAAGTGAATCTTCAATATGCTCCTTAGAAAGGGGAGGCAGAGAGGCTGAGTGTATATCCACACCACAATTACCTGTCGAGGTACACAAATCCAAGCTAGCTGTCATCTAGCTTGGGTACCAATAAAGCTATACAGACATATCAACAGCATGCGTTATTCAGGCACATGCAGGTGTTGGCTAAAGCCATTGCTCCTACAGCCTCACTGCTACTGGTGCCCAAGATGACTATATTAAGACTAGCTTAGGTGTGCCTACATGTGCTGGAGTCCCACTTCCCAGCAGCTGTAGAAAGACAGTTTGAGCAAAGACACTGCAGAGTGGAGGTGGTTCTGGCTCCCCAGTTTCTTTTCAACACACATCAATCTCAACAGATCACAATGATCCACCCAATCAAAAAAAAATCCATCTATAGTTCACTGACTTTAAAACTAGTCAATAGCAAAGATGTCCAGCCATGGA
Organism: Caiman crocodilus; assembly: GCA_030014935.1. Classification (NCBI taxonomy): domain Eukaryota; kingdom Metazoa; phylum Chordata; order Crocodylia; family Alligatoridae; genus Caiman; species Caiman crocodilus. The sequence continues at coordinate 50,801,421 of JAGPOW010001543.1, forward strand.
TTAAGACAAACAGCCACACTATAAAACTGTATTTGTTTAACATGGCAAACCTCACTTTTCTAAGGAAAGATGCTTCAATTAAACCTCTGTTCAAAGGATATGCTAACGCATATAGTGGAACAGAACATACAGAAACCCTTGTCTCAGTGAAAATTAAGAAAGTTGTTCAATGGCAACTTGCTACCTTGCTATAAATGAGTTACAGGAGGTTGTACTGGAGAAAAGGACATTCCAAAATGTTCTTTTGCAAGAGAAATTGAGAACTTGGTCTAGCTCCAGCATTCCTACTTATTCATCTTTCTAACGTTACAGATAACTTAGTCAGAGTTCCCAAATTTTCTCTGTTTACAAGAAAATTGGCACTTACTAAAAACCAAGTTCATGTAATTACTTAGGAATAGTCAGGACAGATTAAAAAACTGTCTCTCCTGCAGGAAAAGAAGCCTTCTATGAATATATCCATTATGAGATGCCCAGCCATCACAAATTTTGCCTGCTGCATTTTAGAAATCAGAAAGTAATCAATCTTTAGACGGTCATTAAAATTTGATTAATAAATATTCCTAAAGATATCTTCTAGCTGATCTCTCCCTGTGTAACTCAGACACCGCTTTATTACCATGTTAACCAAAGGTAGGAATTTGTTTACTGCAGAAGTAAAACTTTCATTAGGTATTAAAAGGCATCAGGAACCAGGAGTCATGAATTTGGATTTTAATAATTTATTTCAAATCTGTGCCTAATACTCATTTGCTTCTGTAAGATGCTGTAAGGGCCTTAAAGCTGGAAATCTAATCAGAAAAATCTATTTCTAGGCAATAAAGAAGCCTGAATACAAGCTGTCAAAAACTCCCTCAGTTCAGTGAAACAGACTTGTATACTGCTTCAAAAAACTTTTCGGGAAAATGAACATACAGTATCAATAGTTTTTATCACCCTTTCACTGACTAGCATATTAAAGAAAAATTTTCCTTAATATACTGTGCACAATGCCATAAATCCAATTAAAAAATGCCTGTTTAGAGTTTGGAGAACAAGATAGATCTTTAACTCGAGGTCAACAAGTCACAAACTCACCTGACATGTCTCATTTTTATTTGTAGGCTATTCTGACTAAAGTATCATGGTTAACTACAATGAAGGCCATAACATTTGCCAAGATGATTATCTGCTTCTTTGCTGAGTAACCTGTTGTGTGAATGCAAGTATTGTATAACATTTCTTTGCTATGGTGACACGAGTATAACAAATATGGTTTTGTCTTTATGTTCCAGCTCTTTTTCCTTCAACCAGATGGGCACTGACGACAACAATGGGTCTGTTTACTGAAACTTCTGGATGGAGTGATGAACAAAGTAGCACTGTGAACAAACCATCAGGCAGCTGAAGCAGTGATGTGATGTTTAAGTCCACAAGCCCCTATGGTGTCCTTCCCAGTATTTTATACTTTGTACATAGAAGTTGGGCTACCTAGCCCAGTATTTTTGTCTCTGACAGTGGTCAGTACCAGATACTTAAGAGTAAGAAACAAAAAAAAGCCTCGTAATGGACAGGTTATGTCCTTGAAATAACTGTTCACATCCCTTAAATTTCTTTTTCCAGCCCACTGGAACTGCAGATCTTGTTATTCTTCATATTATTACTTGGAGCAATGGTCAAAAAAGCAATGTCTGTCCTATAAATGTCTAATCCATTTTGGACTCCTGCTAAGTTGCTGGCCTGAATTACTGACCTCCCTACTTGAATTAGACTCCACAATGGCTCCAGCTCTGCAGCCTTTGTGCTGACAGGGACAAGGCCCAGACCACAGGAGATAAGCACTGGGAGGGAAGTCATTTTTCTTTTATTGTAGCTGTTCTTCTATCGGGTTGTACATATTCGAAAGTCCCAAAGGCTTCACTGAGGCTGGGACAGCTGCACACTTGAACCCAGCTTTGACTGGAGGGTCCAGTTTCTGTTATCCTAAACTACACTGGTGAAAACATGGATGATATTCCAGAAGTAGAATATGCCCTTATCTCTTAGTTAAATGTATGCCTGTTTATCTCTGTTTGCTCCATGCAGTATGATAACTGTAATGATTTAACATAAGGAAGCTGGTGCTGGCTGGGTCTCTTGATGCAGGCTTTATCCAGAGCAACTTACAGTGGAAACTTGAAGCAGCTTGAGCCCAACTGTGCTCATTTTAAAACATAGTAGGTTCATTTCGTTGACAAAAAGTCCTACCCATCTAGTGAAACTATGGGCAATCATGACTCATATAACACCAAAAGTATTTTTTTTTCCCTTTGCAAATATCCAAACCAATTGGATCTACTATCCTCATGCAACTACCTAACTTATATTGAAAAAAATCTTTGGGGGAAAAAGGGAGGTCCTTTTTGGTCTGCCTGAATAATGTATATAGACTGCAAGTTCCTTCTCTTTTTGGCTATGGCAAGAAACACCTCAGGTAAAATGAAAACTCTATGCATATCAATATTTTCTCTGCAGCAGAAAGAAGAACAGATGACTTAATTCTTCCAAGCCAAATGGCAGCAACTCAACATTAAGGCAGTCCCCTTGTTTCAACTTTCAAAAGATGCTCTCAGTTTTCATAGACACAAACTTATCTCAGAACCCCACAGCCAATTAAACACTTGTTCCTACTACAGAACATTATAAGCCAAATGTAAAAGCCCAAACCAAGAGAAGGTAGCATAACACGTAGAAAAATACCGGAGGCAAACAGACTCCAAGCACACAGAAATATGCACCAACTCAGCAGTCAGCCATTCCTTGTTCTAGTAACTAACATTATCTACTAGCTAATAAGCTATATGGGAATGATGATGGTCCAATTTTTTTTTTAAATTAGCTTGTGAAAACTTGATCTAATTAATAATAGAAAACCAAATTAGTTTTATAACATAACTCCTGATTTATTAAAAGCTGGGACTGGTTTAAAAATAATCCTTCCCATAAGGTTCTTGTTAGCTTTAAAATGTAAGCATAAAAATACCCTCGGAATTATGTTTTGGTATGGATGAAATCTACACTATAATACATAAAAAGAACCCCGACTCTGCTATTATTTTTAATTAGCTTCTCTAGCAAGAACGGCTTTACCTTCCAACACCAGTTCAGAATTGGAGAGGTAGAAGGGCTTGAATCTCCAAACTTGTGGAACTGGCAATTCTGTTGCTCATGCCTTGGAGCACTAAAACATTTTACATTAGCTCTCAGCATCAGGAAATCCTGGCTTCTGGCGCCAAGAAGTTCAAAACGATAATGATACACGTCCGAAAACCGGGATTCACTGTCCAACTACCAGTGTCTATTCTATCAAACAATCCAGTCTCTCTGTGTTGCAAATGCAATGGAACAGTTGCAACAGTACATGCTGTTTCCAATTAGGTTGTCTCCTTGTATCATAGATAATTCCATGGCGATCATAGCAAAAATGCACTTCCAGAAACAGAATTCTACATAGAAATCTCAACTTATTTACCTGGGCTCTGCACAAGGTTAGGTACCAAGTTTTGCTATTTGTATTTGCCCTTTTCATCTAAGTGGGCCTCTAAGCTTAAATGCCTTGCAGTTGGTTACAAGGAAGTTCTACAATTATTTACTTTTATTTTAAAAACATACTCAATGTATTTTACCATTCATTTTAGCTGGAGGAAAATCAGATTTTAGAAAATCTTACAAATACATATCTTTAAAGATGAGCTTGAAATTCAGTGTTTGGCAGTCTACCATAGTATTAACTCAAGGATGGCCAAACTTTCCCTGAGGGCCTCATTGGCAAACCAACAGTATCTTGTTGGGGCTACTCCTATTTTACTGAAAACAATGCAGACTGCAACCTGCTTCTTTAGCAGAACTGTACAGCCGCTGGGGACTATGTATCCCTATAATGCTCCATCTAGATCCTGGCTGATCAAGATTAGTACATGCTGAAACCTGTCAACCCTATTAACTACACCTTTATATTAAAAGTGAAGGGCAGCTGCAAGCCACACATTACAGTTCCAAAGAGCTGCATTTAACTCACCTACCTTTCCTTCCACTTCTCCAACACAAGTGTGCTTCAATAAGCAACATGACATCAGATGGTCTATTAGAAGCAATTTCATTTTTTTTTTAAATACATTTTTAAAGATGGCACCCATTATTAAGAACAATTATGCAAACTAATCTTAGCAGGGTCATGCTTTGGAAGCTGTTTAAGTTTCAATCCATACTGGGAATACCTGTAAGGAAGAGGTTGACAGAAATGTGATGCTCCTTAAAGAGCAGCATCGACCTCCCTGGCATGCAAAACTTCAGGTGTGAAGGTATACAGCAGACTGAAGGAAATTGAAAAGAACAAGCTTTCTAAAAGGTTCTGCTTTTTCTCTAAGGAATCACTTAGCAATTCTCTTTTGCTTCTTAGTGCATGATTTTACAGAAACAAAATTAGACCACTTCCCTGTCCAACATACTATTTTATCTTCTGATTCATTTTAGGTATGTATCAAGCCAACTATGAAAAGATGGGGGAGGAATGAACTCTTTTTCTGACCCTTATATAAAGTTGTTGAGAGCTATTCACACTTATATATATATTACTATAGCTATTAATAGTTGAAACAATTCTGTCCCTTTGAAGAATTAATTCAATCATTCAATCACAGTGCTGGGCACATTTTGATAATTTCTGATGGAAGTGAATTCTGTAAGTTGATCATTTAGCATGTGAAATCTTTACTTTTATTGGGGAGACATCATCCATACTCATCTATCATAATTAGGCATATATATCCCACACACAATACAGCATTTCTTAAGCTCTACAAAAGCCATAGACGATAGAAATGGGATCCTGTTCCCTGAAATGGGAGCATTCCAATTTGACCTTGGGAGAGAAGTCAGTCCAGAGATGTAAGCTGGAACATCTTGCTAAAATTCAGAGGAAGAGAGGTTGTTGATTAGAAGGTCAATTAAAGGAAACATCTCCCATACATCCAGCAATCACCCAAATCAAGCGAAAAAGCAGACATATTTCACTCCTTACCCAGATTTTCAAAGCAAATAACATCAGTATTCAAGCTGGGAGTTTGCTGGGAAGATTTTTTTTTAAATAATAAAATAAATCAGGAAATAATATTGGCAGCTGAGAAACATATATTTTAACAATGTAAGAATATTGGAAATAATTCTGCTAGTTAATCAAAATCCCAAGTTTCTCCTTAGACATTTCCAAACAATGATGCCTGAATAATGTTTGAATAATTGTCTTAACATGCAGTTAGTTGTGTGTTCTCGTTTTCTATTCTATTGTATTGCCTTTGGAATGCTATCAAAAACATTTTGTGTATGCTAACGTGTTAAAAGACAAGTCTAGTTCAAATGGCATTCGACTGGATTTTCCAGAGTGAAGAAACACCATGAATTTTTATAGCAGTTTTATGGACATCATTTTTCTCAATATAAATCACTTACCCAAGTATACTTTTAGAATGTAAGCCTATTAAAGCTTACAGAAGAAAAAAAAGATTATTAGAGTTGAAAAACATAAATTAAGCAGCAACAAAAAAACAGAATTAGCAACATTCTGATTATGTAAACAATTTCCAAAAAGTAATTTACCTGCTGGAGAAGGGATGTTGCCCAACTAGATCTCCATTCTGAAGATGATAATCACTGAAAAAATCTGGACTCACTGCTCCATCAGGGGGCACCAGGCCATCTAGAAAGAGAACACAGACACTGAAGTTAACACGAAGATGTGTTTTAGAGGTAAGAGAAAAGTGGGTGACAGGTGCTGTTTTATTTTAGGCACTCTCCATGTACTGCTCTGCATTAGTATAGGAATCAATAACAAGGCCACCTTCAGAAAGAAATAGAGGCTTACTGAGGCCCTCATCAGACTCATCAATTTATAGCCCAATACCCCTCCTCTGTAATGAGTCACAAATGAGCCAAGTTTCTCACACCTTTGTCAGCAGGAGAAAAAAAGTGACAGACAAGGCCTAATCCCATTCCTTTTCACTCCATCACAGCACCAAAACCAAAGCAACTAAAAGAGGCAACCATTAACCTCCAAGGTGGTGGAATAAAATGAAACAGCAACAAAAAGACTTGATCTTTCAGCCTGTACACTGTTACCACTGTCTTGAGCTAATTAAACCAAAAGAGAAGGCAACTTCACAATCTTGTTTTCCCAATCTTCCTGGTAGTTTAACATTTTGTAAAGTTAGCCTAGATAGAAAATAGTTTTTATGATAGGCTCATGGGCAGCTTGACGAAATGGACACAGTAATTTAGCTTAAACTAATTTTCCTTTGTTCCTTTTACATTCACCACTCACATAAGTAGGTGCATACGTCTGTAAAGTTACCAGGATCCCTTAATGGAATTACAGTCTTATTTGGTTAACAGGAGAGATCAGGAATTCATGAGCTTAACTTTCCTCTGTGTTATACCAATGTAAATCTAAAGCAACTCCACTGAAGAAAGGACCTAAACTCCAGATTTATTTCAGTGTAAAATGACAGCACAGTTTAGCTCCATCTGTATTTGTATATTCATGGCATTTTAGTTGTTAATAATGGAACAATTGACTTGGGAAAAATTGCCAGGTTTTATTAGATAAAATAATGCTACTTATACTAAACTATGTAGTAATAAAACCTAACTAAAAAAATGTCTTGGAGTCCTCCTTGGTTTCTAGAGGAGCGAATATACCAATTAAAAAAAAGGGCAGAACAGATGCCTTCTGACAGATACTTTAATAGTTTAACAGAAGATAGAAAGAGATTCATAATGACTAGGAAGTAACAAATGCCATTCCACTTTAAAGAAAGTGAGATAAGATTCAGAGTATCACAGGCCACTTAGCTTAACCTCTGTGGTTTCAGAACTACTAAAGCTGCCCCTGCAGGAAACAGTGGAAAGTAACTTACAGACACAGGGACTTAAAGATGACAACTGGGGCATTCAAACAAATCTCTCCTTTTCTTACAAATTTACCTGATGTTGTTTTGAAGATAATATAGTGATAAATGATAAAAGGAATAGAACTGATACATCTAGATTTCCAAGAGACATTTGATGAGGTGCTACAGAGATTCATTTAGGAGAAAACAGCTCATGGGAAAGTGATGGAATACAATATAACAGATTGTAAATGAAAAGTACTAGCCATGATCAGACATATTTTAAGTGTAAGAAAAAGCATAGGGTGTACAGCTAATTGTACACATGTGTGTACAGCATGCAAGAAAATAGCATCTGATAAGCAAATATTCCAACATAAATATACAATCCTTTCAGCATTGTTCAGTCAGGGGAAAAATGTGCTAGGACAGTACAGCTAAAAAGGAAAACAAAATTTTTAATGAACTGTAGTAATATCTTCCTGTTTTGCCATCTGAACTATTGTTTAAGCAAAACTCAAAATGGAAAACAAGCATCTTTAAATCAGAAAATAATTTCAGTGCAAACAGGCAAATTAAGTAGTTTAATTTTTTAAACGCTTAATTTTATGTAATGTTTTTATCTGAAAACAGGGATGGTAAAGTATCACAACTAATGGAAAAGCATTATATTTTCAACTCTGAAGCTGGAGTAACCTGAATCAACTGTACTAACATTCAAACCATAAAGCTGAGTTCTGGCCAACAAACCCATGACTTTTATAGGAAAATAAAAGCACATGGAAAGCGTCAGTCACATAGAATACTATTGCAGTTAATAGGCATCTGTTGATAAATGGGGGACGTGTATTTCCAACATAGAGATGACCTGGAGCTCATGAAAAATTTTTTAGATTCTGCCAATCTATTGATTTAGGTTTAATCATTTTGTGTGAAGCAGCCTGGGGTAGCACAGTAATAGCAACCCATCACGCCATTAGTGAATTGAAGAATTCTTACTAGTCAAGAAAAAAGATCTGTATTGAACTTCTACCAATCAGGGAGCAGGTCAGCCTGAAAAAGTATACTGTACTTGCATAAATAAAAGGATTTCTGACTGGATGAAAAGCTGTACATTTGTGCCTAAAAATAAATAATGGCCTGTCCTGAAGGAATCCAAATGATTAAAAAAAAAAAAAAAAAAAAAAAAGATTCCAGTTGGTATAATAATCCATAGTTTTTTCAAAGCTATAGCATGTCCCCATTGGCCACGTTTCAAAAGTATAAATCTAACGGAGCCCAAGAACACACTAATGCTGGCACTTGGTAGAAGAAAACTGCAAAGTGAATCTATACTTTAAATATAAATCACTGACTTTTATATCTTTTAAAAACAAAGACTTCTCAGACATCTGTAGAATATATCACTGGGAATCTGCCCCTCCTTCCCTGGTCAAATATCAATTCCAACACAAAAATCTTTGTCCAAATAATGTTAAGTCTGTAACACTACTGATTAAAAGACAGTAAAATTCAAACGTACTGGTGACACACTCCATCCCTAACCCACACTACTTGGAAAAAAAAGTGGTTCAGAGAAACAAGGAAACTCTGGAAAGAAGAGATTACAACAGGAACCTTTTCACATTTTTTTATTCAAAGTACAAAAAAGCTCCACTCCAAAAAAAGAACCCTGTGCTACATTTGAACTGCTGAAGGTGTTAGTCTTGTAAGCTTAATACAATCAAATAGAAAGAGTCCAGAAGAAGAAAGTATATCCAAGTATGACTATTGCTGTGGCTGACGCACAATAGCACATCTGTAAATAAGGACACTTAAGTGTCGATATACTTTGCAGAGTAACTATAACTTGGGCATTGGGAGCTTCATGTTTATTCTCTCAGTGACTCATGATAATGTTGACCAGTTAACAGTATAAAAGGTTGGAGGGGTGGTTATACCACAATTCTTTCAAATTTTTCTTGTGTTCTGAAATCGAGCTTTCTGACTCATACATTGTTAACAAAAGACTGGATATTTATATGGAAAATAAAAATATAACCAGACCCGACATTAAAGATTAGGAAAACCATGCATACAGATACTCCACCAAGAGTTTTGGAAAATATATAAACTGTCAAGCCTCAGAGCATAAATTCAGCCTCTCACTTAATGTGTGTTAAAGAAATTTATTCTGCAGGCAAGTTGTTCTATAATTGCCTCCTGAAGGGTATATCATACCTTCAATTAAAGTTGCTGGTAAAAGCCAGCGTTGGAGAAAAGATACTGGACTGGATTCAGCATTCATCCAATATGGCAGGTCCCACGTTCTTAACTAAACTGTGATAGCAACATCTGGAACAATACATGAGACAGAACAGAATCCATCTCCCAATGCCCTATATTGCTATGTATCACTATATGAGTAAAAACAGACTACATGTGTAGACACTCTGACTCCAAATACACACAGACACCAAAGTCTAATAAGTAATATGGGTGCCACTTTTTCATAAATGGTTGAGCTGCGTGAAAAAAAAAAAAGAGGTTCCAAAGTTAAAAAGATATCTTTCAAGTGAGGAGCTGGAGAAGAAACTCTAAACAGGGCTATCACAAAGCCACCTAGATAACTATTCTCCGTCTATGGCTTTCATACTAAGTCATAAGCTGATGTTTCTAGCTGGCAGTAAAGCAAACTCCATTAGCAATTTGCAAGTCCAGCAGGGTTCCGTGTCTTATATCACCTTTTGTAATAAGTATTCCAGACTTGGAACTTAACAGATACACAAGGCACAAGAAAATACAGATTCAACTCCCTTAGCTGTATTACTTTGAAAGGCTCATAGGGATAGAAAACGGGTTTGGTTTTCACTTGTAAAGCAAGCAAAATATAGACAGACATAAAAGCAAGTATGAAGCATAAGAACAAGATAATTTTATGCAGCATTATGATCCAGCTAAAGTAGATTGATATTTCTTTAAGGATCTGTTGAATTTCCATGAGCTCTAGAACATTTTTAAAGTGAAGGGTGCACTGCAGTCTTTCATTAACATAATATAATACTGGAGCAGCGATTCTTAACCTTTTTAGACTCAAGGCACCCTTCATTTAGACACAAGGCATTCCTCAAAAATGCCAGGTCTTAGTATTCACTTATTTTTCCATGGTGGAAAAACAATACAGATTTTTTTCTGTTGCAAAGAACTCAAGAAAGACAACGAGTCAAAATGTTTTTAATGTTATGGATGTGCATTTGAAATCTCTGGGTTTATCTTGTGACTCATTTCTGCATATCTAACAATGCTAACATTGCTTGAAACAATCTCAAAGCAGCCTAGGATGCTGCAGCACCTTGTGAGAATCACCATGCTAGGGAGACAGATCCTTTCTTGTAATTAGCATAGTTTCAGTCAAGGATCAGCTGAGGATTTGCTCTCACATACCAGTATTACAGTGCTGGGTAGTTACTGAATACATAATATTATCTCACCTGCATTATAGTAAAGGTCAGGTCTTTCTAAAATATCCCCTTCATGGATGTAGGGCTCAATACGGTCATCCCCATACAAGTACTGCTCACTCTCATCCATCTGCCGACTCTCCACCATCTCCAGCCACTGAGAGTTGTGCCATCGGAATTTCTCACTCTGAATCTTCTTAGCCCATTCTTCATCATATTCCTGTTAAAAATACCATCAAGGTTTTGAGGTTAGACACGGGAAATCTATTGTTTTTTGTGGATAAATGCAAGAGAATTTTTGGCTGGGGAAAGATGCAAGTTTGATGGCCTCAAAGACCAAAATCCTCTATTTCATTATACAGTGCTTTGAACAGGTAAAATATGTTGTAAGGATTGAACAGTATTATTTTATTTACCCAATAACAGAAGTTTACCTCATGGCTCTTGAACACTAGGGAGGGAAAGTGTTCCATTTCCAGCCTTAATGGACAGGTCAACAAACAGCCAATTACTGCTCATCTTAAATGGAATTTTGCAAGTGATTTTATATACAAAACATGGAAAATTTATACATTTGTTATCATTTTCCAAGTCTAGAATCTAATTTTTTGTGGGTTGTCTTACATTTGTGCCCACCATTGCTCTGTGCTTCCTCCCCCCGGCCAGAGCAGAGCCCTGACTGGAGCTGGAACTACAAGGGGAAGGCAAATGGCAGCAGCAGGGGAAGGGTAAGTGGGGAGCAGACAGGGGCAGGGCAGGGGCAGTGGCTGTGGCTCAGTTGCAGCCACCACTCCTGCCTTGTACTCAGATTTAAGACAAGAGGCTTTCCCCCGCCCCATACTGAATGTGGTGGAAAACCTTGTCTTTGATGATTCGAGGAAATACAGTCTTTGGTCAGTAATACAATGTTGACTGGAGCCAGTTACTGTACTAAGAAACAGAAAGGCTCAAAAGACTGGGATAAAATTTACCAATATTTATTCTGCTCCACAAAACTTCATCAAATGATGGTTTGGTTAGACTCTGAGGAGATGCAACTCCAGTTCAAAACTTCAATTTGCATTGTATGGTCTCTTTGTACAATCACTTCCTACAGTTAGCACCATGAAATGCAACGTGATACTAAAAGATAAACCCAAGACACAAAATATGGGTCCAAAAGTAAACTTATCGAGTGTTTTAGATGAATCTATATCTAGGATTTTGGTTTAGCCATTTATAGAAATGAAGAGCAGGGATGAAATCTGGAATCAACCAAAACTCTTTCAAAGTTTGGAGAGCTCTGATCATGAGTTAAGACCTATCTCTGGATTACAGAACAGAAAACAGAAAAGCTCAATTTCTCACTTCTTCTATAATTTCCAAAACTGGATCTATAATGGCATCAGAAAGAAGTGGCATAACTATAAGACAGATTTGATGCAGACTCTAAGCTGGTACAAAACTGTATACATCTTTTCCTATAGTAAAATACAAATTTTGCGACGCATTTTGAATATCAATGTGTTTGTGGTCACTTTTCAGTGGTGAGCCATGTTTAATCTTTCTAATGCCAACAGAAAAAAAGGGTTCAAGCTTCTAGCCTCAGGAAACACCTTTAGGCATTACCAAAGCCAACTACCACATCTGTGCGCAGATACAAAACAAGGAGTAAATGATAAGCAGTTGTTAATATCCATCGTCTTGGGGACTGTAAACTGGAGTGTAGATTTGCCAATGGAAAATAAAATATTACACAATGCCATTTTTTCTCCAAATGGAGAAACAAGTTCCAAGAGGCCTTCTCCACATCCTAATGGTATGCCTACAGTACTAAGGAAAAAAAAGTTTTGTTAAATGAAATTGGCTAACTCAGGATAAAACAGTGGTGAAATGAGACACTAACTCAAATGACATTAAGTTAAACATCTGGTTGCCCCTAAAATTGAATTCAAGCAAGGTATTAAACCAACCTAATCTTCAATTTCACATGCACTGGTATTAACCTAAATTAGCTCTCACTTTCTGGGCCTGATTCACTATCCTCAGTAGTTACTGGGTCAGTCCCTAAAAGCAGGATTCAAATTACAATTTGACAGGGGGGGGAAGAACGGGTGTCCTGCAAAAAGAAGTGTGCACAGCCCTGACCCCGGCCAACAAGTCCCCACCAGTACCGCAGGGCTGGGGCTAGCAGCAATGGCAGCCAGAAGAAGCCCCACCACCTGGGTCACTTAGAAAGGTGCAGGGCAGGCCCAAGGCTCTGCATGCTGGCACATGGGCCCCGGGCTGCTGTGGCGGCAGGTGTGGTGGGGAAAGGATGCAACTGCGGGGTGGGGAAAGGATGCAACTGCGGGGTGGTTCTCATTTCTGAAGGGGAGCTGTTGCAATTTCTTATGGGGTGGGGGGTCAACCCTCCCCACCACAGCTCCCCTGTAACTCAAAACCTGCCTAAGAGACAAGCCTGGTTCATTTTCCTGTCTGGAGGAACATCTGAGCTTCTATTTTGAGCTTCTAAGACTTCACAGGGAACGATACTGCATTGTGCAACATCACAAATGCTTTTCCATTACTAATGGATTTTAGAATTCTGTTTTAATGGGAATAAAGCAGCCTTGTTTCTTTGAGCACAAGGCAGGATATGGATTTCTCATTCTGAAAGCTCATCAATGCACACACCTTCAGAGGTTGGTTTCCACAAACACATCTGTGGCACAGATTTAAACTTTTGAAAACGCATCTTAGATTTTATTTCTTATCCTATTTATACATTGGTCACTAGGCGACTGGGATTTTCATTCTCCTGCCATCCTGAAGCACAAGAGGCTGTGATTCAAACCATTGTCTGCTCCATGATTTTATGTACACAAAACACTGGATCACCAGACTTTCAGAGCCCTTGAATGCTTCAAGCATGGAATACAAACACTGCAATGTGAATTCCTGTTATCCATATATAATCACAACATGCTTAAGATAAAGAAGAAGAAGAATAGATGGGTCCTACACTTCTTTCTTACTGTAACTCATTTTTAATGAAAGAAAAATCTAGAACTAGCAGCACAAAGTAAAAAAAAAAAAAAACTCAGCAGTCTTAAGCTCCTTTTAAGCTTTAGAGAAACACCTTGTAACTGCCAGAGGCTGTTCTGTAATCCCAAGAAAACCATTCCCAGAAACGATGATTACAAGGAGGAAAAAAATAAACAAATAGCAAATTAGATTAAATTTTTAAAAAAATTAAACAGTTTTCGCATTGGCTTGTTTACTTTAAAAGGTCCCCAACAGGAACATTGCTGATGGCTTCACTCCTAGTTTCACATTTAACAAATGGCACATAAAAATATCTTCATCCTTTCCTGAATTTTGATCTTGATCTCATTTGCACAAGCAGTTCAGCTTCACAGCATTATAAAAGCTGCTTGTCAGATATAACAGCTGAACACAAAAGACTTATTATATCTTCTCTTTAAATCTCAGAGTCAAAAGCTGGCAGAGGACTGGTGAATTACACTGGCATGGAGCCAACTGTCTCTTCAGTATACATGTGGTTTTTAAGGTAACACCACATTTATCATCTCAGGTAAATTTTGGTGCTTTTCTAAAATGTTCAAAGTAAGTATAAGGCTTCTGAGTTTTAGGAGTAAAAGAACTGCCATACCAGATATGAACAATGGTCCATTTTGTCCAGGATTCTCTCTGTGGCAGTGATCGTAGATTTTTAAAGCTTGAAGAATCTAGTTATAATCATGCAGTCTGACATCCTACATAACAGAGCTGAGAATCTCATCCTATTACTCCTGCATGAAGGCCATAATTTCTGTACATTCTCCACAGGAAAATGTGACATTATGGAAACACTTCAAGAGTTTGGTGCAAAAGAAAAAATCCAGGGTCATATGACTAGAGGTGAAGGTTCAGGGAAACTAAAACAAATAAGTTAAGATCAAAGCAACTCCCAAGAACCCCTAAAATCTTGTTAATTTCTAAAAAGTTTTGTAGGACTTAAATTCAGAACCATTAAAAGCTTTCTTCACTTCAAGATACCATTTTTCAAGAAATTAAATATGAAGACTAGTTAAGATTATGGCACACACTAACAATGGCCAAGTCCATCAAACCTTTCAAATGTTAGACCACTGGTCAAGTAGGCGTGGGAACACGGGTGGAGTTGGTCTTTCTAATTTTTTTCTACATGCTATAAGGAGTTGAGCATTTTATATGCTGTTTATATAAAAGGGAAAAAACTTGGAGGTTGATTTTATTCTCCTTGGAACCTTCTGACATCACTGTTTTAAGCATTCTGTAGCATTCTGTTCCCATAAATCCCCAAGCGTCATGGAAGATGTATGGTTTGATTCTGCATGGAATGCACCATCCTTTTTGAAGTTCTACATCCAACTTTGTTTACTGCTGAACCACTGAAACATTATGAAGCGTTAACTGGCCTATTATCAGACTGTGTCTGTTCCCTATCAGGGGTCCCCTTTGTCACTGGTTTCCGTCACACCTTGTATCTGATTAACACACTATAGGATAACATAGAGCTACACAGATCTGCTTTGCGTTCTATCACTGCTGATGGAAAACAGATTTACTTTTTCACTTTAATGTGGTTGCTGTCTAATTGGGTCTGTAATAAGGTTCATTTAATGCAACTGCTCATAATAAATTAAAGCTGCCATACAGTAAGTTAAATTGCTCATTAAGGTTAGAGTTATAGTTGGTAAAATGATACATCGCATTGTTACCTAAATGTAAAATTTCTGCAACAAGATACACGTACTACAAGAATAGTTAGATTAACCACCTATCAGTAACTGCCCAAAAGAATTATGTTGTCTTGGTTGGGAACTGGGCAGAAATGCTATTAAAGTATGTTGCCTCCAGAATATAATGGGCCAAATTCCTGCCTTCATTTATGTCTCTGTAACCCGTGATGATTTCCATGGGATTGTACTAATATGATTAACAGTATAACTATGCTCGTTAAGTTAAAATACTATTAAGACAAATAAACCTAGCTTTAGCTATACCATGTGAAATGTCATGTAAAATCAACAATGTATAGCAAATATCTATCAGACTCTGGGGAGGATGCACTCACTTTAAATTTGATCACAACCTTTTCATTCCTTTATGTGCTTTACAATGTGGTCTAAATGATCCTGTAATATGAGCCTCCACAGCATAAAAACACAACCAGGATCACAGGTATGTGTTCAAAGCAATGGGCAAAGTCTCAAAGAGAGTGCACTAGTAACAGAGAATTGAATGAGGGGAAAAAGTCCTAAACTGATGTGCAACAGGTTAGAAGGAAGAATGTTGCACCTACTTTATTTTGGTTATATTTTGCCCTGTTTTCATCATGGAAAATTATTGCAATCAGGAGAGGCAGCCACAGTTTAAATGGCTAGATGAAGACAGAGAACCATGGGTTTGGTGGATGTTGTAGGTGGCATGGCCTGGATTCTTAGTTGTGCCTTGGAAAATATGGATGACAAAGAATATGAAAAACTAGCTGTGGCAAGGAGGGCTTGCTAGGAAATGAACAGGAATTGAATGACGAGGTTAGGACATTCCTATCCCCTTTTAGTGTTCCCACTCAGTTCTGATGCATCTCCTCAGTGGGCCAAAAAGTGCTAGTTTTACCAATGTAGCACTTGGCTTCACTCTGTAAGCTGTCCCAGCTGCTTGTCACTCCATTTTTCTGTCTTCTGGACACAAAAGGAAATAAACAGACCATAGAAACTTCCCAGTCAAATGCAACATGGCACTCTGCACTAAAGGAGACAAAGTTGGAAACAAAGCACCTAGTGGTAAGCTAGTTTGTATTCAGAGTGAGCTGCCTCTCCAAGCAAAGTTGTCCATAGATCCCTATAATATGTACTTCCTTGGTTTCAGGTAAAAGCTGGAGAATTTATTTTTCTTCTTCTGTGCTTCCCTGATTCCAGATCCCAAAGAACTTTAGCATCATTCTTGGGAATTCCTACAAACACTGCCTAAGCAGTTTTCCATCTTTTGTTTAAAACCTCAACATTTTCAAAACAGAAAGCATTAAATAGCCTTGGCACTTCAGTTAGATACAGAGAAATATGGCAGGTTATCAGGACGTATACAGTGAGCTTTAATGGTCTCCAACTCCTTGTGCACCCTTGGGATGAAAGCTGCAAGGCTGTAACATACCATTGGCAAGCAGCCCCTTCAGAGAAGCAGCAAGCTGCACTAAATGATTGGCCTTCAGACATTCTTTTGCTGCAAAAAAGACAGTATTCAAATCTAGACCATTCAGGATCTGACACAGCAGATGGGACCTGGGCTCAAACAAATCCATACAGCATGCTGACCTGATAATGTGCTGCAGAGGGCAGGGAAGGTGGAGGAGTAATGAAATCACAATATGGAGCTTTAACTTAACTTTGATCTAAAATAAAAAAAACAAAAGATAATCAAAGACTAAACCATAGTTAAAAAGCAACAAATATGGCTAGATAAAGAATTGCATGAGAAATGTGGGTGTTGAGGATCTTCCATCTTTAGTGATAGACAAGGAATGGAAAGAGCCCCACTGTTCCCTACCTAACCTGGATCTAACTAGTATGGAGGTTGCCCCGACATGTTGTAATTACAGTGTGTCAGAGCAGACTTGATTAATTGAGTCTGCTGAAGGGTGGCAATTACAGTACCACGCTCCAGCTGTCTTCCTCGCCTCATGTATCAGCATCCCCATGCTTCAAAGTGGTGGCAGGGGCACTTGTAAAGCTCACTGAACAGGGTTCAGTTTAAGCACCCTCACTGCCATTTTGAAGTGCAGGGACGCTGATACATGAAATGCTGCGGTGCTTTAATTAGAGCAGCTCTCGGAGCCACTCTAAACGAAGCACTGCTCCCCACCCCGCTCCTGGAACACATGTAAAAGTGTCCCTAGAGGCTAACAGGGAGACAAACGCCACTGCTTTCCACAGGCTTTCAGTGCAAGCGTCAGGAATGCACAAGCTCCCAAAAGCAGCAAATCAAAAATGGTCAGCACTCAGTGGAAAATGAAGGTCTATTTTGTATCTGTCTGCATCTGATGGAATGCACTCTATATACTTCTGAGACAGTTAATGTGTCCCGATTATGTATAATGACTTCATAAATTAGCTGTCCGATACCAGGACTCAGCACCACATCCAGAAAATTGGAGCATGCAAGAACATCCAGTGACCACATTTGCTGTTGATGAAAGAGGTCCCTCACATCCACCAGTGCATACTGTATGTATGACTCCACAGTACATACTGTACTGAAGCAACACATCTGTTTCAATTCATCAATGGCGGAAACTAGCCAAGTTATATTAAACAAATCATCACTAGTATAACATTTCCATAATTTCTGTGACAATTACTTTACTGCAAAAAGCATACTTCCCCCAAGGCCTGAAAGGCATCTAATTTTCCTCAGTGTTATTTCAATCACCCTCTGTGCTGCTTCTTGATGAGTGAAAAAGGTGTTTGTCTCCTTAAAAAGAAATTAGGTTTAAAGTGTTAGAAATCTTTCCCCACAATTATTTTTTGACCTCCATTGTCATAGCAACTAGTAAGGTTCCATACATGTTGGCAACAAGACTACAATTGACTTTTCTTTTCATTCATTTTTTTTCCCCTGTGAATTTACTGCTGACAATCAGTCCCGACAGTCTTAGAGACTGAAATCCTCTATTATCCACTACACAGATGCAGCAAAGACATTAGCAAGTCAAGCAACTGTCAGAACCAGAATAACCTTATGGACTGTGCCATGAGGGTCTCTGATCTAGGAAATGCATCCTTCATGCGGACCTCTTAGGTTGTAACACTTTCATCCTCATTACAGCCAGTCTTCCCTCACCAATCTAAGATGTAGTTCGATCTCACTTGGATTATCAGGACTTTTTGTCTCGGGGGAAATCTCTAGTTTGGAAGAGAGAGTAGTCCCGGATTACAATACAATCATGAAGCAAGTGCTCTGTGGTTTCCTCCTATCCCTTGGGTCTCTTCCTCCTAACCTCCTAATTAAGATAAGAGCATATTGACCCAGATCCTATTTTAACTAAAACAGCGGCGCTCAACCTTTTTTGGCGAGCAGGCCGGATGGGCAATGCCCAGGCCTTCTTTGGGCTGGATCCAGCTGATGGCCCTGATTTGGCATGGGGGGTGGGGGAGCAGTGGAGGTCACAGCAGGGCCCAATCCAGCTGCACCAAGGGGGCCACAGGGCATCCTGGCTCCAACCTGGCCATGTGAGAAAGGAACGGGGGGAAGAAGGAGGGAATGTGCCCAGCCCTGTGCAAGAAAGGGGCATGGGGGGAGGGACAGGGACCAGCCTCAACCCAGCTCCATTGAGGTGGGAGGGGGCTTGCTTCAGCCCAGCAGCAGATAGGCGGGGAGTGTGACCCAACCTCATCCAGCCACAAGGGTGGGGACTGAGCAGGTTCTTCCTGCTAGGTAGGACTTAGAATTTGGCAATATGGGAAGGTGGCCATATTTATTGCCATTGCTCTCCTGCCACCACATTTCTAATCTGTGGGGAGCCCCACAGGCTGGATACTGTTAGTAATTGTGTGCAGAGAAGGGGGGTTTCCTTCTCTAGCAACACAGGAAGCACAGCCTGCACCTTCAGGTGCCCACAACTTCCCCCATAGTAACTAAGCATGATTAACAAGCTTAACAGCAGGCCTGGGCCTTATTTGGTAAAATTGTTTAAAATTGTAATGTGATCAGAGCTTACCCTGCAGGTTGAAGAAGAGTCATGCACTACTAGTAATTTTCTGCTAAAGCTTTGTGCATGCGAAAATTTCATGTTACCAGAGAATATAAATAGGTGTGTGAGAGTGCAATCGGGGCCCCTCTGTCTTTCTAAGGTTGGGGGACCTTTGGCCAAATAAACTGGAAAAACCACACCCTCGTTTCCTGCTTATGAGTCTCAGCTGGGAAACGAGCCCTGTTGGAGTCAGAAGTATTTGCAGGTGTTCCCTTACCAGGTTGGGAGCTTAAGCGAATAATTTCTCCAACAATACCTATGGCTCTGTGGTCTGCATTTAGCCTGTGGGCCAGAGGTTGAGCACCCCTGACCTATGATGTATAGAAGCCCTACCTAAATATCAAAATGTGGATGTATAAATGGTATTTTATGCCACTTACATGGATTTCAGATCCTATTTCCACTTGTATGATTAGACTCATCCTAAAAAGGCTCAAATACTCTATAGGCCACCGCCACATACACTCCATTATGATATTACTCCATAGACTTGCACAGAATTACTGGTACATAGCCTCAAAGGTGAAACAGGGTCAACACAGAACATAAGTGGTCCTAACCAATCCCTTCAGAACAACTCGTCATGCAGGTCAAAATAGGATCTAAAATCCATGCCAGAAAAACAAAGGGCCTCTTACATATCTACATTTAAACCTGCAGGTAGCATTTAGATCACATAATCATAAAAAACAGAGTTGGAAGAGCCCTAAGGAGGTCAGCTAGTCCCACCCCCTGCTCAAAGCAGACCATCCTCAACTAGATCATCCCAGTCAGGGCTTTGTCTAGCCGGGCCTTAAAAACCTCTGAGAATGGAGATTGTACCACCTCTCTAGGTAACCCATTCCAGTGTTTTGCCACCCTTCTAGTGAATTTTTTTTTCCTAACATCCAACCTAAACCTCCCTTGCTGCAACTTGAGCCCATTGCTCCTTGTTCTGTCATCTGTCACCACTGAGAACAGTCCAGCTCTATCCTCACTGGAACCACCCTTCAGATAGTTAAGGGCCGCTATCAGATCTCCTTTCAGTCTTCTCTTCAGCAGATTTATTAAAGAAAATAGGATTTTTTTTTTCATTTTCTCCATACAGAATTCTATCAGTGAGAGATTTAAATGGGAAAGTACCAACTGTTTGAGAAAGGGGTTAGGGAACCTTTGTATTAGAACAGTCAGATCAATTCACTCCCATAACAGCAAACTTCTGAGACCAGACAGAAAGGAGAGCTAGTGAAAAACTGCAGCACCCAAACACTTCCTGCGCTACAGTCATCTCCCAAATAACATAAGTACCAATATATCTTCCCATTGTTGCTTGTTCTCCAGCTCCAAAGCCTTATTCAGACCTGCTAGCATGTACAATGAGGCACACTACCACCTATTCTCTGAACATGTTTCCTCTCCACATACAGTTCACTTGTATTATACTTTTTGTAGAGGTAACAGTTGTATTATAATGGCTGATGCATACTCCTGAGAGGCAGCCCTACCTCCCTTTTTAAAACAATTAAAAAGTATCTTTTGTCCACATTCTTAGTTTCATTCTGAATGTCTCCTCTTGTTTCCGCTGGGAGATCTTTTAGACCGAGGAAAAATCTTAGCAGTGGAAAATTTTCCTTTTTCAATCAGCCTTGGTTTTTCTTCCCTTAATTTTAAGCCATTATTTTAAATTATCCTTTCCTGTACTGCTTTAAGCAATTCCTTGACACAGGGAGTCATGATATAGGCATTGATACTTAGGAAAAGATTCTGGAAATGTTGACAACATTACTTGGCAGAAGACAAAATACAAATGTGCCTGCAGAACATTCTGGTCCTGTCTACTGGTTGATGAATAAACAAATCAGACTAGTTGTCTAGAAATAATATCTCATCTTGAAGTAACTGAAATAGTTTAGTGGACAGTCAGTGCCAAGACTTCTAAAATATATCTAGGGACCTACCAAATTTGTGGTGGAAATGGGATGTGTGGTGGCTCCTTTAATCTTGCAGGTTCCCCTGCATGCCCCCCATGCTGTTGATTAGCCAAGGGGCCCCAACAGCCTTGCTGCTTGGTTCTGAGCAGCTGGGAGGTAAAAATGGTGTCATATTTAAAACGTAAACTTTGCCTCCCTGCCAAATCAGGAGCAAGTGGCATGGCCCCTCCACCAATCAGGGATTCAGCTGATTCGGAGGACAGTAATTTGATTCAGCCTAATCAACTTCAGAAGATTTGGCACCGATTCAGAGCGGTTTGGAACAGCCAAGGAGAGGCAGGCACAGCCAGGTGGTTCCTCTGGTTGTGCCTGCCTCTCCCTGGGCAGGGGCAGCTGTAGTAGGAGAAGCTCCTATGGCTGCCCTGCATGGCACCCATCACCTGCCTGGCCCAAGCCTAGTCCTGGCACTTCAAAAAGCCTCACACTCACTGGCTGTAGCAGGAGCTGTGGGGGCTCTGTGGTCTCCTGCTCCCCAATCCCTGCCCCCTGGTCCCAGCAGTCTGGCAATTTTTTTTTTTTAAACAGCCCTGCACTCACCAGCTGCAGCAATGGGGATCAGGGACTGAGGGCTCATGGCAGAGCTCCTTCTTCCACCTCCCCCCACACAGTGTGGGGCAGCAGGGATTACCCTTCCCTCTGCCTGGCACCTGTGCAGCAGCTGCCTCGTGGTGCGAGTGCAGCGCAACTCAGCAGGGCACCGCATGCTCCCTGGGAGCTGGGGCCACTGGGGCTGAGTGGTGCCAGGGTCCGGCTGACCCGTGGGCCTGTCCCAGCTCCCAGACAGCACATGGTGTCTTGCTAAGTCACATTGTACCTGCGCCACAGGGCAGCTGCTGTGCAGATGCCAGGCAGGGGGGCAATCCCTGCTGCCCTCCACTGTGTAGGAAGACTCTGCGATGAGACCCCAATCCCTGCTGCCAGAGCCTGTGAGTGCGGGATTTTTTCCCATGCCCCCCTGCACCTCTCCCTGGTTGGACAGCTTGTCCCAACCCCAATTCCTCCCTCCCCCATGCTTCTTCCTTCCCCGCTCCCCCAACCCCAACAGACTTACCAGCTGGAGACAGCTGTCAGCTGCCTGTTTAGTCTATGGCTGAATCAGCTAAAACTTTTCCGAATCAATTCAGATGCTTCAAATCAATTTGGAGCTTTTACTTGGTCTCCCGATTCAATTCAGATTCAGAGATCCGGTCCCTGAATCTCCTCCAAACCAAATCAGTTACCGAAGCTTCACACAGCCTTAATCAATATCAAATTATACTAATATAAGGTGTTCCTATGTAACAGTTCCATCTGTATGCTCCTGAACCAACACAAGTACAGCAAACCCTTTGCAATTTTAACCCTGTTTCAATTCAGGGTAAAGTTGCTATGACTTAGCACATCTTTATCATTACAGGAGCATGCAGACTTAAGAGTTATAGTGAAATAGCTGATGCATATTGCTGAGTGAAAGTTCCCTCTCTCCCCTTTTAAAATGATTAAAATTCATGTTTGTCCATAGCTCTAGAATATTAATATAGGGTGGGCTGCTACATAGTAAAATAGAGTGTATCAGGATCTGCCTATGTCATAAATACTGCATAAGGACCTGTCAATGACAGAAGTTACTGTATATTGAATATATGTATAAATCTAATTCAATAGGGAGCGGGAGAAATAACAATCAAAGCATGGGGGAGCGGAGAGAAGAAGAGAGAACAGCCCCAGATGATGACAGCTAAACACACACTTGAAAGAAAATGAACAAAACTTCCAGTTTGCAGAGTCTTGTATACAGCCTCCAATAGGCTGCAAACCTCATGCTCCCAAGGCTGGAAACTAACAGATCACAAGAGTATAAATGGTGAAAAAATAACTTGGCCTCAAAAAAAAGGGGGACAGGAAGAGCTGATCAAATGGATAAAGAGCTTTGAGAAAAACCTCTTCCTTTCCCCCCTCTCTCAACCCAAAGCTAGAAGGGAAATAGTTTGCAGTAAAGGGAACAAACTATGCCAGCCAAGTTACGGAGATCTCATGGACAGGGTGGCTAGGATAGGTAGATCCACGTAGATTTATGGTTAAATATCCAGCAAGCTACATACGTGTTTTGTTCCTTTAAATCTTTTTTTTCCCTCTAAAATCTTTTACTTCCAGTAAATAACCTGATGCTTTAAAAAAAGGACATCTTGTCACTGATCCTGAAGGTTTTTAGCCTAAGTCACACTTGCTTAGGTAATCATAACTGATTCATAGGAGACAAACTCAGGGTCCAGTTTAAGAGTACGGGATTCACGTGAGCGGTGGCCTGAAAAGGGACAAGGGATTTGTACTATACAAGGGACCTGCAGGAGGTCAGAGATGGAAATAAGCTAATAATTGACACAAGGTGCAAACTGAACTCAGATTCTTTTGCTTCGGGGTGAAATGGGGGGTTGACATGGAAGCCTTCACATTTTCACCAGAGTTTTGAAAGTGCAACTTGTACTGTACAAGTAAACAGAAAGCACAAGAATGGCTACAAATGCACCCATATGACTTTTCCAGTGTGCTGAACTTTTTTTTTGGTATCAGACTATCATCACTTTCAAAGTTTCACTGTTCCCAAAGAACATTCTACAATACTACTATGGCATACACCGGGAACTAAAAACATAGCTCTACAAAAACTTAACAGTTTAAAGAAGACAGGGAAGAAACAGAGAAAGAAGTACAACACACACAGCCACAAGAATAAAGTTATAGCAATTTTTCAGTAATCTCCAAATTTATGACAAGGTTCTGTTTGGCTACAGTGCTTCAGCTGGCATATGTTCAAATACTGTTGATCCAATGGATCCCCAAAGCTATACCTACACTATCTGCCTTAACTCCTTAATTTACCAGAGGTGCATCCACCAGAATTCACCAACAGGAATTTAGAAAAGTAATATGTGACTGCCTAAATAAGAATATAATCTTTAAGAAGTGTTGTGCAAATTTTCATGGTCAAGAGTAGCAAGGATTTCTATGGAATATTTCACCAGAGAAACAGAACTTCCAATAGCATAGTGTCCAGTAATGTTGCACTGGGGGTAAAGTGCCCCATTTCAACACTAACCAGATGCAGTATAGCTCAGCTTGTGATATTAGACAAGGCAGAAGGACTGCAGGCGTCTGCACTATGCATTTAAGAACAGACCATTGCACTGGGAACCAAGTTAAAACCATAGGACAGACAAGTTAATTCTCTAAAGACTCTGTTCTGATCATTGAATGGTACAGAACATTGGTTTTCTAATGTTATCCCATGCACTTTCCTTTTTAAATAAATAATATTCACATTAAACATTAGAGAAAAGATCACTGAACAAAACAGATCGAAGTGAATGAAAAAAGCTGTTAGGTAACCACAAAAAAACCCCCAAAAACACAGAAAGCTTACAGTCCTCATCAAATGTGGTTCAGACATTCCAAACTGTGAAAAGTAAGAGAAGTAAAGCATTTCAAAATGTTTACAATATGTAATTTAACTACTACTGGATTTTTAAAAGTGTATGTATTTTTTTCAACAAAAATGCAACTCTGCAACTCATTTTACAGGGAAAAAAGTCAAGATTATGTTGAAAATATTTTCAGACAATGTGCTAATACATATTGTTCCTCTTCCAGAAAATGGGCAGGTTCTAAACACATAGATTCTTTAGCTAGACAAAGGAAATCAACCTACTGCAATAATATCCAGAGTGTTGTCACAGACTTTGCGGATCTCAGCATTCTTATCATGCATCAGGTCTATAAGATATGCTGGAGCCTCTGGAAAGCAATGGTTAAGGATGTAAAGTTGATTTTACCACAGTCATGGATTCTTCCAACTGGAAGGATTTATTAGGAAT
Organism: Caiman crocodilus; assembly: GCA_030014935.1. Classification (NCBI taxonomy): domain Eukaryota; kingdom Metazoa; phylum Chordata; order Crocodylia; family Alligatoridae; genus Caiman; species Caiman crocodilus. Next base: position 50,826,339 of record JAGPOW010001543.1, read on the forward strand.
CACACTGGGGAACATTCTGCAGCACATGAGAGTCATGAGCTTCATGTGCTACGTCAGCTAAATAGTCATAACTCCTGAAGGAGATATACATTCCTCTTACTGAGAAGTCTACATTGTCTGGCTCATCATGAGAAATCCAGCCATATGAACACTGTGCTACAGGGTTTATATTTTATTCAATATTTAGCATTTCTGTGAAATAGATTAGGCTCTTTTTAAACCTTAAAGGCAATAAAAAGTTAAAGACTGATTTCCAAATTATTTGTCCCACATAACAATAACATTTAAAGCATACATGTAGGGAAACCTGGAATATACTTCTACAGGTCTGATCTTGGCTAGATGAGTGAGATGTTACTCAAACTGCATTTTTGTTGCTGTTCTTGACTATGTGACTATACAGAAGAAAACAGATGTCCCTCCCCACAATTAAAAACAACTAAGAATGGAGGTATTATAGTCAGGAAGACTATAGGAAATGGAAGAAATGGATGTTGGTGCAAGATACTGAAGTACTTCAGTATAAATCATATAGTACTTTCAAGGCCTTGCTGGAGAAAACAAAGGAAAGACTGGCTACTGTTAGATCTGCAGAGTGCATTCGTTACCTGGAATCAGAGGGTAAGCAGACATTCACTTAATGGCACAATCATGCCACGTGCATGGCAGGAGGTACTATTGTTGGGGTTGGGGCCACTGCCAGCAGGGAGCCCAAGGCATGGGTTTGCAAGTGAAGGATGGGGTGGGTGCAGGGGGGTGAGGTGGAAATCAACTGACTGACTCCTCCTGCCTGGCACTCAAACACAGACTCCCTGCTGGAACCCCAGGATCAAGAAGCATCTCCCCAGTCCCCAAGCCCTGTTTGCTGAGACTTTTACAAACCATGCGTGAAGCTCAGCTGCCCTGGGACCTGAGGGGTAAAGGCAATCAAGAAGAGTTTTATACTATTGTTAACTCCCCAAGATCCACTGTTTTAAAGTGCCCTGCCCCACATCCCCACAGGAGCTGTAGAACAAGGCAGGGGAGGCCGCCAGGCACAGGGGCTGCTAAGTTCCCAGACAAGAAAATCCCTTGACTGTCTGCCCTGCCAGGAAACCTTACAACCTGTTCCCCTGGCAGCCCATTTTTGGCATCAAGACTGAAATGGTCCCCATCCCATTGCTGACTCCCATCCCAATATCATCAGCTGATTGTTGGTCAGCATCAGCATGGACATGTTATTTGTGCAAATTATGGCCAAAAGGATGGTCCACATATTTTATAGAACATCTTTGTGGCTTGCCTGTCACTTTATGGCTCCATAAATCAGCTGCACATGTAGCACTGCTACTATTTATGATAGAATTTACATGTTAATCACACCTTAATTGTAACATGTGCCAGGGACCTAACAGTTTCACGTGATGGTAACTGCAGTGAGCACAGGTAAATTTTATATATATGACTGTTGTATATAAAAAAAATATACAGAAACTGCTGACTACTATAGACAGGAGACTGCTGCCTGTCTGACACTGGCCCTGACCAAGATCAGGGGCAAAGTCAGAGCCACAGTAGCTGCCTGCCCCTCACCCCTTTGTATATTAATCTAAGACGAGGGGCTCCCCCTGATGTTGACTGGGGGGATGGACACAACTTGTCCTATATTTGAGTAAATATGGTAAATCTATAGTAGAATTGGTGCAACACTACTAAAACAGGCAACTCCTTCCAGTAAGTCCCAGGATATCTCAAAACCTTCTAGCTTGATTAAATAAAGATTGTAAGCAAAATCCTATGGGGAAAGAGCAAGGGAATCTGGGCTTAAAGAAAAAAAAGCACTCTTATAACAAGTAAGTAGTAGTTCTTAAGAGTGGGAGAGGGACATGATAGCCACATCTGGCTATTAAGTGACCAGACTTGAGATTTGATATCTTGTGACCTTTTAGAACTAGAAGGTATTCTATAATATTATACCCAAGATCTCCCAGGTTTCCACACAGAATATATTCTTAGTTCAGTAAAGACCAAAAGTATCAGACCATAGACTGCATTATATTCTTGTATCTGGAAGATATTTTAGGTGGCTTTGGAATCATTACTATTACTCATTGCTTATGTACTACCTACAGTGTGCTAGACATTTCACAGAATGCAAGGCAAACATGATGTGACATGAAAAGCATACAAATCTGAGACCCGATTCAAAAAGACCATTGTAGTAAATATGCCCTTCAAATGACTTCAGTGGGTCTAGACTAGGCTCCAATTTAAATCATATTTCAAAATAGGAAAGATAGCAAGAGGAAGTGATAAATGGAGAACTGGAGTTATACTTAAGTTCTTTCAAATTGAGCAATTCAACAAACTGAAGCAAAAATGAACAGAAACAGAATGACCATTAGCACAGAAACAGACTAAAGGAAAGAAACCAAGGAACTGAAATCAAAGAGAGAGAGCAGAAGGATAGGAATGGTTTGTGAGAGCAATACGCAACAGGAACTCTTAGGGTAGGAATTAAAAAAAACCCCAAAAACCTAGATGACAGCTGCTTTGAAGAAAAGAGAAGAGCAGGAGGAGAGAGGAGAAATGGCAGGAGTGTTAAAAGTTGACTCAATTTTACTTTTCCCTCTGAGCCTGTTAAAGCTGAAATTATGGTCTCTAACGTACATGGCTTTACAAGGAAAAGGGTATAAGAAATAGTCACACTCAAATATTTCATATTACTCTTTCTGTAGAGTATACTCTTTCTGTAGCAACATACATACAATATTGATAACATGGTGTAATACAAAAAGTTATCAACGCTCATTTTAACTACCATATGCAAGCCATCTGCATATCTTCTAAAGATCCTTGTGTCTTATACCTAAAATATTTAGACATTATTTTGATTGAAATGATACCAAATCAATCTTACCTTTAGGAGTTTACAAAATTACAGTGAAGGATTTCCATCACATGAGAAGCATACGTAGAAACAGCAGCAGATTAAAAGCACTACAATTCTAAAGGTTTCACATTTAAAAAGGATACGAGTCTCCTTGATGATGACATCTCTAGTGGCCTGGTGAAAGACCATCTGGTAAAAGACATAAATGATTTGGCAAACAAACTCATCATCTTCCTGTTGAGCTTGAAGAAAAGAGAAAAGCATTTCTTTAAGTCACTGAAACAGAGTAGGCTACTACTATACATTAACAAGCACTGTGTCAAGCTCTTACGTAAACTGGAGGGTGCAGACAACATATTGATTGCAATTTCTAATAATCATTCCCACCCATAAACACAAAGCTTTCAGAGCTTCACCCAACTTCCAGAGTCAGCCTCAAGACTCCAATGGACTTTGGTAAGAACTGGATTGGTGTGGAAAAAGCAAGCTGACTAGACCTTTGCAGAGGCATAAACAAGGTTCTAAATCCTGGGCAGAAACAGCAGCAAAGGCAGCAGCAGTTAGGTTGGCAGTAGTGGCAGCACAGTTCTTCCACCCCCTCCACACTGGCACCCAGTCATGTCCCTGTTGCCCATCCATAGTTATGCTCCTGGACCTTTGTTCAGCACTGTCTGTGCCAGTGATAGAATTACCTCACCACACTCACATAAAGGACATCTGTAGCTTCTCCTAAGTTACACTTGGAGGTGGCATCTAGGTCAACTGGGAAGTACCTTTGAAAAAAAAAGTCCCAGAAGGAACTGGATAACATACCATTTAGAAGTTCAATGAGTGCTGGAATGATTCCAGATTTGGCTAGAAGAGCAGCACAGGAGTCATCCATGGACACAGTTCCAATCATTATTACTACTTCTAAAACAAGGTCATCCTCTGCAGAACCTGGTAAATTAAACAGCAGATAGCTGTGTGTATAAGAAAGCCCTTTGCTGAATCTTTGGCTATGGGCTGGTTCTTTTGGTTATCAGGATTTACGTTAATTCATACATCCAAAAGACACTAGAGGAAAACAGACCGTTTTGGAAGACTAACCACTTTTAATACAGACCTGGCTTTAGCTTATCTTTGAGGTATGGAACTAGTTTGTATTCTTTCAGCACAAGTTCCCAGTCCAGGTCAGGTAAGGTCAGATTTGCCAATGTTCCCAGACATTCTATCACAAATTCCTCTTCTTCGTCATTTGAAATTTGAGCTGCTAAATCACCAACATAATCCTAAACAAAATATATCAGAGCTAATTAGTAAAAGTACTGTCCATGTACAGCTTATGATTCTAAATGATTCGTAACTCGGTCAAATTCAAAACAGCTCACATCAGAATGTTGAACGGGGTTTGCCTCTGAAATGAAGGCTATTTTTAAGTCAAATTTAAAACTTTCCATATTTTAATTGAGACTCTATAAACTACTCTACAATTTTTAAGTATCAAATTCCCCACTCCTTTAATTCTCAAAATAACATAAAACATTTTATTCAAACTTTCCTAAACTTTATTTTGGACAGAAAACACATGCACAGAAATTCAGTCTCAAAGGGGAGAAGTTTTAGAAAGCTACCAAAAGACTAAAAAAAAGGAGAGTAGGATGGAAAATGTTATACAGCCATAGTTACCAAAGCTGTCACTCTCCCGGAGCCTTACAAACAAACATGAAATTTCCATTAATTCTACTTACTAGTTGTATAGTGCGGTTAAAAGATTTAATACTATTCAATATCAACTTTATTAAGAGATCTGCAAATCAAATTATCTCATTATCTACCAAATTTTTTAATATAACCAAACACCAACTCTTTTTGGTCTGTGAATTCAATGCTAATGAAAGTATTGGACAGGCAGTCCCAGAGGATCACAGCCCTCAAGTTATAGAACAAATGCAGTGTAAGAAGCAACAGCAAGAGACATTCCTTATACTTGGATCTTTCCCTACAGTAGGGGTAGGCAAGGTTTTTTGGCTGGGGTGCTGAAAAACACCACAATGTACCTTGGAATGTGCTAGAGTCCTGGCATGCCAGAAAAACAAAATGAGGGAAAAGGGTATATGGCAGGATGCCCTCCTTGTCCCCCGTGTCCCCGACCCAAAGCCCCTGCCCCCTAGCCCTGCTGCCCTGTGCCCCCCACCCCAGGCTCTGGGGTAGCTACCAACAGCTACCCTGGCTCTGGGTAGCTGCTGGAGCCTGGGCTGCTCCCAGCCAGGCTTGCAGCATCCCAGCGGCCTCCTGGGAGCAGCCCGGGCTCTCAGCTGGCTGCACCTGGGAGGCTCCAAACAGCTATGCTGGGCTCCAGCATCAGCTCCCTACTAGTGCATGCACCCATGCGTTGGAGTGGGCGGTGCGGGAGGGGCCCGAGGCAGTGCAGCTCCAGTCTCTTCCCCCTTCCTGGCGAGATGATGACAGGGTTCTGGAGCTTGGCGCAGCTGTTTGCAGCCAGCCTGGACTCCGGGCAGCTGCCACAAGCAGTGGGCAGACTGTGAATAGCTGCACCGGGTTCCACAGCTCCGTCATCAGCTCTGTGGTGGCAGCAACTGCATGGGCACCTCAGGGCAGACAGCGTGGCAGCACAGCCCACCTCGAGGTGCCCATGCAGTCACCACCATCATGGAGCTGATGCCAGAGCTGTGCAGCCTGGCACAGCTGTTAGCAGCCTGCCAGCTGCTTGCTGCAGCTGCCCAGAGCCCAGGCTGGCTGCAAACAGCTAAGCCAGGCTCCAGAACCCAGTCACCAGCTCCCCACCGGCTATGGGGAGAGACTGGGGCTGCGTTGCCTCAGGCCCCTCCCCCACCACCCGCTCTGACGCATGGGTGCATGTGCCAGCAGGGAGCCTGGCACAGCCATTTGGAGCCTCCTGGCTACAGCCGGCCCCCGATCTGGGTAGCTCCTTGCCAGTCAGGAGGCCCAGGCTGCTGCCAGTAGGCAGCTGGGATTCTGCAAGTCCTGCTGAGAGCAGCCCGGGCTCCGTCGCTGGCAGCAGCTACCCAGAGCGAGGGCTGGCTGCAGTGTGCCGAGGAAAATGGCCTTGTGTGCCATACTCGGAACGCATGCCAGGAGTTGCCAACCCCTGCCCTACAGGAACCATCTGCAATACTGAGAAGGTACTTTATTTTGTCTTTTTCTCTGCTGAGAACAGGGTTTAAAGATTACGACTAACTTTGGCAATGATTATAAATGTGTGTTTCCTTGTTTTTGAACTACTGACCTAAAAGGTAGGCAATTAAAATACTAACCTTATTTAAAAAAAATAAATAAATAAGTGCGTGAAAAAACAATCCAGAAAACTCAAGAGAATGAAACAGACTATTTGTTACAGCAGAAGCAAATTTATCCTTTAAAATGCAGTGCTAGCCTAAAACTAAAGCCCTTTCCAATGTGAAGGCATGGAGGTCACTGATAAGATATAAATGCAACTTACAATAAACAGATTTTTGGTTGGCCCATCATGTTGCGAAATGTTCCTGATCATTTTCATCAGCAGCGGATCCTTGAACTTCAGAGCCCTCTTCATTAACATCTTCAATCCATTTCCTGAAATGGAACAGAGCATGTCAAATCTCCCAAATCAAATTAAAACTAGAATTGGGTATTTTAATGGGATAAGAAACAATTAATAATGATTAAACAGCAAAGATAAATAAAAAGCAGAAAATATTTTTTCGGTCCAGGTCTTAATTAAAAGGAACAAGCTTCACCTGCATAAGCTCCAAGAGAATATAAAACAGATGCATATTAGCCAATTTTATGAGATATTTGGACCTATCAACACAGAAAGTAAGAGAAATGGCCAAATCCTTCAGTTATCAACCCTAAGGCTGAAAGAAGAATTCAATAACTGAAGACTCTATTCTTGCCTAATTACCACTTTTTCATGTACATTTCCCAAACCTTACCCATCTCTCCTCATCCTCATATTGGGGAAGAAGAAACATATGTTAATTAAACATTTCTTGCAGTGGTATTTATAAACATCAAACACTTGTAACCATGCTGCTCAAGAGAACCTAATAGGCACAATGTACTCTTAGGCTCCCAGCAGGTGTTACAATTAAGATGCTATTAATCTGTTAATTGCACCATAAATAATAACCCTGCTACATGTTCAAGGAATGAATGGTGCAACAAAATGGGAAGTCCACCACAAAAAAAAAAGTGCCACATAAGATACTGCAATTACCTCAATATAAGACAACCCTCCAATTATTATATTCTAGATATGGAAAATACATAAACTTCCAGGTATAGAATCCAAGTACTAGAGGGTTGTTTTGAACTCCCCCCGCAAACTGCTACAGCAAGGAAAGTAGTGGTGGGAGGAGGGGGCTTCAGATAGCCCTTGTGCCCTGCCTACTTCTTCCCTCTACAGCCTTCCTGCCCCCCCTTGCACCCTCCCAGTCCCCAGCTCCCAACAGCCTCTGCCCCCCAACTTGCCCTAGTCTCTGCCTCTTCCCTCCCCACTCCCTGTCAGATGCTGCTCAGGCTGCTGTCACAGAGCACAGCACATGGAAACTCGGCCCTTGCCTGACCATGCAGCACTGTCAGTGCTACTGATTGGCCGGGCAGACAATACAGCAGTGTCAACACTTCTAATTGCCTCGGCAGGAGAAAGAGTTTCCATGTTCTCTGTGCCTGGGAAAAACTCCAGTTTTACCTGAAGCCAAATTGTTCCTGATATTAAGGGGGAGGGGAGGCAGTGGGCAGAAGCTGAAGAGGGGAAGGGGAAGGGGAGGGAGGGGCAGGAGACTGCTATGGGTCTGATTCTGGCCTCAATCTCAGCTGAGGGATAGTGTCAGAGATGCAGCAGCCACCTGGCTCCCCACTCCACTTCGTATGCAAATATAAGATATGAGCTTCCCCCTCCCCCAATGCTCACTGGGAGAAAAAAATCCTTGTTTTATATTTGGGTAAATACAGTATGTAACATTTTTTGTGGCTGGTTTCCATTGCAGTTTAAATTGAATGCGACTGTTGTTTCCAGCTCCAGGAGTATACAGGAATTTGAAACCCAATCCAGTGGCATCCTGGGGCTGGGACCAACAACCAGATGACTGTCTGCCCCAGCCTTGAGACTACATGGGAGTCTGGAACTGGCTCTGGTGCAGTCCCAGGACCGGGAACAACAATCAAATGATTGCCCGTCATGGCTTTGGGATTGCTCAGGTTCAGCCAGGCTACAAGCACACGGCTTTTAACTTGCCAGTGGAGGGAAAGCACAGGATCTCAGACTCCCCCCCTGCATTGGCAAGTAGTAATGGTACCAGTTGGATTTGACTCCTGGATTCCCTCCCCAAAATCACACATTCTATCATGCACATGGCATGGCAGAGTGTACAGTTTGAGATCAGGGAGCAGATCCTATCCTGCCATTAAAATGAATGCATGCCAAGGGCTACCATGTGCCTAACAAGCTTTGGACACTAAAGAAATAATGTTCTTGCCACTAGACTCAAACATCTGAGAGCAAAGGCCAAATCCTGCAGGCTGCCTGGGCTCTCTAATAATGTTAACAGTTTTATTCTTATAGTACACACACAAACTATAAGAAGCGTGATTCCTGTGTTGGTACTTCAGAGAGAGAGAGAGAGAGAGAGAGAACCAACACAAGAATCACGCTTATAGTGTGTGTGTGTGTGCGCGCGCGCACGCACACTCTTGAGGCAGCTTGAAGTTATGACACTGAAGCCAAGATTCTCTCTGATCTGTTACCCATCTTATATTATACTAATGTGTTGCCACTCTAGCCTACATGCTAGTGTAAACACCCCACCCATCCCTCCTCCGTTGTCCCAGATTGGACCCACTGCCTTTACCTGCTCTCACCAATATCTCAAGTTCCCGCTCCCTACCCCCTCCCATGCTTACCTGTGGCTGCTACCACTGTCTGTCTTGGGGGAGGGGAGGGGAGTAGGCAGAGAAGTGTTAACTTACTTGCTCAACCACTCCCGTGGCTGCTCTCTAGGCTGGGCTCAGCCTGGAGAAGAGCAGCAGGTTGGCAGCGGCAGGGACTGGGCAGTCAGATTAACTCTTTCCTGCCTGCTCTCTCAAGACGACAGTGTGGGCAGCCACAATAAGCTGGGTACGGGGGAGTCCCAGGGACAGGGGAATTCTTACCCTTCAGTCTTCTAGGACACTGCAGACCTACACATGACTGCTCTAAACTCAAGCTAGCACAAAGTAATGTGTAACAAAGCCACAGGTTGGAGGAAAAACACAAAATTTTCTGTAAAGTATGAAAAGATCTTTTAAGAATGAGTCTAACTCTGAAAAGGTATTGTGTAAAAGTAGCACTAGGGAATTTCTAATTCAAGACACTTACCTTCACAGATTAGCTGCACATTTCTCTTATTAGCAGCAAGGTTAATGCAGAAGGAAATGAGCTCCAAGTCAACACGTTCATCAGGGCACTCAAAGAGCATCTTCATTAACTAAAGACACAAACACACACACGTGTCATTACGTTTTCCAAAGTATAAGAAAAAGAGAAGGTCTGAAGATAGTTATACTCTTTACATTTGTTTACAAGTTAATCTCCATTATAAATCATCATGAATACTAAGATAGCATTTGAAGATAGCGAGGGTTAAAAATTGTTAAAGAACTGCAATCATCTGTCACTTTTTCTAAAAGAATTGGATTTGGTTTGGTAAAAAGTGAGTGAGAGACATCATATTGATTGTGAGTGGTTAAACTGCCACAAGTATTTTAATATGGTCCTTATGTATTAAATGTATTATTCTTGGTGGGGAAGAGACTATAAAGGTGCTACAAATAATTGGTTTACTATATTCCACTTTTGCTGCTTTAGTAGATCGAGTGTACTCAGTACTTATCCATAAATTAACACCAGCCTACTGGCTGTGATGAGTTCTTTGCACTTTCTAAGCTAAGGGACAACAACCTTATGGTCCTCAGGCCAAATCTGGTCTATAAGATACTGGAACCAGATTGCAGTGGCACTTAGTGGAAGGGACACCATAGCCCTAAGCTGTTATTCCTCTGCTATGTGGCACTGATCTCTTCTGCAGTAACTCACAGGCTGCACTTACCTTTGACAGCATCCGCTAACCTTTACCATCAAAAATACATCTCCCCATTGCTGCTAGAGATAGGGAAAAAAAAAAAAAAAACACTTGCCACTAATCTAAATAATCTGTTCCTATCTTCACTACTCCATCATAGCTCACATACCCACTCTAATTTTGCCCACTTGATTAAAACAATTACAGCAAACAATCCAGTACATGAAAACCATCCATATCAAAATACCAGTCGGTGTTTTCATCTCTGCCAATACCCTTAGAGCACCACATAAGGGAGTGTCAAATCAAGCCCAGACTTGTAATGCACTGGTTGATTATTCAATTGAATCCTGAGAAAAATCAATCTACTTAGTTTGTGAGGCCTGTTAGGATCATAACACAAAGTAGCTCAACTACAAGGCTGGAATTACCTTAAAAATGTTAATCTTCAATAGGAAAGAGACAGAATGTAATAACAGGACATCACTATGACAGAGATGGGACAACAAAAGAAAACACTAACTATTGTAACAAGCCAACTAGCTGTATCTTTGCTGAGTACTCCTTACAAGCATATATATGGCACATTGAATGATTATGAATTAAGCATAAGATGGAGTGGGGAGCTACCTACATATAGTCACAGAAAGAACCAGCTGAGAGGCAACTGTACCATAGACATATGAGGAAGTTTGCCAAAAATATTTTCATGCAGTGATTTAAAATTTGCCAAAAGTATTTTCATGCAGTGATTTAAAATGTTTACCCATTGCCAGATATCAGGTTGTCATTGCAAAGGGACTGCCAAATAAATAAAAACATATCTAGGTCATAGAGCAATGATTTTTTTTTTTTTTTGCAGGGAACTTTCACAGGTTGATTTAAAAGTTAACACTGATTTCCTCCTAATCATATTTCTCTAGTTAGTTTTAAGACCTTCTTATAAAACTCTTTATTAAATGTATAAGCCTGTTATTTATTATGAACATAAACTAATCAGCATAAGACTGGCAGTAGAACAAATGGGTGAAATTCTCCCCTAGAAATTCTTATGACAGGAAACTTTAAATTAAAAAGTTCTTCGAATTATTTGTGTGTTAAAAAGAAACATTTGCATAGCACACTTGATGCAAAAATCTATGTAAACTGAGTGTTTTACATAACAGGATTACATTGTTCATTACCAAGCAACTTTTCTTTAAAAAGGAAAAAAAACCCTTCCAGTTTCAATTAAACCAGTTAAAATTTTAAACTAATAGTTTTGTATGAGTTCCATGTTTCCCATTATGTCTTCATTTAATTTGATTGCTCCTCGTGCCACTTCAAAAGGAAGAGTAATTGCTGCCAAATAGGAAATATTAAAATTAAATTTGTTCTGCTTTTACTATGTCCATTGTCATCTTTTACTGATTTAACAGGAAGGCAGTAAAAAGGCTGCAGCATGTGCCATGAAGAGGCAGTAGTGTTCAATCAGACAAGTCCCATATTGAGTATCAGATACCACAGACCCAGGACTGAAATCACTATGTCTAGACTCTCTGGCACCTGACTTCACTTATTTACCAGTGACCAGAGGCCAACCCCCACAGCTCTCTGTTCACATACACCTCTGTGCAACCCCCTCCCCAACCTCAGCTCAAACATCTTTGAATGATTATGCCAGAGCTGCATGCCTCAGGAATCTCTTCTGAGCCACTACTCCCTAACTCTGCTGTTTGAAGTGATGCTCTGGTTTCTGAACTTCAGCAGATAATGGCGGACAGGAGCAAAAGGTGCTGTCAAGAGAGGACGTTTACCAGCATTAAGCTAAAATGAAGCCTGCAGATCAAAGACGAGCCAAACGGAACAACTGTGGTGGAAAACATGTGGGTCGCTGCGGAGATCCTTATACACTGCTTTGTGGTAAAATATTAAATATCATCATGACATCACTGCCTAACCATGCCTTTTGATTGGCCAGGTTATTACCAATAAATGCTTTTATAAGCATCTGGATGGCATTTGCACCTATTTAAACAAAACACGCATTGCTGAGGTCTAAACAAGAATGAACTGTTAATACTTGCTTTTAACTGTTACTAGAGTAGCACCCATTAACTCCTGGAATACACAAGGATGTTTACCTGGGATAATGCAGCCCCTTTCAGATCATGTTCAAAGGAAGGACACTGACTCATGCAACTGGTCTGCAAGCACGACATAGCCAGGTTCCCAACTCACTGCACATGCCAGATGTACCAGCCAGGACTGCAGACATGGAATTTGTCTGGCTGAGGACAGAAGAGACTGGCAACACCTTTTCTGTTCAGTCACCAACTTTCTCTACCCACTGTCCCTAGGGGTCACTACAGCAGCTCATTTTACCTGGTATTTAGCTTACATTGCTTCTACATCTTACCCAGACCTATGGAATAGCACATTGTCCCCAAAAACTTGTCGAACTTCTCTCTCACTTATATAGGTAAGCCAATAAAAATTACCAAACAGAACCTGCTTCTTGCATATTCCCTGGACCACTATAGCTGCACAATATTGCAACCCTTCTGCAAAGGGCAATTCAACACAAGCATTTTCCAACTGGCTGCAGTTTAACTGCAATGAAAGGCAGCACATTTTTTTAATGGAAGCATAGGTGAAGAATGATCCAGATCTATTTCAAATCCTTATGGAAATGAGGTGGAATATTAATGCAGCAATAAACTACAGCAGAGTGAATGCTGTTGTGGTACCATCCTTCTGTTTATGAAATAGCTATCCAAGAAGCATGCCAACAGCCCTCCAACACAATGGAAAATGCCCTATTATTAGTGAAGAATCACACTTTCATTTTGTATAAAAACCACAGTTAAAGATAATTTAGTGTGGAAGAGGGGACAGGGGAGGGGTGGAGGACATGGATTTCCATTAGGAAAAAAAAGTATTTATTAGAAGGATAAATAACTATTATTTTCTAACATTTTAATTCCCACAACGGTTTAGCAGCTTTCTCTTTCCTCCTCTTCCCCAAATGCTTGGATGTTCCTTCTAGTAGCAGTCTAAGATGGAGTTTGAGCCAGCTACAGTTCACTTTCCACAATACTCAAATTTGGACCCTTGGACAGTTTCAACTTTATGACTTTTCTCAAATAGAAAAGTGAGGAAAGGGAAGTGCCATTAGACCTCTTCTGTGTAAACATTCTGCATGCCCCTTTTTGGGTAGTTGCCTCCAGCCTAGATATCTGGAGCTTCACTCAGCCCCTTTTCTAACTGTGTGCATTCTCCTTTTATTGTTTGATTGCACCTGGGCTTGGAACCCAATTGACTATTCGAGCCATGTGGATTGCTGTTGGATCTTAATATGTCTAACTCCTTCTTTGGTGTGCAAAGCCTATAAACCTCTTCACAAGAAGGTCACAAAGGCTTTTGAAAGGACATTCCCTCATCATTATCACCCCAGAGCTCATGTACATCTAAAATAACTAACTGGCTAATCAAAATATATGTTTTGATGACTAGGGTCTCCAGACATAGTCTGATGAAGTACTTAAATAAGAGAGGTAAACATTCATAATGGTCTCAGACTTCCTTAAAATTAGTAGGCATTACAGGCCTGATCTGATGCCCGATGAAGTCAATGGGCGTCTTACTATTTACTTCACTGGGCTTTAGATCAAACCTTATAAGCATTACTTTGAACAGCCAATGCCTATCAGAACAAAGATATCATTTAAATGCTCAGTGTGATATTATTGAATTTCCATGATTCTTTACATTTGGCACTGGAGACTCTAGAACAATGCCAATATTTCCTGTAAGTACATAACAACTAAGCCCCAAACCACAAAGCAAGACCTCTGGCTTGGCAGGAAAAAAATTCAGAACGAAAGAGGTCCCTTTTATCACCCAGGCTTCCTAACATAATATTCTATCTTGTGGCAAAAACAATCAGCAGGATGTTGACAAGAATATTTTGTAATATACACTAGCTATTCCCATTAGATCGTACTCTTCCTCTCCATCCCCTGTTCTCCTCCTTCCCAATTTGGAAAAACATAACAATTTTTGTTATGAAATAATGACCAGAAATGTTCTTAAAACTTTCCGTGGCAACTTCCCATCCTGGCTATGTTTGATGTTAAAAACATGTTTGGCAGGAATGAAAATGATGTGGTGCAATTCTGAAAAAGCTACTGGAGGGCTTCCTATACTTGTGTATTATAGGCTCTGGTCTCAACTCTAGCCTCAATAACTGCCCAGAATAAACAGTTTATATAGCTGTTTAGGAGCACCAATAACTTATTTTTAAACAAAAATTTGTTTTTATTGATTATTGTGCCCAAGTTGAGCTGCAAGGTGACAGAGCAAGAGGTGTAAGACTAGTCTTTAGCCTATAAAGAACAGTAAACAAGGGTTTATTTCCCTACTATACAATTTTTGCCTTTTCCTTATGCTGCATGACTTTAATCAGAATAGGAATTGTCAGTCCATGTAGTGGTGCAGCATTTGCTTGGCTGATATCCATTTCATATCCTATAATACAGTAGACACTGACATTTTGATTCTAAATGGAATTGGAAAGGAACACCTGTTATAACTACAGAAGTGAAATTCTCGAAGAGACATGCCATAAATATACAGGGAACCCATTTTAATCTCCTTTCACCATTGCAGTCTTCTGCTGGGCATTCATCTGGCTGTCATACGAAGAAAGTGATGCGTCTCATTTGTCAGACACTGGTAGAAAAAGATCTGCTGACCTTTTCCTTTTATGGAGATTGCTTAAAGTTAGCAAGTATAGTGAAGTCATCTTATTAATTAATAGATGTTAATTTGCTTAGGTAGAATCACTTGTTCCCATTACCACCTGCAGGTGTCACCACAAGCTAGAAGGAAGGGAACAAATGTTGTTTGGTTGAGGGGGAGGGAGTGGAAAAGAGGGGGAGAATGCATCTGTAAATGCATCAACAAGAAAAACACATACCTGTGGTATACAATCTGTGTATGCAAACATTGATTTAAAGCGATCATCCATACTTATGTGATACAGAATACACATTGCTACTTGCTTGTAGCTCTCATTTGCTAGAAAAAAAAGACATAAAACTCAGTGTTAACAAAAACTTAACTTTTTAGTTACTGTATATTCCTGTTAATTCAGGATTTCAAATCCAATTATTTGATTAAGATTATAAGAAACATAGCTTTTAAATTCTACATCACTAAAACAGTTTTTCTTATACAAGAAAAGAGTGAGAGATTATAACCGTTGTTGGTTATAAATAGACGTCTGGATAATATAATTAACTAGTTTAACAAAAATAATATTGAAGAGTCTACCAGGGCAGAATATACTCCTGAGGTTCCGTCCAGCCCTATATTTCCATAGTTCTTTGCTTTTTGACAATAGGTGAGATTAATATACTTCTCTGGACACTGTTATATGCCACCTCAGGATAGAGGTCACCAAATCAACACTTACTCACAGTTACTCCACACAATACTAGTGATACCATAGTTTGCACCTATATTTAAATTGGAAATAGTGAGATGCTGGCAAAACACTTAACATTTTGAGGCAGCCATCACTGATAAATTCCTCATAAAGATCACAGGAAGTGGCAGTTTCTCTATGAAATAAGACTATTGTGCCCCATTTTAACATAAGCCTTAAGCAGACATACTTATTTTTGCTGTTGCTTCCCAATGTTCATTTACCTAAAGAACATGGAACACTTTCAGGGATTGGCATTACAAACTCACAGTTTGCTAAAGGACAATTAAGTGCTCTTTCCCATGCTGAACATAATCACAACTGATCTCTCCCATACTACTGAGAGATTACCCATTTGCAAAAGCCAAAGTTCAAACCATAACCTCACTTTCATCTTGGAAACGGTGTTTTTCTGTATAAAAATACTAGGGAAAGAATCATGCCATTTCAATTCCATCCCCTGGCTTGTGAGGTCCTAATAGAGCAATGTGGCACATGGAATAGAACAATGCCTTTAATTTCCTGGGCAGAGAGGTAGTAAGTCCTGACAGTTTAAATTCAGGCAGACGGCAAGGTAAAAGTGTACCTTTACACTAACTGAATCAAAGATGCATCTCTATCTTGCCTTCTGCTTTAATATCCTGGATTCACTTTCCCTTTTATTTCTGTCTTTATACTTATAAAGAAGGGAAATAAAAATAAAGAAAATATATCAGTTTCCATGGCTTTAAAGCTGTGTTGAGGTCACAACACTCTAGAGGTAGGCTGCTAAAAAGAAACAGGACCATCTAACCAGGTTATCATGAACCCCAACTAATGTCAGGGCAAAATAATAGTAGTGCATTATTCAAATAGTCAAATACTGCAGGAAAATAGGATTAAGAATAAGAACTTGACTGGATGGGGTCATCCATTAACACAACCAGCACAGGTTCAATGCTATATTTTAGTCTAATGCTTGATGCACAAATAAGCCAGCTGCCTTTGGTCTGAATGGCTTTGACTCTTTAAAATGGATACTGTAAGTAGTGGACCTTAAGGTCTTATTAGGACCTTAAAAGACCGAGCTGAGCAAAGGCATCCTGTGTTGTATTATTTTCATTTGATTGTTGCCAAATTAAACCCCGAGTCAACCATTATTTCAGACCTTGGCTGCAAAAAGTCCCAAACCTACAATGAACCAAGGCAAAGAAGAGCTCTATTCTTAAGTATGGGAGCCATAAAGGAAAAGTGCGGTACCTTTTCTACTATTTTAGACCACAGCCTGAGGCTAAATATGCAAATCCAGTCACTGCCAAAGACTTCCTTATGAGTTGTACAGTAGGCATCAATTATTCCCCTAGCCAGGAAAAAAATAATCTGCCAACAATTTGTGCATTAAAAAAAAAAAAAAATCACCAAAGTTTGATAATGTGCCAATGTTATGCCTTGCAAAGACTGGTAGTTTCGAGAATCAGGCACTTAATGACTGAAGGTGGATTAGCCAAATTGCCTAAAGCAGTAAAGGCAGGCATGGAAAATAATGGCCTAGTTATTGTGGATTCCTTCAGTATTTATGGCAATAAACATGAATCATGATGAACTCATTGGGTATTAAATGTGGAGGTCATAAGTACTTTGACAGGATTTCCACAAGAATTTACCATTAATTAACCAAATCATTATTTGAAAGCATTACTAAATTATCCTTTTATACAACCATTCCAGAGAAATTGGTCATTCCCAGCTGAGGGCAGTTAATGCCTTTAACAAACCAGTCATTAACTACAGTAACTGATTTTGTGGGAATTATTGCCATTATAAAATATACTCAACAGTTTATAGAAACAACCTTTTTTTAATTTGCAGCTGTAGTTCAGCTGGAACAGCTGGCGTGGAAAAATATCAAGTCCCTTGGGCTGTTTTCACAACCAGTTTTCTGTAAATAAGAATGGGAAATAAATGCATGATGGGATCTGTGTTCGAAAATGGCTTCAGACTTTTAGGTTTCAAGCATAAGCAAGAATTCATGCCCTGGTACTTATGGACTAAAGCCTGAATTCCTTAACAAGTTCTTATGAAAGCTAAGTACCCATTGGCTTCAGTGGCAACTGTTCCTAAACAAGGATCATGCTAAATCAGTGAAGTAATTTCAGGATCTGGCCCTGTACTTTAGCCAAGTTTGTGACCTTATGATTAAGGTTCTCCATTAGCTCTGCAATGAAGAAAAAAATTGTGCCCAAAGTAGAGCTAGAAAGTGAACACGAATTTCAGCAGCAAATTCAGCTTTATAAATGTAATACAGAGCACGAATAAAAAGTTATGGACTGAATTATCTAAATGGAATGGCATCAGTAATTCAAGTAGCCCTCGTCTCTAATGAAATCAACAATGACACCACTTAAAGTGAAATATATTCAGCACACCCCATGTGCAAAACATTAAATACTCTATGATGAAAAAAATGAACAACTCAAAGCAAACTCTCAAATACATATTAAATGATGTAACAATTCTAAATTAAAGCTTCAAGCCCAAAACTATCAAAAGCCCAAAGATTTAAATGATTTAAGTAACATTAGGGAAATTAAAATAAGGATTCTAGTAGAGCAAAAATTTAAAGGTGGCCACCTACCCATGCATTATCTTGTACGACTAAACTGGTATCCCTTATTTAAGACTGCAACATATTTGAGGTTATTCTATTCAAGCCCATCCCTGCATCATAATTAGCAATGATCCTAGAATTATACAAAAAGGGGTTAGATAAAAAGTAAAAAAAATCCTAGTAAGAAGTTATGTTATTTTACCAACTCTGATGCAGGTTAATCAGTATGTGGTTTAAATACATGACAACTCAATTTACATAGAGTGAGCATGTCTACACACCAGCATTAATGTGCCTTTTCTAATGCACATTAAAATTTAGTACCTCCAATGTGAGGTACTAAATTAATGCACATTAGGTTATGCACAGTAATGCATTTGCATGCTTTTTTAGTAACGCTTATTGCACAGTAGATTATTTTACTGCACATTAATGTAATGTCACAATTTTTTACATGACACTAATGTACAGTAAAAGTCTACTGCATATTAAAATCCGTATGTAGATCCAGTATGTACCAATCTGATTAAACTTTTTAAAGAAAAGAAATCCTAAGAGTTTGCACCTGTTCTTCCTGAAAAAGGATTAGACTATGTCAACAATATGTTAAATTGTTTATGAATTACAAGTCAGTCCGAGCTCTCATGTTACTTTAGTTATGTTGGAAGCTAGCTTCCCATTATAAATCTAATTTTAAAGCCCACTCTCCTAACTTTAATCCAAAAAAGTCAATCCCTTGATATTTCATATGCTACATTTGTCTCTGGGTAGAATTTTTTCACAGTAACATTAATTTTCAGTTACTTTTTAAATTGACAGCTTCAACCACAGACAAAAGTGGGTGTCAGCACAAAGGGAATTCTGGCTTTGGCTCCGTTGTTTACCATGAAACACACCACCCTAAATTATACAAAAAGCACAGTCATCTAGTGTCTGAAAAATATATTGCAAACATTATTAAAACTCAAAAGAAAGGAGATGTAATTAAAGTCACTGTGTCAGTAATGCCTCTTGATAGAAAAAGGGTCAAAGATGTTCTCTAGCCTAGCAGCTCACTGCGATACCTATTTCTGAAGCCAACAGCACAGAAGAGAGTGATGTGCCTAGCACTTCTGATTCTCCAGCCTTTCCCCTAATCCAAGCCCTTTCTATGCAACAGTCATATCTTTACCATTCGGAATTTCTCATCCATATAAATTGAATCAGACTGTGCAGGAAAAAGACAGTTACTGGTTATTCAGATTTCTTAAATCATTATAGCACACAATACACAACATTGAGCAGGGAAGTGGCTCATTAGAGACTAAAAAGAGACAAAATGCAAGATGAAGTAGAAGATACCATTACATTTTTTCCCCACCCACAGAATAAACAGGATCAAAAAGTTCTCTGGGCAAGAACAAGATGACAAACCAAAACAAGATCTGTGAAATAGACTACTGCCACTTATGAATAACTTTGTAAGCCAAAAATGGTTTCCCTCTTTGCTTAGACCCAGCTAAAGAAAATCCAGGCCTTGACATGAGTGGAGAAATTTTGTAAAGATAAACATACCTTTAAAATTAGGATGCAGGACTTTCTTAAAAAGCCACATTCACAAAAAGGTGAGTAGAACATTATATGGAAATCCACTTCCTATTCATGGGATTCATAAGTCATCTTATAAGACTAAAAACATGTTCCAAATTAAGCTCTACACAGGTATGATACAACTGAAAATACAAATTTGTGAAAGTACACACTTACATAAATCCACTTCAACATGTCCACACTATGATTTGTGATACTGGTCATTTGGATTCTTTTCATCCTTATACTCCAGCAATGTATCCCATTACTAAGACAGTTTACAGACCTTTCTGACATTATTTAATGCCCTTTAGGACTGCATTTCTTGGACTCCAATGGCTCAAAGTTTTCTGTGACATCTGATTTTCATAGTACATAGAAAGAAAATTCTGATGCTGAACTTCTAAGTTCCACACAAGTGATGCAGTAAAGAGTCACCCCACCACCTTCCTCACTTTTTGCAGCATTATAGCTTGAAGGTTTAAAGAAGAAGAAAGTAAAGATGGGGAACAAAACTATTGGAGTGTGGACTTTTAACATAGTTAATGGAAACCTGTGCAGAAAATTACTGCTCAAGAAATTTAAATAACCTAATGAGTAGACCAAAAGTGAAATAGCCAAGGGATCTACTGACAGTCTTTCAGTCTCCCAAAGAAATGTAGCCAACCATAATGCTAAACAACAAACATTCCTTCTGATAGCTTTAAGGTGCTCCCTGGATGGCAAAAAGTTGGAGGAGAAAACCACGTGATAATATTTCAAAGGAGATAACAGCACGAGGCATTCTGTTAATAGAAAAGATCACTTGTGAACCAAGACAGGGAGATGGCTACCAGATCATCAAAAGATAATTTCTAAAATACAAAACACTTAAGGCTTCAATCCTTCAGCTGGATAGTTCCAAAGACCTCTGTGGGACTACTCCTACACATGAATCTAAAATTGTGTGCACTCACAGAATAAGGGGCTAAGAAGCAGAGCCACAGGAAATAAAGATTTTTTTCCCTTATAAAATTATACAAGTGCTTTAGCCCCCATCCTATGAAATTATAAGACTAAACAGATACTAAACTTCTACTTTAACATTAGGTCTTACCCAAAAACTATACCAGCATAGTAATTATTTCAGATGTTGGCATTATTTTTTCCTCTTTGGATCAGTTTAAAGTCTACAAAGAAGAAACAGAAGGGATATAAAAGGTGGGATTGCTCATCAGACCTGCTCTGGAGAAGGAAGACACTGCAGCTGCTCTTCTAGGCTTCATACAGATGTTATTCTGAGAATTTTGAGTGGTTATAGGGGGTTAAAAATGTGCCCCCCACCCCATCCTAACTCGGTGATTAGCAGGGATCCTGTTTTGTTTTATTTTTAATTTAAAAATCCATATTTTTCCGATTTAAAATAAAACTCAACAAAATCCAAAATTTTCCGTGATTAACACAAAACGCCACCCTCTCGCTCTACACATACATGTAACGAGACAGAGACAGAGAGGAGGTTTTGTTTTAAATCTTGGAAAAATGTGGATTTGGGGGTTTGTTTTTTAATCAGAAAATTTTGGATTTTTTTTTTTTGTTAGAGAAAACTAGGATCCCTAGTTATTAGATAAGAGTTGTGAGTCTGAGCTAAAGTAAATCAGGGGAAGGCAAAGGGCAGGTGGGATACACAGGGGGGTTGGGGAAGAATCAGGGGGCTAGTGGGGGGGTCCACAAGGAGGACTTGGGGGGACTGGCAGGATTAAAGACCTTCTCTGATCCCAACAAACCCCCATGGACTTTTCCAGCACCCCCACTGTGCTTCCCTTCCCCAAATGCCACTGAACTGCCCCTGATCCTGCAAACCACTGCTTGTGTCAGTTTTACTAGCCTTCACCTGTGCTGGGAGCCCAACTGAAGTAAAGGTGGAGCAAGGGGACAGGGGCTAGTGACTTGTGGGGATAGGGGTGGGGAACTAGCAGGATCAAGGGGAGCTAGCAGCTCTGTGTGAGAAGTGGAGTTTGGTGGGATCTCTCCCCCCAGACAGGGGCTATTTTAGCTCCCTGACTCTTCCCACTCCCAAACACCCCCTCCCAGCAAACCAATACCCCATCAGTCCTGCTTGTACTTCCCCCACCCCAACTTATTTTGAGGGTTGTCTCCTTGCACTGAGGTTATTGTGTAACCTTGCACTCGGTGCAGGTTATTTTCTTGTATCGAGAACAGCTTGCAGGTATGGGAGGACTGGCTGGTCTGCCTGTGGGTGGGAGGGCAAGGTAAGAAAAGCTCAGCCCCAGGGGCTGGTGCCAGCAGCTGGGCTTTCCCAGTCCCAAGGCTGTACTTGTAAAGAAGACAGAAGTTCAGTTAGATTGGGTACAATCAGACTGATCTAACTCAATGAACCTCAGAAGTACAGTTAAATTAGATCAGGTTAGCCATTTTTTGACTGATCTAACCTCCCTGGAACTTCTGTATAGCTTGCACGTAGATTGCCCAACTAGGGATCTAAGTGTAAGGGTCCATATGTGGGTAAACTAAGTTAGATCAGGAGGCCATTTTTAATGCAGTCTAACCTCCCCTAAACCTTCCTAAATGTCTGTACCCATCCCTACACTTGAGCAAGGGGAATGAGGAACTCTGTCAGAGAAATCAGAGAAAATTTGTTTAGCCAGGTCTTACAAACCTCCAAGGAATGAGATTATACAATTTCTTTGGGTAACATGTTCCAGTGTTTTACTATCCTCCTAGTGAGAAAGTTTTTCCTAATATCTAACCTAAACTTCCCTTGCTGCAACCCAAGACCATTGCTCCTTGTTCTGTCATCTGCCACCAAAAACCATAGATTTCTTTCTAGTCTAGAGTTTAGATGCTTCCTTCCAAAATATCCTTAAAAATTTGAATGCATGAGAGTTTCCCAGCCCACCCGCCTTTCCAGTTCAGGGCTTTCTTTTTTCTCCTCCACACTTTTTTCTTTTGGATAACTTTTCTCCATTTGGTTGTATGAGGTTACTAGGAGGCAATTGCTGTGTCCACGTCTTATAAGGTATGTCTAAACTGAAGTGGTTTCACTGTGGAAAAGCACAGCTGAGCTCAAGGAAGTGCTTCTCTGTACTATAATTTGGAAAAGGCGTGCCTGTCATGCAGACCCTCCCTCTGTAGACTTCTTTAGGTTAGGAAGAGCATTAGCAGCAAAAAGTTCCCTTGCCTTTTCTCCATCAAGACTGAAATTTAATGTTCCCTCTTTGTAATGTGTTTTGACATCCAAGTTATTTCATCTAAAGTTTAAAATGTCACCATTTCATGCAGCACCACTCATGATTTATCATGGATATTTTTAACTTGCTTTTGTGACACATGTAGCAATACTTACAAAATAATTAAATTACCTATGCAATAATAAAATGTTATAACTTCCATGCTAGAAATAGTACTAATAGCTACAGATTGGAAGAACACCTTTGGTCATATTCTGTTCCATGTATTAGGCATGTAAATGGAGTTAGGTGCCTAGGGCAATTCTGTTCCTCTCTAGTAGAGTCCTTGAAAAACAGATAATGGAAAAAGTGGGTGAGTCTGCCTCCTCCCAGCTGCTTTTTATAACTTAATCATTAGGGTAAGATGCCAGTGTGTCATAAAAGTCAATGCATTAATGGATTTTCAAGGACTTTAAAAGTTTGGAACAGAATTACAACTAGGCACCTAATTCCATGTAGCTATCTAATAGGTGGAATAGAATCTGACCCTGGACATACTACTTCTGACAGCATTAACTTAAAAGAATCATATAAAGTGACAGACAGTATAGACTCCAAAGAGGAACAGGTTTTGATTACTTTAAATAAGCACAAAAAAGAGATGACTGTGCTATGAAGAGAGCTGAATTAACGTTTTCCTGACAATTCATTACATTTATTATAAACATGCAGTGAGGGCTTGGTGAAGAGCTTTATCGGGGTTTGGTTTGGTTTTTAAACGAACTCAGGGGATTTAAATTCCTTCCTCCAATGCCATAAATTATTAATTTGATTTCAAAGCCTCTGTTTTGATAATTCATACACAAATAAAATCAGAAACAAATATTAAAATTGATGCTGGACTGTGGCATATTTATATTTATGGGTCCATATGTGGATCCATATTTATATACCCAATTAAACAGCCTAATTTTAGATGTGCTTAGCACCCAATACCCTACTAAAGTCTGCTGGAGATGCTGGCCTCTCAGAAGTATTGAAAGTTAGTTAGACATCTAAATAATAGCCTAACAAGTGGAAAGTCTAACTTTGGCCAGGCTTGAAAAGCTAAGTGCCTATTCTCACTGCAAATGATAAAACACCCTCAACTGAAATAAATACTTTAATAATTACTGTTTTCCAACAGACTGGTCCCTTTACTTGAATGATTACTTAATGTGGTTCAGTCAGCTTCTACCATAAAGAAAGAGAGACACCCCAGGCAATATTCACACACTGAGTATTGGAACCAGCTGCTGCCGAGCCACCATAGAAAAAAGGTTTCTCAATTTAATTGGGAAAACAGGAGGAAGCATAAATTTTACTGCCATTAATAACTTCAAGCAATCCTGATATGACTTTACCTCACCCTGACAGCTGGACATGTGCTTTTTGTTAGGGTCTTTACCACATCTGACCCCTATTGTTTGCTCACTTGATCAGGTAGGAAAGTGTATGTTTCTTTATAGGATAAATGAAGCCTATTAACATTGGAAAAACACTGCAGTAGCCTATAAGAAGCTCCTTTCTCAAACAGATGTTTGAAGCTCCATACTAACGTTCATTACAAATAGGCCAAGCCAACCAATAAAGGGAAAAAATATGTTAAGCCTCTTTTAAAAGAGACCTTCATAAAAGCAATAGAATACTTAAAGAACCCTTCCCCCTCTGTTAATTAGAGAACAAGCTTAGTGTACAACTTAGCAGAGTTGTGTATGGTACCGAGAGCTGATCACGAGAGAGACAAAACAGGACTTCTTGTTCTTTGTTTTGCAATGTAAGTTTCAGGAAAGGTTGGATAAAGCAAGATACTTGCTAAATGCAAGAAATACTTGCCAAGAAAACCAATGAGGATGGGCAAAGGAAGAAAAACATGACTGGTATGAAAGTTGTAGCCTTATGTGAACAGCTCAGGCCATCTCCAGCTCATAAAGTAAAAAACAAAACAAAACAGATTATGACCTATGAAAGAGGTCATGCCTTTAATGTACTTTTGGGAGTGCCTCCAAAAGTAATGTGAATGTTCATAGTTAATGTTCATGCAAGGTGCCCAGAACTTTCATTTCTAGAACACAGTTATGTAACCAAAGAATCGCATTACCTACATGCAAAACAAACCTTACTGCCAATTTGAACTGATCAGCTCACTGTATCCATTAAAATCATCTCTGGCTGCAATGGAACTTTAGACCCAGTGAGTGAACATTCTCTTATTCACATGGATACATGTTTGGAGATGCTAGCACAAGATTATGAGCATTTCAATTTATTTCAGGATGGAAACACATAAAGCTATGTGATAGGCTTTACATGTGCAAAGAATCCAGAATTCAACATTCTTAGCATAGTTAAGGCTGATTAACTTCAGTAACCAGAAAAGGCTCAAAGGGTATTTATACACATAACTTTTCATGCTGTGACACGCCAGAGATCCAGTACATCACAGCAGACTCAATTAAGCATGCAAGCTGATGTGTACAACGCATTTGACAAACATCAAAATGTGCACCGATGTGCAAAAAACGGCAGCCGGTGTGCTTTTGAACTAAAACACTTTTGAAGCGTTTTAGTTCAAAAGCAGACTGCCGTCATTTTCTGCATGCTGTCGTGCATTTCACCGTTTATACAAATGCATGAGCCACAGCGCCGGGCGCTGCAGCGTGTGCATGTGTAAAAATGCCCAAAGAGTCTTGTTACTGTCACCATTGTGCTTTGTAACATGTACATGCCAGTGAAAAACAGACAAATTCAGTTCGACTGTGCTGCTGGTTGGCAGAACTATAAATGGAAGAAGGCACTGGAGCCATTAAAAAATGGGAGGAAAACATAAATGGAAGATGAGAAAGAACAAGATTCCCTTTACTTTCTCCCTATTCCCAACTTCTTCCTAGCAGCAGCTAGGAGGATCTGGGGCAAATGAGTGGGGAGAAAGAAAACATGACCTTTCTCCATCAATATCTAATCTAGCTGCTATCCCAGGTGTAGACAGAACTTTTGGACTGTGCTGTAAGAGGCAGGTAATGAGTAGATCTCCCAGCTCCCATAACCTAAAATTAGATCCCTCCACTTCTGCTCTCAAGCTGCTAAACAGCTCTGGAGAACACCAAGTTCTACTGACCTGCTATTTTACAAGGTCAAACTGTGCTGGTTCTCTATCCTGAGAGACCTAACTCTTGTCAGCCAAGCATCTAAAAGCCCTGCTTTTAACTTATTTACAATCTCATCTTCTTTCTTAAATATTTTCTATATTTAATTTGTGCTAATCTCTCAAACCTTGTGCTAAAGACTCAAAGGCATGGTAGGGCACAAATGCTAAAGTTCAGCAACCCAAGCTGACAAGTTTGACCCCATGGCATTAGGAACTATTTGGTAACTTGTCAACAACTGTTAAGGTACATTAGCACTTTGGTTTACATTTGCAGCTCACCTGAAAGTGCTCTGACATGGGACATTTGGCATGTAAGTATCTAACACTAAAGATATAGGCTTCACAGAGTTCTTACTCACAAATTGCATTTAGGAGCTGTAGCTACTGTATCAAAGAAATCCTACTGAATCCTGGAAGAGCAGATAAAATAAGAAATATTATTTCATTTAGTGGTTTCAAAGTGTATATAAAAAATAATGTTAAAGAGGAACTTGATAACTACATCACATAAAACGGTGAAAAGCAGACACACACTCGATGGCCATCGGCAGACTTCATGCTCCAACAGGATACTGGGGTCAGTTTGTGATATTGCAGAATAATTGAGAGCAGTGGTCCAACCCTTTCCCCCCACCCAAGAGGGTGAGTGAGTGGTGTTCAGGCTGGATTTGGTGTGTCGGCCCGATCCAGTGTATGGGGTAGGCAGGGCCTGGGCCCACTCCAGCTTTGATCTGGCCACAAGCAGGGTGGGGGGAGCAGCCCAACCCAAATCAGGTCATGGGAGGAAGCAAGGGAAAATGCAATACAGCCACAAGGCAATGGCCCAGCAGGCCAAGGCCAGATGTGGTGACACAGGGGCAGAAGGGTGACCCAGAACAAATCAGTGTATCAAATGACTTCTCTCAGCCCAGCCCTTACCTGGCTGCAGGGGCAGGAAGGTGTCCCAGGCTGAATCTGGCCATGTGGCAACAACCCAGTAGGCTTGGGGGAGAAGGGCAGGGTCCCAAGCCCAATTGAGCCACACAGGGCTTGGTGTAACTTGGCATTGGAGAGAGGTGGGCATATTAAAAATTTCCCTGCAGCATGGGGGCTGAGCATTCGTGATTTAAAGCATGATAGTTACTTGTGGTTCTGGTGGCACATAGGAGCCCCAATCACAGACAGGATGCTGCACTAACACCAAACAAAAAGATAGTCCTTGCCCCAAAGTGCTTACAGTTCATATCATGTGAAGCAACAGGATTTTAATCATATTTTTAAAAGTGATTTCTGTTCAGATCATACCCCTCAGCCTGGCTTACTGTTAAATGTCACATGACCCTTTAAATGGAACCTGCCTACTTTCCTCTCCTAGTTCTGTTTCGCGGCTGGAGAAAAGTGATATTTAAACACACACAGCTGGGGTGTGGGAAGTGAAAAAAAGTTTGAAAGAAATTATTTTTAGGCATCAGTGAAGTTGTTCACTGCCAGGATCAAGGTATATAGGACTAGATTTTACGCTCATGACTATTCTCCTAGTATACATTTTCAAAATCAACTAATATTAAATACAATGGTAAGGCAGGAAGTGGGAGAGTGGAGAAAAACAAATGAAGTGTTCCTAACACAGTTGGGACTGAAAGTTCATCCATCAAATGTCAAGTTCCATTTTCTGGGCCACATCCCCATAAAACAACTTATGTGGATGTTGCAATTAGAAGTAACAGCATTTCACAGAGCCCTTTTTCTGCCAGAGTATTTAATGAATTGTGGCCCAAATTTTCCAACATGCTCAACTCTCACCGAAAGCAAATGTAGCATCCCCTGGATGGCAGCATCCCCAAAGACACATGGCAGGGCTTGGATAGGAAATTTCATAAGATGACAGTCAGACAAGCCTTTACACTGAGAAAATGAACCAATCCGTATAGTTTACACACCGATAACAGAAGTTCACCTTTGAAGGTTCTGTAAAAAAACCCTAATTTATATAGGGTACAAACCAAGGCATCTTGAGGATGACAGTCAAATCCAACCCTGCCGAGATTTGAACCTGTCATTGCTGCAAGGAAATTATTTCAGATTTATGGCTAGAGTTCCAGACATTCCTGAGGTGGAACTGATCTAAGTTGTGTGGTTTTCTGTAAGCGGTCTTATTTAGACTTACCACAAGAAATCACAGAAAGTTAGGGTTGGAAGGGACCTCAGGAGTTCATCTAGTCCAACCCCCTGCTCAAAGCAGAACCATCCCCTGCAAGATAACTAAATAATCCCAGCCAAATGGGCATAACCATCTCAAAAGTGAACAATACAATACATTCCTGGCAACCACTTATGCTTAGTATCCAAGAAGACCCCAAGTTGTAAGGGTTGGGCTTCTGACAAAGATTCTTCTGAAGATGTCATGGGATCCAATCTGTGATCCCAACAATTACACCTCCTACCAATGCCAGATGTACAAGGCAGAAGACGTGATTTTGGGATCGGAGATCAGATCCCAATCGCACCATACTTGCCAGTGTAAGGGGAGCCCAGGATCATGTTCCCAGGTGCCCCCTGCACTGGCAAAGGGCCTGACAATCAGCTGATTACTGGCTGACTCCAGGGATCACGGAGTTGGTTCAAGTTCTCATGCAGTCCCTGGAGCCAGTGAAAGGTCAACTGTTAAATCAATAGATGGGTGCATTCTAGGGTACTTTAGGCATATCTGCTACAGGCCTTAGCAACAGATGGTTGGTATATCCACTGACAAGGGACATGTATGGAGCTAGCCAAATCTGGGATTCCTGTACTGTACTACACACACATTATCCAAGGGTCATCTCAGCTGATTCTCAGGCTATCAATCCTCTTCCATGTACCTCTGTTAAGGCACCAGAAAGTTGTAACTATATAAGCAGTACTGACTGAAGGAACTGAATGAACTCAGGGCACTAACTAATATAACAGTCCATGCATCCTCCACAGCCATTAATTTAAAACTTGCAACACTGCATGAGGTAATTATCAGAACAATGAAGTCATTGCCAGTATTATCTTGTGGTATCACTTAGAGGAGAAAAAAAAACCCAGAATCATTAAAAAACAACTCAGTCTATGGTTCTGAGATCCGCAGGCAAATCAGAAGCAAAGAAAGTGCTATTAAAAAACATCTGATAGATTCAAGAGATACAGTATAGATACCTGGTTATTGATCATCAATACTTGATTGATGACCTCTTATCAGTACACCTTCCATATTACACCAAGACATAAAATCAAATCAACTAGAGTCCAAGAGAACCTAGAAAATGATTGGATTGGAACCAAATTGCTAAAACTTTCTCAATAAGCTAAAACTTACTGTACTGCATCCAGTTTTGGGCTCCACAGTTCAAAAAGGATGTGGAGAAGCTTGAGAGCGTCCAGAGGAGAGCCACATGCATGATCAAAGGTCAGGAAAACAGAGCTTATGATGACAGGCTGAGAGCTATGGGACTCTTTAGCCTGGAAAAGTGCAGGCTCAGGGGTGATCTGGTGGTCACCTAAAAGTTTATTAGGGGTGTTCACCAGAATCTGGGGGAACGTCTGTTCACCAGAGTGCCCCAAGGGATGACAAGATCAAATGGTCACAAACTCTGCCCATGACCATTTCAGGCTGGACATAAGGAAGAACTTCTTTACTGTCTGAGCCCCCACGGTCTGGAATAGACTGCAGCTGGAGGTGGGTCAAGCACCTACTTTGAACGCCTTTAAGAGACATTTGGATGTTTATCTTGCTGGGATCCTATGACCCCTGCTGATTTCCTGCCCCTGGGGCAGGGGGCTGGACTCGAAGATCTTCTGAGGTCCCTTCCAGCCGTATGTCTATAAAATAATCTTCACTCAAAAAGATTGAGGCATAGCAATAGTTGAAGATTTCCTGTAGCAAGCAAAGATTTTCTGATAAAAGACAAATCTAATAACTGCTTCTTTGGGAACAGCCAACACTTTATCTTTCCCTGGGAAAGTGATGTCAAAGGCTAAACAACCACATTAAAACAACTGAAAGGCTTGCAGTGGAGTAAAAGGGAACATTACCCAGGAGTGCAGTGAGTTTCGGAAGTAGCCCCACTTGTACCATCTTATTCCTTAAGCCAGTGTCAAATGACAGGTTTAGCAAAAGCCGGAGGGTGATATTCAGCAGGTCTTCATGTTCACATGGCACCATTTTCACCAGTTTTTCTATAATGTCCATTTCAACCTGTGTGAAAAGCATGAGAAATTACCACATCTATACATCAGTCCAAACTCAGCTTTTCTTTGCTTAAGATATACTTTTAAATGAAAGCAATGTCCAATGTTATTGGTGTCAATACATTTCCATTCTAAGCACCTACACTTCCCAAACATTTCAGATTTGTAGCTAAATTTTCCTCTCAACAAAAACGGGCTTTGTCTAAAGAAAGTCTGAATTAAAGTGTGGCTGCCTCTGAAGAACTGAGTAGATGGAAGGAGGAGAGTAAAAACTGAAGTGGGGCTTAGAGAAGGGTTCTGCCTGAAGAGTGACTTGCAGGAACAAAAGGCTTTAAGTGAAATACAGACAATTTCAATAGCAATCTACATTAGAAGAAAGAAAAGTAGGTACCAAAATAGGACAAGAAACATACAGAGGGTATTTGAGACCTTTCGCTGACTTACCAGCAAGTCCCTGGACAGGATTTTCTTTATGCTCTCGGTAATGGCCATTTTCTCTGCATTTGAATTTAAGTGCATTTTAAAGACAAGGTTCCTTGGGTGAATTTGTTATCTTTTATTAGACCAACCCAAATAGCTGGAGAATAATTATTAAGCAAGCTTTCAGGTTCAAAAACCCTTCATCAGGCTAAGGAAGTTTCAGCAGTTGGTGTGTGCTGTGAATTGAGTGTGGTGAAGTGAATTCAAGTGCAATTTAATTTAAATTGTTTCCCTGAAACAAGTTGTCAAATAGAGATCTGTCTGCTTCTGAGAAAGGACACAAGTAAACTCATAGGATCACAGGGCTAGAAGGGACCTCATGAGGTCACCTAGGGAAACCCCTTGCTCAAGAAGAGACCATCCCTGGCATAAACCATCCCAATCAAGTGACTGCCTAACCTAGCCGGTTCCAATTCTTAACCATGTACATAGTCAGAAAGTTCTTAATCTCCAACCTAAATTTTCTCTGCAGCAGTTTGTGACCATTGCTCCTGGTCTTGTCCCCTACAGCCATAGAAAAGAGTCTTTCTCCGTCTTCTTTATAATCACCCTTCAGATATTTAAAGAATGTTATCAAATCCATCCTCTGTTTTCTCTTCTCCAAATTAAATAATCCTAATCCTTTCAGACTTCCCTCATAAATCCTTTCAGACTTCCCTCATAAATTCCTTGAAGTGTGGGGCCCAAAACTGGACACAGTACTCGAGGTGAAGCCTCGCCAGTGCCAAACAAGAGTGCTTGGAAAGTTGAAAGAATCATTACATTTCTTCCTTTCATTGTATTTACAGGTAATTTTGCTCTGTTGAGGACATCTTACTCTGTGGTTCTATATGTTAATACACGTAGAATGTTTTATACTATATTTGTTGCATACATGTTTTGTTGTATATTCCTGCTGTGGTTTGGAATTGTTTTTTAAATAGTTACTACATCTCTATTTCACTTGCATTGACATTTCTAGGACCCTTGTGTGAAGAAACCAATACATTTCACTGGATTACTATGAGACATACCATGTCATTTTTGTTCTCCATAAAAATGCTGAGTTTCTTCAAGAAAGACACAACCAGAATAAGCAGCTCAAAATTGTCTCGATCCAGTGCTTTCACTAGCATATGGACAATATTCTTGTTCCTCATCTTCAGTTCAGTGCGTGTGTCCTCAGCAAGGTTCAGCAGCAGATAGAGAGCAACTAACGCATCAACATAAAATTATATCAACAAGTTAAAGGCAGTGGAACTGCATCGATTCACAAGTACATTAATGGCTGAGACTAGGATTTGCAAAAAAAGTTCTGAGCTGACCCATCTGATAATTTTAACTAATAGGAAGAACTATAAAATAAAAAAAAAAAGAGCAATTTTCCATTAAAAATAGGCGGTCAAAAACTACTTCTATAAAACTTACAACAACTAGAAACACTGATGTGATTTTTTTTTCAAATTCCAAAGGAACAATTTAGGGCAAGAGGGGAGGGAAGAACAATTACTCTGTAGTGACTGCACTGAAAACATTTCAGCATGGGGTGAACTGATGCTAAAGTTGACTAGAGACTGATGTATATTAATTACACCCTATTGTATAGGGGAGGAACAGCAGGGGAAGAGGGTAAAAAGCCCCCCAAAGAACAACATAAAAGGTGAGAAGTTAAGGATCTAACTCTCTACTGCTTTGTACCTTGTATGATCATCAGTCATGAGAATTAACTAATTAATTAACTAGCTAAAAAGTTAAAATGGCTAACTTTTACCTTTAACTAGTTAAATTTTTAGATGTCAACTTTTAACTTTAAACTAGTTTTAAAAAAAGGTTAACTAACTTTTTTTAAAGTATAAGTTAAAAGTTTAAAAAACCTGAAATATGGCTTTCCCAGAGTTTTTCCTGACACAGCCACTCTCTAGGAGTTACCTGAAATGATATTTCTTTATCGAAACTCTAGGACTTCTTGTTTGAGAGACAGAGAGTAGCATGCCTTCCTATGAGATATGGTCTCTTAAGAACTGCAAGTCCCAGAGTTCCTTAATTCATGCTGCAGGGGTTTGGGTTGTAGCCCTGTTGGTCTAAGGACATAGGCAGACAAGGTTCCTTGGGTGAATTTTGATATCTTTTATTAGACCAACCCAAGTGGTTGGAGAATAGTTATTAAGCAAGCTTTTGGGTTCAAAAACC
>JAGPOW010001543.1:50868178-50879815 GCA_030014935.1 Caiman crocodilus
GATGTTGAACAGCGCAGGCCCAAGGACTGAGCCCTGGGGGACCCCGCTGCTCACATCTCTCCAGGTCGAGTACGACCCATCCACCACCACTCTCTGGGAACACCGTCAGCCAGTTTCTGACCCACTCAACCATGTAGGGGTCAATGCCACAGCTCAGATATTAGAGTCTAATGGACAGAATTCCTTTAAGTCACCTGTCTGGCACCATCTGAAAGAGTTATTGCAGAATTTAGAACAGAAGATTTTAATTGAAAGAGACAAAGCAAAAGAGAAGCACCAACATTAAGTTTGACTAATGAAAAGAAAAATGTACTTGGATCATCAAAATGGCTGCTCTTTTCCCACAAGTTTCTGTCAATTTTTTCATGTATATTATAAACACCCCTCCCTACTCCTGTCCTCTTCACCCTTCAAATTTCCCCATAGCAAGCAAAGGAGTTTCTAAACTAGAAAACCCAAAATACAAAACAACACCAGTGCCACTATACACTAGCTCCACATTTTACCCTAATCCTTGTACTACTTACCTTTCCCTGATGAGGCATCTCTGCGGTTCTGCAGATAGTACAGCAGTTGTTCTACCTCAGCTAGTCTGGAGGGGTGAATAAGCTTACATTCCTCAACCACCTTACGAGCCAGGGAGGCAATGTCTGTGTTTGCATTGAGACTCTTCAGCCGAATGCTGTAAAACATTTCAAACAGAAAAATCTTACCCCACCTGGGGAGAAAACCAACTTCAATCACTCAGTTTAAACTCATATGCTCATTAATTTTTCAAAGCAAAAATAATCCAGAGACCTCTGATATCTGGACTGAGGTTTGCAACAACCAAAGTCAAAAAAATGGTGGCACTCAAAGCTCCAGAATGACAAGAAAATGCCTGTCAAGTTGATTTAATAAGGTAGGGCTGTTTATCAGCTGACCAAAACACAGTCTTTGCAATGTGGCTATATAAGCAAATGCCTGTTAACCAACTTAGGCATAGTAGTTATCACAAGTGATCTGGAGACGGCATTCACAATGGCTATTAATAATGTGACACTCCCGAAGTACAACACAGAAAAAGGTACCCCTATGAATAAAATTTCCAGTGTGCATCAGCTGTGCCTCAAGGTGTCCTCACATTGTATTTGCCCACTTTAGAAAGATTTTTTTTCTCTCCTTATGAGCCATGCAAAATTATAGACCTTATGCATAACAGACAGTGAGCAAAGGAGATATCTGTAGACAGATGAGGAGGCAGAATGGAAGGAACTCCAAGTCTCAGATGGCAATAAAGTCAGGTCATTGTAAACCAAAGGCACATGGTTTAACGTACTCAAAAATTCTGCAATAATACTTATCTTATATAAAAGGGAAATGTTTTTTCCTGATCCTTATTCTCAACACAACACACTTAGCCATTCCTGCTCTTCATTCCCCTCAACATCCTCAAAACCCTTTGCCATTGGGGGCCAGGTTTTTTGCCCTCTTCCCCTCCCCTCCCCAACTTCTTCACCCTGCAGTTCCTTCCTCCTCTCCTTATTCTCAGACCCTGCTCTTCCTGAGCACAGGAAGTAAGGAACAAATTTGAAAATAGTGATTTTACAAACCTGTAATAATCTGCATATGGTATCTGCAGACTTAGTTCACTCAGAATTAATGCACATTATACCTTTTCCAAAACTGCTGCAAGTTTTAGCACAGATACGCTATAAACATACTTTCAAGTAGCACTTTTGTACCCACTTATATATACCATAATATTTAAAAAATATATTACATTCTGAGGGCCAAATCAGCCAATCAGGTCCCAAATAGCCCAATAGTCAAGTTCCAAATTTGACTGAGCGTTCAAGCCTGTGTGGCTCTACTGTTGGGCACATATTCTCCCTTCCAAACTCAGAGGGGATCCTGGTTTTCTCCGTTCAAAAATCACAAATTCTCTGATAAAACATATATTAGCAAATTCTCTGATATAAAACCCCAGGATCAACAATTAAAATGAAATGTCACTATAGAGAGGTATCAATTGAACACAATGTTTTATTGATTATATTTGCAATTTTAAAGCAATTTGGAAGCCTACCGGTGCCTCAATCAATATCATAAAATAAATTCTAAATACCTATACATTTTGGCATTTGATTTTGGGATTTTTATCATGGAAAAAATTAGAGCTCCCCCTGTCCCCTCATTCACAGGACGCAGGCCCAGGCCCCTCACTCCTAAGCCACAGCCCACAGCCCACCGGTGCCCCTCACTCCCCACCCACAGCCCTTCCCCCCCACCCCCAGTGGTACCCCTCATTCCCCACGCACAGCCCCTCCGCCCTGCTGGTGCCCTTCGCCCCTGCCCCCTACGCCTCAGCTCTGCTGGAGGGGATCCCCAGCTGTCAGGGCTACAGAGCCAGAGATCTGGGTCCGAGCCAACCTCACCCCTTTTTGCACCCCCCTAGACAAGCTGCTCACAACCCCCTCCCACTTCCTGCAAGGGCCCTGTGGCTGTGCATTTTGGACAGCAGCATTGCCCAAGCTGCCGCCCATGGGAGGCAGTAGCTGCTGCAGCACAGCAGAGCGCACAGCCCGGCTGCCCCTCCCCTGTGGGTGGCACAGACTTCGCTCTGTCTGTGGCAGCAGGGACGGGCTGTGCACTGCGGGCTCGGGCTCCCTGCTCTGCTGCCTTGCCCCTGGGGTCTTTACAGCCCAGCTGGTGGGACCCAGTGTTGCAGGACTGAGTGAAGAAGCTCCTTGCTGCCGCCGCGAGCCCCACATTGCCCTGATGAGGTACTCTCTACCCATCTGGCAGTGAGGGGCACAACTCCATGCCACTGCTCCTGGGCATGCAGGGAGTGCTTCACCAGGCTGTCGTGAGGCTTGCAGCAGTGGCAAGAAGCTTCCCTGCCTGGCCCCACTCTGCCCTGCAACATCAGGTCCCACCCATTGGGTCGCAGAGGCTCCCAGGGGAGGACAGCACAGCGGGAAGCCCAAGCCTGCGGTGGGAAACCAGGCCCTGACAATCTACACCCCAGGGTACTCAAGGAGCTGGCTAGCATCATAGCTTAGCCCCTGGCTTGGATCTTTGAGAACTCCTGGTGCTCTGGTGAAGTGCCCGAAGATTGGAAAAAGGCCAATGTGGTGCCTATCTATCTTCAAGAAAGGGAAGAAAGTGGATCCGGCAAACTACAGGCCCATCAGCCTGACCTCTATCCTGGGAAAGGTCTTAGAAAAGATTATCAAAGAGGTCATTCTTAACAGACTGGCTAAAGGCAACATCCTGAGAGATAGCCAGCATGGGTTTGTTGCAGGTAGGTCTTGCTTGACCAATCTTATTTCCTTTTATGACCAGGTGACTTATCTATCACCTGGACAAGGGAGAGCAGATTGATGTCATATATCTTGACTTCAAAAAAGCCTTTGATCTAGTATCCCATGATCACCTCTTGGCAAAACTGGCCAACTGCAGCCTCAGGTCTACCATGATCAACTGGCTGGGGAACTGGCTCTCTGGTTGGACTCAGAGGGTGGTGGTTGACAGAAGTTAATTATCATGGTGCCCTGTGGGGTCGCTCAAGGCTCTGTCCTTGGACCTATACTGTTCAACATCTTCATTAAAGATGTGGACATTGGAGTCAGAAGCAGATGGGCCAGGTTTGCCAATGATAAACTCTGGGGTAAAGCATCCACACCTGAGGACAGGAGGGCAATCCAAGCTGACCTTGACAGGCTCAGGAAATGGGCAGACAATAACCTGATGGTGTTTAACACCAAAAATGCAAGGTTCTCCACCTTGGGAGGAAAAGCCTGCAATGTACTTATAGGCTCGGCAGTGCTACACTGGCTAGGACTACGGATAAAAGGAACTTGGGGGTCATGATTGGCCATGAGATGAATATGAGCCTTCAATGTGATGCTGCAGCTATTGAAGCAACCAAAATGCTAACTTGCATCCATAGATGCTTCTCAAGCAAATCCCAAGATGTCATTCTCCCATTGTACTCGGTCTTGGTGAGGTCACAGCTGGAGTAACTGCATCCAGTTTTGGGCTCCACAATTCAAAAAGGATGTGGAGGAGCTTGAGATAGTCTAGAGAAGAGCCACGCGCATGATCAGAGGTCAGAAAAACAGTCCTTATTATGAGAGGCTGAGCGCCATGGGACTCTTCAGCCTGGAAAAGCGCAGGCTCAGGGGTGATCTGGTGGCCACCTATAAGTTTATCAGAGGTGTTCACCAGGATCTGGGGGAACAATTGTTCACCAGAGCAACCCAAGGGATGACAAGGTCAAACGGTTATAAATTCCTGCAAGACCGTTTCAGGCTGGACATAAGGAAGAATTTCTTTACTGTCTGAGCTCCCAAGGTCTGGAAGAGCCTGCCATCGGAGGTGGTTCAAGCACCTACATTGAACGCTTTAAAGAGAAATTTGGATGCTTATCTTGCTGGGATCCTATCACTACAGCTGCCTTTCTGCCCCTGGGGCAAGGGGCTGGACCCGATCTTCTGAGGTCCCTTCCAGCCCTAATGTCTTTGAAATCTATGAACCCACCCTGCACACAGATCTGGGAGGCACATGCCCCCCTGCAGCCCTCTGGGAATGCACTCAGTGATGGGGAGCCAACCTCACCCCTTTTTGCACCCCACCTCAGACAAACTGCTCACAGCCCCCTCCCACTCACTGCCAGGGCCCTGTGGCTATGCATTCCAGACCCGGGCCCCAAACCCCATGCACTGCCCAGCTGGGCAGTAACCTCAGCCCAACTCCCTCCTTCCCTATGGGGGCCTCCATTCCCTCCCCCACCAACCCAACCCAACCCAGACTTACCTACAGGAGCTGCTCTCCAAGCTTCCTGCAAGCCATGTGTACATGTAAGCGCACATACAGCACCCCCTGCCTAATCACTCTCTTCCAGTGTGCAAGGGGCTGGGGGAAATGGGAACTCTGCCAGCCTGCAGAGAGCTCTTTGCAAAAGTAGAAAATCTTTCTGTGTTTCTCTCTTAAAATGAGAAATCTGCTTTTTTCTCAGTTAAAAGGGAAAAATTGACACTTTTTTTCATTTTCCATGGGAAACAGAAAACCTGGATCCCTGCTCATCGGTCTGAGGCTCTGGATACTTCCCAAATTTGTGGCAGACATCCTATGTACAAGCTGCAGGCCTGGAGGCCCTGGGATTCAGATACCTCCTAGCCTTACTTGCTCCTAGCCAAAAGGCC
Source organism: Caiman crocodilus (assembly GCA_030014935.1). Lineage (NCBI taxonomy): Eukaryota > Metazoa > Chordata > Crocodylia > Alligatoridae > Caiman > Caiman crocodilus. The sequence continues at coordinate 50,873,368 of JAGPOW010001543.1, forward strand.
AAGCACCAAGCCAGCGGAAAGCACAAACGCAGTCTTCCCTTACCACAAAATTGTGCAGCTGAGTTTTCCCAGACTGCCCAGAGTGCAACGGACAGGCCTCACCATTGGAAACCCACTTGGTTGATCATGGTATCTCCCCTGCCAAGTAGGTGCAGTGGTGGGGGGCGGGGTGACAGGAAGGGAGATGGGGGCGGACAACAACAACAATTGATCCTATCTGGACCCAGACCCATCCGTCCTGCACCCACCACTGAAGTCACCAGACATAATGGGTGGGCAGGGTCTCCATGGAAACCAGTTAGGACCTGCACGGGAAAGACACGCTCAGTCAGGCTGCCAAGACAAGCCTGCGGGCAGGCAGGGAGCAGCATCAAGGAGTAGGGGACACAGGCATGGCCAGGATCACAGGGCAGTGACAGTGTGGGGCCAGGAGCTGAGCCATGATTCACACCCTGCCTATCCCTGCAACGGGCACCATTTCTGGAGGCAGGGACATGCCAAGGAGCGGACTGAAGCTCTGCCCCGGGCTCCAGCCCCACACTAGAACTGCCTCATGATCCCAACCTTGCCAACGTGTCCTGCTTCCAGGTGCTTCTCTCCACCTGCCCATGACCCCATCCCATCTGCCCGGCTAAGCACATCCTGCCCACAGGGGTCCCAGGTCAGTCTCCATAGAGAGCCCACCCACCCACACCATCCAGCATGCCTGGCGGTGGGTGTGGGGTGGATGGCCTGGGATGGCCAGGCCACATCCAGCAGTGACAAAGGCAGCAGCAGCCAGGAGTTCAGCTGCTGCATTGCTCCTGGCCCCATGCCTGGGCTGAGAGACCCGCCACAGGCTGGATAATCCCTTGGATTATATTCAGTAGGAACTACCATACATTTTACACAGATGGACTACATGAAGCTAGCCTCATGGTAGATTTCCATGAACATTTCTGCCTTTTGGCTAAGATCAAATGCCGCATAACCCACCACTACGCCAAGCTGATGCAGGGCCTCAGGGCAAGGTTCCCTCCAAGCTGTACGTGTGCACAGCCGTGCACTATTTAATACCATGCTGCATACTAACTTATTAAGGCTGCACACCTGCCTGGAGACGAGCTGGGCTGCAGCATAGCAAGGCAAAGTGGGGGCTGGTGCGGGCTCTGCTGGCACCAGGAAACTGCTCTGCTGGATCAGTGCCACTCCCCAGCTTTCAGTTGCTTTTACACTGTGGAGCTGGAGCTGCACCCCCAGCTTGGGCTGCGCCTGTCCCACGTGCTCACCTGCCTGCCTGCACTGCCTTGTCCGGCAGGACCCCCTCGTGGCTGTGGGGAGTGGCACAAGGAGAGCTGGAGGAGGGGCTGGGCCAGGCAGCCGGAAGCAGCCATGTCGTTCTGCATCTTCTTTGGTGGGGAGCTCTACAGGGAACGGGTGAGCAGCGGGTGCTGCCTGTAGGGCCCTGCTTCCCATAGGGGATTGGGGCCCCACTGCCTATAGGCACCCCTGCCCCCTATAGAGACCCTTCTGCCCCTAAGGTGCCATAGCTTCCCCTGCAGGGATCCCCACTGCTTACACGGTGTCCATGTTCCATTATAAGGGGGGAGCCCTGTACCCTCATGGGACCCTAACCAACCAACCCTAACCTGGGGTCCCCTGACCCCAAGTTGCCTTTCCTGCCTGGTGCAAGGGGGGCTGAACCCGATGATCTTGCAAGGTCCCTTCAAGCCCTTACAATCTATGAACCCTATAGACAATATCCAGTGTCTTTATAGGAGGCCTCTGTGCCCCCGTGGGAGCCGCACTGCCAACAGGCTGCCCCTGCCCCTCGTAGGGACCCTAACACCAAGAATAATGGTGAGGATCCATTACATGAGGATTCTAGTCTATTAGGCTTACCGTAGTCCAGATCCAGACTTAGTGAAAGGGGGAGGCAGGACGAAAGTGGCACGCTCACCGACCAAACGGTGCACTCACAGACCACTACACCTTAGAGGGAACATTGCCTCATGGTATTTGACACCATCCGCTGGTCCAGGGATGTGCTACATGGAGTGCACCATGGGACAGCCCTAGTACATGGACTCCACCAGACCCTTCTGCATCACTTCCAGTCAGAGGACCACCTGACTGCCCCCTGCTCTATACCTAACAGACTCTAAGAACCTTTAAAATCCTGGACTCTTCCCTACTCCCACAACTGTATTGCGCATATCACTGTTTGTAACTGTGTGTGCTTTATGAACCGCCTCCCTACTCAAATGCAGTACTGTCGTGCAGGTCTCCTGTATATTCTTTGCTGTATAAGCATTGTGTGCTCTCCCCCTACTTTTCCCACTTATCGCCAGACTTAGTTGGCTGCATCTATTACATGCAACTTAGTTGCATTTACACCCCTACCCCCATCTTCTACTATGTAGCCCCTTGCCCAGATTTCCATATTTCCTATTTCCTTGTGCCTCGAATTCTGTCAACTTGAGCTTTAAAATGTTCTAATAAATCATATCTAGCACCAAAGGAAGGATGTCAGGGCTGGCTCTGGCTCTCCCATTGCTGACCTGGTATTGCAGTAACTTCAGGTCCAGTGCCAGAAGGAACACACACCCGTTGTTTTAAGGACCATACAAAAAAAAAAAAAAAAGGTTATAATCAGCATTTTTGGCACCAGGGGAGGGAGGCAGAGCTTGCTCCAGCCTCTCCAAGTGATGGCCTGGTATTGCAGTACCTCCAAGCTCTCCTGGGGGAGCAACTGTCCACTCAGCTTCATGGCTGGTTTCCATTCCTGAGCACATGCTGCTTTTGATGATAGTTTAATGATAGGTTATGTACTTAATGAGGATTCCTTGTATGCAAATTTAAAACAAGTGACATTCCCACTGCCCCAGCTGATTAGAGAGAAAAACTCATCTTGTATTCAAGTAAATATGGTAAGTATTAATATTACTATGCACATAGTAGGGTGGCTGTGCCTTATGGAAACGATCCTTCGGGCACAAAGGGAGACAATCCTCATGCATGGAAAAAGAGGGAAAGGAGCCAGGACGCTTCCTTGGCTGACCAGATAAATCCAGGGCAGCCTACAGGCTAAAAGGGGGGCACATAAAAAGTGGAAACAGGGAGAGATCACCAAAGACGAATACACCTCCTCTGCTCACGCTTGTAGGGAGGCAGTTAGACGGGCCAAAGCTACCATGCAGCTGAGGGTGGCATCCCAAGTAAAGGACAACGAGAAATTGTTTTTTAGATATATAGGGAGTAAAAGGAAGGCCCAGGGAGGAATAGGACCCCTACTACATGGACAGAAGCAATTGGTGACGGACGGGGGGGGACAAGGCTGAACTCCCCAATGAGTTCTTTGCCTCAGTGTTCCTAAGTGAGGGGCAGGACAAGGCTCTCATTGGGCTTGTAGAGAGGCAGCAGCAAGGTGCCAGACTACCATGCATAGACCCTGAGGTGGTGCAGCGTCACTTGGAAGAACTGCATGCCTAAGTCAGCAGGCCCGGATGAGCTCCATCCGAGGATACTGAAGGCACTGGCCAACGTCACTGCACAGCCACTGGCAGGAATATTTGAACACTCGCGGCGCATGGGCCAAGTCCCGGAGGACTGGAAAAGGTCCAATGTGGTCCCCATTTTCAAGAAGGGGAGGAAGAAAGACCCGGGCAACTATAGGCCAGTCAGTCTCACCTCCATCCTTGGCAAAGTCTTTGAAAAAATGATCAAGGCTCACATTTGCAAGAGCCCACCAGGACAAATTAAGCTGAGGGGAAACCAGCATGGGTTCATAGCAGGCAGATCATGCCTGACTAATCTAGTCTCTTTTTATGACCAGGTTACGAAACGCCTGGACACAAGAGTAGGGGTGGATGTCGTATACTTAGACTTCAGGAAGGCCTTTGATACGGTATCCCACACCATACTGGTGAACAAGTTAAGGGGCTGTGACCTGGATGACTACACAGTCTGGTGGGTGGCGAATTGGCTAGAGGGTTGCACACAGAGTCATGGTGGATGGGTCGGTTTCGACCTGGAAGGGTGTGGGCAGTGGGGTCCTGCAGGGCTCGGTCCTGGGACCAATACTCTCTAATGTCTTCATCAGCGACTTGGACAGAATACACTTCACTCCCTCGTCCAAGTTTGCGGATGACACATGTAATATTTCGTCATCAAAATGGAGTATAACTATTCACAAAACAAGATGGCCGTGCTGAAAATAACTACGCAACAAGGACAACCCTTCTCTTTCACTTGCAATGCCATGTAGCCACGTACCGCCCCCCCTTTCTAGCCAATCAGTAGTAGTCATGGGTAGCTGAAATCTCGCGAGGCTAGAAACTAATAAAGGGAGCCAGTGAGGGAGGATGGGCGGAGTCTCCCTAGGACCTCGCCACGAATGGACATGAGTCTGATCACGTCACGTGTCCTACGCCAGCGCACCAACCGATATTCGTCTACTCGTCCACCGGCTACCCGTTGACTAGATAGTCTAGACAGCCTAACCTAACCCTTTCCGCTTGCTTCGCTGTTTGTCACGTTCGACGCACCAATCCGCCTGGCCCTCTGGGTCAGGCACTCTGTAAGTACCCAGAGTTAATAAACCATGTTTTATTGCCAAACCCAAGTCTCGACTCAACCTGTTACGAACACATAACATGGCGTCACGAACAGGATCCCAGTAGTCAGTCGAGAGTGATTTGGTTCAACATTGCCCGTGGCGGACGGGGGCTAGAACCCCACTTTCCTCGTCCCAAGAGCTGTGGGCACATATTAGCTACCACGGGGGAACCCGGGCCTCTAACAACGAGGAAGGAGAGCTGGCTGAAACTCTCTAACTCATCCGACCGGAGAATCCTCGTGGTACTGCCACCTAACCCCGGCCGGGCTAGGGTGTTGCTTATCGACCCCCAACGTTGTTTTTCATTCCTGAAAGGAAGGGCCCATAGCCAGCAGTCCCACCCCTCCCAAAGGAGATTGAGGGACAGCAGCTCAGGAGTTTGCCACCGTTATGTGAGCACTAGATAACACAGGCGTTCCAGTGCCGGCAGATAAATTTAACTGCCTCCTTCCCCCCCTCGAGCCCCCTGTTCACCAGCTCATGACTGAGCTCCACTGAGCTATAGAGGAAACGCCCGTGAAAAAGGGGAAGCTCACTAATCGTAATCCGCACCCCGATGCAAAGGCCTTGCTGGGGGTACTCTATTGGGAGTACATAAAAGCTATCACCCAGCTGCAACAGCACTTGGCGGCGCTCTCCACCATACCGCGAGCAAAGGCGGAAGAGACATCCGACCCACTCGAGGGGGCAGGCCCAGAAATAAAAGCCCCCTCCCAAATGGGCAACCCACTGCCACACCTACTGTGCCCGGCACAGAGGAACGACCAGCGGAGGCCGCACCCAGTCTCTACCCTTCTCTGCCAAACCCCGCACCGAATATGATAACACAACTGCGGCCAGTTCAAATCAAACATAATACTGATACAGGGGGAGTTACCACAACAACCATTACCAATCGTTCATGAACCCGAGCTGAAATGGGGGACTTGATCCACAGTACGGCTATTAATCCTGGAGAAACACCAGCTATGTGGGTAGGTCGTCTCATTCTAGAACACGCATCTGATACCGTCGACGAGCAAGAAGTCCGAGCACTAATAAGCACAGCTAACTGGAGTGAAGGACACTGTACTGACTCCGGAGTCCTCAGCAACTGCTACAATTGGCCGATACCAGTAGCCGCGTTGTGTGCCAGACTACTACAGAATAAAAGTTACTCCACCCACGCCAACCCACCACCGAATCCCACACCGACACAAATTATACACGCTTTAGTCAGTACCTCATGTCGAATGGGACCCAAAGCAGGACCCGATTCCGTCAGAGAGAGGAGGTCGACCCCGTATTCAAGCGAACCGTAAGGCGCGGGGAAAAAAACGAGGGTATTGCCCAGACTCGGAGGACTGGGGTAAAACAGAGGAACCACCTGATACAACCGTGGGATCCCCGGGCAGGGGAGGAGACGGAGAGGGTGGAGGTGTTTCCGACATCGACTGTCCAAAAGACGGTCGTTCTTGGCCACAACAATGGTCAACTGACCCAGGCGCAATTCCAATTACTTCGCAAGCGGTAACAGCCACTACCGAGGTCTATGGGCGTAACTGGGGATTATCCCTTCTTACCCTCCTACAAACCTGCGTCGGTCGACCAGGAGCAGACACCTACTCCATCTTACACCAACTCACTCGAGAAGCACAAGTTCACGCCCAAGCAGTGGTGCACGCCGCTTCTATTTTTACCCCAACCTTCTTACGACCAACTCCAGACGATAGTACAGTTGCTAGACCTACTGACGCGACAATCTACAAACCGCCCAATCGTACCCTGGAAGAACGAGCTATGTTTGGATTTCTATTAAATCGCTCAGGCCTAGACAAACTAGCCTTGCGAAAACTAACCGATGAACAACAA
>JAGPOW010001543.1:50879915-50899113 GCA_030014935.1 Caiman crocodilus
CCACAAGCTAGCAGAGAGCAGATTTAGACTGGACATTAGGAAGAACTTCACAGTTAGAGTGGCCAAGGTCTGGAATGGGCTCCCAAGGGAGGTGGTGCTGTCCCCTACCCTGGGGGTCTTCAAGAGGAGCTTGGATATGCATCTAGCTGGGGTCATCTGAACCCAGCACACTTTCCTGCCTATGCAGGGGGTCGGACTCAATGTTCTATTGAGGTTCCTTCCGACCCTAACATCTATGAATCTATATATTACTTCTAGAATTCCAAACACTTTCTTAAGGTGGTGTTAAGTCTGATAAAGTACCAATAACACAAAAGAAACAACAGGATATTATAATTCAAGACTCAGGAATTAGAAGGCCTCAGATTTTTGTCTTCCAAAAATAATAAAAAATGTACTTAGAACTTACATTTTCTGACACTCCTTGCGTTCCCCCAGCATGGGGTCCCCCATCTCACCAAGAATAGTTGCTTCCACTTCATAATGAACGACAAGGGCCTTTTCAGATGGATGTACATCTATGTTACCTCCTTTGACCTTCCTGAAGGACAGAAAAACCAAACACATTGAAGGTTAAAGCAAATGCCTAAGAGACATACAAGTGTATAAGTCACTATGAAACATTGATCCTACCGTGCACTAATGCAGCCTGGGTCTTTTTTTTCCATTTGCACTTTCCTCCCTCTTATCTGCAGAGAATCTTAGCAGAAGTGGCACCTTCGTGTTTATAATATCTAGTATGTGCAAATATACCAAATCGACTGTGAGGTCCCAGTCATAGGTGTTAGAGGCTAGGAAGGTGGATCTATCTTTGTTTTACAAGCTATCTGCCTAGATAATGCCTACACTAAAGACACAGCATGCTAGGGGAGACCTCTGAACAAAAGAGAGATATACCCACAAAGAAGTCAGCAGATAAGAGAATGAGTTCAAGATCCTAAGTAACTCTATGTTTGAAAGACTTGTTTCTAGATACCCAGCTTTACCAGAGATTGAACAACCTGAATTTAGTCATACGTATCTCAAGATAGCCTTAGGGAAGAAGCCTGTTTTGACTTACTAGCCCTCCTTACCTCAAATGACATTTCTTCAGCAACAGACTAACTAGCTCCAATTCTAATGAAGCAAATCCACAAATCTGTTACAAATCTAAATGCTAGCTGTGCCCCTTCATAAAACACAGATCAGGAAATCACTGGACAAAACAACACAAATTATAACATCCAAGGCCCATTCAGCTGCTCCTCTACAGGGAGGACGGAAAGGGATTTTTCTCTGTGGCTACAAAGAGGGGACATAAGATGAAACGAGGAGAAATAGCCTGAAGCTCCAGCAGAGAAAATTTAGGCGGGAAATTAAGAGGAACTTTCTGACTATGAGGGAGACTAAACATTGGAAAAGGATACTAAGTGAAGTTGTGGGATCTCCACCCTGGGGAGTTTTCAGAAGAGGTCAGATAGAAGACACGTGGCTGGAGTGGCTTAGTCAGGTAAGATCCTGCCTTGAGCAGAGGATTGGGCTATATGACCTTGACAGGTCCGTTCCCTCTTTTCTTCAGTGAACATGTACATCTGTGCAATCCTGGGACAAAAGGCTCTCTCTCAGAACAAATGCATCCTTTGTTCATAGCTGAAAGTGCCACCCCTGCCTGGCCTTCTCCCTGACTTGAGACTAACTCAGCTACCTACCTTTTTGTACCTATCTGCAGGCACTTCCCAGATATCCTGTTAGTAGGACTGGCCACATCTTAGGAATTAAAAACTTCGCACAATTCTACGAACTAGAATAAGAGAATGAAGAGCTTCAAGATGATCCTGTAAGAATTCACTAATCTCTCTTGTCAGGGCAGCTTTTCTCAAACCAGAAGTCATGACCCAAAACTGAGTTGCAAGAATCTATGAAAGGATCACGAACAAACTTTAAAAGTGGATTTTCCTTTAAGGAAAAAAAAATGTGGGAAACGGTAACTTTTTTCTTGAAGGCTGCCAGAGTTCCAGCCTGCAAGGGGCTTTTTTTTGCCCCTCCCTCCCCTGCCCCACACACTGCGGGGCCAGGAGTGAAGGGCACAAAGTCAGGACTGGCCATTGATGTTTACAATTGGGTCCTTGTACAAAAAAAGTTGAAAACCACTGCTAGACCACAGACCTCTCTAGTACAAATGAAAAAAAATTGGTGAAAAAAACTGTGAAAAATAGAGTCTAAAATTTCTGTATTTTATGTTGGGATTATTTTCAAGGTTTAATTAGCTTTGTCATTTTTTTCAAAATTCACCACTACCACCAATAGATGGAAACAGGGAACACATTTCACTAGTCACAAACCTGTTTCATTGTATTTAGCAACATTAGGAGTGTGCAAAAAGGGCCGTATTCAATTCAGATTCGGGCCGAATTGGGGATAGTGATTTGATTTGTTGATTCAGGTCGCTGTCCCAATTCAACTCGGACAAATCCAAAACTGAAGATTCGATCATGATTCGGTGAATCAGAGATCCGGCCATAGACACAGCTTTAAATGTCTTTTCTACATGCCTTGAGGTACTAGGCACAGTTCATGAGGCTGAGGTGAGGCTGACTGGTCTGTAGTTCCCTGTATCCTCCTTCTTCCCTTTCTTAAAGACAGGCATTAGATCTGCCCTCTTCCAATCATCCAGGACCTCTCCCAATTGTCACAAGTTTTCAAAGATAATAGCCAGCTGATCTGTAATCCCATCAGCTAACTCCCTCAGCACCCTTGGGTACATTGCGTCCGGCCCAAATTACTTCTACAGGCCCAGCTTTTCGAAAGAGTCTCTAACCTGTTCTTTTGCCACAGCTGGCTGCTCACCTACTCCCCAAACTGTAGTTTGGGAGCTGATCTTGCCTTTAAAGACCAAGGTAAAAAAGGCATTGAGTACTTCAGCTTTTTCTCCATCATGTGTCACTAGGTTGTCTCCTCTATTCAGTAAGGGACCCACTTTCCCTGATCTTCATCTTGCTGCTGACGTTCTCCCAAGGCTATCCAGCTTCCCCAGGACTGAGTGACAGACTTGCAGGAAAACTGTAACAGTATGCATAGCCCCTCGCTGTAGTAACCACAACCCAACTGGTCATAAACAAAAACTGACCAGCAATGTAAAGGAGGGGCCTTCTCTGCAGGGATGGGGACAGCTGTGTGTTACCAGAGTTCTGAAATCATACTTTTGTCATCAACCCACATCAAGTGACTTACTTATTCTCTTCTGTGCCTCTACGTCCCCATTCTATAAGTGGGATAAATAAAACTTAGCTGTGTCCCAAGTGGGGTTGGAGAACACTGAGAACCTCCAACAGAAGAAGCTATAGAACCACAAAATAACACTGCATGAAAAAGATTGCAAGCAACAGATCAGTTCACAGCAGGCCTAGATCTATACCATGACCATCTCTTTTCCCAGCAGATTAACCCTGCCTAGCAAGGGATAAAGCCCACACCAAACAGAGAAAAATTTTATTCTCTCTAATCTAAGACTTATTAAGCATTTGAGCCAAGTCTCAACAACCTTTCTGATCCTTTCTGCAGTCTGACAATGTTCTTTTTCAAGTTGCCTCTCCCATCAGTCTCCTTTAAGATGGTTTTGACCATTGTCAGCATGGTGTATGGGCAATCCAGCAAGGTTGCCAGGCCTAAAGCTTTCAGATATTTCTTTTCATAGAGCAGTGTTTCCCAACCAGTGCACTGTGGCACAAAAGTGTACCATCAGAAATGAACAGGCATTCTGTGGAACTTTGTCATGGCAATGAGCTACAATAGGTATGAGGATGGGGAATGCCTTAATAGGTAAATGCCATGGAAAATGTTTATTAATGTAAGCGTGGCTTGGGCTGGAAAAGGTTGGGAAACACTGTCATAGAGCAAGTAGGAGTGCTCTTGGTAGTTTTTCTGTAGAGCAACTTCTTTCACCACTAGGAATTCTCTGGTGCAGATAGGATAGTCTGCACCTGGCTCTGCAATGTGTGTGTGTGTGGAGTCTCCACAAGGTTGAGGGGCTCATCCAAAGGAAACAATTCCCAGAATCAAGACCCTATAGAGAGATGATTAAAAGATACCAGTTCTGTCACTGTCTTCCATTTATCTCAGGATTAATCTCATGGGAGAAACTACCCAGCACTATTTCTCTTTCATATCCCATGCTGAGTCAACACTTGTTCTTCTGGGACAGGATAGGAAGTATTTACAAATGTACAGGAGGAGAAATCTGCCAGTGTGAGCTGTTCTGCATAGAGATCTAGCACTTCCTCAAAGATTTTTCCCTTCTCAGGAATGTGCGCTATGCATCCCATGAGCCCTGCCCCCAAACAAGATGGAGTGGGCAAGCTTGACTGGAGACATTATTGTTGTGGAGCTGCTATATTTTCTTCCTTATCCCCCTCCCATGGACTGATGTAATGGGTCACAAAACCTGCTCTAGTTATTGGACTGTTACAGACTCTAATGGTTGGGACAACCATTTTCTTCCCTCGCCCATGCATAGTGCCAATGCCATCCCAGGTAGGAGGGCAGGGTCCTGGTTAAAGAATTTGCTCTTTCACCAGTTCACATCTCAGCTCTTGCCTCAAAAAACTTAATTCTTTGTAAAGCGACTCAAAATTGACAGTTGTACAGGGCTATAGATGCACTCAGCATTATCACTGTCCACTACAACAATATCTTATTTGGGCCCCCAGTACCACAAAGGAAATTATTAACTGAAGCAAAGGGAAATACACCCAGGAAAGAATTCCCCTTGCAGATTAAGTTTTGCAGCCAGCCGCCCACTTTAAAAATCATCCAGATGTGGATCACTGCTCAGGCTTGCAGGACAAACGCCATGCTGGGTGGTCAGCACACGCCCACATCGCTCTGTGCTTTGTTCACCTGCTTTGTTATGGAAGCGACATGAATCTCGCTCCGTGCAACCTTCCTCTTCTGAACCTCCCTGTCGGGACAGACGAGCTCTGGCACACACCAAGCTCAGGGACTGGCGCACACTGAATTAAATCCATTAGTGGAGGGAGGTGGGGGGGCTGTATTTGCTGAATCAGCACAAAGCACACACGGGCAAGAACGACATCCTCTACAACAACAACAACCTGTGTCACCAGCTGAACCATGGGGGAGCTGGGGATACGCTGGGCACCCCCTGCACCTCCCCCACTCACCTGTCTGGGACTAAGGACACAAGGGGCTGCCAGAGGGGATGCAAGAGCGTGAGGCGAGGAGTGGAAGAGAGAAGCGGCATACCTGCCCCCGGCCTCCACCCTCTTACATACAGAGAAAAATACCCCCGGCCTCCACCCCAAATCCTTACACATGGGGGGCAAGGGAAGCCCGTGAAAGCGCAGGGCAGGACCCGGCCTAGATGCGAGGGAGTCAGCCCTACCGCGCCCCCCGCCCCATCACCTCTTGAGGTATCGGGCGTCCTCCCCCTGCATGGTGCGGTCGGTGGGAAGGCGGGGGCCGGGCCCGGGCCCGGGCGAGTAGCGGGGCGCGGTCCGCGCCGCCGGTTACTAGGGAGAAGCAGCGCCGACTCTGCCCACACGCCGCGACCGACAATGCGCAAGCGCCGCGCGTGCGCAGAGAAGCCCGCTCGGGACCGATTTGGCGAGGCAGTCGCACGAGATTGGGCACGGAGGGAGGCGCCGCGCAGCGCCCCCTGGAGGCGTGGGGGAAGCTCCCGGGGCTGCGATGACCCGCTAGGCTGGAAGGGAATCGCCAAGCTCGGGCTTTCAGGGGCGCAGTCAGTCCCCGGTAGGGCTGCTGGTGGCAGTCTCATGGGCTGGGTCGCTGGGACCAGACAGTGTCTGCCCATCCTCAGGGTCTCTCACCCATGCAGCTCCAAGCATACCTTTGTGGTACCCCAGGAGCAGCTAGAGGGGCAGTCTGAAGCTTGCAGGGGTGCCTTGTTCAAGTTACAGCAAGGGTGGTTTAAGTTGGATATTAGGAAAACCTCTCTCACTAGGAGGGTGGTGAAGCACTGAAAGAGGTTACCCAGAGAGGTGGTGCAATCTCCAGCCTTGGAGGTTTTTAAGGCCTGCCTAGACAAAGCCCTGGCAGGGATGATTTAGTTGAGGATGGTCCTGCTTTGAGCCGGAGGTTGGACTAGATCAGTGATTCTCAACCTTTTTTGTACCAGGACCCATTTGTAAACATTAATGGCCAGTCCTGACCTAGTGCCCCTCACTAGTGCCCCTCACTCTGGACCCACTGCCCTCCACCCCCAGGTCCCAGGTGCGTGGGGCAGGAGGAGGCCCAAGGAGCCCCTTGCAGGCTGGAACGCCAACAGCTTGCAAGGGAAAAGTGATGATTTCCCATGTTTCTCTCTTTTAAAGGAGAATCCATTTTTAAAGTTTGTTCGCAACTCAGTCATATATTTTTGGGAACTACTTTTGGGTTGCAACCCACAGAATGAAATACATTGGACTATATGACCTCCTGAGGTCCTTTCCAACCCTCATTTTCTATGATTCTAACTGGCATGAAGGGTTCACTTACAGTGCTTAGAGTTGCAGTAAGTACCCTGCACGAGGCAAGTTAAGGCCCCTGACATGTCCACAGCACGCTGGTTGCAGTGTATATAGGACAGGTGACCCTAAACCGACCCCCAGGTCACACAAGGTTCTGTGGTTAGTTATGATATCTGTTGTTAGACTAAGTAGCTGGAAAAATTGTTCTTTGCAAGCTTTTGGGTACAAACAACCTTTGTTAGGCATAGGGCGAGTCTGCTGGTGTTGTGTGCACTCTCCTGGGTAGAATAAAAGCCAATATGCACAATGGAGGTTTGTGCAAATGCAAATGAGTAGCAGTGAGGATCTGAGGAAATGGGAGACAATAGATGTGAGGCAAGGGGGAGACTCTCCCTATGCCTGATGAAGGGTGTTTGTACCCAAAAGCTTGCCAATTTTCCCAACTATTTAGTTGGTCTAATAAAAGATATCACATCTACCCAAAGAACCTTGTTGCCTATGTCCTTACCGATACTGACTACAACCAAGAACCTTAGCACCACTTTGCACCACAGCTGCAGCCAATGTAACTTGAGCCCAATAGCTCCAGCTTCTAGCATTCCCAAATCATAAGTCAGGCACCAAAAATCACGAGATCTTTTAAAAACAACAAAAGGCCCAACAACAAAAAGTGCCGAGCACTTATTTGCCATTTGGTCTTGAGCCTTTTGGTTACAGTCAGGTTATACTCTCAACCTCTTCACCACAATTCTGAATACTAGGAATTTTTCTTTTCCATGAAAGCTGAGCTTTTCACACCATCACTTGTTTCCAGGATCAGGGGTTTGAAGTAAAACACCAAATATTGTGAGACCTGTGGTAAAATTGCCAGAGGTTGGCAACACTGTGAACCCTGTTCAAAATTGCTGAGAAAATATCCCAATTGCAGACAGGTACCAGATACAAGGGTGCCAGGAGAAACACCTCGTCTTGCCTTTCGTGCTGTGGTGTCTTCCAGACCCTCACACATCCTTTTGCAGATCCAGGTTTTGTACCCACAGATCAATATGCAGGAACTCTTATTTTTCTGCCTGGGATGAAAGCAGGACTAGAGGGATTTAACCAGGTTGTTTCAGTGAAGTATAGGTTTAAAGCTGATATTTGGCCACTTTTTTAACTCTACACACACCTTCACTAAAAAGCTTCTAGGTTGAAATAAAAAAACTTGAAGGAAAGCATTTCAGCCCTCATTTGCATTTTTGGACAAGGTGAAATAAAAGTTTGTGTGTAGTAGCAGTTTGCTAAAGTTTTCTTTGAGAGTTGGTGTGAGCTCTAAGGGATATTTCAGGATCTTTGCTCCTTTCCATTCAGGTAACTAAACTTTCACAAGCCTCACAGTATTTGGTATTTTTCTGAAAACCAACATTTGTAACGTGATTTTGTGATACTTGTTTTTCCTTAGGTTCATCTGAAAGTGTGAGAAGCAGGTTTCATTTTCAAAAAAGTATATTTCTAACTTCATGGCTCGACAGAGAAAGATTGAAAATGTGACTCTAAAACAGAAAACACCAAGGATCTGATGACATATCATTTAAAAAATAATCCCAGAAATTTTAGGCCTGTTGCATGATTGTAGGGGCCTGGTTTATAATCCCTGAACATTTATAGTTTCCAGTAAAAATTTCAAGTATGCCATATTCTAAGCAACAACACATACACGTGTAAACATAGGCCCCAAATCCTACAAAATGCATACACATGAGCAACTGTAGTTTGTGGCAATAGTGTTTCATTGTCTCCTCTACCAACAGGGAAGCTGTGGCAGAGATAGGTAAAGTGATTTGACTGTGGTTACCACCTGTGACAAAGTTTAAGCGTAGCTGGCTTCCAGCCCTCAGCTCATTCCCTTCACCCCCAGTTCCCAATCAAAAGAAATATGAACCTTCTCCAAAAGGCAATCACACTGTAATAGGCATGCACATCATGCTTTTCCCACATGTTTATAATTTTGCAGTTTCTCATTCTGCCTCTTTCAAATGAGGCAAATCATGCAATCCAGTCTGCTTACACCCATGCTACTAGTTGTAATCATAGGAACCCAAGCCATAGGTTAGATCCTTATGATGCCAAGCACCATACAAGCATGGAATAAAAAGATAGTTCCTGCCCCAAAGAACTTACAATCCATTTAAGCTCTGTTGTCTTGATCTGTCAAAGATGTAAACATGTGAGCAACTTTATCCAAACACATGCAGAATGTAGAAGAAGTTCCAAATGGATAATTTGGCAAACATTTGTCATTTCAAGTCTAGTCCTTTTAGGCTCTGCTTTGACTTTGCCCATATCACATGGGGAAAGAATGCCAAGGGTCAATTTACAGTGCCAATAGTTAGAAGATACATTTGTTTGTGAGACTGCCAATATAACTCTAGAAACCCAGTGAAACCTTTTTAGCAGCAATTTGTGGTTCTGCAGCCAATTTTAATCCATTTGCTTTGTCAACAAGTACATTTGGACTAGTGAACTACTCCCAATAAATCTTATACGCTAGACAACAGTTGACAGGGCCACAGTTGCTGCTGTAAGGGCAGTTTGGCATTCTACAGCAGGGCTGGTTTAAAGAAGGTAATTTTTGTCCTCACTTTCCCTCCCCAACTCCCTTTGTCACCACATAGTATTGTATTATGATCACAGCTTCACACCCCAGACTTTAACATCAGGGTAAGGATTTTTTGTAAGGATATTTCAGTGTTGAGTCCCAGCTATGTACCTTTACGAGTCAGTTCACAGATGTGGCATCATGGGAAAGAAGGGAAGATTTGCCCCTTACAGACTAATTTTGTCTTTTTTCAGGAGGTGTTTGAGGTCATTAATGATGTATTTAAGGTGTTTGATCTGGGGGCTGTAAGTGACAACCAGAGAGACTTGTTGTTGTCCCAAGGTTGGTATTATAGGAGGTTAGCGTGAGATCCAAGTGTGCTTTTATTGATCTGAGTGCCTACAGTTCTGGAACTGTATTAGAATTGTAGGAATCCCTGCTCCTGGTCTTTAAAGCATGCATCCCAGCCAGTGGGATCAGCGTGGATATGGTTTTAACATACGGTTTGGCCGTAGACAGTGGTGTGGTTAAGATGAAAGCTGGTGGTATGAAGATAGCTGTGGTGGTCAGTTGGTTTCCAACACACTGTAGTGTCTAGGAAATGAATTTGCTGGGTGGAATATTCTAGAGTTAGTCCAATGAAGTGAGTTCCAAAAATAAGATTTAATTAGTCTACAAGGTGCAAACTTCTTTTGCTTTCCACTTGACTTTAAACTAACATAGCCAACTATGGACACCTATATACATGCTCACAATGGGGGTGGGAGGTACATTTTAATTAGAGCCGCTCTCAAGGGCTGCTCTAATTAAAAACTCCTATAGTGTCTTGTGTATTCAGCACCCCATATTTCAAGGTGGCACCAGCAGGACTTGTTCAATTAGCTTCCATTAAAACTGCCCCTACCGCCATTTTGAAGTGCAAGGATGCTGAATACACAAGATGCTGCCACACGCTGGAATGTTCCCATTAGAACTCTTAATGCAACACATCAGAGCATGCGTGAAGTGCTCCGCGTCTCATGAAACAGACCACAGAGGCCAATCAAACTATGACTTCAGTTCATCCATGTCTTCAGCCAGATTCTGCAAGTGTGACAAACTGTTTGCCATGCAAATGAATTGTTTTTCCATCTTGAGGGAGTGGAAATCAAGACTTATTCTATATTTCCTGCTTTCATCCAGATGCTGGCTAACCAGAATTCGGTTAAAAAGGCTGGGCTTTCAAGAATGCTCTGGATGAAGTGAAAAACACTGATTGTATAGTATTAAGGAGTATCTCTCTCAGCTTCAATCCCTTGTAGTAAAGCTTATATGCTATATAGAGTAACAAATTGTAACCTAATCCTCCTCTTTCCACAAGTCCATTTTACCATTTTCTTACCAATAAAATTGCTACCATGTCTTGTATCTATGCTTTAGCTCCACATCATGTTTCCTCTCCAAATGTAAACCCTTAAGGCACTGTAGTGCTGTGGAATTGGTTGATAACTCTCAGTGGCTTGAGATCTTTCTAATGGGTCTTCTTGTTTGTCATTACCCAAACCACCAGAACCCAGGACAGAAGACTATGTACTAGAGTACACACCATCATACTTTCCTTTGCGAGAGTCCAGCAGTGCTTGTGTAGTTTTCTTTTCTTGCATCTAAACATGGACTACATTTCTTAAGACAACAGGACCAGGCCCCAGGGGAGCTGCAACACCCCCTGACAGCTATGATTCCTGCCCAACTTGATCTCTGAGATACCTTCCCTTTATTCCTCACTTGCCACAGCTTGTTCTCATTAAGAAATTGAAAAGGGAGACTGCCCATGGGTCTTAAAGCAAGCCCTAATCACTCCCTACCTTTCTCTGTCTCTGACTCCTCTCATCAGAGCAAGCTCTCCATTAAGTGGGGTTCCTGGCCATCTCAAGGCACCTGTTGCCTTACAGGCTCCATACCTTCCCTGCAGCTCTGCACATGCCTCACAGATGTCAAACATGCTTATTGCAAGTTAGCTTTTCTACTTTGGAGAACTGATAGCACCAGCTGAGTCTCCCCATGCTGGACAAATGGAGTTTGTGTCCAAAACCTTGCAAATAATTTCCCCCTGCCCCCCAGCTATTCATTTGGTTTAATAAGAGGTATCACATCTTCCCAAATAACTTTGCCTGCCACATCTAGTGAGATGCTCATCCCCAAAGCCACCAGGCCACCTCAAGCATTACTCCTTTGTTTGGGGTCCCATGCCATTCTGGGCTCCAAGCCAAGCCCCTCACTGGGCTCTTTCTACCCTTCTTGGGCCACACAAAGTTCCCTGGTCCTATCTCCCTTAAACATGATCCCTGGCAGGAATCAAGGTGGTCATATACCCCTCAGGCATTAACAGACCTCCAAACCACCAGTGTAAACTCTACACCAAGATAAGCCCTCTGGCTATAACAACTTTCTAGCAGTGCCTAAGCACAAACCCCAGCTCATTGGCTGTATCACTCAGCTCCCCCTACCCTGAGTCCAATTTCCTTACAAGTCAACAGCATTGTAGATGCATTACTCCCAGGATAGCCCAGGCTGCTGCTGCTGCTGCTGCTGCTGCTGCTGCTGCTGCTGCTGCTGCTGCTTGCCTGCTCTAGAACTCTTTCTTCAACAACTCCCAAAACCAAACTGACTACTTTGGCTCAAGCCCTGGGTTTATATAGCTGGAAGCCATGCCCCAGTTTGGTCATGCGGTTCCGTGAGCTGCCACAGGTAACCCTTGATTTAGCTTGCTGGTTTAGCCTCAGGGCAATTTACTACTACTGGTCTCTGTTGAAATAATAGCTTATCTCCCATGCAGGGCGCTAATCCAGTGGGCTGCTACAGTACAGCTAACAGTAAATAAGTACTTGTAGTAGGTTAATCCTCAGGTGTTTGTTCCCTGGTAGTTCATAATGGGCAACTTTCTTCTCCTGAGGTTCTCCCTGATGTTCCTGCACCCAGGAGCCTCTGGGTCTCTGTTACACAATAGTACACAGTTAATCCAGGTGATTTGCACTTGGGCCTTCAAACCTAGTTGTGAGTAGTTGTTGTAAAGCTCCACATTACTGTATCCCCATTGCTTCTTTACTAGTCATTTGTGTCTCTGGGCATATCTGTTGCCTCTTTCTGCTGTGGTTTTCTGAGATTTTATCCCAAGCAATTTTGAGAGATCTTGCCTATTCTTTGCGGGTAGTTTGGGGGGGAAAGCACTTAAGTAATTTAGGCTGCATCTTCATGGAAAATTGATAGCAGAACTGGGTGCTATCCCACACCAGCCAGGTAAGCAAGCCTGGACTTGAAGTGGGGACTTGAAGTGGGGATTTCTGTGTCCACCTCAGAAGTTTTTCTATGAGGAGAGTAGGAACAATCTAAGGCTCAAACTCAGGAAGCTGGGGTAACTATGCAGAGTAAATACACCCTCAAGGGCCAAGTCAGGTTGCTTAAGCAAGTCAGGTTGCTTAACTTACATTAAATAAATATGATGGATAAGTATTCCAAAAAAAGTCTGCATAATATTAAATATGAAAGATGGGGAGTGAGAATATGGGACCAAGGGAAATAAATCATGTGGCTCCTTGGAGCTCTGAGAGAGGCTAGCAGGAATCTGCCTGGCAGGGAGGCATGTCCAAGAAGGACAAATAATGCAGAGTAACTGTGGAGGGTCAGATGGTCACTCTACCCTGTTTGGAAACCTGCTTTCTGCAGCATTTGATACCCTACACTCGAGAGGATTCCAAGCAACAGGAATGATGTTTCATACATGTCCATCCATATTGTTATTGTTACCTGGTTACAATTTTTGAGAGAGGATCCAAGATGCATTTTTCTTGTCCTGGCATTCTGCTCCTTATGACTAGTTGTGTGGCCATTTTTTCACATGCCAGTCGCCTTAGTTCATGCTGCTAATCCCAACCCAAAGGCAGCCTTAGCCAGAAAGACATTTTGAAGCAAAATCCTCTTGGTTACTGGTGTTCCTGTCCAGCACACAATTGACTGTACTGTGACATCACTGTAATCCACAGGCTCACAACAGTTGCTGCAAATCTCAGAAGCAACTGAAGGGATGAGGAAAGCTGCACTATACAAGGAGCTGCTGAATTCTGTCTTTTCTCCATCCCTCACCTCACCCCAAAGAACATCAAGTGACAGGACACTGACAGCACTTTCTCCCCCCTGCTTTACCTGTGGCAGGGCTACAGGATGTTGTGATGTTTCAGGCATTATGCCTGGTAGTCATGCATTAAGGTTATTGCTAAAGTTTTTAGGAACAGATTAGACAAACAATTTTCAAGGATGGCTTAGATGGGGATATTCCTGCTTGAGCAGGGGTTGGACTAGATGACCACTTATAGACCTTCTAGCTCTATTTGTCTATGCTTGTACAATCATTGTGTTAGGAAAGCAAACTTTGTGCTAAGTTGTTCTGATATATGAGAAGTCATTTCCAGCGAGAATGTCCTCACTGAAATGGGATTTAACTGAAATCTGTTTCAATCCTAACTATACTATATTCAGTTCTGGGAATTCCTCTCAGTTATTCCTTTCTTTTCTTACATCTGTATTAGGGATGGGACTCTACCAACACTGGAAAATCAATATGATATGTCTATAGGACCATATCTTATTCTATCTATCAGTCTTTCTAGTCCCCCATCTGCTTTATACTGCTGCCCCTCACTGTAGTAAGCAAGTACTTCCCACCAGAAATTTATAGCAAAGTTTGAATTTCATGGAGTCTGACTTTTTTTTCCTTTCTGAGCTAAAAACCCTGCTTAGGGTGGGATTTGAGGGGGTTGGAGTTAATGTTACTGATTTACTTGTATGGTTTGGGATCAAGATTTACTTGTGGGGTTTTTGGAGGGGATTGTGGCTTATTGGAGTTTTTTAGGTAGCAGTGTGAGGATGTCATTCTCTAACTTATATTAGCAATGTAACAAACGGATATAACCTTTACATTGGAAACAAAGCTGCATGAGTAGATAAGTATATCTGATGCCAGTGGTAGGAATAAGTGTGGCCACAGGCCATGGCAAAGATGGTAATGAGGATAAACAGGGTGCCAGTGACTTAGTTTGGTGCTAGTAAGGATGCGGAATGTATTTAGGATGAAGAGGAAACATGTGATGGTGATAATGACAATACTGGTCCTAAGGCAAAGAAATGACATGACAGAAAAGCTACTGTCAAAGCTGAATGTGATGATGGTAAGTATGAAAGAGTGAAAGTGAGGAGGAAGAGGGGGTTGAGGATATACTTGATGGTGGTAAAGGTAACAACAAGGAAGAAGATACAGATATCTGACACATTCAACATGCTTTTCTTGAACCTAGCACCTAACTCCCTTCATGCTGACACATCAGTGAACCAGGTCTTGGCAATGAAGATATACTAGCATTGGGGAGAGGAGGACCTGGTCTTGCATCTTAAATACATCAGCATAAGAGAATACCAGAACCCAAAAGTTCAGCTCTTTCAGTGACCATATACCATGACCTTCTAGTTTATGATAGTGGAAATTGAGCTGAATGTTGGAGAAATGATCCCCCAGCTTTAGATTAATTTAGTTACTGGCTGCAGGTTGTTTGGGTAATTTCCCTCTTTTAGCCTTTCCTATTTTATTTGAATCACTACATATGCTTCTTGTTTGATAGTCCTTCTTTAAGTCATATGTCTACATAGGCACAAAATAACACATGGATTGGCGACACATATGCACACACTAGCTCACTGTGTATTGGAAGGAAAATCAGTTACACGCAAAACTGTTTGGTCTATCTGCTGAGCAAAATGAAGGTATGATTGTAGCATATGCCAGTGTACCCATGCCAGATCAATCTGCTATTTCTGTTTTGTGAGAACATATGGCATGCATTTTAGGGTGTGCTAGCAATCAGAATTCAAACTCTCTGGCGGCCCTGAGTGTGATAACATGTACTAGTCCTGGTTTTGTCATGTTTTGACTGCTATTGTTACCACTGGTAGCTAAATGAAGCATGCATGGGTATCTTAACATATGCTGCAATCACATCTTCATTTCACTCTGTAGGCATCCCTATTTCAGTATCTTCACATATAGAAGCATACTATATAGATGCTTACACTCATTCATAGTGAAACACGCTTATGCATGCTCATATGTGCACACACACAAGAAAACTAGTGTTTGATTTGCTAGCATGATGCATCTTTGGGTCTCAAGTTTAAGAGACAACACAGGAATACTCTCCTTGGATTACCCAGCTCATCATAAGTATTGCAAAGCATGTGATAGATAGGGTTTCCCAAGAGTCTCAAGGGCATATGAGAGACAGAAGAGGTGAGCTAATGATGGTGTTCCAGGTTTTCCTTGGGACTGTAAAGTTCTGTTAAATTGTTAGGCACCTTCTAAAATAACCAATCTAGGAATGTTTCCTCCACATCTTTTCCTTAATTTTTCTCATACATATTATGCTGTCTCATTGCCAGTGTCCAAAATCTCTGAAGTTTCTCATAGATTCTAGGAAGGGACCTCAGTGGGCCATCTAGTCTGACCCCTGCCCCTGGCAGACAAGAAAAGAGTCACCAGACCTGGGATCATGTGATCCCAACCAGGTGCTTGTCCAATCGCCTCTTGAAGACCCCCAAGGAAGGGGCAAGTACCACCTCCCCTGGAAGCCCATTCCAGATCCTGGCAACCCTGATCATGAAGAACTTTTTCCTAATGTTCAGCCTAAACGTACTCTCCAATAGCTTGTGGCCAGTGTTCCTTGTTGTTCCGGGGGTGCCCTGGCAAACAGATCATTGCCTACTTCATATTGCTCTTCCCTTATGAATTTGGATGCTGCTATAAGGTCCCCTCTCAGCCTTTTCTTGGAGAGGCTGAAGAGGCTAAGATCCTTTAACCTTTCCTTAAAGGCCCTGAAGGCCTCCAATCAGATGAGTAAAATTCCTGGACCCAGGGGTCCAGCTGAGAGCCTGGGCACACACCCAGGCTTGAACTTGAAAATCTAAGGCCCTGGAGTCAGCACACTCTCCTCTAGGTCAGACAGCTATGCTGAACATTAAAAGCAGTGTTCGTTAAAGAAATGATAGAATGAGGCATTAAAGAAGGAAAAGCATTTCTCATAAAACGATTTGGGGACTGGTCAGTTTCAAAAGGAGACAAGAGTCTTAAAAAGCATTACAGTTGAATTGGTGTTATTACCAAATGAACCAAATGATTAATTAATTACCAAGTTACTTGAAGAGAGAGAAGTATTATTTTATGAATAATGATGTCTTAGGTTTACAAACCTTAACAGATGTCCTTTTCAGTAAACACCTCTTTAATGTTATCATTTAATAATAGAAAAACCCCTTAAGTTAAAGTTTGTCTCATACAAATGTCACTTGCTAGCTTTCCTGCTAATCCAGAGGAAATATTATCTTAGTGGTCCCCATGGTCCAATGTCTAGGTGTTGGATACATGATAAACTTACATGAAACCTTCTTAGTGAGATATAGTCCTCTGGAGACATCTGGGGATTTAATTTTTCAAGGCTTACTACAACCTAGCTCTTTAAAAATAAGATTTAAATTTTCCATGTCAGGTCACTTAAGTTCTTCTTTTGTTTTCTTTCTCTTCCCTTTTTTCTTTT
The DNA here is from genome assembly GCA_030014935.1 of Caiman crocodilus. NCBI lineage: Eukaryota > Metazoa > Chordata > Crocodylia > Alligatoridae > Caiman > Caiman crocodilus. The sequence continues at coordinate 50,896,571 of JAGPOW010001543.1, forward strand.
TTCTTTTTTTTTATTTGTTACTTGCCTAGACGTCTAATCTCCACCCTCTGGAGGAAAACTTTAACCATCTCAAACTTTTCATGTCTTGATTATTTTATAGTTCCAGAGGACAACTTGAACAGGTTCTATATTTTAACAGTTTTAGTCTTGGGGCAGGGATGGAATGCATTCATACAAAACAAATGTTTTCAAGTATTTTACCTGTTATATTCTACTAAAATTTTGAACCAAGGTGTTTTCCAGATACTGTGTCAGACCTCTGGAACTATATTTCACAAGAAGAGATATGTGGATTCCTTAGAGTACATGTTCCCATGAGTTACACTGTTCATAAACAGGTCTTCTTGTCTGATATTCTTACCCCTGGATAGCCAGCACTTAAATTTCCCAAACACTGATTTAAGGATTCAAGACATGTACAGTATGTAACCACAAAGTTCCTGAAGTAACTAAATCCTCCACAATACATAGGAAAATGTAGCAATGAAGACTGCCCAACCTTGGATACAGTAAAATGTATGCAGTACCAGTTCATCTGTAAAGTGTGTAAGCTATTAGTGTAATAATTTCTGATCCTTTCTCCAGTTGTGAGTCCATGCTTCTCATAGTGTCTCCTCACTTCCAGAAAATGGAGGGCCTGAGCATATATATTTACACCAGCATAATTTACATGTATCTTGTAGACCACTGTAAATTACTTGAGTGTTTGGAGTGAACAGATGACCAGCTCTTTGAGGACAGCTGATTGCAGTAGGCACTCTTACTGTGCCCATTGCTAGGTCAGGACAGAATGGTTAATATCCTCTTTGCCTACACCAAATGGCCACCAAGGAATGGAAGTGGGCACAGGACACAATGATGTAACTTATGCCAGTGTTATTTTACCATGATTTTCCCTAAATTAACTCTATGCTGCCTTAAAGTAAGTGACATTCTTATAGGGTGCATGTCATATGTCCACTTCTTGTTTAGAAGTTATAAAGGCAAACTACACTGGTATAAATGGGATATGTATGGCCAAGCCCTAATTATTCCTACTTTCATGTAACCATAGCAGTTAAAGACGGGAAAAGTATCTTGGGTTGACTCATTGAGATTTGACTGGAAAAAAGAAGACAACTGTCAGGAACAGTTCTAAATGTCCATAATAAAAAGGCATTCCCTACTGTCCTTAGAGTATACATAGCAGTACTATGCATCCTATAACACCATGGAAACTGCAACTGCAATGACTACCGTCTGATCCAGCACCAAAAGCCACCCCAAAAATTTCTAGGACTGAAACCATGAGTTGATACAGCTTGACCTATTTGATAATCATAACCTCTACCTCCAGTCCGTACCAAATGCAGCTGCCCTAAATGATCTTTCCAGCCCACACACTTGAGCACACCCACTGCTCCCCCTTCTTTATCTTGTCAGACTTGGTTTTTTTCTCTTTGCCTTCAAACACTACACAACTCTGTCTCTACCCTACCTTACCTACACAAATTAGTTTCCCATTGTATCAATGCCCTATATACTTTATTGTGCCATGGTGTTAGCTGTGATGCCCCATTCATCTGATTCTCTCCCATGTGCTTCTGTAATTTTTCATGCCATTCCCTAACCAAGCGACGCCATCTTTACTCTGGCCCCCCAACCCATTACTCAGATAATTTCTGGCAGCTTACTTCATATATATGGCCCTCATAGAATCGTAGATGTAGGGTCAGAAGGGACCTTGTAGATCTTCAAGTCCGACCCTCTGCCTGGGCAGGAGGGAAACTGGGCTCAAATGACCCCAGCCAGGTAGGCATTGATCTGCTTCTTAAAGACCCCCAGGGTAGGGGCCAGCAACACTTCCCTTGGAAGCTGGTTCCAGATCCTAGCCGCCCTAACTGTGAAGTAGTGCCTATGGATGTCTAATCTAAACCTACTCTCCAACAACTTGTGGTCATTATTCGTTGTTATCTCAGGGGGCACTAGAGGAAACAAGGTCTCCCCCAAACCCTTCTGGTCCCCCCTAGTGAGTTTATAGATGGTCACAAGGTCCCCCCTCAGCCTTCTCTTGTGAAAGCTGAACAGGTTCAGTCCCATAGTCTCTCATTGTAGGATCTGCCCTGCTGTCCCTGGATTATACGTGTGGCACTCCTTTGGACCCTCTCAATGTTGTCCACATCCCTCTTGAAGTGGGATGCCCAAAACTGGACACAGTACTCCAACTGTTGCCTGACCAGTGTCATAGATTCATAGATTCATAGATGTTAGGATTGGAAGGGACCTCAATAGATCATCAAGTCCGACCCCCTGCATAGGCAGGAAAGAGTGCTGGGTCTAGATGATCCCAGCTAGATGCTTATCTAGTGTCGCGTAGAGGGGGAGGATCACCTCCTTGGCCCTACTCAAGATGCACCTGTGCATGCACGATAGGATCTGGTTAGCCCTGCCGACCATGACCTCGGATTGTTGGCCCATGTTCATCTTGGAGTCAATGATGACTCCAAGATCCCTTTCTGCCTCCGTGCTCTCAAGAAGGGAGTTTCCCATCTTATAAGTGTGCT
>JAGPOW010001543.1:50899213-50936928 GCA_030014935.1 Caiman crocodilus
AGATCCCTTTCTGCCTCCGTGCTCTCAAGAAGGGAGTTTCCCATCTTATAAGTGTGCTGCTGGTTACTACTGCCCAAGTGCAGCACCCTGCACTTATCCGAATTGAAACGCATCCTGTTTTTGTTAGCCCACCCTTGCAAACTATCCAGGTCTTGCTGCAGTCCTTCCCTCCCTACTAGTGTGCCCACCTCACCCCAAATTTTGGTGTCATCAGCAAATTTGAACAGGTTGCTTTTCACCCCATCATCCAAATCACTGACAAAGAAATTGAACAGTGCAGGCCCAAAGACCGAGCCCTGGGGGACTCCGCTGCCCACTTCTACCCAGGTCGAATATGACCCGTCCACCACCACCCTCTGAGTATGACCCTTCAGCCAATTAGCAATCCATTTGACCGTGTAGGCATCAATGCCACAGTCACCTAGTTTTTTAATGAGGATGGGGTAGGAGACAGTGTCAAAGGCCTTGCTGAAGTCCAGAAAGACTACATCCATCCTCAATAAGCAAGTCAGTTTAAAACTTCCTTTCCAATAAAAGAATCATGCTCACACTCCTAAATAGGTAGGTGTAATAAAATATGTACACACACACTTGCAGAGTTGGAGTTGGAATCTTTATCTAGAGATATGGTGCAAGCAGCATATGCCTCTGTGCCACTTGAGCTAAAGTAGAATTTCTTTTAAGTATCACAGAAGGACCCTACAATACTATCGGCTAAGAGAAGGCAATATAAATAGAACAGTTTGGATTATTATGGTGACAGGCATATTTGATATACATAGGAAGACATTACTCACTAGAATTCTTACCTAAGTTCATATTTGGAAATGAAAAATCCACAGTAAAAACTTGGCAGTTATTCTACATGGCTTAGTTCAGCAAAGCATTGGGCAGAATTTTCAAAAGCTTCTGAGGAGTTAGGAACACTAGGCTCAATGACTGAGGAGCTTTGACAACCCCCTCATGTTGACCTTAATGGGATTTAAGTACATGCTTTAAAGTTAAGCAAATCCTTAAGTGTTTTGTCAAAGCAGAGCCTATAGAAAACATACAGTAAGGGCAGATTTTACTCCAAACCCTCTTTTCTGCATATCTGGAACCATATCTGTCAATACCTCCCTGTTTGGGGTAAGGTGTACAAACCATGGTAGTTAGACTGCTAGTTGCTAATTTCCCCTTTTCGAAGAGAAGTGCTTCAAAGGCCCAACCTATATTTTATGTAGAATCATATATCACAGTGAAAAGAGACTTTTCATGCTGGACCTGAAAACCTTCTCAGGCTCCATTAATTAAATTGCCACATATAAGGGAGAAAGAGTGGAGGCAGAGTGAGTGAGGGACTCTCACTAGGACTCAATGAAAACCAGATGTTGCTGGCAAAGCCATCATGCTTTTTATTAAGAGCAATACAGTGGCTTCAGATGGAACCACCCCCTAAACCACCAAGACCTAAAAATCACCAACCAAACCAAGCAAAATTCTTACAGTTAAGGCACAAACATATCTTCCCCAAGTATTTTTATTTATATTATGGTAGCTCCTACTAATATCAAGGCCTCGTTGGACAAGCACACTGTAACAGACAGTTTCCCCTAGAAGGAACTTACTACCTAGAAGTAGCTTTGCTTATTTCCCTGGTATAAATGTAATTAGTGAGTGTCAACCCCAGACATAGAGCAATTGGAGGGAAAATAGGACCAACAGAGTTCATAGAAAATTAGGATTGGAAGGGACCTCAGGAGGTCATCTAGTTAAAGCAGGACCATTTCCAGCTATGTCATTTCAGCCAAGGCTTTGTCTAGCCAAAGCTTTGTCTAGCCAGGTCTTAAAAATGTCCAAGGACTGAGATTCCACCACCTCTCTGGATAACTTGTTCCAGTGCTTTACTATCCTCCTTGTAAGAAAGTTTTTCCTGCTAAATATCCCTTGCTGCAACTTGAGACCATTGCACCTTGTTCTGTCATCCGCCCCCACTAAGAACAGTCTAGCTCCATTCTCTTTAGGAACACCACTTCAGGTAGTTGAATCATGTTATTAAATCCCCTCCCATCCTCTCTTCTCCAGACTAAATAAGCCCAGTTTCCTTAGCCTCTCTATGCATGTTTCCCAGCCCACTATCCATAAGTCATGTGTCCCAGCCCACTAAACCTTTTTGTTGCCCTCCAGTGGACTGACTCCAATTTGTCCACATCCTTTCTGTAGTAGAGGGCCCAAAACTGGACACAGGACTCCAGATATGGCCTCACCAGGACTGAATAGAGGGGAAAAATCATTTCCATCAATCTGCTTGCAATACTCCTACTAATGCAGCCCAGTATACTATTAGCCTTCTTCACAGCAAGGGCACAAGTCCTTGTGAGGTTCCTCAGTACTTGAGGTACTTTTAAAAATCCTACTCAAGTAATCCCATGAGCAAACTCCTATAATAATCCACTTCCCCACAGAAATGCAAGCTGCAAGGGATGTCCAGTCAGTAGAGCTCTGGTGACCAGCAAGAGCAATGACCCTGTCATATAGCCACATTTATTTTTCCTAGCTAAAAAATTAGATGCAAACATATACCAATATTATTCAAAATATACCACTATCTCATGAGTTAAACCATTCCAAAAGTCGATGGCTCCATTTTACCCAGGTTTATGTAAATCTTGTACTCTCTTGAATCGGTACCCCTGTATTGTTGATGAAGGCTGTCTGGAGAATTTTCCAACAATTTTCTTGCAGTGAAAAATCCTGTAGAAAGCCTCAAGTTTATCAAAAACATTCACAGTCATCTTCCAGTTAAAAGTGGTATGCTAAAAAAAGGTAAACAACACAGCACTTAAAAAGACAGGGAACTTCCCCACCTTCCCTTGCTGCTTCCTTGTGCCTATGCCGTCTGGTATTGGGCCAACACCACAGCTCCTCTAATTCAGTGTTGTCCCATGGAAATCACAAAACCAGGATCAAAAATAGACCATTTTGAGAGAAAGTGTCTTCACTCAAAAAAAAAAAAAGGTATTCTGTCTAAAACCTGAAAAATTTTGGCTGAAAACTGAAATAATTTTGGTTTCTGGTAGTGTTCAGCCAACATTTTTTAGATTGCTAAAAAAATTCTTTCCATTTTTAAAAAATAAAAAGTGCAACTTTTCTATAGAAAACTCCCCTTGGGGCTCAACTAGTCCTACCCCTGGTTTTGAGGATGGGGATGGTAGGATAAGAATTCACACAGAGCTTATTTTAAAATAAGGAGACTGCCAAAATAATTCTGATTGCCTTTCCTTCTGGAAATCACATCACATACCAGGCATACTGGATACAGAGCACAGTAACATATGGGGAATGGGGGTGGGGAGGAGAGGGTGATATGGAAATTAACTCTTTATGGCCCGAGTGAAAAAAGAGGTTACGCCTCACGCTTTTCATCTTCATTCATTATTTTTACTTACTGTGGGCACATGGGGGCACTATTGTGCTCCAGAAGAAGGAGACGCAGCACTGCAGCCCCATGTATATAGGTAGGTATTTAATATTGTGAGAGTAACACCAGTTGCTGAGTTGTGTTTAAATTCATTGGTACCCAGCCTAGTGGTACTGCATGAAAAATTTCCATGACACGTCAAGATATATCTAATATCTTCATTTAAACCTGTAATTCTCAGCTGTCAGTAGCTTAGCAAGAGCCTCCTCCAGTTTTTTCACCAGCTTCATCTGTCATACACCTTGTGTTCCAGGACCATGTTGTCTTAAAAAGAAGAGGGAGAAGGAAGATGAAAAGAGCTCCTGCTTTGTTTACCCATTTAAATGCATGCAGAATCTCATATTGGACTGTGTTTTTCATCCTTTGCAAGCAAAGATGACTGCAGGTGGTGGGGGGATGAGGGGGAAAGAGAAAGGAAGCGGGAAAGAAAAAGGGAGGGAGAAAAGAGAATGGGAGAAAGAAAAGAGAGGAGTGGGGTGGAGGTTAGGTCATATGGGTACGCAGGTGACTTATAAGCCAGATCTTTGCCCTGAAAAACCTGCTGCAGCAGGGGCAGGAGAGCTACAAGGTCTGGACATGAGAGGTCCTCATTTTCTTGGCCACATGCTTCCTCACTGCCTCTGCCATGTGCTGCTGCTCGAAGGCCAGTGCTCTACTATGGACCAATGACCTCCAGGATGGAGTCACGAGCGATGGCTCACGATGGTCATGGGCAATGGCTCTTGACTCCATACTGCCAAATGGAGTATTGGACTGTAGGTTGTTTGAAACATTCACTGTGTGCTTGTACAGTACCTAGAACATTGGAAACGTGCCCATTTGAGGCCATTTTAAGCGGCAAGGTGTACTGATAGTAATAATAGTCAAGACAAGGACCCGGGGGGCACCATCAGGCAATGGAAATTTTATATTTTAGTTACATTTTACAGGATATGTTTAGTTTTTGTTTCTGCAAAGAATACAAAGAACATAGCACCTTCTGTCTCTACAAAGAACTAATAGTCACCAGCAGCAGTTCCTTCTCAATTCACATTCACTTCTAACTTCAGCAGTAATAGTAAGAATAGATTTGAAATCCCTGGTTCTGTTATATCACCCACTTCATATATTATTCAGTGGTTTGATGTATCATCAGTGTGAATGGAGCAAAGTGGCAAAACTTAGGTTGTAAGCACTTTGAGGCAAGGAGCAATTCTTGATGTCTGTAAAATGGGTTTCTGGCCTGTAAGTACTACTATAAAGCAGAGAAATGAATAATCATAATAACTACTTACACAACATGAATCCTCAACATTTCTGTGATGGGCAGGGCTGTTTTAAATCACAACAGTAATATGGTAATGGCCTCCACAAAAGCCACTGTCTCCCAGAAACATTCATAGCCAACTTTTTGCTCAAAAAGTGTGTTAAAAGAATACTAAGAATATTGTACAGCATAGCACTCAAAAGACAACAATTGCCTTTCATGACCCCTGTTCTCTTTGGCCTGCCTATATCCTCAGAGAGTATAAACTAGGTAGAAGGGAAGGTAGAGATACACCTTAAAGACTAACTGAATTAGAGATGCATAAGCTTTCATGAGCCACAGCTCCTTTTATTAGATGCTGTGAAAGGACATGCATAGAGTAGGCTATCAAAAACAAATAGTGATTTAAATCCAAAAGATAGGAGTGGAAGGGGTGAGACATGACAGTGTGAAGAGAGGCACAGGGGGTTGAACAGAACAATAAAGTAGCAAAGCTACAGCAAAACTGTAGAATGTAATCCAGGTAAAGGGGTAAGAATCTGTAGTCCCTGTTTAGACCATACTTAAACCAATCCAGTCTATTTATGATTTTGTGTTCTGCAATTTTGCATTCAAGTCAATTTTTAAAATTCCATTGTTTAAGAACAGCTATTCTGAGGTCAGTGATGGAAAGTCCAGGAAGTATAAAGCGTGTTGCCACAGATTTTGTGCATTTTTGGACTTGATGTCAGCTTGGTGTCCATTCATTCTGTCATGTAGGAATTGCTTTGTCTGCTGTAGAAAGCAGAGTGGTGCTATGAACATATGATGCCATATATGACATCTGTAGTGGAGGAAATGAATGAACCTCAGGCATTATAATCCATGTTATTTGGTCCACTAATGATGTGGTCTGAGTTGATGAGGGGCTCATCTGGCATCTGGGGGCATTGCAAGGCCTTGTGCCTCAGTGAGAATAGGAGTTAGATAAGCTGGATAGATGCTGTTTATTGTTAGGGGCTATGTGTAACCCAAGACATGTTTATCCTTCATGGCTGGATTGAGTATGTCATTCTTTTCCAGAAGGGTTTGAGGAGCATTAATAATGACAACCCTTGCAGGTTTCCAGGAGGAGTCATTAATAATGACTCACTAATGATGTGCACAAGGTGTTCAAGCTGGGGGTTTTAGATGACACCAGTATAGTTTCATTGGAGTCGCAGACCTTGGACTGTATGGAGATGCCTTCATAAGACCAGAAGAGCACATAATAAGAATGCCACAGAAGTGGCTGTGATCCACTCCTATACAGGAAATGGGAGATCAATGCTTATTCTTACTTATGAGTTCAACATCATAATACAATATTTAAAGTTTAAAATATCCAGGAATTCCTAGATTTGTATTCTCACACAGCCAGTGTTCCACTAAGGAGTGTATAGCATTCTGCCCCAGTGCCATCCCAGATATTGACTCAGATGGAAAACCTGACCAGTTGGATTTCAATACTAAATAGCTGGAAGTACCATTCATTATCTTTAGTAAGAGAGGTCACCTTGCTGCACAGTGTTTATTGCCATGGGGGAGCATAAACAGAAGTGTCAAGTACATAACAGGTGGGTTCTGAGTTAAGTAACTTTCTTTGTCAGCTGGAAAGCCATTCTATCTAACATCTCTCCAAAGCAGAAGAAATACTGCTGTCCAGGACACTGTCAAGTATATGTCCCAAAATAGACAAAAGAAGTACAGAGGGCCAAATTCTCCCTTGGTGTGGGTTCAAGAAAGCGAAATGAGTTATAACAGAGGTGATTCCAGCCCAAGATCTTCGAGGCTAGGTTAGAGAGGGCCCAATTCTGCTTTGAGTAACATCAGTCTGCTTCCCCTAACTGAAGGTAGGATTTGGGTTGGATTATTCCATGCAGTGGTTGACGTTAGAAACCTGTGGCCATGTCCAGATGAGCATGGCCATTTGTTTCCTTAGGGACAAGTGTGTGCTGCTGCTATTTGTCCCTGTGGAAAGCCTGTGCCATGCATGCTTGGATGTGCAGCAGGTTATCTTGGGTGGGGTAGAGGAAGTTGAGGCCTGCAACTGTGCTGGCCCTGGAAGCCTTACCTGGGATCCTGGGGGCCTTGGGAAGTTGCAGCCATGACATTCCTGCAGCTGTGAACCTGGTTGGCAGGTGGAGCATGGCTCTGGCAGGTCAGGCTTTGGTTTTGGGCGGCACATGCTGCAACCACATGTGCCACCCCACTTTTTTAAGGCACAGGTTTTTTTGACCCTGGGATATCCCAGGGTCTACCCTCCTCTTTCTGACCCCCCACCCTTGCTGCAAGGTAGCTGCATGGGGAACTCCTGCATATGTGGTGTGTGGCACTGAAGATGGGTCTGTTGTGCCACATACTGCATGTCCATGCTTGTCTGGACATGGCCTGTGAGATTAACTCAGCTGGAGAAAGCACTCTGTGGGTAAGCTGGAAGGAGGCTTCTTCACAAATGCCTGGCAAGGTGCAGAGAAAGAAATGTGTACTCCTGGTATGCCCAACCTTAGGCTTTGACTACCCTTGGGAAATCATTCCCATTTGAAAGCATGCTTTTGCCTAACACTTTATTAGACATTGCTTATGTAGTGCAGACAAAGACAGTCATGTTCAGAAATAGACTTGCTGTCTATACATACCAAGTGTTAAACATGCTTCACTGTCATCTGAGCACAGCAAAACTAATGCAACACATTTGAAGAGAGATTTTCACTAGTGCAGATACATTTGTGTAATTATTATAGTCTGAAAATGCAACAATTTTGAAATCATTTGAGTTGCATCTACTTATTTTAGGTATCAATTTGGCTTATTTTGTTAAACTGAAGACACAGTTACATACTTGCTATGATCAATCTTTTTCACCTGCGGATGTTAAAGCACTTTACAGATGTTAAAGAATGAAGCTCAGCAGTGTTCCTGTGAGGTTCATACTGTTGCTTAATGGCAAATGAAGCATGTAGCAAAGCGACTCACCCAAGGTTATGAAATGGGTTCATGGCAGAATCAGGAATGGAATCCACATCTCCCTTCCATTAACATCTACACAACAGGATCATGTCAATTTTATTGCATAATATCCCCTTCCTTTTTTCTTTAAAACAAGCAACTCACATCTTGTGAGTGTGCTAATGATTTAGCAGTGTGATGGATTTTGAGGCATTACCTGTCCCTTTCTACTATATCCACAATACATAACTTTTTAACTTTCATTTCACTGTTGAGCAATGAATTCACAGCAAATCCCCATTCACAGGCCCTGATCCTGCAGTCAATAAATGCAATGCTCCCTGTTGGTGGGAAGAGTTAATGTTTCCATGTGGGCTCCTGCAGGCCAAAATAACAGACTTGGATACCTCCTTCCATGTTTGCAAGTGTAAATTCTCACCTTTAAATTTGTGTAAACAATCTCCGTTCCTTTAAATTAGTTTGGGCCCTTTACCAGGTATCTGAGCTTCTTCTCATTTTTCAGGTAAGTTTAATTCCCAGTGGAGTAACTCCTGTTTTACACCAGTATAGGTGAAAACACATTATTATTTAGATTACAGTAGACTCCAGAGGATCCAACGGAAATCCAGGCCACAATGCAGTTGCACACATACATCATGTGAGATGGTCCGTGCACACATACATCATGTGAGACTGTTCTTAGGATCACAGCACAGGAAGTGTCTAAATCTCTTAGGTCACTGAGTCCAGAATCACATTATTGCAGGCAACTTTGTCATCTAATCTCTTTGATAAGGGATGACCAAGGATCTCCCTAAACTAATTAGGGTTTTATCCCCACTACTTCTCATTGCTCTGAAGGATAGGGGCTTTCTTCTAATATACAGTCTCAATATATCTGTGGACAGATTATACCAGTGGTGCTCAGCCTGTGGCTTGCAGGCTGGATCCAGCCCATGGAACCATGTCAGCCACACTGTAGGACTGGAAAGTTGGCAACAGAGGAGTAATTAACATTGCCACTGCCCGCCCCACTACCAAATTTCTGGACTTGTGGGGAGTCTGGATGACATGGCTCTTTGTACCAGATTGTGCCAGTTCATAGTCACTCCATGCCTGGATCTAGTAATCAGGGTTGGTTGGTATGTGGGGCTGTGCTACAGCTAGATCCAGCATGTATAGTCATGCTGTCATGCTGGATGGCATGCGCAGATTGGCTCTGCTTGCCCATCCTGGGGTGGATTAGGCCTGTGATGGATCCTGCATGCAGGGTCCTGCCCAAGGACTGGCTGCAGGGGGCTGTAGAGGTTAAGAACCACTGTTTTATACCATAGTTTCTCAACCTGTGGTACACGTACCCCTGGGGATACATGAGACAGGCAGGGGGCACATAGGTACCCTAACACTCTCTCTCACCCTCTTTTCCTCTCAAAACTATGGCAAAACTTTTTGTGCACCACGTATTGCACAGTGCTTTAAATTCCCCAGTAATAATTTGGTGTGCCATGCTTTGTACGGCACTGTGTTCAGCCCTCCTAGTTTTGGACAACATCACCTCTAGCCCAGGTACATACTTGAGTTGTGCACCCCTGTTGTAAAAGGTGGCAACCCTATCCACACCAGATCAGACACCTGTCATATCACGGCCTTATATATGCAGTCCTTCTTCCAATATATGGCATACATAAGTCTGTAAATATAAAATTCCCTGGAAAATTAAGTGTTGGGGTACTTATTAAAATTTTCAGAACTGAGAAGATACTTGCTACTTAAAAGGTTGAGAAACACTGGTTTATACTGATTTGTTCTTGAGCTAACCCCGAAATGGATCTATGGACAACAATCCCATTCTCTCTCAGCCTTCATTTTCTAAGTTAAAAAACCCATTATTTTAGGACACATCTATACCATCTCCAGAAACACTGCTATAAAGCAATACCTGCTTGCTTGCTCTTGCTTAAAGGACAATGTTTGTGGCCCTTTGGAGTAGAAGCTAAATAGATTGAAAAAAATCTAATTGGATTAAAGCAACCCTTTTGGAAGCAGATATACTTTTACCCTAGCTAAGCAGTATCCTGCTTTGAGTTTTTATCACTTCCCAGCACCTGCTAGCTAGGAGCATGACACTCCAGAGATTATTCTCAGCAAGTGCCAGAAGAGAGCACTTCTCCCTCCTCCATTCCCCACACAAACCCCAATATAGAATGACAGAGGGCTGCTGCCGTTTAAATTACACGCTCTCAGCCACCTTTGAAGGACAGTTCCTGCTCAGAGCACCATTCAGCCAACTCCCCTCCTGCAAAACGTATTATCATGGAGTATATGGGGGCACATTTAGCTTTTAAGTCACGCTGGCACAAGACAGACGAAGAACTCTGTCGACACAGCATGTCTTTTATCTTGCACAAGGCTATTCAGATTGACTTCTTCCAGAGTTACCTCTATCTGCTGGAGAAGCTTTCCCTGGGTGAGTAACATGAGTGTGCACGTCCAGTTCTGAAGGCATTGTGCAAGATGCCAGAATACAAACAAATTATAGTAAATAATTGCTTTGTGAAGTCCTATCAGAGTTACTGAAGAGCTATATAAATCCCAGAGTCGGTTTTATTTTTCAGCATCCATTGACGTGGCACAGTTTATTATACATCAGTACCATAATGGCAGCATAGAGTGGTCAGATGGATGGAGGAGATAAATTTAGGTTTCAGGTTTTTTTGCTACACTTAAAAATTTATTGAGCTGCTAGGAGTTCAATGGTGAACAACTGTATTAGATGCATGAGGCCTTGCTTTCTGGTTCTCTGATGTCCTGATTTGTTGTCTTTCAATAAATCAATAGCTTGTACATAAGTGATTCTTTTGAGGGTGCAAAAGTGCTGAAGAAAGATGCAGGTCATTTTTTTCACCTACATTCTGTCATCACAAATCTCTTTGGTAAGTCACATAGTACAGTTATTGACTTGATCTGAAAATAATTCTGAAAGTGTTCATTTGTGGCCAAATTCCAGTGGGGAACTGCTGGATACTGAGTCATGTAGGCAGAGAAATAGGATTTAAAGGCCTGTTGAAAACCTGGTCCTGACTTCTCACATGCCACAAATCTTCCCAGAACAAAACATCAAAAAGAAACCAGGTATTGTTTTGGACAGTCACTTTCCTGATTGCATTCTGCTGAGTATACTGAATGTTAGAACCATAGGACCTAGAGATGGAAAGAAGCTGTTAGGTCACATCTTGTCTGCCGTGCTGGCCAGATTGTTCAATACAGGATAATTTTGAAGGCTTTGTTCACATTCAGAGAAACTTCTAGGGCAGTAGATCACATTAGCAATTGCCATTGGTACCAGTGCAAATTTTGCTGAAGATCCAGGGATTTAAACATCTCTTACAGAATGGAACAAACTTTGTGCTTTGCAGCATTTCTATAACAATGCAAGGAAAATTTGACGCTATCTGAAGGCTACCATGGAAGGTAAATTCTCTCTAGCCCAGTTACTGAGAAAAGGGGGTCAAAAGAAGGAAAGAAAGAAAGATTTTCTTAGTTATTGACTTCCATAATCCCCAGAAGATCATGAAAATGTTAGCACCTTAATTTTAAGGCTCAACAAGGCTTTTAGGATTATCTTGTCTGACCTCTTGCATAACACAGGGCAGAGAATTCCACAAGCTGCTGCGTCAAGCCTGTTATTTGGGGTCAGACAACAATGTATCTTTGGACAGGCAAAAGTGTATCAAATCCTGATGTAAGAGCTCCAAATGACTATGAATCCACCAGGCTGAATGTCTCAAACAACATGGTAAGTTGTTCCAAGGGTTCACCCACTATCACTGGTTAAAAAACTGTCTTAAGGGTATTTTTGGTCCAAATCTATCCAAGCTTTAACTTCTAGGCACTGCATCTTGTTATGTCTTGGTCTGATAGAGAGCTTGACCTCGCTTACATACTTAAAGGCTATAAACAAGTTATGTCTTTTTTCTTTTTACATCTTATTCTGTCATTCTCAGGCAGATCTTGAATCATTCCTTCTCTACAACCTTTGCACTGCATGAGTGTCTTGTCAGCATGTCCAGTTTAGTAACTGCCCCTTGTTATGGTCTCTTATATGTGGGGAGAAAGGGCAGTGATGTCAGTAAAATGGGGCAAGTCTAAATGTCCAGACAGCATTATCATTTCAAGTTTGGTTTAACTGGTGACAGATGGGGGCACCCCCTGAGACTGGCGGTACACCCCCTGCAAAAAGTGGCTCTGGCACTGCTGGCAGCACCTATGGGCAGTCACTGCTTGCCATCCCCCTCTTGCGCTGACACCGCCTTGAACACCACTGGCTGCCACTGCCACTGCTGACGGCATCTGTGGGTGGTTTTCAACCTCTAGTCGGTGCTTGCCACCTCTGCCCCTCCCACGCATCAGTGACAGTGCTGAGACTGCCTGTGGGAACTCCCCTCTCGCTGCCGCCATGCTCCCGCTGCCAACAGCATTGCTGCAGCCTGTGAGAGTTTCCTGTACCTCCCCAGCCTCCAGGGGCATGAAGCATTCATGTTTAGTTTAGTGGGGAGCAGAAATGAATGAAATGGCAGGAAAGTAACAGTATCATATGTAAATTTTAGAAGGCTGAGTCACAACACCTGCAAAGGTTGGTTTCTTGGTGTATCCTCTTAATCCGTATCGTCACATAACAGAGCCAGGATCTTGATTCAGCAAGGCCATTATGATTGTGTTTAAATCTGATCACAAGAAGATTCCATTAAGGTCTAGGCTCAACCCAACATTAAGCTCCAAGAGTGTCATCCAGATATACTAGCCCCACTAGCATTAAGCTATGAGTTCTATGGTAAGCTTCTCAGAAGTTACATATGAGCTATGCACATCTGGTATCAAGGCCATTGAAATAAACATATCAGTTTACATACAAAGTAACATATTTTTCTTTATAAATACAATATGTGAGTGAATAAAAGCTTTAGTCTAGCAATGCATTTATAAGTAAATGCTAACTTTAATTCCAAGAGCAGTCTCATGGATTTCAGTGTAACTACTCAGATGCTGAAAATTATGCCTGTAGTGTACTTAAGTGTGTACTTCGTAACCGATGATGAAGTGAGATCTCTTGTAAAAAAAACCCCCAAAAGTTTGGTCAATTTATATGGCTAAATATTTGGCTCCTGAGCTCCAGTATCAAATCCTAGGTTTGAATTATGGGGAAGCTTATTGGGGCTGAGCCCCCCCATAAGAGACGAGAGTCCCCCTGTAAGATTTGAAAATCATAACCTGAGGGCTCTCTGATTTTATTAGAGCATCATGATGGGCAGCCCAATTTTTTTTTGTAGACCTCCACCGAGAGTCAAAGTGTAATTCAAACCCATGTTCATAGCTAAACTCTTGTTCAATAGGGACAAAATTCACCTTTATGTAAAACAGGCCTTAAGTGTGAATTAACTGGTCTGTATGCCTTAGGCTGGCCCTGGATGTGGGATGAATTCTACCTTTGGGCTGCATCTACACAAGGCATTTACTTTGGAGTTGACTAATTAGCTCCATAGTAAATGTCTCTCGTCTACATATGCAGTGTTATTAGGCAGGAGTAAACTAATTCACTCTGCAGCAGGATAGTACTTACAAATACAAGTACTATCTTGCTGCAGAGTTTTTTACTCTACAGAAACACATGTGTAGATGCTGGAGGAGCTGGCTGTGGCATGAGGGTGCTTCAGCAGTGGGGCTACCTGCTGGCTAGCTCTGCACTGGTGTACTCCTGTGCTCCAGCCAGCCACTCTACAGCATGTTGTGCTGTGATGGAGCAGTGCCAGGCTGGCAGGTTGACTCCCAGAGCCCCCTGCTAGCTAGGGCTACCACAACCTGGTTCAACATGCTGTGTTCCTGGACACCTGTGTAAATGCAGCACCTGGGAATCAATGAACTCTAGTACGATTAGCGTCAGAGTGTATTGTTTCATGTCCTCAGTTGAAAAATGTGTCTTTAAATTGATGCACAAGGAATCAGCCAGAGGCTGCTTTCTATATGGGGTACTCAGCAGTATGGAACCCAATCAGTGCCTTGCAAAGTCACCTGGAGCGACAAAAACAAGTTCAAAATTGAACTCTTAAAAATATTTGCAACTTCCATTCCCACAAGCAATTTTGGATGAGTGAACCCCACAAATAAGAAATATGAGATATTATAATTGAGAACAAGGCTGAATTTGATCACTCTCATCGGGTGTTACCATTTCTCTAGTGGCTTTGATCAGGAGAAGGTTGCTTTGGAAACCTGAGAAACAAAACCCTGAGTTGACACACAAGAAAATCATAGGGCTGACATTTTGGACTTTGCAGAGGAAAAGGGCTTAGGTAAGTGTTCATTGTCTGTCCCAGGGGACTGGCATTTGCCTCTAGGTCACTGCTTTGCATCCAAACCAAGTTTGTAGTGACTGAAAATTACTACCATCTGAGGACTGTTCAGTAACCTTTACAAAATGAATTTCTGGTCTCAGTCTTCTTTCTAGTGGGTTCATCCTAAGTATTGCCTCTTAGAGTTCTTGCCAGCAGGTTCACTTAAAGACCAAGAATGTACAGAAACATGCTATTTCTTGCTTTATTAAAAATATCTCTTAAAAGCAACTGCATGGCTTCATGGGAAGCCATTTACTTTTGAAAACTCTACGTGTGAGTAACTACCATTAAAATCTGTCTGCAGCTATGGGGCATTGCATTCTAGCTTGGATACTGCGACCCATTTTATAAATACATTGCAATTAAACTTTGGATCAATAAATTCATTTCTTTTTTTCCTTTCCAGTCGGTAGTGAATAACAATGTGCCCTGATTGGAAACATGAGACTCTGTCTTTTCATATGTGGTTAGAGACTGAGGACTTATGTGAAATCATCCATGATTCAACTGGATGTTTTAACAGAACAGCCTGGTCCTTTAAGAGGTGGCAGAAAGCCTGAGTAGAGGCCCAGCTTTGGGTAAATAGCTACTCAAGGAGTACCTACAGGCAGTTAAAAACCCCAGAGGGAAAGCAGGGAGCTTGAGGTAGGGGAAAGGAACAGTCTACAAGCAGGAGAGGGACTGAAAACTAAGCATTGTGCTAAGAAGGACCAGGGAGAGGGCCCTGCTTACTACTTGGAGAAGGGTCATCGGTTTGGTGTGTTAGTTTGTTTGTGTGAGCAAGAACTTTGTCTGCATTTCAAAAGGTCTGGAAGAGGCTTGGGCCAAACTCAGGCTGCCAGGGGAAGCAGGCTCATTTACAGATGTGTAAACCAACCTGCCAAATCCTACCATCTTGTTTATGGTGAGATAAACCAACAAGTGGCATGTAGCTGAGGACTTGTGAAAAAACTAGGTCCTGACCACAGATCCCAGATTCCGAGTAGCATTGCTCTCTTGTGATATCTTGACAGGGGTGAAGTTTGAGTAGAGGAAGTTATTGCTGCTCTGAACAACAGTAATTTATACCACCTATGGCCCACAGCTCCCAGCACTACAACACAAGCAGTCTGTTCACTCCCTTCCATCCAGCAGAACACCATGAAATGCCATCCCTTGACAGGCCCAATAAAGCTCCCTGAGCGGATGTCAACAGAATCTTGTAAGCTGGCATCCAAGAGTCTGGATGCTAGCCTCATACACGGGCTAGTCTACAACATACAGAGACAGACGATGAGGCTTCTCAGGGCAAAAGGATATCACTTCTAGAAGAAAAGAACAATGACCAATGGGTTCTTTTATTTCTCAGGGCCTGACAGTCACTGAAGTCAGGGTTTTAGACAGGACTGGTTGCTACTTCCTTGTTTTTCTTTCTTCAGTCAAATGTTTCTTTTGAGTATGTGAAAATAATCAGTGGCGTGTATAAAACCCCCGGGTTTGACCCTTGCTGGGCTTAATGCTTGCTTGTGGTATATATTTCTCAGGCATAACATAAATGTGTAATGGATTAAAGATTTAATAGTATCCTTTCAGCAGTTGACTTAAGCAGGTGATGACAAGAGGGGCTGGTAATGCTGCTTTTGTTGGATGAAGGAGATCCTTGGCATGCTGCTTATATGTAACCCAATAGCACTATTCTGTTCAGTGTGGTCTTTGGTGGTAATTATTCCCCATCCTACTTCCTCTGTCCCTCTCTCATTTACCGCTGTAATGTCACTCCTACGCTGAGGATGGGCAGGCACTCATTCTGCATTCCCTGCTGAGCCTGCTACCCTCAATAAATACATTCCATGTTTATGTTCAGGGCTTGTGGCCTGATTCTGCTCCTGTCTTTGGAGAGCATATGAGAGTGCCTGTTTACTAGCTGGTCAGGGGAAAGTATGGTATCTGGATAAAAATTACAGACAATAATTCCTTAGAAATGAAAAGGTGCAAAAGGAGGCAAGGTCATAACAGTTACAAACTGAACACATCATGTTCCTACCCTGTCATTTTATTTATTTATTCCATGGGGAGGTCTCTGTTTTCATTGTTGCCTATAATCCCTTACTGGAAAGGGATTTGGCATTTGTTCATTTCCACTTCCTCATTTGCACTGGAGATCTGCAGTGGAGCAGGTCACATACTGTAAAACAATGTCTGCAGATATTTCTTCCACAGCTGTTCCAGTGTTAGGTTTAGCTTTCCCTCCTCCTAGCTTGCTATTCATAGTCAGTCTTGTGATTTGGGTTTTTGATTACAGCAACATTCAAGAATGGCTGGTTGTCATTCAAGAACATGAACAAGAGCATGTGAGCATAAACAAGAGCATTTTCCATTGCTGTTTTCCAAACAAGCCTTTTTTAGTGAATTTTTAATAACTAGTAAAAATATTCAGAAAGGCCAACTAACAAAGACTCAAGACATTTAATGAAAGAAGAGGGGAAATTAATCAGATACCAAATTGAGAATTCAAATTTCAGAAACAGCTGTGAACACATTATTCCTGTCATCAGCAAACCATGTACCAACAATATAAAGCCCAAATGCTTCAAAATTGAACAGGGAAATCTAAAGTTCAAACCTGGGTGCATGAGGACTTTTAATTAGTCACTGACACTGATTACATCTTTTTTGATCCATGGCAGATAAAGGTTTACATCCTGATGCCCTCCAGCAGTGTGGTTCCTAATCATCACTGATCAATGAGTAAGGCTACAATTTTGGTATGGTAAATTTTAGTGAATTTCATGGCAGAGGCCTGGAAAAAAGGTCACAGAAGCATGTTTCCTGCATGCTTACAAGAGCTGGACAGTAGTTTCACTGATCGCATTTCTCTGCCACAATGCATTGCTTTATGGGCATGGTAGTTTGAACAGCTAATGACTCCATTCTTTCTTATAGGCCAATATCTTTGACTGAACTGCCTCGCCCCTGATCCTATATGTTCTTCCATTTGACTGAGTGGCAAGGTGCATCGTGCAAGTCAGAGGGCTTCCTCATTTTCACAGTCCCATTGATCCATGACTGCTTTGACATAATCATAGCTTTACCCATGAACAACAATACTGAGCCATTTGTACTTTGCTCTCTGTCAACCTGAAGAAGTGTATTATCTGTAGAAGCAAAATTTCTTATGTCCATGACCAGTATCAGAGGGTCTCAGGGGCCACTGATTGGGGTCACTACTTTATTAATCACTTCTCTTGTGTCACACATGCTCACTAGGCATGGGTGACTGATGCTGCCTTAGTCAGGGGGGGCAGATGATGGGGATCCCCATCTTGGCCAATCTTGCCAACCCCCCTCGGCCAATCTTGTCAACCCTGTGGCCGATTGTAAGATGGCTGATCATTGCAGCCACTTCTGGGAGTGCCACAGTCCTCCACTCCTTGGCTGGCGCTTGCAGAGGGTGCACTGTTGCTCTTGCTTGCCCTGCCTACCTATCACCTAAGTGGCAAGTGCGGCCAGTCAGGGGCTACATTAGCACTCTCAGGGGGTGCATGTGCACCCCCATGCATCCCCTACATGTCACCAGCACCACTAGGGCCTAATCTTATAATTCACTCTGCAATTAACCTTTGCACCTATGCCAAACAGATATACAATATTACAGAACAGTCATAGAATTCTTTACTTCATGGGTGCTCAGCCTTCAGCCAGAGTGATTGCATCTGGCCCACAGGGCTCTCCCCAGGGCCAGGAATTTGTTGGTGGGGGAGTGTGGCCATTAATACAGCCACCCTGCCCCCTGCCAAATTCCTGAACCCCAGGCCCCATGCACTCTTTTCTCCTGTGGGGCCAGGTTGGAGCCTGACCATAGCTCCTTTCCCTCAGGGGGATGTGTTGGGGCCAGGTCATGCCCCTTTCCCCTCCCCCTGGGGCCAGGTCACATCCTGCCCCTAGATAGAGCTGCAGAGCTGGGCTCAGGCTGGACTGTTCCCTGCCCTGCTCCTTGTGGCTGGATAGTGGCCACCATGCTGGCCCTGGACACGGGATCAGAATTACTATCTGGCCCGCAGTTGGACCAGGCACTGCCAGAGAAAAAATGCGAGCACATTCGCTTTACTTAAATGTATCGATGGGACCATTTTACTCTTCTTCAGCTCGCTCTTCACACATCTTTAAATGACTATATAACATCCAAGGCAGGAAGGAATGAAGCCCCCAGACTCTAAGACCTGAGCCTCATTATAGTTTAAAAAGTTACATGGCACACCCTTTAATACTACCCACAGCTTTACTGGGTAGCAGAGACTTCAGTGCTCAAATCTGCATAAATGCTTGCTCTAAAATATGAAACATGCATCTATAATGAAACCATCTGGGAATGTATTTCTGCAATTACACAAACAAGGCCTACATCTGGACAGCATGAACATTCCCAAGAGATGCTGAGTTCCCTCAGCTTGAAATAACTGAAATATAGGTTAAAAGCTCTCACACCTTGAGGGAGTGAACCCTCAAGAAATATTCTCCTTTTTGTGAATCAGATTTTACTAATTTCAGTATTATTGTAAATTCAAAGATCTTACAATCTTCCTTCCCCCCAGATAAAATAATCTAGTCATACAATGATGTGTATAATTATAATAATAACACTCATATTTTTTTCTATATGCAGTGAAACTTTATGCTTTAACCAGTAAAGTGATCAATGGGGAGATGCAGTTCTATGCCAGAGCCAAACATTTCTACCGAGATGTGCCAGCAACAGAAGAGGGCATGATGGGAGATTACATCGAGCTGTCCAATATAGACATTGAATCCTCCAGGGAATTTCTTAGGAAGTTTGTTGGGGTGAGTCATCCAATCCTGTCTTTTGCAAGAAGCAATCCATGTCACAATTTACATAGAATGTCCCATGTCTTTCTTGGGACTTGATCCTGCCAAGATGTCCATGTGGTTTCCTGCCCTTGCACAGAGCCCCAGACTTCCATATGGAGGTGCAGGCTTACTTCTCCTTGTAGGATTAGCTTGGGGTATACAGAAAATACCACTGGCTTTGGTGGGAGTTTTGCTTCTGTACATACTACGGTGTCAGGCCCATTCTGATTGGGAAAGCAGAAAATGATAGGCCTGATCAAGCTAATGGTCCTTCTAGACTCATGTCATGCCTGCTTTTTGCAGATCCCATTTCTAAATATTTCTGAGGAAGGTGTAAGAAACCCTAAGTTAGGCAAATACAGAGTAACCTGCTCAGAATTAAACTTTCCTAACCTTAATCATTTAGAACCCATTTGTACTGGTATTTAGACAATGTGGATAAGCACCTAGTATGGTTTTAAACAGAAGTCAATTTAGTACTTTTAAATCATTATAGTTTTGGTGAGAAGCTGTATGATCTATATGATTGCTCATAACCTTGTAAAACAGAAACTCCTATGCTGTAATTTCTGCTTTACCAAGGATTTGCTGAATGGATTCGGATGAATCACACAATCTCAGTGGACTAAATGCTAGATTTTACTTCACCCTATGCAAACTTGTTGAAATCAGGCATTATTGAGAGCACTGTCTCTTTGTTCCTGCATCTGTAATAAAAAGGTAACATCATATTCATTCTTATCTCCAAGGATGTCATGGAAAAAATGAGTCAATGTCTGTGCAATGCTTGAAAAAAGTGCCAACATGATTGCTTTTTCTTCAAAGAGACTAGAAGCGCTGCCAAGAGCTTAAATTTATTCACATGCCTGGAGCCAGACAAAAACTTGCCCATCACTGAAATCCCAATTAAGCCCTGCTATAAGGATGTAAGTGAGACTCAAGTAGTACATAATCCTATGCTGGTCCTTTCTGGATGCAGTACAGATTCATAGGTTTCTGAGCAGCAAGCTGATATCACACTGTTAATTGCTGTTCTCTCTGAAACTTGAAACAGAAAGTAAGGTCTGTGTCAGTGCTTCTACATGGCAAAGAGAAATCATATCCAATGCATGAGACAAATTGACAGCTACAAAATACTGAAGATCAGAGTTCTTATTTCTATTTTTAACCCAGTCTCTTTGACACACTTTCCCCACAGAACATTATGTGATTATCAGAACATTGATTATCATCAGTGACATCCTGATAGCCCAAGACAGAAAGAAATGGGAACATTCAGGGTTTGTTAATTCTGATCAGGTCTGGATGAACCTATTCTGTGTTCATGTGCAGTTCACTAATTATGTTGGTTATTGCATGCAGGTTTATACTTTTTTTCTAATTACTATGAAGTGAATTGAACCCACACCGATACAAAATCATTTATTTGGTATGTATATACCTTTAATACAGAGTTTCGGGGGTTTTTTCAACAGAATTTGAAGTTGAAAAGTTTTGTTTTGGGTCAATCTCAAATATTTTCTTTAATCTAAGATAAAGTATCTTAAGGATGTCCCGTTTCCTCCACCCACCCCACATTTAAATGAAGAGTTAAAAAATCAAGTTGAAAGAGTTAAAAATGAAATATTTGGCAGCAGGGCAGGGTGGCAGTGTTAACTGTCACTGCTCCCCCACCTACCATTTGGGCATTTGGCATTATTTGGGCATTTAAACATTTTTTTCCTACTTTTTAGTCAACATTTTTCACCAAATTCAACCTGATTTGACACACGGGTTTGATGAACAGCAAACTCAATTTTTTGGCAAAATTTGCAATCACAAAAATAATCTAACTTGGCTCCACTGAAGTTATTCTTCTGAACTTAGCCTATATCAACTGAGGGCTGCCACACTTGGAAATAAACCTCAAGTGATTGTGTCCACAGTGGCATTGCATTCCCCTGAATGTGGCACTAAGACTTATGGGGGAACTTTCCATGATTTCTAATGCAATAAGAACCATGATTCTTTCCCAGTGAACTATAGCAGAACATGTCCTGTCCAGGCACATGGAGGAAATTATGGGGAAGTGCTGGAAGACAACCAACTCATTTATGTTTTAGCCTATAACTCCCTTGTCAGACCAGCCCACTCAAATTAAAAGCATTTCTATGTTTGAAATAAGAGTTTTATATGTGAATTGTGCTCAAATTAGGGGAAACGCTTGAGTTAAGATATCAGTTAACTTTGAAGTGAGGACAAGCTCCAAGTTGTCTTTGGTTTGACTTGCTCTTAAAAGTGTTATTGGCATAACCATATCAGGAAGGGGTATTTTTAGCTATATCAGTAAAAGCCATAATGTAGTTGCAATTATATTGGGGGTAACACTTTTGTCAGAATTTGTTGGCAGTAAAAAAAATTATTTCATTTCAGTGTCCTTGATGAGCAACATTTCCTCACCCATAAATACTGAGACCAAGGATTTAAAAGGGTGGTCACCAACCAGTGGATCTTGATCCACCGATAGATCTTGGAACCTCTTGCGGTAGAACTCAGTGTCTCTTGGAGTCAATCCTAGGCTGGGGGGGTTGAGTGCTCGCATGCATGCATGCATGCGCCTCAGCCCAGGAGGTTAGTCTGTTGGGGAGGGAGGAGGTAGGGCTAGATTGAGGCCCCTGTGATGAGGGACAGTGCTGCAGAGGCAGGAGTAACTTGAGTGGGGCCTTTGCTGCGTGGGACTTACCTGCTGGGGAGATGAACCCCAAATAATTTTTTCTCCCTCCGTCCCATGATCTGCCCCTGCCTTTCTTCCCCACAGATTTACCTGTGGCTGGAGGGGGGTGTTGATGGGGGTGGCGGCAGCAGCACACGGTAGATCTTGGGTTGCTTTTAAATGCCAAAGGTGATCTCTCACTTAAAAAGGTTGGAGACCACTGATTTAAAACAATGGGAACATTATTTGGAAAAAAGAAAGAGAGAGAGAGAGAGAGAGAGAGAGGGGACATGCATAATTAGCTAAGGAAAGCCGACACTCTATAAGTTAATTATATTAGGTGACACCTCTTCCCTGCCCCAGGGTATCTTAGCAAAACTCCTAACCTAAGTCCTCCCCTTGCAGTTGTGAGTGACAGATGAGTCAGTGAGCCAACCCTCCCTTCCTCTCCTTGCTTAAGTCCTACTCACAGTTCATTGTCCACAGTTGGCAGAGTCCAGCATTTTGGCAGGTCCATTTCTCAACTGCCAGGGCTGTGTGCTCCAGTGCTTCTACCACTTACTCTTACTGAAGTGACTGTATTGCTGGAGCGGGTAGAGAGGTCCTTAGACTCCCTCAGTTAGGCTGCTGCACTTTGCAGCTTCAGCCCAAGAAATCTCAATTGTGTTTGCTACTTCAACACTGCCTTCATGCCATTTCACCTCTGAAGCTGCCTCTGTACTATCTCGGTCTTCAAAGATTGAGAAAAACCTCATAGTCCTTGCCAGACAGAATAAGGTCCAGGAGGTATGCACTGCCCCCCCCACAGCCAGCTCTTCTGCTCAACTATTCTACAGTGCAGCCACATGAGATGCACTGCTTTTCTTCATCCAATTGCAGACATAGCATTTTACTATTCCTGGATTCAAAACAATGGTATTTTAACAGAAACACTCCAAACTACCATATAACAGAAATGCAAATGGGCCCTTTTTCCTCCTTCGCATGTGGCTATAAAAAAGAGGCCCTCAGCTGTGTCCATTTAGACTTTTCAGGTAGCTCTGAGCCTTGTTTTCTCATGTTCGATGGTATCATCAGTGAGCTTCCTTCTTTTTTATGGCTTCAGGCCCTACAGCCTGTACTGACATAATTGGTATATGATTTATCCTTGTGTTGCTTATTTTACTACCTTGGCCTGGGACAAACTATTCTGGCAAAAGTTCTTTTATGTCAGGATAACTGGATAAATTGTGCCTCTTCAATTATTCCTGCATAGTTAAACCAGCAAAACTTTAAAGTATAGATAGGTCTTAACTGCAGGGCAGAATGGCTGTCTACATGGGATATATTAATCCTCAATGTTAGAAGGTTCAGAGCATCTTGAATTGGAACAGTGAAAAACAATGTAGAGAAAGACCTACTAGGGTCACCTAGCACATTCTCCAGGGATGAATGAAAGAAGCTCAAATCCAGAAGAGACAACAGGTCTTGAACAGTTTTGCAATAGATTTTGCTTGGCCAACCTGAACATCTTAAAGCCACAGTATGTATGCCTCTCTAGGTTTTCGGCATCTGGAATGTCTGAATACAGTGTTAATGTGCATTCATAGGCTCATTTGTAAGGTATCTGTGATGCCTAATTTGTGGGCTCACAAAGGTGTGCATGAGATGTGAATAGGAGGAACTAATTTCTTGGCAGCAGGCCCAAGCTTGTCTCAGAGACCATAGGGACATAGTCATAGCTGTTATATTGATTATAATTGCAGGATAGCTTAGGAAACACTTCAAATAGGGCTAGCTAAACCAGCCATTACAAGTATTGGTAATAACATTCTTCCTTTTACATTACAGATAAGATTATCTCTTACCAAAAACTTGTAGCTTCTAGTGTTTGCATTTTTGTTCTGATTTGCTTTTATATATAACACAGCCTTCTTTTAATACCCTAAGAGGGCAGGGGGGAAGGATACTTTGTGTCCAAAAGCTTGTCTAATACTTCTCCAAACTATACAAATAAAACCCATGGGTGACTGTAGATGTGCAGGAACACTGCTCCAAAGTGCTGTAATTACAGCGTGTCAGAGCAGCCTCCATGTCTCATGTATTCAGCATCCCTGCACTTCAAAACAGTGGCAGGGGCACTTTAACTAAAGTTTGTCAAATGAGCTTTAGTTAAAGTGCCTCTGCTGCCATTTTGAAGTGTGGGACCCTGAATACACAAGACACCGTGAGCGCTTTAATTAGAGCAGATCTAAGAGATGCTTTAATTAAAACACCCCACCCCCAGAGCATGTGTAAAGATGCCCCTTGTTTGAAGCTAAGATGTGAGATCTGTTGGGTGGGGAGTTGTAGCATTTGACTGCTGTGCTACTGTGCCCTACACAAGGGCATATGGCACCTGAAGTCTCATGAGGTACTAGGGAGCTATTTTGATTTGATTGAAATGTTTTCCTTTAAAAATATGCTATTTTCCAACCAGCTCTACCTCCAGCTTTTTACTGTTGCCCCCAAGGCAGATCTAACCTGTTCCTTCTGCTGAATTGCCACGGAAACTCATCTCAGAGTGGACTGAGTCAGCTCCTTGCCTGGGTTGGCCCTCAAAAATGATTCCTTATAAAAGCACAAACTTGTCCTGAGTCTATACTACAAGCTCCTAGTAGATAGCATATGAATGAATAATAATGGTTAGTGTTCTTGGCTAACTATGACTGTTTTTGAATAGGCACTCTCCAGAGGCAGCTGGAGATGGGGACTCATGCACTTTTGGAAACAAGGAGAAATTAATCTGCCTAATTGTACAGACTGGAACCAGTAGAGTTGCTAGTGGCAAGTGAGATTTTTCTGTGCCCTTGTATACATTCAGCAGTTACTACACATAACTAGAAGCATGACAGGATATTTATAGCAATGATCTATCATTTGACTATCATTTGACCTTAATAATTTGCTGAATTAATCATCGAAAAAGTGCCAAGGAAGCAATGATATACAAGATCTCTGACATGATCTATTTTCAGCTATGTTGGAGTGGGTTATCTAACAAGTAGAAAGAGCCAAATTCTTCCTGAATGTATCTCGTCCACAAGCAGTGATGTTGCAGCAAAGAAGGTAGCCCATAGCTTTCACATCAACCCTCAGTTAAATGGATCAGAGAAGGTGTTTATATTTGCCCTTAATGTGTTTTCTTTAACAGATAAATTAGGCTGGGGAAGCTCCAAACACACAGTTGATGCCTGTACAATGTTAAAATTCCTGTTTTACAACTGAGCAGCAGGCTCCTAAGAGCCTTTTAATAGCTAGATTAGAAGTTCCTGCTAAAGTTAAGGGTGAGCTATAACTTCCATTATAAAGATCCTTTTTCAGTGGCTCATTATTTTCTCATAACATTTCCTTAGGGGCTGCAATTTTTCATGCCTGATCTCTGTACTGAGAATTATTTTTTTAATGCCTGGAAAAATAATCCATTTGGCTTCGATCTAAATTTTAGTTCTGTTGAGCTCAAGCATGCCTATATTGACTTCATTCAGACACAAGTCCTTTGGAACATCTCACTGACCAGCTCTTCAAAGACAGTTCTCAGGTTGGGGACTTAGTGCATGCTGTTTTCTGTTAAGACTT
The DNA here is from genome assembly GCA_030014935.1 of Caiman crocodilus. Lineage (NCBI taxonomy): Eukaryota > Metazoa > Chordata > Crocodylia > Alligatoridae > Caiman > Caiman crocodilus. Next base: position 50,924,410 of record JAGPOW010001543.1, read on the forward strand.
AATTGTATTTAGTCAGTGGGGCATTAGCCTAGCTTTGTGACTAGTTGATTTGGGTTGATGTGCAGAGGTGAACAGCTGGCAACCAAATTTACAAGGATTCTACAAGATAGGTGAACTTTCTAGGAAGATGAAGAACTTGGAAGAAGATTATGCTGATCTTTGTGTTGGGCAAAAGGCTGCTATTAAGAGCATTTTGGGCATACATTTTTAAATTGTCATGTTTATATGGGTATAGTCTAGAAATTTGGAGGAAATCCAGTAGAAATCATATAAAGGACTTTTCTACTTAAAAATGTATTTCATAGATACTAGTAAACATTTATAGAGCACCTTTCAATCCAAAACACTGTAAACTACATACAGTGCCAGCTCTGAACTTTACAGGGACTTGTTGGAGGCTAAGGCCAGGGTCTTTCCTCTTGTCCATTCACATGCTGAATGACTTTCACTGGTATTCTGTAGATATGACCCAATTTCATGCAGTGGGGCCCTGTATAGGCCCCAGAAAACTGTCCTGGTTGCTTTCTCCAGTATCATCTCTGTATGTATATTGGAGTTACTTTCCTCATTATTGACATCTGTCCACTCTGGTATGGAACTTGGCAGCTGCTAAGAGATGAGCACGGGTCTATGACTCAGGAGGTCCTGAGCTCCACACATTTCTTAGTAACTGTTGTGATATTTTTCACTTTTCACATATTCATGTCTCACTATATGTCTATGATAAGCCAGGGGTGCTCAATCTCTGGTCCACAGGCCAGATGCAGTCCTCAGGGCCATTGCTGTGGGGCTTCTCACAGGCTGTGAAATTTGGTGGTGCGGATGCAATGACAGTTAACATTGCCACCCTGCTCTGCTGCCAAATCCGCAAAACCCAAGCTCCATGGGGCCACCTGGAGTCAAGCTGCTCTCCCTTTCCCCTGCATCTGGATCTGGGATGGGCCATATCCTTTTACCCTCTCCTTCCCTATGACCCCTGGCTAGATTGGGGTTGGGCCATGCCCTCTTCCCTCCCCTCCTCCTGTCAGGTCAGATTGGGTTGGGGCCATGGCCTCTACCCCAGCATGGTGCTGGGCTGGGGCTGGGTCATGCCTTCCCCATCATGCAGCTAAATGGTGCCTACTGCACCCATCCCGTGGTGCCAGATCAGGACCATGGGATCTGACCCATGTATGCACTAGGCATTGTCCATCTGGACCAGTGGGGAAAAAGGCTGAAAGGTTCAGCCAAACTGGAGAATGTGGGAGACAATAGGTACCCCACCCTGAATATTTTACTATCCTGTCAATGGTCTTTGCAGTCAGAATTGTGTTAGTTAACTCAGTTCTTCACAATCATGCCTGGCTTAAATAAAATGTTGTTAGCCAAAGCTTTATTGTTAGTTCAGGGCCTCTTCCCCACAGAATGCTCTGAACTCACGGTAAATTCTATCCAGGAAATTTAACAGTAGTTGAACTATTGAGACCCTTGTATTAATTGCTGTGTCATGACCTCAGCACTAAGGGCAAGACATAGCAAAAAGATTGAAGGATGATATACAAGCATTACTGAAGCTTGTTCAGAATAAGATAAGAAAGATGTGTGGATGGCTCCAGAGTTTGCCCACTATTTGAGGTGCTCGATAAGATAAGGAGAGAAATGCATAGAATGCAAGAAGGTTCCAGACGCAGCAAACAAATGAAGTGTAAATATGGGTATGTTAGAGCACACACTGAGCTTGCCCTCCTCCACCATTTTGCTGCAGCTGTACAGCACACCATTCCTTGGACAGATAATGTATAACTCCATGCTTTGATGATTGGCTGTGGTCCTTACATGGTCCTAACTAATGAACTAATTGAACTAGGTTGGCTGGTCGCCAGAGCTTGTCTTAAAAGCAGCAAAGAGTCAGCAATGTTATAATGGAAACAAGTACCTTAAAGAGCCATTCCAAATTAAGAAAATTGAGTTTAGTACAAATTGAATAAGTCCTTCCTTTTTACCCTTTAACCTTTCTATAGTATCTTACATGCCAAATCATCTAAATATGGACAATCTATGAAGCTCACTGCTTTTGGAGATCAGAGTTAAAAATGTGGATGGATGATCTGATGGTTGGTAATACTGTTTTTAGTTTTACACATGAAATGTAATCCAATCTTGTGCTTCAGACTCCAATCTTGTGCATCCTATCATAGGATTTCAGTAAGAGATAGGAGAGACTGCCTATCACTGCTGATGCTGACTATGTTGATCCCATAGGGCATTGCCAAACTGACAACGTGCATAAGAAGGAGTTTCCTTGTCAGAATAAAATGTTTGCTAATCGTGGGACAGACATATCTACATGTGTGGTGAACTGTGCAGTTATTACTGAACAGTCATTTAGTACTTGCGTAAGTACTAAATGACTGTGCAGTAATGGATGTTACTACGTAGTAACATTGCTGCACAGTTTTTTCCCAACACTATGGCACAGTGGCAATGAGCTACTGAAAAGTAGCTCATTGCCACTGTGCCATAGCATTGCATCACAGTTAGTGCCTGTGAACACTTCTGCATGATAGCTATGAGCTCGTTGGTACTATGCCATTGTGTCTCATGTAAATGTGCTCCTGGAGGCCAAGTACTAGACTTCAAGGATGAAAACCCCAAAGTGCTTAGTAATTCCTTAGGTCATTCAGGTGGTGTTAGACCTACCTTTCAATTAGTTTTTTTGTGCTTTACAGGGACCTGGGAAAGCTGGCACTGACTGTGCCTTAGACTGCGGGTCTGGGATTGGCCGGGTCAGTAAGCATGTCCTTTTGCCAATTTTCAAGAGTGTGGATCTGGTAGATATGATGGAGAACTTCTTAGGTGCAGCCCAGAACTATCTGCAGAGAGAAGGAGACAAAGTAGAAAGGTACTATTGCTACAGTCTCCAGGAATTCACACCAGCCCCCCAAAGATACGATGTCATCTGGATTCAGTGGGTTTCAGGTTAGTTCAACATTAACCATATATCTGTGAATACATATCCATAATTCACAGCTATAATGCATTAAAATTTTGCAAATTATGCAAAATGTAGAAATTCTAGATTTGAAAGTGCCTCTTTGGGTTTCCAAAGAAGGTGACAATTAGAGCACAGGAAAGAGATTTTTCCTTTTGGGACTATGCCCTGACATGCCAGCAGCTCTCAGTTGCCAAGAGAGGTAATTGCTGGGAAAGGACTCTTTGGTTCTGCAGCCCTGGACTGAGGCATGCGTGCTCAGTAAATTTGGGGATGGCACCTGCTTGGTTGGTCATCATATGGAAGCTCTTTGGGGATGGAGTATGCACCATGCAAATGGACTCTTTAGAGAATTTAGTTGTTAAACAAATTTCTGCTGAGGATGTTAAAAATGAGATCTTTCAAAAATTTTTCCCTTATATACATCATCCAGTTACCCTTGTACTGTGTCCCATAACTTGTACTTGTCTAAACCGTATCTTCTAGTCTTGATTGAATTACACCATGAAATGGAGAATCTGCCATTTCCTTTGGGCAGCTGTTTCAATGGTTTATTACTCTTATTACTAAAAATTTGTTCCTTATTTCCAATTTGAATTTATCCCACTTCTATTTCTAGCCACTGATTCTTGTTTTGCCTTTTGCTGCTAGAAGAAAAATCCCTTTGATATGCAGTACTTTTGCATTGTGGAGGCAGTTGTAATTAGTAGAAATGGGAATCCATGACTTCTGTTGACTTTAATCCACGTTTATTACTACGTAGAGGTCTAAATACAGACTTAAGTCTGAAGGCATGTACTTAAGCGATTTTAACAGTGTTTTACAGCAAGGGTGTGGCAGCAACAGGAATAGACTACAGTAATCTATAAATAATTCCAGTCTTCTGTTCTAATTATTAGAATCACTTACCTCAATGAATAGATTATGAACAAGCAGATAATCAAGACCTAGCTCACCTAGGATCAGCCAGGTCCTGTCTAAATAGTTAACCATGACATTTTCTGTCTCTTTGCTTCTAGGAAATCTGACAGATAGAGATCTTCTGGAGTTTCTTATCCGGTGCCAAAACGGCTTGAAGGATAATGGTGCTATCATACTCAAGGACAATGTGGCCCGAGAGGGCTGTATCCTGGACCCTCTGGACAGCAGTGTGATCCGAAACCTAAACATCCTCCGGAGCCTCATTGAAAAGAGTGGACTCATCATCGTGCAGGAAGAGAAGCAAGAGGGCTTCCCTGAGCAGTGTGTCCCTGTCTGGATGATGGCCATGCAAAAAGACTGCAGCCATTCCTGGGGTGGGCTCAGGGAAGCCTGAAATATGACCAAAACTTGGGACTTACAATGAGAAAGAAAGAAGAAGTATCTACTAACACCTTGTTAACAGTGTGCCACTAACTGGAGTAGTTTGTCTCAGTGTGATCAGTAGAGTAACTGCACCTGATTCAGGACATCAAGGCATTATAATATATCTTCTCTCAAAAGCCCTCCTCTCTGCAAAATGACTACCTTAGTTAACCAGATAGGCATGAGAAAAAACTCATCTATTAGCAAATAAGTAATCCAGGAGTTTTCAAAGAAATAAAATAATTTTCAGGAGCCTAATTTGAGATACTGCAAAGAACCCTCAGGGTAGATGCTCAGCACTTCATGAAAATTAGTGACCTTTAAGATTAAGATGCCTGAATTTGGAATACAAACCATTTTATCCCTGAAAATTTGGGTCTAAATTTTGGCTTGTGTTCCTAATGATATCTTAAAATGATTTAAATTGAAAAATTAAGGCAGGTCTCGTGTTTGTTTTCAGTTACACTGCTTGTTTGTATATTTTTTGTGCATTTAAATCAGTTAATACAGCACATTTTGTTAGTTTCACTTATTCCATTAATGAGTTTCACTTCCTGGATCCCCTGCTCTAGAATGATACTGCTATATTATGATTCTTAATGTTCCATGGGAGAAATTTAAATAAAACAATATACATGTTCACACTGAAATGTTATGAAAATCTTTCTGTGCATATTAAGTTGCAGAAAATAGTCTTCTAAAAACAAAAATCTAATGTTCACAGCAGAAATCACTTGAAAGAGCCTCTTTACCATTCATACCACCATAAATTTATTTCTTTCCCACATTCAAAACAAGTCTGCCACCATATGCAGAGCTAATGGGATTTCATGGAGTGTTAACAGTGAGACTATAAGATGAACTAATACAATATTGCATTAATTAACAGTCATAAAACTGTGGTGAGTGTTAGTGTAAACCAAAGCATCTATGATTTATGTGTAAATGGCAGATGGCTTAGCTTGGGTTTGATGTTATTAGCACTCACACATGCCCTCACCATAAGGCTATGCAATCTTGCTCCATTCACACACACTCAAATACAGCTGTGTGAGGAATGATCTATTTCATGAAGGATTCCAAGGGTTCAAAATGTTTCTTTATTCAGAATGAGAACAAAAATATTGTAGATATTCTCTAGGAAGCAAAACTTCAAAATCAGCTTGATTAAAATGTTTTGTTTTGACAAGAATCAAAGCTAAACAAAAAAAAAATTCAAAATAAAAAACTAAACAAAACCAAACATATCATGAGTATGCAAGTCAAAACACTTTTACCTTGGCAAAACTTTTTTCTTAGTTTTTTTCCTGAAATGAAATTCTGATAAAAGTCAACCACATTTTGTGAAACGTTTCAATTTTTACAAAACATCATATTCGGGTGGGATATGGTTCTATCACAGTTTCTCTAGGTAGCCCAATATGCAGTTATGTCTGTTAAATATTAATGTGAGACAGATTAACCTATGTAATACCTTGATGCCAGTACACTCATCTGTATTCCTTTGAGTGTGTGCTCATTCAGATGTATTTTTTACTGTATGTAATTCTTCCATAATTTTTAATTTGCCAGTTGTAGAACTATTATTATCTTTGTTGAGTACTCAAAGTCTGTACAAAATGGTTTTTACCAATCAGTTCTTAACAATAATTATGCTCTTCGTAAGCAGTTCCTGCTAATTCTGGCTTTAAGGGAAACAGCCCTGGTGCTTGGGTGACCATTCTTGAATATTATGTGACTTCCAGAATCTTATGTGACATAGATTCTTGTAGATCACATGGTAAAAGAACCAGATTCTAGAGCCAAAGAGCCAGATGACATGGATGCTTCTGGAAAGTATTGGCAAAGTCTTCCCTTTTAGTCAACTGGTGACAGAAGATTAACCTAGAGACTCATAGAATGTTCTAAAAAAGCCTAATTAAATAGTCATGTTTTGGAGGATTCGCCTCCAGAGCTGAAAGGATATAAAGATCCTGGAGGCCAAATACTAGACTTCAAGGATGAAAACCCCAAAGTGCTTAGTAATTCCTTAGGTCATTCAGGTGGTGCTAGACCTACCTTTCAATTAGTTTTTCTATGCTTTACAGGGACCTGGGAAAGCTGGCACTGACTGTGCCTTAGACTGCGGGTCTGGGATTGGCCGGGTCAGTAAGCATGTCCTTTTGCCAGTTTTCAAGAGTGTGGATCTGGTAGATATGATGGAGAACTTCTTAGGTGCAGCCCAGAACTATCTGCAGAGAGAAGGAGACAAAGTAGAAAGGTATTATTGCTAGTCTCCAGGAATTCACACCAGCCCCTTAAAGATATGATATCATCTGGATTCAGTGGATTTCAGGTTAGTTCAACATTAGCCATATATCTGTGAATACATATCCATAATTCACAGCTATATTGCATTAAAATGCATCTTCTAAGAATTTTGAGGTTGCAAGTTATGCAAAACGTAGAAATTCTAGATTTAAAAGTACCTCTTTTTGGGTTTCCAAAGAAGGTGACATTAAGAGCACAGGAAAGCGATTTTTCCATGAAACTTTAATTCTGTTGAGGCTGCTCATAAGGGTACCAGCTCTAGTGACTGGTTATGTATTTAGGTATGTAGACCCCTGTAAGAAGCCCATCAACTTATGTTCCATGAGCCCTGAAGGAGGCATTGGTCATGTGCTACCACCTTCTGTTGCCAATAAAAGGGGAATATTTAAAGAATCTAATGTGCAAACCAATATTATTTTCCCTGTTTTTTCCAAGCAATAGTAATCCTATTCTTGTGCAGAATGTTTGGTCACTGTTGGAATTTCCAATGGGGGTTATGTCTGTGGGATACATGGCTGAGAGGTATGAGATTCCTGGATCTCTGGGAGAAACATTATGTGGAAGAAAGAAAACAATTAAAAATATAAATCAGAACAGTCGTGAGGTACCAATGAATAGCATCTGCCAAATTCCATACTAGAGTGGACACATGTCAATAGTGAGGAAAGTAACTCCAATATACATACAGAGATGATACCGGAGAAAGCAACCAGGGCAGTTTTCTGGGGCCTATACAAGGCCCCACTGCATTAAATTGGGTCATGTCTACAGAATATCAGTGCAAGCCATCCAGCATGTGAATGAACAAGAGGAAAAACCCTGGCCTTAGCCTCCAACAAGGTCCCTGTAACGTCCAGTGCTGGCACTGTATGTAGTTTACAGTGTTTTGGATTGAAAGGTGCTCTATAAATGTTTACTATTATCTATGAAATACATTTTTAAGTAGAAAAGTCTTTTATATGATTTCTACTGGATTTCCCTCCAAATTTCTAGAATATACCCATATAAACATGACAATTTAAAAATGTATGGCCTTAGAGATGTATGTACTATAGGGGCCAAAAAACGCTGGTGGAATGGGGCGGCTGATGGAGTGGAATTGAGGCACTAGACACGCAGGTTGTTGGAAGCAAAAAAAACTTTACTTACAGTCCTTAGGCTGTAGGTACGTTCCTTGAAGTTACAAAACTCAAACAGGAACTCAGGCATACAGAAGCTTACACTCACACAGGGTATGGGGCGTCGGATGAATCCAGCGGGGAGTCGTTGTCGGTTGATCAGGCCTCCTTCATGGCTTGGAAATGCACGCAGGATCTCTCCTCATGAGTGCCCGAGCTCTCCTCCAATTTGGGCGGGCATCGCCCAAGCCTCTTATTCGGTCAGTGGACCAATTGCTGACCAACATGTATGCATAATTTAACGCGAGCCAATCACAAGCATGCACTCGCTGGTGCAGCTGCAAGGTTTTGGTGGGCTCTGACCGTGCACCAAAACTTTTCCCGTGCTACAGGGGGAAAATCCCTGCATCCGTGCTTGCAATGTGCTCAACACAGCTGTGCCAAGGCATCTCTTCACTGTTTTGCACAGACATGTACTTCCTTCAATAAGATGAGGACAGTCTTAATTTAGGACAAAACACTATATTTTCTGGTTTTCATCTTCCTATAAAATACCATTTTACTTTCACAGTAAAAATATTCAAGCTTTTTCTGGAGACATAATGAACCAGGAGAGCAAAAATACACAAGTTCCAGAAGGTTTTAGATGCACAAGATGGGAGTGTCCACACATGTAGGCTAGTGTGCTTGCAGCAACTCAGGTAGAAGTGGTGCATATTTGAGCCACGGTTTTTTGCCTCAGCACATGTACCTGGACATTGCATTTTGTTGTGTGGCAAATTGTACCACTTGGGGCAAAATAACCCTGCCTGGCTCCTTCCAGATCTGCAGCTAGAGGCTGGGGCCAGCACTTGTGCTGGCCCCACCAGTACAAAAACCTGCCCTGGCAAGTTGCTTAGGGCGATTCACTCTCAGGAGCTTCTGAGGTGTCCCAAGAATTTAGTTGTTCCATTCATCCATTAGCCCCCATAAAAAGGGGATACTAGTTAGCTGGGTAGGTTTTGCCCATGGTAATTAGATGTACAAATAGACAGGAACTTCTGGAACCTGGCCAGTTGGTATCTGGGAACACTATCCTTTGTGCCAGCTGGACTGTTGAAGCAGCCCTGAGAGTTCCCTCCACCCTCTACCCACTGCAGCAGTCTAGCAGTGGGAGCTGATGCTTGGCTGTGACCTGCTGCCACCTGTCATAACATGTGGCCCCAAGGCTGCATGCCTGCCAGACATGGATGGGGACTGAATGGCCATTAGAGGTATTTGGCCCTCTGGCCCAGCTGCCAGTGGGCTGTGGCTACAGGTTTGGCCTTTGTGTGACACTACAGCCATGTGTGCCCCTGTGTAGCCATCTGGGCACCTATCGCCTAGAAGATGTTCTCAGTGTAATGGCCTGCTTTGAACTGTCAAGGCATGTCCTCCTGGTCCCAAGTGGCCAGGAGGTCAATCACCTCCAGTTGGGTCCCGGGTGCCAGCTCTGAGCAAGCTCTTCTGCCTGGGTACTGCCACTTGCCTCACTAGCAGGAATTCTGGTGTTCCCTATTTAAAAACTTAAAAATCCTGGATAAAAAAATCCCCAAGTCGCTCTGTAGAAGTGTGGGTGGCTATGGAGGGATGTGGGGGGCCGTGGGGTGTGTGGATAGGTGTTAGTGGATCATGCAGGGGCTGTGGAGGGCAGCTGCTCAGAGAGGTGGGTCCCCTGCCCCCCTGCAGGGGGCAGTCCCCCCCAGCTCATGGACTGCCCCCACACAGGGCCACAGGCCCCCCACCAGGAGCTACAGCCCCTCAACAGGGGCTATATCCCCCACAGGGCCACATCCCCTCCAGCAGGGCTACACGTGCCCCAACAGGGGCCAAACCCCCCCTACAGGGGCTACCACCCACCACAGGGGTCACATGCCCACATGGCCCCTGCCCCAGTCCCTATGATGGCTGCCCCATCCAGCCCTAGTGCCCTGGCCCTTTAAAAAAAGGAAGCCCTCCACTCATGGGCTGTAGCAGCAGCTATGGAAGCTCTGGGGTGATCAGAGAGCAGGGGTTGGGCATGGGGGTGAGTGGGGGTGGGGCCGAGTGCCCCCCCATGGTCTCCTCCCCTCTCCTCCAGCCCCTCCCTGCCTTTCACTTACCTGGCACAAAGCTGGATTCAGCTCCTTGAAGCCTGCACCACTGTTTGCCCCACCCAGGCAGGCAGTATACTTCAGCAGCAGGGCAAGGGTCAGCCATAGAGACACTCTGGATGGCTGCCAGAGCATTTCTGTGGAGGACCCGAGCCTCTGGTTGCCTGAGTCCTGGACTCAGGCCCTGCTTTTTTTGCCTGGGATATTGTTTGACCCCTGGATATCCAGGGGTCTAATTTTGTCCCCATGTTGCAAATTTGCAGCATGAGGAACATTTTTTTGTTCCTGAATGTGTCTCTTGCAGCATCTCAAAAGGCTTTGAGATGCTGCAAGAGGCACATGTGTGGTTGTCTGGACACACCCAATGAGTGCAGGCTAAATGCACACTGACAGAAGTGACATTTGTCATGTGATTGGCTCCTTGTAAGTCCTCTACAGCTGTGCTCTGCAGTATGCTTGAAAGGGGTGCTTGTATGTGATTAAAATTGCCTTTTCTTGCAGTTTAATTGCACCACTCTTTATACATAAGGGTATTTTTTAATGATTTAAATGAGTTTGTTACATTGCAAACTAAACCACATCCTCATATAGTTTAGTTTGCAGTGTAGCCACTTGTAATGTTACAGCCTTTAATCTGACAGCTTGACCCTGGTTATGGGGAGGTGGGCTGAAGACAGAAATGGGGAGAAGCCCAATCCTTTTCTTGGTGTGTGGAGCCTGCCTGTGTCTCCAACACCTGGGGAGTGAGTTGCTGGCAAGCTGAGTGGCCCCTGACCTTTAGGGGCCCAGTACTTTCCTCCATGGTGATGGGGGATCTCAGGACCTCCCAAGCAGGCAGCTAGTGGGCTGGGGGGAGGCAGCCCAGCTTGGAGGCAGCACCTGCCAGATCCAACTCTATCCTGAGCCCACTGAGGCTTCTAGCTCACAGTACACCATCTTTGCCACCTTTTCACCACCTGGGACCTCCTGGGAATGGGCTGGCTTGCCTCTGGGACAACAAGAGGAAGTATCAGGAGGATGGCTGGGTGTGCTGGTGGCCAGAGAAGGTGATAAGGATAGTGCATCATGTGCTAGAAGCTGGGATGGGCTCAGGAAAGAGTCTGTGAACATCTGCTGGGTCAGCAGGGGGTCACTGTAACTTATAGTGCTTTCTGTTAAGCACCATGAGTTACAGCAGAGAGCTGCATGTCTGTTTTTGCACAATAACAGTTTAGTTTCCTTTTCTTTTAAGGTTTATTGTAATTGGACTAGTCTTTGGCAGCCAAACTGTGCTATCATTTGATAGCAGATTACTTGCAGTTTTGAGACCAGGGCTATTCTTTGTCAAATGTTTGCACAAAGAGGTGGTGGTCCCTAGGTGTTATCATGATACATAATTATAATAATTTTATACATATCATAGACATTTGGGCTGTAAGGGACCCCAGAGAATCATCGAGTCCATCCCCCTACCCTAGGGGCAGGAAGTCAGCAGGGATCATAGGATTCCAGCAAGATAAGCATCCAAATGTGTTTTGAAGGCGTTCAAAGTGGGTGCTTGAACCACTTCCAGCAGCAGTCTAGCCCAAACGTTGGGGGCTTGGACAGTGAAGAAGTTCTTTATTATGTCCAGCCTGAATTGGTCGTGATGGAGTTTGTGACCATTCGATCTTGTCATCCCTTGCGGTGCTCTGGTGAACAGATGTTCCCCCAGATCCTGATGAGCACCCCCGATAAACTTATAGGTGGCTACCAGATCACCCCTGATCCTACACTTTTCTAGGCTGAAGAGCCCCATGGCTCTCAGCCTCTCATCATAAGGTCCATTTTCCTGACCTCTGATCATGCGCGTGGCTCTGCTCTGCATCCTCTCAAGCTTTTGTTGTGGAGCCCAAAACTGGACACAGTACTCCAGCTACAGCCTCACCAAGGCAGAGTACAATGGGAGAATGACATTCTGGGATTTGCTTGAGAAGCATCTATGGATGCAAGCCAGCATTTTGCTCATTTTACTAGCCGCAGCATCACACTGAAGGCTTATGTTCATCTCGTGGTCAATCATGACCCCCAAGTCCCTTTCATCTGTAATGCTAACTAGCATAGCACTACCAAGCCTATAAGCATGCTGCAGTTTTTTCCTCCCAAGGTGGAAAACCTTGCATTTTTTGGTGTTGAACACCATCAGGTTCTCATCTGCCCATTTCACGAGCCTGTCAAGATCTTCCTGGATCACCCTACTGCCCTGAGGTGTGGATGCTTTACCCCAGAGTTTGGTGTCATCGGCAAACTTGGCCAGTCCTCTTCTGACACCAATGTCCACATCACTGATGAAGATGTTAAATAGTATAGGCCCTAGGACAGAGCCTTGAGGGACCCTACTGGTCACAGTGTACCAAGACAATTTGCTCCCATTGACCACCACCCTCTGGGTCCTACCACAGAGCCAAATCCCGAGTCAGAGGATCATGGTGATGTCAAGGCTGCAGTTAGTCAGTTTAGCCAAGAGGTGATTGTGGGATACCAGATTGAAGGCTTTTTTAAAGTCACGATATACAATGTCAATCTCTTCCCCCTTGTCCAGGTGATAGATAGGTCACCTGGTCATAAAAGGAAATGAGATTGGTCAAGCAAGACCTACCCACAACAAACCCATGCTGGGTATCCCTCAGGATATTGCCTTCAGCTA
>JAGPOW010001543.1:50937028-50999354 GCA_030014935.1 Caiman crocodilus
TAGGTCACCTGGTCATAAAAGGAAATGAGATTGGTCAAGCAAGACCTACCCACAACAAACCCATGCTGGGTATCCCTCAGGATATTGCCTTCAGCTAGTTTGTTAAGGATGGCCTCTTTGATAATTTTTTCCAAGACCTTCCCCAGGATAGAGGTCAGGGTGATGGGCCTGTAGTTTGCCAGATCTACTTTCCTCCCTTTCTTGAAGATAGGCACAACACTGGCCCTCTTCCAATCATCAGAGACTTCACCAGAGTACCAACATCTCTCAAAGATCCGTGCCAGGGGCTGAGCTATGATGCTTGCTCCCTGAGTATCCTTGGGTGTAACCCATCAGGGCCGGCTGACTTGAAGGTATCCAGCCTGTCAAGGTGTTCCTTCATGAGGTGAATTTTGCCAGAAGGACAAGGAATCTCCCTCACCTGGGACTCCCTGACCTATAGTGGGCAGGGCCATCCCATGGGACTGGTGAAAAACTGTTGCAAAGTACCCATTTAGCAAGTTTGCTTTTTCCTGGGTGTCAGTTGTCAGTTGTCAATTACTTCTTCATTATTGACTTCTAACAATACTATCTTGATTCAGTGTTGGAGATCCAGTTTTGATAGCCATCTGTGCACTTATTGCACAGATAGTGATCAAAGGCTGGTTCACAAATGCCAGGATCAAGCTCATATGTCCATTTCAGGAAGGATGTGGGATCAGAGTGCTCAGCCCCTTGCAAGATCACTTCCCTCCCCATTCATTAGCTCAAAGAAACCAGATCAGTCAAGAAGCCAGATCAGTTTTACAAGCCAATGACCTGAGGGCTGGTTAATCACAGTGACATGAAACTCACTTTGGCCATGACACCTCCAAAGCAATCAGCAAACACTAGATAAGGCTGTCTCATGATAGCTGTTTGATATATCAAAGAGGATGTTCTCCCTTTGTACATTTGTTTGCCTCCACTTGTGTTATCTTATTATATATTTAGACTTCAATCCCCTTGAGACAGGAACTGCCTTTCTGTGATATACAAGTGGAGTGTCCAGTATAGGAGATCCAGCTATCTAACAGAGACCTCAGTGTGCTAACACAAATGATAACAAATAAAACATTTGTTACAGCAATTCCAATAATAACCTTGGCTCCACAGCACCAGGAAATATTAACAACTAAAGCTCTTTCTGTTTAGAAGCAAATACTGACATTTTACAATTTCCTTTAACCAGAGAGAAAAGTTAACATTTGAAATTTATCCCAAAATGAGGATTCTAAAATATTTCCTTACAAAAAAAGACATGTTTAGTTTTGATTGCACTGTTTTGACTTGTATGTACTGTGATAAGACAAGACAATCTTTGAACTGGTATGACTGTGATGACATAAACAGTGAAATAATACAGATGAAATGACACATTATGTTAACTCCTCATAAAAGGATTTGACAAAATTGGTACACACCTGTGAAAAATGTCATAGCTGAATCACCTTTTTCCAGTAGAGAAAAGCTTTGTCAAAAAAATCGTAACGAGCTCTTTATTACGATCAGTTTAGCAATATCCCTTGTTAATGTCACTCAGAAATACAATATTAGTATACAGACTGAGACTGTCAAAGCCAGTTATGAGATGCCAAATTCCCATTAGAAATTAAAGTTTTGGTACCTTGATATTTCTTTAATGGGTGTAATGTAATGTAATGTACATTCCCAACTAACAGAAGTGTTGTACTTTATCCTGTAAAAAACCCTGAATGCTTTTTTCTGACCATTTCTGCTTTTCCATTTCCTTAATCCAGCATTCTTCGAGCATTTACTGTGGCACATCAGACAGTAGGCCTGTCCAGATGAACTTGACAGTTATGTGTGATTAAAAACAGTTGTGTGACTTCCCATTTCTGCTCTTTCCCTTTGATGCTTCTGTGACTATGCCAAGAAAATACCTCCTACATTTGCCAGAAATGATTTGTTCTTTTTGGATGTCACCACATCCCAGTGAAGGAAAGCAGATTACTTTTGATTTTAAGAGGAGGTAATTCTGTTTATCTGAGAGCAATAACAACACACTATATTTCAACTTGTGGGCTAATGTCTGTCTCTTTAAATTGATGTCAAGTGGACACTTTAAGACCTTTGCACCAAAATGCTTATATTCCCTTAATAATAACATTAGTGTATGGTACTTTTGTCAACTTTGAGGCATGTCACAAAAGGTATTACCACCACTTTGTGAATGAGGAAACTGAAGCTCAGAGGTTACTGGCATTAAAACAAAGATTTTTAAACCTGGACTACATTATGTTAGATTTCACTAGAAACTGCAGGTGCTCGGCATCTCTGAAAATTGGATCAGATGAGCTAGCTGAAAAAATGCATTAAAAACAATTTGGAGGAAAATATAGATTTGAAACTATTCGTGCCTCAGATTTTTGAAATTAGAATGTTCTAGTTCAATAGGTAAGTCTGATTTAAGACCATATTTTTTAAGCCATTTAAAGATGACGAAAAGATTGGAAATTTAAAACCAGCCTTGTCCCTGCAATGCATTCCTTAATGCAGGGCTCTGTTGGTAACATATACACCTACACACCTGAGACCAGATGAAGTAGAAAGAAAAGCTATTTAGTTCATTGCTCCCCACAGATAGAAAGGAGTAGGATCCTGATGGATCATTTCACTTCTTGAGCTAAGTGATTTATGGGCAAGGCAATTTTGACACAACCTCGTCCTCCCTTGAACCACCTTAGGACCAGAAGACACATGGCAGGTTTACTGGCAGATTGAAAAGTGTGCTGTACTAAATAAACTCAAGGTCCCTCCTGGGATCAGGGTACCCTGGGCAAACTCCTAAAAATGCAGCTCATAAAATAAACAGACTCCAGCAATAACCTATCACTAATACCACCCCAGCAGCAACATCAAGGTAACAAAGAGTTAATAAACCCGGCCAACAAAATACCCATCAGAGTCCCTGCAGTGGAGTATCTGAAGCAGCAGGGAGAGTTGTCAATGGAAGGCTAAGTGATTTAGTAAAACATTAATGTTCCCAGAGGGGTCATACTGGGGTTGCCTTGGTTTGGCGAGGGAGGCAACACTGACCAGCTGCCCTGATTCCAGCTGCCAGAAGAAAAACACAGGTCATTGAAGAGGCCTATGTTTTGATAGTGACTGTTGACTTACCCTCTGCCACTTTACTTGCTCCCTACCCAGTAATTAGAGGCCTGGTTGATTGCCTCTTCCCACAGAAATCCACAGGATGAGGGACCCTGTGGGGTTTACTCTAAATTACATGAGCACTGCTTGGGTACTTCCACAACCCAGAGCCACTCTGGCAACATAGGCTTGGAGAACAAAGGCTTCACAATGGATGGATTTTCAATCTTTGGGCTATACACTGGCCTCAGTTGAAATCTGGGGTAATTCTACTGACCTCACTGGATGGCAGAATCCTGGGTTTGCATGGCTGGAGTTACTATCCTGTCTTTCTTTGAGCGTTCCTAGGGAAGTGGATTTTTGTTCCATCTCTGAAAAAAAAAAGGCATCACCCATGCCAGGGAGGTAAATCTTAGCTGTGAAGAGGCAAGTCAATACCATCACTGCCTAGAAACAAATCGTGCAGAATTGGAATTGTGACGCTTGGGATCATCACAATGGAAATTGTCTTAGGAATCGACTGAACTTCTTCCCGTTTTGCTTTTGCATTTCACTCATCTCAGAGAAACCAAAACAAAGTTATCACTGAAGGACTCTTGTTAGGGAAAAGTGATTTTAGCCATCACTTCAGAGCTCAGATATACAAAGTGACTTGCTTGTGGTCATGCAATAATTCAGAGACAGAGCAGGAAACTGAACCCATGCTTTAGTCTTTGGCTTAACCCCTAGAGCTAGGGACAGACATTACACATAAACTGGTTCAAGCGATCAGAAACTGGTTTAAACCTGTAATAGAACAGATGTTCAGCGTACATAAACCAATTTGAAAATGGCCGAAACCAGTTAGAGATAAACCTGGCTGAAGGTATTATCAGACTTAATTGATTTGGGTCAAACTGGTTTTTGCAATGTCTGTGTCAGACCCCTTGCTGGTTTAAGTTAAATCAGACTCCCCCAGCATCCTGGCATGCTCTCTGGGCTGGGCAGGGCTCTCTGCCACAGCAGGGCTGGCTCCTCCTGTCTGGTGCCTGGCTGCAGCTCTGGCAGAGACTGCAGGCATCTGCCTGGCTTCTGCTCCCCACCTTGCCTCTAAGCAGGGATTCTTCTGTCCCCTCTGCCTTACACAGATGCACAGCATTGGTGAGCAGACCATATGCTGGCTACAGTTCATGATGTGGCAGACAGGACTAAGGCAAAAATCAGTAAGTAGCTGGTAATGTCCCTCTGTTGCTTTCTTAATGGGGTGTTAAACATTGAGTTAGGCATGGTAAACACTGTGTTTTCAATTCCTTGCTGGGCTGGTCAAAAAAAAAAAGTGGGGAGTGCCCCCTAATCACAGTGTCCTGGCTGGGCTTGGCCACACCCCCTCAGCTCAGCATCCCCACCGGGGCTCTAGCCTGAGCCACTGCAGGCCTGTGCCTGCATTTTTTCAGTCCAGAGGGGATGTCTGTTTGGTTACAAACTGGTTTAGCCTAGCTAGGTTAGACTAACCTGTAAAGATTGAATCAATTCAGGCTCAGATGTTTTGAATGTCTCTCCATGAATGACATGTGCCCCTGGCCATGTTCAAATTTTTGGATACTCAATAAATTTTTACTGTGGCTTGTGCCTGTACCCAGAGTCTAGGATCACTGAATTTGGCTGAGGTGTCCCGCAGAAACAAAACACCATCCTTGCAAACAGTGTAAACACAAAGGACAGATTTATTACAGAAAATAAAGAGGAAAAAACATCCAAAGAAAACACAAAATGCAATTTAAAACACTACCAACTACAAGGCACAGTCTATAGGTTGCACCCACTTGGGGAGGCTTCACCCATGCCCAGGCAGTCTGGGACTTGGGGGCTCCCCAAAGGGTAGTGCCAGGGGTCTGCACCCCTATACCTACCTTTCAGCAATAGGCTAGACAGAAGGACCACCACCAGAGAGTCTTATGAGTTCTTCCTTGGGGTTTAATGCATCTCAGGGAGTGGCTAGGGAGCATTGGTCCTTCTGCAGTTTAAAGGGGCCTCTTGGTGCTCCCTAGGAAGCTGTAGGGTACCAATTTCCACTTCTACACGGTGGCTTTGAGGGAGTGACTTGCAAGTTCAGTCAGCATACCACACCCCAAAAATTCCTAGTACCAATCCCAGTCCTGCTACAGCAGAAAACTGCAAGAGAAATTGAAGAAGGGCCAGCCCATGCCTGCACTGAGGCCTGGGTCAAACAACAATAGGGAACCAGACTGAGCCTGCAATGAGGCCTGAACATACAGTGGGGCTCAGCTACTCAGCTAGACTGAGACATAACAGCTGTAAAACAATAAAAGGGAGGGCCCAGGCCTGTTTTGCACCGAGGCCTGCACCAACAATAAAGTGTGCCAGGCTTCTCACCCTGGCCCAAAATGTGTGAGGTCTCGTCTTGACCCAAACCATGCCAGGCTCTTAATCCTGGCACAAATTTGCCAGGTCTTTAAACCTGGCCAAAATTTCCAGCAAAACATATAGCTGAGGTTCAGCCTAGGGTCACCACATTTTCCAAATTGGAAGGTGGGACACATGGGCTGCCTTCCACCTCTTCCCCCCACCCCAGTGGCATGGCAGGACCAGATGTGGGCTGCTTGTTGTGGCCTCAGGGCTCCCTGCCCTACTGACTTTCCCCCTGGAGCTCCATGCTGGCCGTGTGCCCCCTGCTCACTTGACAGCAGTGGGTTGCACAATTCCATACCACCACCACCCTGACTGCTGCTGGGCAGCCAGGAGTTGCATGGCTGATGTGGGGCCACCAGGGGCAGAGCAGCAGTGTGGGAAGCCCCAAGGTTGCAACAGGCAGTCCACATTTGCCCCTCCTCTGTGCACAAATCTAGCATGTATGGCAGTGCGAGGGGTATGTGTGTGCATGTATGTGTATGGTGGGATATGCATGTGGGATTCACCCTATGAACACATACATGCACGCACCCAGGGTAGTGGCATGGGCCCGTGCTCCCCAGTCCAGTGATACAGCCAGGACATGTGGTGCTGGAGAAGCACAGGGGAAGGAAGGCAGGGAAGTGGGTGGGGCTGGGCTGCTGCGTCCTGCTTCCAGCTCCCCCTGGGTCCTACTGTCCCTGGCTCCTGTCATCTCTGAAAGGCAGCCAGGAGCAGATAAATATTTTCTAAATGTTTTAGGAGCCCCAAGGCCTGGATAGAATGGTCTGGCAGGCTGTATTTTGCCTACCCCTGCCCTAGTTCAGCCATGTATCTAGGCTGACACAAAAAGAAGTTGCAATAGCAACAAATGTGCTAAGACTTCAGCTCTAGACCAAACTGTGCCAGGATTTAAAACCTGGCTCAAATCTGCTAGCAAAACCGCCAGGCTCCAGCCCTGGACAGTGTGCACTAGGGATTAATACCCGCATGGTATTAAACTACTCAAAACCCAGGAAAACAAAAGGGGAAAGAAGCAGGAGAGAATAGGGGTCTCAAACCCTGATACTAACTTTCTCTTCCTGTACCTAAGGCTTTCCCTTCGCATAGCTTCAACAGTCTTGTCTATTGAAGCAGGAGGGAAGTGGGAGCCGGGTGAGGGGAAGGAAACCTCTCATTATGGGGAGCAATTGCTCCAGCTCCCAATGCAGCTTTCAGCTCTAGCAGTCCCAGGTGAAAGAGACCTGAGCTCCAGTTGAGAGTTCTTTATGGATGTCAAAACACAAGTGCCAAAGCACTGGAATTCCAGCATGTCAGAGCAGACTTGATTACTCAAGTCTGCTGAAGCATGGCAGTTGCCCTGCAGCAGCCTCCTCCATGTCATGTATCAGTGTCCCCATGCTTAAAATTGGCAGTGAGGGTGCTTGAACTGTAGCTCATCCAATGAGCTTTAGCTCAAGTGCACCTGCTGCCATTTTGAAGTGCAGGGACACTGATGTGGCAGCACTTCAATTACAGTGTCTCTCGAAGCTACTCTAATTAAAGTGCATTCCTCCCTGCACTGCTCCAGACACATGTAAAAGTGCTCAAAATATTTGCCATGATATCACCCAAGCTTTTCCAATCTGGGATTGCCTTGCTTTTAGTTTTTTCCTTTTAACCTATTAAGTTAAAAAAAAAGAGCACTGCACAGTTACCCAGTTAGGCTAGTGGCTAGTAGTCTAATCCCCCCTGTTTACCTGAGTTAACCACATGCTCTTTTATTCACAGTAAACAGCAGAGTGTTTTAAGTAAAGGGCCTAAACAAGAGGGGCTTTTTGACTTTGGGCAGCACATGACTTCTCAGATTATCCAAGCAGGGGAGAGCAGACAAGATACTCGAATATAGAAAATGTGGGTACATACAGCACAGACAAAAAAAAATATATATATACAATCATATTTAACTAAAACCATATACACAATAACACACTTTTCAATACAAAATAGCTTATACATTTTGTGTGAGTTACACACTCAAAGGTACTTGGCAGTACCTCTTATTTATGATGGTACAGCCAGTATTGCCAACCCAAGCATTCGAAGATCAGGAGACAGGTCTCTTAAAAAACATGTGATGCTGGCTTTAAAAGTATGATATTTTAGAAAATAACAATGTTGGATACTGTTTAATTGACTTACAACTTTCAAGCCTTTAGAATTCATGGTTTCAGATGTCACTCTGCAACCACAAATGGGGCTAGAAATGTTTTTTCTTCTTTTTTTTTTTTTAGGATTTCTTGCCCTTCCTTACACATACACACACTTGCATAGAACTGCGATGATGTTACCTGTACTTATGCTTCCGCAACTGGGGAAAGCACAGTGCCAGGTGTTTCCTCAGGAATCAGGGGAGAAGGGAGAAATGTGGAAGAGGCAGAGCCATGGATGGCTACAGTGAAGGTATACATTATACCAGGGGTTTTCAGCAATTTTGGGTCAGTGTACCCCTGGTGGCTGAACGCGGGGTTGGGGGTGGAATTGGCACATGGCCCAACATGGAGGAGGGGAGCATATGGCTGGTTGCGTATGGCTGAATGTGAAACAGTGGCAGCCACTGCGTGTAAGCCTCCCCTGTCCATGGCATCTGGCCGGGAGCAGCAGTAGTGTGGGATTGTGTGTGGCAGCGCTATGTCCCTGCCCGCATATACCCCCTAAGGCATGGGTGGGCAAAATGTGACCTGGGGGCTGGATGTGGCCTGCCAGGCCATTCTATCTGGCCTGCGGAGCCCCTAAAAATTTAGAAAAATAATATTTATCTGCTCTGGGCTGTCTGTCATGCGGCCCTCGATGGCTTGCCAAAACTCAGTAAGCAGCCTTCTGCCGAAAATAATTGCCCGCCCCTGCCCTAAGGGCTTTCTTGAGTAACCCCAGTTCACAACCCCTGCACTAGACCAATGATTCTTAACCAGGTGCTGGTGTTAGGAGATAAGTTCAGGCTCAGGCTGTTCCCTGTCTGGCCACTGTCTCATCTCCATTGCTGAGCTCCTCTGCAGAGAAGTTAGCACTTTAATAAATTGATTTGTTTTTGAAATGGGATGCTGCTCAATTCACAATATGGAGGAGTGCCTCAAGTCTAAAAAGGTTTAGAATCACTGCATTAGACTTTCCCAATGGAATATATGGCACACTATTTGTCCCCAGTCAAAACAGGGGTGACGTCCTGGGGTAGAAATAGTACTTGTAGGGTTCCTGCTCTTTCAGGGCAGATCTTTACTTTAGGCTCTGCCTAAAGACATAAACTAGTCCAACCTGCTTTCATCTGTAAATCTCAAAGGGATCTGCAGAATTAAGAAGTATTTGTATATTTTATACCTATATTATAGATGGTAAAACAGAGGCATGGAGAGGTGGCATAACCTGTCCAAAGCCACTCAGCAAATCAGTGACAGAGGGCCTGATCTCAGTTTTCCTGTCCCCTACAGGCTGTGCGGCTGATTCTCCCATGATAGTATTTTAACATCCTGTCTTATTTTTACACACTCTCTCAAATAAATAGGCTCTGTCTCTTGGGGAGTATACTTTATCCTTCATTCATGGGGGAGCTGTACTAGTACATAGAGAAAGACAAATACTAACAGGTCCTCTGAATTCCACTTAGCAAGGGGTCACCTCCACTGGAAGCTTGGCAGGGCCTGTAATGAAAATGTCTTGGTACAGTAGGCCCGGATCTGTAGCCAGGATTGCAGAGGTGACAATCCAGCACAAATCCATGAGAGAGACCCATTCAGCCAGAGGCATCCATCAGCTAATCCTCTCTTTGGCAAGCACCCCTATACCCCCACTTCCCCATCAAAGAAGCTTGGATTACAGCAGCTGCTCACTTAATGAGAGATACTTCTCTAGTATAAGAATAAAATGCTTTGCACTCTACAGATCATTTTGCTTCTTAGGATCTCAGAGTACTTAACAAAGTGAAAGGTTTTGTCTAGCATCATACCATGAGTCAGTGTAAGAAAAAGTGCAGAACTGGGATCTTCTCATACCCAGTCATGCAGTTGGGTTGTAAAACAAAGATCTTGACTGTTTGTAATTACTAGGGATCTTGTGATGTGCTCTGGCACAGTAAAGTTGTCCATTTATATTCCTGTCTTCTTAATTTATGCCCACCTCCCCTATCCTTCCTGTTTCTACTGCATGCCCCATTCATGGTTTCCTGTAATAAACTTCAGAGTAATATTGCTGTTAGTTGTTGGACAGTTGCTATGTTTCAGCCCTGACACAGTTGCATTTCTATGGTAGGTAAGAAAATCCTATGTAGCCAGTCTGAAAAATGCTTAGGATCCTTCTTAATGATGAAAGGTACCTTTTGAAATGCAAGTTTACGATGACTGCCTTTAGATTAGATACAGACTGTTCCCCATGCAGGGCAGTCATCCATTTCCTAAATAGGCAGCAGACAAGCTATGCATGCTATGCTAATGATAAAGGTAATCAAATAAAGGGGCCCCAGGATGTAAGGTGATCTGCTATGGGATTCATCACTATGGAGAATTGGCAAGATGCATTATGGGGTCTCTCTGATAGAATCCACTGCCAGATGTGGAGTATGACAGTCTCATCCACTGTTGCAGAATCAATGGTCCTAGAACAGGTTTTCAAGCTCTCTAAGTCTTGGCTGTCACAAATATTTCTGTTGTCACCACTGGAACAAACGCTCACATCCCTCTAATCAAAGAAACGTGAACCTAGCAAGAGGCCCTGAATAAATTTCCTGGCATCAACACAAAAGCGAGTCTACAGAGAAGCTTTTGCAGAGGGAATATTTTCAGTGTATACAGCTATGTCTTGTTCTCAGATGCCCCATACCAAAGCAACTACAGTAAGAGAGCTCCTGAGTTGCTGGAAGAACCTGCTCATTTTGGATCTGCAATGAAGTCTATTAGGAATTTGGATTCCTGGTATGGAAGAGAGTATGTGTGGTTTATAATTTATTTGGTGGCCCAGTAAAAGTTGTTGCAGTCACATTCTCCATCTCTGATGTCCACGTTAGCTATTACATCATTCCAAAATCCTGGCTAGAGAATGGAGGGCCCTTGGGGAGACAGCTGTGCAATGCGCTTCCTTACTGGCTACTTCATCATTGCTGAGGGGTAGGGGTGGGGAGGGGGAAGAGTGATGTGCGTAGGTCAAACAGAGTTGTTTGAGAGAGGAGGGGGAAGCCTGTACAAGAAGGCTAGGTCCAGCTGCCCTCTCCCAGAAACACTGGGTAATTGTGGATCCAAACTCAGGTTTAAATGTTGTGTCAGCCCATGTCCAATATCAACATGTCTGTATAAGGCACTTTTTACACTACCCATGAATTCCCCATGCTGGGTCCAGAAACTAAAGTGATCCCTGTGTCCCTCTGGAGCCACAAGGGATTATTCCTCCTCACTGGTAGAGGAGATGCACCTTTCTAAGGGGTCATGGTGCACATATTTACCTAAGAGGTGGTCTAATTGCCCCCCTGAGTCACAGAGCAGCTGCTGAGGTGAGGCAGCCCATAATTTGCCTTGGCTACGAGGACATGAACAACACTACCTATCTGCTTTGTGATTCCTTCCCTTCCCTATACTGGGCTAAGACAGAATCTCAAACCCAAGTGTGAGCAGGAACACAGGTCTAAATGGTCACGGCTTTCCCTCAGCCACACAAGTGTATGATCTCTCACCCCACCTAGCTGCAGCTCAGACTGTGACTCCAGGGCACGGAGGCAAGGAAGAGCGCAGGGACAACTGGAAGGATGCATCCTGCCGTCAGCACGGGTAAGGGCAGGACTGAGGGGGAAGGAGGTAGAAACAGCTCAGATTCCACCCTTACTTGCCAGCCATATTCCATGTGGGAGTTTACCTCTGCAGTGACAGGGGCCACATGAGGGACTCCCCCATGCCCCAGAAGAAGGAAAAACAGGGAGGGAACTGTGACTTTTAGAGTTACAGTTAGTTCTCTGCTCTGCTCCTAAGTTACTTGTTGCTCCTGACTGTGATAGCATCTTTTAGAGCTTTTCATACTCAAAATGCTGTTTAAGTATTTACTAACAAATCAACAAAACCCCATTATACCCTGTGATGTGGGTAAGTGTCTCAGGGTTACTGATAGCAGAAGCCAAAGCAGGGAGGTGAAGTGACTGACTCCAGGCCACAGAATGAGTCAGATTCCAAGTCAGAATGAAAACTCTGGGCTGGCTGGCTCCTCACTTCCTCTTGCTCCCCCACACCCTGTTGATTTCCACACTGAGACCCATATCTTTTCCAAATCCCTGCTTCATGACTTGCTGATTGTAACAGGATCCTGCCATGCCTTGATATAATTAGTTTAGAAAAAAGTGATGTTGCCCCAGGGCTCCCCAAGTGAGATCTCATACTCATGAACATAGGTGTCACTGCTCATCACCTTCAAAGCTAATTACAGGGCCTTCTCATTGCCCCTTTTAGCCACACCCAAGCCTTGCAGTTGTTATACATCATCACTCCAGTGGGACTCTTGTTCTCAAAATCACCAGGCCACCTCGGGGCCTTACTCCTTTGATGGAGCTTTGGCTTTCCCAGTTTCTGCTTCTCTGCTCTAGCTGGACCCTTAGCTAAGGCCCCCTGTTCCAGACCTGGCTTCTGGGCTCCAGCCCTTCTGCTCAGCAGCTCCTCTCTTGAGGGCTTCCAGGTCAGACTGCTTACCCAGCTCAGGTCTTGGGCTTATACCCTGCACGCCCAGCTCCTTTTGGGTCAAGTGGCTTCCTTGATTGGCCTCTGCCTCACCTACAGCCCACCTTCCCTTTAAGTAATAGGAGCACCAAGCTCCTTGCTACATCAGTGCATAGGTAGAAACCATTGTAGCAGCATAAAATGAGGGATGACCAACCTGCTTGGATAAATAAGACTTTAGGTTCTTTAAACCTGGGATCCTGCTTCATTTGTGTTTGTGCAGCACTAAGCAGAATGATGCAGCATAATGATCCAATTGCAATGTAATAATAATAATAATAATAATAATAATAACACAAAAAACAAGAGTGTCTCTTAAAATAAGAAACTACTTCTTTCTACATTTGGGGACAAAAGCGCTTTCATGCAGCCTCTTTAGCAATGGGGTGAAAGAAACTCCTTGGGACTGTAAACTGAGGATAATGGAGTCTGCCTTTAATCTCCCACTGCCAGGGATTAAGTTACTTCTTAGAAATTACTTATTCTGGCCAAACAAATGAATTGGACTTGATGTTCTTAATTGTTTTCTAAATTGCTATGCCCCATCCTCCCACAGCTGTTTTGTATCAGACCCTAGTCTAATGGATAGTGTCAGGAACACAAGGGGGTGAAGTCATGTGGCAATAAAAGAGATGAGGTTGATGGAGCAAGGGAAATGCCACTCAGTGTATTATCTAGATGTAGCATACACAAGATGAATAGAAATATTTCCTCCCTTAGGGGTTGTCCCCAACAATAGACCAAAATTCTGCCCTGGGATAGAAAATATGGAATTTCCTCCTTTCTCCGTCACACACAGAAGAAGGAAGATTGAAGCCCTGGACTGGGATGCAGGAGACCTAAGCTAAATTGTTGACTCTGCTGCAGGTTTCCCTATCCCACTTTAAAAAAATCTTATAACCCGTGCCTCAGTTACTTCAGGAGTAACATGAAAATAACAACCCTCCTACCCTCTGTCTTGTCTATCTAAACTGGAAACTCTTGGGAAAGGAATTGCTTCCCAGTATATTCAAACAGTACTTAGCACAATAGGTCTCTGATCAAGGTTGATGCTCATGACAGTAAAATACTAATAATTAATTTCATTACTCCAAGAGCTACAAGATAATATACATTTAAAAGAAAACCAAACCTCCCCAATCAAAACAAAACACTAGGGGGCAAATACAATTCTCTCCCTGTAGAGAGGATGAGAAACAGAACATACAGAATATGCTGAATGTGAAAATGTTAGTTACACCACTTAATGCACCTCTGGAAGGGACCTAGTGAGAATACAAATTGGGGAACCTCAGGAGAATGGAATTTGCTCTGGCTGTGTGAAAGCAGTTATTACTGGGATAAGAAACGGCAGGAGTTGGGTACATTAGCAACACTGGGGACCCATGCTCCTAAATCACTTGGCTGTTTTTGAAAATTCTGCTCTTATAATTTAATATTTGGGCGCTACTTAACAATGGAGTCACAATGACCAGGCCTATTCTTCCCTGACTGTTTTTACAAATCCAAGGATGATTTTCCTAGCTGCCAGAGCTAGAAACTCAGGTCCTGTCCCTTCTGCTTCTCCCCCATTGATCTTAAAAATATTTTGCAACCAAACTTTGGCTGAAGGAGAAGTGCTGGGAAGACTGGAATTCAGCTTGCTTTCTTGTGGCTGGACATGTTAATAGCAGAAAAACAATGTTTGTATCAATGCAGCAAACAGATCTAACTAACAGACATGCAGACCAGGTTGTGCCACACCTGCTAATGCTAAATAGTGCTTTACTAGCTGAATAGCACTGTTCAAATCAATGTGACTGCTCTTGGAGCAAAGTGCTGCTTGATGTTACTTAGGAAGTTAAAATCTAGTCCTTGGGGAATAAATACATTGAGAAAGATGAGGTTATTTTACACAGTTTCTCTTTCTAGGACATGTTTAGAGGCTTAAATTTGCAGCTGGTTCTTATCTCAACATTGGGCCAGGCCTATTCATCTCCCCCCTAAGACATATAGACATGCTTAGATTATGGGAAGTTCAGAACTAGATACAAACTTTAGGTCTGTTCCAAAGCCTGTTCATCTAAGTAGAGTTTTGGAGCCAGCCTTCATGACTTGGGTGCATTGTTATCTAAAACAATGGCTCTCACAGCAATGTTACTGAAATATTTGGCCCTTCCTGTAGAATATTGTCACTTTCTTTTAAAATAAGGATTGGTCTCAAGGAGGCAAAAACTCTTTTCTTTTCCATCTGATGATTGAGTATCAGACTCCTCCGCTGAGATTTCTCTATGGAGACATTGGGTTTTCCTGGCAAGCAGGGCTGCAAACTACTCAGCAGAATGTCTACAGCTTTGCAGTTCAAGAGGAGCCAGGAGGCTGGGCATCCCAGCCAAGGGAAACACTGCTCTAGTCCCAAGAACACTTTCATGGAGACTGAGGTGCATGCTGGATTTGGAGACGGCTGAGCTGGGCTGTTACTATTTTCTTCTCTTTCTCTCTCTCTCTCTCTTTAGAAGTTAAAGTACAGGGAAGACAAATCCCTGATAAATATGAGGGATTGTGGTTTGATGCTAGAGTCTTTGATTCCTGGTACTTCTGGTTATTCAAGACACACACACACGCACACGCACACGCACACATACACGCACCCACATGCAGAGCAACTTGGCAAGTGTTTGCATGGCAGGGTACCAGGAAATGGGAGGGAGTTCCCTCCCAACCAAGAGGAGCAGGGCTATGAGGCAAAGGTGGGAATCAGACCCAGCCTGATTCTCAATGGAACACTGGCCAGGGCAGCTATTATACAAATAATCACTGGGAGCTCTGAGCCCTTGCTCATTGTGGAAACAGACAGTACTATAGAAAAGCAGACTTAAATTGCTTCTCCTTCATGGCATCTGTAGTGTAAAAATGGTTTTAGTCCAAGCCATTTGTGGTCGGAAAATCTTGACACCTCATAAATTATCTGAAAGGTACAACAAGGCTTCAAAAGAATGAAACTCAGTGCTGAGGTCAGCATGAAATTTTCTTGCATCTTCTCCAGTGGAGGAGCCTTTTCATTCTTAGGGGAAAACCACTACAGAGAAGCAGCAGTAGAAGAGGGAATGTGTTTTGGAATTAGAACCCCTGTGTTCAGGGGAACGTGTCTTCTGTTATTTATTTCTGGCTACTGCTATGGTCACACATCATCAAAGTGATGTTGACCATGATAGCAAGGTGATGGTGGAGCCAGGGGACACTTAATGCTGGTTCCAAACAGTCTCTTTAGGTAACTATTGCTGTTAAGTACCTTGATATCTTTTGACTTTTGATGGGAGCTGCTGAGCACCTTTTAAGGCTCAATTCAATAATGTTTTTCAGGTGAAGGAGAGCAGAAGATGTGATGAAGTGCTGGAAAATCTACGCTGGGCTTATGTGCTGACTAGCAATTTCCAGATAGCAGGGCATTATGTTCCAGGAAATAGTTTATGATTGCTATCAGATAATATCCCCTAGCTCTCCTATTGCCTATCTAAAGCTGGTGTTCCATTCTCAGTGACAGGGAATGGATCTGGAACAATGGAGTCCATGCATACAAAAGAGGGCAATAACAGGTAAAAGGAAGACTTAGTGGCATGAGCTACTGTTGATAGACATGTGAGGAAATGGAGAAAAGTAAAGCTGTAAGCCAGGATTGAGCAGACCTGAGTCCCAGTTTTGGTGCTCTTACTATAGTACTGTGGGAAGTCATGTTAACCCTCTGTTCTTCTACAAAAAACCCTCTAGAAGATTTTTAAAAAAATTTTTAACCTAGGACGAATGGGGACTAGTGTCATTTTCATCCTGGCGGCTTTGTTTACTCTCTTCTTGGGAATTTTTTCTTTTTAAGGCAGGGAAATAAATGTGAAGAGAGGGCCTCATGCCAGACATGAAGGTAGCTCAGAGCTTTCTTTACTGCTGGAAATGTTTTCAGTGCTGTTTAATCTTGGTGAGGAATGGATGCAATACTGAAGTCCTAATGGAGACTGGCTGCTGGCTGCCACCAACAGCTTAAGGCCTGTGTTTATCTAACTCATCAGTGGGAAGGATGTAGCATAAGTCAATTCATTCAGTACTAAATGGTTTTGTGCTATGAAAAGCTAAAGTGAGTTACTAAAAAGCTAAAAGGCTAAAACTTATGTCAAAAGTAGATGCAACATATCAAGCATCTGTCTTAAATTGAACTTCTTGATGCTCATCTTCTTTTATCATTAGGTTTTTTCATATGACACCATGCCAAGAATGGCAAGAAGGATGGTTATCTCTGGGATGGGTTGTGGGACCTGGAATTTATAGTCAACTGCATGATCCAGTGCTAGCAACAGCAGCTTAATTTTAGTCTGTAACATCATTTGCTGCTTTACTCTATTTTTTTTGTTCAAAAAATGTTACATGATAAATTATAAACTGACTTCCATTTATGCTGGGGGACAAGTCTTTTGCATTTCAAAAATCTTCCCATGTTTGTCCCTTTGTGTCCCTGGACAGGATCTGACCTCAATGGCTACTTGGTAAATCAGTCATTTCTTAAGCATTCAGAATAGATTTTATGGCAGCAAGTTGCATTTCACTAGATTTATGTTATTGAACTAAGGGGAAAAATGTCTCCATTTGCCTTTTATTTGAGGCAGCCCTCAGGTTTTACAGGCTTGTTTTAGTAAGTAATTATTTTAGTAATGCTGGGGCCTCTTTTATTGAATCGTAAATGCATCCTGAACAGCTCTCAGAATAACAAGCAGACCTTTTCCTTAAAGGCTTTGGATTGCACTGATTAGCACATTTGAACATTACTAGTTTATTCTAAGATTAGCATTACTTTTTAGGACCTAGTCCTGCAAATTTTTACACATACATTTAAAAGCATATGTGTAGTCTTGTTCAAGTTATTGAGACTGTTCAAATGCATGAGTTTAAGCATGTATGTAAATGTTTGCAGGATAAATGCCACGGGGCGGGGGGGAACCCCTTTCTCTGAAAACATCCTTTCTGACCATGTTGGGGAAAAGGATCAGATAATTGGGATCTTTATGATGCTTATTATAAAAAATGTTCTGGAACCAATTCAAGTACCAATCAGAAACCACATTGTTCAGCTAAATCACTTTCAGATGCCATTTCAGATACAAAATACAATTACTCCCAGTTTAAAAATATAATGTTCCCTTCATAACACCCCCCAACACAAAACCTGCCGCACACACATAACTATTTTAATTTATTTTATTTTTATCTGA
Organism: Caiman crocodilus; assembly: GCA_030014935.1. Classification (NCBI taxonomy): domain Eukaryota; kingdom Metazoa; phylum Chordata; order Crocodylia; family Alligatoridae; genus Caiman; species Caiman crocodilus. The sequence goes on from JAGPOW010001543.1 coordinate 50,954,502, forward strand.
CTTGGCTGGAGTTCAGGCCTTTCACAGATGATCTACTGATGGGCTTTGTTCAGCTCCCTTCTGAGTCCAGGCTTGCAGAATCCACCATACTGTGTTGAAATGCTCTGTGAAATGTAGGTGATGGCTGTTTTCTTTGTCTACAGCAGAAATCTTGCTGAGTTCAGGCAGCTAAGTTAACTGAGCTTTGGGCATATGTGCTTTTTTTAAAAATGAAACAAAGATGCTGTCCAAATGTATGAAAAAACCCCATTTGAAATGCCTGGTGGGATTTATGGTCCTGGCATTTTTTTATTGAACAGATATCAGTTTCATCAAGCAAATTTCTTTTCATTTTTCCAGTTTGCTACATGGCAGCAGGATGCATGCATGCGCTCTCTACCAGTAGTGAGGCAGATTTTAGAAGACACTTGAGGGGTCTTCCAAGTGGTCTTCTATACTATACATATACCATAAAAGGCAGCATTAGTGTGAAGCACGGTCCCTAAAACAGTGATTATCAACCTTTTAAGATTTAAGGCACCCCTTGGTAGACCCAAAGCACCTCTCAGAAAATGTTAGCTCTTAGTTTTAACACAATTTTTGATTACAGAAACATAACAGAGCAATTCTTCTGCTCCATAGATCTCAGGGCACTTGTATACATCATAGGCATCACAGTGTATATGTGACAAAAATGTAATTTATGTGGCTTTACGGTGTCACACATTACATGTGCACCAGTTTTGGGGGGTTTAGATGAATTTGCATTGTTGCAAACTAAACTATATCTGGATGTAGTTTAGTTTGCAATGTTGCAATTTGTAATGATGCAGCTGTCAGCTCACCCCCTGGCCATGGAAGAGGTGAGCAGGCTCCACAGAAAAAAAGGATCGAGCCCCTTGCTGTTTCTGCTTTCAGCAGGTGCCTGCTGAAGGCAGAAGTGGCAAGGGGTCCAATCTTTATTTTTTCAGCAGAGCCTGCCCGCCTCTCCTGCAGCCAGGGGATGAGCTTCTGCTGGGCCAAGCAGCCTCTGAGCTGCAGGGGACCCTGGTCCTTCCTTCTGTGATGCCCAGGCGAGCTGCTAGTGGGCCAGGTGCTGCCCCAGCTCAGAGGCAGCACCTGGTGTGATTCAACTGTTCCCTGAGCTCGTCCACTGGAAGCCTACCAGGCGCTGCTCCTTAGGTGGGATTAGGGAACCGTTGGATTGGGCTGGGTGCTGCCTCTGAGCTGGGGCAGCACTCGGCCTGCTAGCAGCCTGCCTGGGTGACCTGCATGGGGTGCTGCTGCCACAGAGGGAAGGGCCAGGGCCCCCCACAGCTCAACAGCCTTTCAGCCTGGTGGCAGCTCGCTCCCTCTTTTCAATTTAGAGGGCATAGAATAAAACCCTAAAGACTGAACCCCCGTCACATGTGCAAGCACCCTCTGATCACAATAGGTCAGAATAGTTTTACTGCTATGGACTCCAATTTGAAATCACCGAGTTTATCTTATGAATCATATTTGCATACTTTACAATGCTAACATTGCATGGCATGCTGCAGCACTCTTGAAAGAATCTTAAGGCAAGGGTGCCATGGTACTCTGGTTGAAAATCACTGTCCTAGACTTTCCTGTTGATGAAGTGAACCTTTTGCTGTAAACCAAACCCCTAGGCATGGGGAAAAGATTATGCTGACTCCAAACCCATTTGACTGGTAAAGAATGTGAGAGACCACCAAAGCCACTTGTGAAGAATGAATGCTTGGGAGTTGAAACTGTGCTTTTTAGCAATCCAAAAGATTTCCTTAAGGTGGCATTTTCCAAACAACTCAATTCTTTACTGTCTTTGCACCCCATGACAGAAAGAGTTTTAACAATTGCTTCAATGGAAATGGAGTTAGGTAAACATTGTGTGAGCTTGACAATTCCACACTCAAGCTTTAAACATTTTAAAATATTTCTGTTTTAAATATAGGTTTTCTTTTATGTTTGCCACAGTACATTATTATTATTTTCATTATTGTTTTCATTACAATTTTCATTATTAGGCAGTTAACATCCAAAAAAACCCATGCACCAGTGCTACTGTGAAGTAACACGAGTTACTGTGCAGTAATTTAGTACTTGGTTATCCAAGTACTAAATTTAATGCACAGTAACTATTGTGCATTAATAAATGTGTAGATGCATCCAGTGAGCACATCTACATGCAGGATAGACTAATTAGCTCCACAGCATACATCGTCTATCTATATGTGTGCCCTTATTAGGTAGGAGTAAAATAATTAACTTCACAGCAGGATAGTACTTGTACATACACAGAGTACAAGTACTGCAGACTAAAAACTTCCTCAGTAGTGTGCATGTAGATGCTGCCTTGGCTGGCTGGGGCATGAGGCTGCTTCCATGCAGGGTCTGCCTAGTAGGACTGTGTGAAACAGCACCATTTCATTTCAACTTCTGTTTCACTGTTTCAAAGGGACAGTGTTTCATTTTGTTGTTTCATTTTGTTTGAAAACACAGTTCTGTTTTGTTGTAACTGTTTCACTGTTTCAACATGTTCCACCATTTCGCTCATAGGTTATAATGGGGAATCATGAAAATGCATAATGCTTTGTCATTTTTTCCTGATTCAGATAGCAATTCCAGGGATGGTAGCCCCTTTTGAGGTCATGAAACCTGCCAAGTTTTAAGGAGATAGGTACAGAGGTTTTTGGGAAACTGCACCTCAAACTGTTCAAAGCAAAACTTGCGACACTTGCTGGCAGCTGCAGCCTCCTATCATCTGGTGTGCAGACCTGGGGGCCTGCACCCCCAGGAGGGCTGTGGGGCTGTGTCTGACTCCTTCCAGGGGTGCAGGCCCCTGGATCTGCATGCTGGATGACAAGAGGCTGCTGCCTGGGACCAGTGGTGGGCACAGTCTATAGCAGAAGGCCACCTCTGTTTCTCCCGAAAAACTCTGCTTTGTGACAATTTGGTTAAGATGGGCCCAGCAGAAGGTACACACCTTACCCTATCTCTTTAGGTAATCTGAGCTGGATACATTCCTGAGGGAGGGAGGAAACCTGCTCCCTCTGCCTATGTGACTCACATCACATACCTGGGTGAGGGGTTTGGACACCCTGGGGAGCTAGGAACTGCCAGTCTGCCCAGCAACTAGTGATGCATTTCAAATTGGTTGGCTGACAGGCAACTGGTGCTGGTCTCCATTGGACCAGGTAAATGAGGTCATAAGGGCTATATAAGTTAGGGACTGCCCAGGAGGAGGAGGCAGCAGCTGAGGCAAACTCAGAGAGAGAAGAGCTGGACCATCTGAAACTTACTTTCTCTCTCAAAACTCATGTCAAGGAACTGCCTGCCTCCAGAGGGAATCTCCACCTGCCTCTGGATGATACTGGTGAGTAAGCTACCTGAGATCTAACTAGATATATAGTTTGCAGTAACTCAGATGTGTGATCAAAGGCTACCCAGTCATGCCGGTTTGATCTATGGGATTTCTCTGATGTTGCTCTACCCTGTACCCTATTGCAACTCTACCTCTTGTAATTAATAAAGTTCTCTTTTGTACCTAGCATGGGAGACTTATTGGGAGTGGGTCTAGATTATGCCTTGGGGTCCCCTTGGTTCGGCTGACTAAGGGAGACTACTTGTGCTTCCAACTGAGAGAAGCACCCCCAAGTGCTTGAAGTGAGTCAAGTACCCTTGAGGGCTACTAGAGCTGTGTTTCCCAGGGTGCACAGAGTCAGAATAAAGCCTAGCCCTGGGTGGTAGCAGTTTTTACCTCAGGCTAGTGGGTGTGCTCCAGGAAGCAGGTTGGCTAGACGTGAGGTGCCCCCAGGGAGGCACTCGGAGCCTGGAAGGTGGTTGGGCACAGTGAGGTGGGTGACTCAATGCAGGAGTGCCCCCTACAGGCCTGCCACACAGCCCATGCCCAGCACTGGGAATATTGCTACTGCTACTGACCCTAGGCAGCAGTGGCAGCCTCCTGTCATCTGGCATGTAGATCCGGGGGCCCGCACCCTTGGGAGGAGTCTGGCACAGCCCCTCAGCCCTCCTGGGGGCGTGGGCCCCCAGATCTGTGCACCAGATGACAGAAGGCTGCCGTTGCCAGCTGGAACTGGCGCTGGGCACAGCCTGTGCCAAGCACTGGGAAGATTGCTGCATCCACTGGCCCCAGCCCGCAGTGACAGCATGCTGTCATCCCACACGCAGATCCAGGGGCCCACACTGAAGGGGCTGTGGGGTTGTGCCAGACTCCTCCAGACTGTGCATGCCCCCAGATTTCCACAGGGATAACAGCAGGATGCCACGGCTGGCTGGGACTGGCACTAAAGCCAAGTAAATCTGGCTTTGAAATGAGTTTTGAAACGTTCAAAATGTTTCAAGTGCCCTCGTTTCATTTCATGCCTGTTTCGAAGTCGTTTGTTTCACTTCAGTTTCACTGTTTCAAGCTCAAAATTAATCAAAACAGCTTCAGAACAAAACACTTGGCAAAATTTCACACAACCCTACTGCCTACTGGCTAGCCCTGCACTAGAGCACCCTCATGCCTCAGCCAGCCCCTCTGCAGTATGTTTTGCCAGGGAAACATTCCCGGACTGGCAAGTTGACCTCCCAGGTTCCCTGCCAGCTGGGGCTGCTCTGTCCTGGTTCAGCGTGCTGGGTGCACGTTCAAATAGCATGCCCAGGAGCATTTAATTCCAGAGTTTATATTGCTTTGCATTAATTGCATGTGTACATGTGCCCAGCAGACATAAGTTATAAATACATTACAGACTCTTTTCACCAATTTTTTAATCCTCTTATGGCAGAAATGACATTTTTTTTCAGAAAGAGGTTGCTTCAGTATTTCAGTTCTAGTTAAATAAACAACAAAAAAATAAAGTTCACTTTGCAGTTATGTGCTTCTTGCTTTGTAAACCTTAGCCCTGCTTAGTATAACAGCTGTGATTCTTTTATTGAAGTAGAGAGAAGAGTTTCTAGATTCCAGTGTGTCCAGATCTTAAGAGTTGCCAGTCACATGACACCTGGTGTGTTGTTCAGTGGCCCACCTCTAGGCCTCTATTTTCTTTCTTTTTTCTTCTTTTTTTAAGAAGATATGTTCCTAGCACTTAAGAAAATATTTGTAGTTAACCCTAAGGGTTCAGAAATCAAAAGGCATGTGTACAGAACACTACATTTTCCTTTCCTTTCCATCTCATGACTTTTAAGCCCATCTCTTGTTTTTGGGGGCTTGATTCAGAGTTCATGATTCAGCGCAATACTTGATTCAACAATACAGCAAGTTACCAGGGCAGAACTTCCAAGTTGTTTTATAGTAAGAAGGGCCTAAGCTGCAGAGTTCCACACTCAGCCCCAAATGTTACAGATCTGGAGGTTTGGTTTAGACCCTTCTGCACAACAAAGAAAACTGAATTGCCTACACAGAGGTGTAGAAATGCAAGTGTCACTAGTTATTAGCACAAGCAGGACAAATGCCATATTTCAGTTTATTCACCTCTTTCAGGGCACAATACTTATTGCATATTAACATTGAAAATGTCAAAGGAAAACAAAACAGCAGAAGTAGTATTAGTGCACTTAGAATGGTACACTTTTTCTTTTCTTTTTTTGTGAGCTGCCCCTGGAGAAAGCCAGTCAGCATGGAAGAACAGTGCTATATTTTACTTGCACACAAGAATCTGGAGTTGTCCTAGGAGGCTGCATGAGAAATGAAACTACATGGTTAGTGTCAAACCAAGAACAAACACTACATTAGCTCCTGTGAAGAGATCAGAGGTTTCTGAAATCCCCGCAGAAGAGAAAAGTAGTCAGAAGACAAGCACAAAGAAGCAGTTAGGATTTCCGTGGCATCTTTCATCCAATCCTAACCAATATCATCATGGATTGTCACCCGGGACTAAATCCAGGACTAGGTGTGGTCAGAATTTTTTTGTCAAAGCTTTTTAGTGTAAAATGCTGTTTACATCAGTATTTTTTTAAATAAAGCATAATAAAACAACAACAAGAAAACTCTGTACCTATGGAAGAAAGTTCTGTTTTTAAAAACAAAACTAGACATGTAGTTTTTCCCAGTAAGATGGACATTTTTTTTTACATTTTTAAATGAAAATGGTTTTTTATTTTCATTTTAAAATGATTTTTCCAAATGAAAATCATTTTTCTTTATTTAAAAAAATATGTAAAAAGTCAGTTGTCAAAAGGGAATGCTTTGACTTTACTGAAACAAAACGTTTCAAATGACCCATAAGGAATGTATTTTCATTTTTTTCTTTTTTTGTGGTATATTTAGAAATGTTTTCTTTTGTTTCAGTTATCTTAGAAATCATTGCAAAGCCCATGTGTTCCATCTTTTAACTAGTATATGTCCCTGAATGGGTGAACTGTAAAGCATAGTGCCCACTAGGATGGAGGTCTAGGAAACAGTGTGCTTAAGCTACTGTGGATGTTAAGGGAAGTGCACTATTTGGGGGCTTCAGGCAGTGGAGGCATGGCAATAGTCATGAAGCCTTTGCTAAGGCAATGTGCAGACTGGCCAAGGAACAAGACACTGCTGCAGCATACTTAGACTCAAGAACGTGCTCTGGGGGTGGGGGGGAGGCTTTAATTAGAGTGGCTCTGAGGACATCTAACATACACAGTGAGGGTGCTCCAACATGCTGTAATTACAGTGAATCATAGCGGACTCCAGCATCACGTGTATCAGCATCTCTGTGCTGAAAAATAGCAGCAGGGGCACTTTAACTAAAGCTTGTTAAAGCCCCAGTCCTGGAGCATGTGATGAGCTTTAGTTAAAGCACCCCTGCCGCCATTTTGTATGTGGGGATGCTGATACGTGAGATGCTGAAGTCTGCTGGAGCATGATAATTACCATGCTCCGGCAGACTTGATTAATTGAACCTGCTTCGATGTGCTGTAATTACAGCCTTGTTGCACATGTATAGGCATCCAAAGTTACAGAAGACTGTGTCCTAAACACACTAACCTGATGAATATCTGCAGCTATTAATCCCCCCTGCCTGATCAGACAGAAGAGGAGTGGTGTATAGGTGAGAGGAGAGGGCAGAGGCCTTGACTCCATTATTGTCCTCAATTTTCCTGCAGTATCCTCTCAGTGGCCAGAGAAGCCCCATCACCAGTGAGGAATTCTCAGGAGGCGGATGCAACAACCACTTCCCCTTGTGTACCATGCACAAGACAGACTCAAAGTGTGTCTGTGGGGCTCAGCAGGCAGCTTTAACCTTATTTCCTGGGAACTAAAGACACCACTTCAAGGGCATGCTCTTGCCTTGGGTTAGCACTTTAAAAATGACATGTAGTTTCCATGTGAAAAGAAAAAAGAAAGGGAACAAAAAACCCCTTAAAAACCGAACAAAAGCAAAAAAGAAGAGAAAAAAGGGAGAAAAGGCTGTGAGGCCAGAGGAGTAGAAGATGTGTGGGCAGTGCAGAGCTTAATTGGTTACTTCCATGTTGCCTGAGGAGGAATGTAGCTGGGACAGCCTTAATCTCTGATTTATATTGTGATTGTTCTTTTTCCCCCCAAACCAAACACAAGTGGTATAAAGAAACTGGGAGAGTGGTTTACAAAGGGTAAAACCCAAAGAAAACCCCAAGCAGTGACGTTCAGATCTGAATTTAAAACACCCCATAGTTCAGGGAGCTTCAGGTCTGAAGTTTGGATTTGGGAGAGAAAGGGGTCAGCTGCTATAGTAGGAGCCAGAATTCTGAAACGAGCATTCCTGTTTCTGGAGAGCAACAAAGTATGTCCTTTTTCTGAATTTCTATGTGCTATTATTGTGTCAACTTTGTCAAACTTTGCAAGTTTCCCCAGTTCAGAAGTTGAGGAGAACCTCTGAAGCACCTGAAAATCACTTAGGAAGTGGGAGTGGACTTTGGCATAAGTCCGGCGTGAAATCAGAACTCAGGTTTCTGGAGACACAGCAAGACACCTTAACTGGTAGGTCCCTACAGCCCTCACCAGTGTGGATACCCAGAGGAAATTAACAGTGGACTGATATAGTTATGCTGTCCTTAAATAAGAAATTAAAGTCACTGGACACATCTGCATGAGATACCACGTTACTATAGTGATGGGTTACAGCAACGTAGCTCGTCGCAATGGCAACATATTGTCGGTGGGCATGAATTGTGATGCTGATGCTATTGTGCAGTAGCAATGAACTAGTGGGCAGTAGCATCGGCAATACCCCATGTGCCGCTGGGACTGTGCAGTAATGGCAGTTGCGCTGTAAGAGTGTGCAGTTGGGCGCACGTGTAGACGTGGCCACTGAAAAGGAACTGTGGAGGGGCACTGGCTGTTCCCACCACTTGCTAAGGCCCGCAAGGGGCAACGTTGGTCCGTGGCCCTCGAGGGGCAACAGGGCAACATGGTGAGGAGGCCCGGAGAGAGGCTGCATTAGAGGGTGGCTCAGAGAAGGGCAGCATTGGAGAAGGCTCAGAGAGAGGCTGTATTGGAGAGGGCGCAGAGAGGGGCCGCAGCAGAGAGACCACCTGAGATAGCCGGGCGGAGATGAGACTGCCCGAGAGAGCGGGGTGGTGATGAGGAGAGCCCTAGAGACCAGGGCGGTGGTGAGAGCCCTAGAGAGAGTGGGGTGGTGTGGCTGGGCACTATGTGCCCACCACTCCCTGAGGAGGGAAGGTGTGTGGCTGAGCACTGTGCATGCCCGCCACTTGTGGAGAGCACGGCAGGGCATTGAGCCTGCTGCTGCTGGTGAGGAGTGAGTGGCAGGGCATTGAGCCTGCCTACCGCTGGTGAGAGCATGGCAGGATGTTGAGCTTGTCTGCCGCTGGTGAGAGTGCAGTGGGGCACTGAGCCTGCCTGCTGCTAGCGTGGAGAGCATGGCAGGGTGCTAAGAGTGCCCGCTGCTGGTAAAGACTGTGGCAGGGCACTGGGGGTGCCTACCCCTTTAAGGCCCTGGAGCTGGCAGCCTCCAGGTGCCTGATGAGGGCAGCCATTTTGAGACCAGGGCTGCCTATATAAACACAGGCAGTTTGATTGTTGGAGGCCAGGCTGCAACATTGCCTGGCTGGAGAGCTGCTAGGAAGAACACCTGGAGGTAAAGGGGAGCTGTAGGGGTTGGCAAGGAGGTGCCACTGGTCCTGGGCATGACCTGAAACTGCACCCTGCTGGGAGTGGATGGCCTGGTGGGGCTCTCAGTGGCATGGGAGACCCCAGGAAGTGCCAGGCCAGTTACCACCCTGGTAAAAGGTGAGTTGGGGTGCCATAACCTCTTTGCCCCCACTGCTGGGTGGGTTACCCTGTTGTTTTGTTTAGAAGGCCCAGAGGGTGGACCCTATGAGAGAGTGAAGGACTAGAGACCAGCCTGAGCCAGTGAGTACCCTTGACTGGCCCATGCTGGGGCCAGGGCTAAGGGAGCCAAAAGGGCTGGGGGTCCACTGTGAGGGATGCCCAAGATCTGAGGGCCTGGGGTCCCAGCTGGCCTGGAGGTGGGCCAGGGCTAGGAGCTGGAGGTCCCAGGAGGACCACACCCGAGAGGGGAGGAAGGTGCCATGGTTGTCCTCAGGAGGTAGGGATAGCGGCACAGTTACGGTTTTGGGGGGCAAGGTAGCCCGGATGATGGCGGAGAGGCTGCCTGACTGGAGGAATTGTAGATGGGTCCAGTATGGATGATTCTGGGGCCCAGCGTGGGGCCGGTGATTAGAGTAAGACCAAGATGCTATCTGCGAGGCTTGAGCTGTGGTACAGGGATGGAGAGAGCTGCAGATATTGCTCCCTGGCACCAGGGCACAAGAGGGCAGCCTCCTGCTTATTAACAGCAGTTATGGAACCTTAAGATCAAGTCATGGCAGGCGAGGACAGGTGGGTGGTTAGCCCACCGAGGCGGGCCGTAGAGAGTGTGGAGAACGGTTCCGGGGAGCCTGCTCTGTCATAGGAACCAAAGCCAATTTATAAGCCTGCAGAACCAGTGCCTCTACCAAAACCTTTCTGTACAAAATGATCTCGGTGGAAAACCAAACAGCTGTTAGTGAAGAGCTGGAGCTACCTCCTGTTGTCGTTGTTGTTTTAGATTTTTATCCCAGCTATGTGCTTCATAAGGATAAAATTTATCTTCTACCTGTAATAAACTGGCCTTTAATCAGATTCTTGAAATTCTTGAACCTTGTGAAAGAGCCATTTTGCTTAGATCTTGTGGCATTATGCAGGTAAATGTAATAAAATAAAATAGAGGCAATGGTTCACATAAATGTTGGTATTTGTGGCTCCAAAGAGAAGGATTGTTAGAAACTCTGAGGCAAGGCAGGAGACAGAGCATTACAAATACTTAATAACTGTCACCTACCCCAGGGGTTATACTGATACCAAATTGAAGGAACAAAGCAGGAAAGTACAAGGAATAGCTTCATATAGTTTGTCAGGACAGTTGAAGAGGAATAATGAGAGTGTAGTGATTTAATGTGTAACAGAGTCTGTGAAATGTGCAGGGAGTTTGGACATTGGCTCAAATAAAACATTTATTGGAAGAGACACACTAAAAGTGCTGAGGTATAAAGGTTCCAAAATCAAACAGCCTAATAGGTCTCAAATGGAGTGAATGAGGAACCTATCTGTCCAAAATGGGTCAAATTGCATTTAAAAACTGGATCTCCAAAATCTGAACAAGAGGCCCATGTAGCAGAGATAATGGATGAATTCATAATCGACGTGGAGTTCATTATGGATAATAGGTATGTCAGAACTGCCACTGAATGTGTCCTGCAAACCCAGCCTCTGGGAATTCCCTTTAGAGATGTGACCCAGGTGAAGCAAATTATGTGCTGTGAGCCAGCTGTCATGTCCCTGGGAGGGAATGAAACCATAATTGCAAACACGTGTTTGGGTAACTTTCCAGCAAGTAAAAACTGGGAGATAGTTGAGACCTGCTTTGAAACAGAAGATCCAGAAGGGATTTAAGTGTCTAAATTCTTATACTCCTGGACCAGGAAAGGATTTTTGTTCACTTGCTGAAATATCATGATGAGCAGCCAATTATAAAGAAAGAAATTATGGTATCAAGTAATGAACTGTTGAATGTTGGCACAGAGGAACAGTTTAAGAGGAAATTCTCCTGGAGTTCCTGTTTAGAACTAATTGGAAAATGGGACTTTTTCTATGGACATTTTTGAGGAAAAATACATGTCTCTTTTCGTGACAAAAGTGAAAAATATACCTGTGATTAGAGCTCCAGGTGGCTGCCTTACAGATGTCTGATATGAATATGTTCCTCACAAAATTAATATGAATATGTTCCTCACTAAAACTGCTGAGCCTTGGTTGTATTTATGTTAACAGTGGTAGATGGGTTTGTATGGGCTATTGTAGCATGTTCTTTACACTGTTCAAAATCCATTTTGATAGTCCCTGGGTAGAGAATGCTTTGCCCTTTATCTTCTGTGCTATTGGCACATAGGCTGCCTATAGATGTGCTCATTTGCATTCTCATTAGAATTCGTTGGAACAGACTCAATAAATTGTTCCAGCATTGCCTCACCATCATGTGTATTAAGCCCCCCTGCCTTTCAAAATGGCTATGGGAGTGTTGTAACTAAACCTCATTGAATGAGTTTTAAAGTGCTCCCTGTGGCCACTTTGAAATGTGGGGGAGGGGTGCTTAATACATGTGACGGTGAGCTGTTTGAATTAGAGTGGCTGTCTGAGATCTGTTCTAATTGATGCCCCCTCACCTATCTCCGAGCATGTGGATAGGCAGCCAAACAGCTTAGGAAATGATCCAAATGTTTTTGTTTTTTACACAGAATGTCAGGCCTTTTTTGATGTCCATGGGATGGAGAGACACCTCCATCCTGGAGACATGTGGTTCTGGTTAGAGTCCAGGAAGGTGAGTCCCTTTGTTCAGGGGGAATTCCATAACCACTTTTGGTAGGAACTGGGAGTACGTATTTTTGGAGCCACATTAGACAAAACCAATATATTTAAACAGCAAACATCCCACTACTTTAAGTACTTAGTGTTCATAAACTGTTACAGAGCAGTTCAGTCTGCTACACTAAGCACTTGGTAGCTGTGATGGGTGTGAATAAATATGGGAGAGTGTAAATTCTGGGAAGAATCCTGTTGGTTCTAGGAGGGGTTTGTGCTGCAGGCAACTAAAGAAGAAAAACACATCTTTGACTTGTAAAGATGAACAAATTGGATATGGAATCGGGGAGAGAGTATAAACATGGGTGTTCAGTTTTCTGGGCGTAACTAGTAACTATACTCTTCTAATAGGACCCTAGTATTAAAGTTTCAAGATGTGAGGCTTTTAAGTATCTGCTGATCCAATTACTGCTTTGTAACAAAGTTTAGCAGTTCACACAGCTTGCAGCGCCAATTTTGGTCAAGATTATTTTTTTATTAGTGCTGTCTGAAATGCTTGTGGCAAAGGTTTTAGTTAAATCATTCTGTCTGTGCCCATGCAAAATTAAACCAAGGAAACCTGGGTCTGCAAAATGTGAAGTGTTCAGCAGCAAATATTCTGTTAATGAAGCAACCACATGTATGAAAGAAGGATTTATGGCAGGGGAGGTGCTGAATGCAAAATGTTCAGGAATGTTTCATAACAGTGCTGTTTAATAAAACGGCATTGCCACAACACGCATGCTTCAAGCGTGATTGCTGAGCTTTCATTGCTGTGCCAGGACTGTATGAATGAAGTACTCTTCTAATTTTCCTCACAGTTCTGAAATATTTCTTTTCTGGGACTGTGGAACAGTTAATCAAGAGGAGTAAGAAACTGACTCCCGAAGGATTGGAAAAGGGTTAGCGAAGTGGAAAATACTGTACACAAGGTGGGATGCAAGAGGTTCCCAAGACTGAGAGAGAGCTCCATATACCTTACCTATGGGCCAGACAGCACTGAGGTCCCTGCACTCTCTTAAGCAAGGGGGAGGGAGGATTTCAGACAGTGCATGAGGGGAGTTGAGAAGGGATGAGGCTTGACCTGTGAGGGGGCTGGGAGTGCAGAGGTCCTGCTCTAAATGCTCCTTCTGATTTGTCAGAGGAGAACTCATTCCCGTCTACCATACTCCCCAGCTCAGGGTCCCCTGCGCTCTCAGACTCCCTCAACAAAAATTGGCTCCTTATTACCTCCATTCTGCATCTCTAGTCAACTTTATGCCTCCTCTGCATTGACTTTCTTTAGGCCCCTATGCCTTTGCAACGGTAACCAACGGGGAGGTGAGAACTATGCATGGAAGTGGTTAGGAAGGGATAAGATAGTAGTGTGACTAGAGGTGGGGTGTCTGGGGCACCAGGCCCAGGCATTGATTTTGAGGGGTGCGAGAATGGCAGCTGCCACCAGTTCTGGCCTGACAAAGTTGCCACCATCAAAACTGCTTGTTATACCTCTAAGAAGAGGGCAATGTGTAGGATGCATAGGGGATAAAACAGGAATGGCAGTGTAATATCTTTGTGTCAGTGCACCTGGCACCAGTGCTGTAGGTACCTCTGGGCTTCCTTTACCCTCAGGATTTCATTGCAGATGGCTGTCTAGTGGTCTTTTCCACGAGCCTCCTGTATAGTTGTGTTTAATCTCTTCATTCTCAAAAGCCTGCACCTTCTTGTTGCGCTTTATATCCCTGTTTACTATCTAGATGTCTGCAGAATTCCTTCTCCTGTGCTTCTTTCTGGCTGCCTGTAGGTTTGGTAAGGGGACTGAATGGTCGAAGCCAGGTGACGACCTGACAATAAGGGGCTGTCATGGCCTGACATTTTCACAGGCCCCTCTGCTGAAATCAGTGCGACTGTAAGGACAGAGACAACTGTCTGTATCAGAAACACTTAAAAGCAGCCAATGACTGAAATATGAGAAGGTGTTCCTGTGTCAACTTCAGAGATTGTGAAGATTGTATGCATTCAGTTAGATGACATGTAGTTTGCACTACTGCGATGACTAACTTGGACTGCTGACCCAGAAGCCAGGCCATTCATACTTCCCAGATCTCTCAAATTTATAACAAGGCCTAGTGCTATTAGCTCATGCCACACCAGAGGCTGGACGTTTGTAGAATACATACTGGTTGGTGGCTTCTGCTTAATGCACTGAGACCTAGTAGCATCACTAGAGGTGGGCAAGTGGGACACCAGCTTTGAGTGCCAGTTTAACAAAGTGCTGGAACAAGGAGTCTTTGTCATGGTTGTAGCAGCTGGGTGCAGGCAGAGAGTCATGAGGCAGCCCCAGCTGACATCTCTGAGTTGCTGAGACCCACTCCTATTCCCTCTCTGCAGCACAATTTTGCTAAGGGCACAAAACTTCTTAGTTATGCCTTTGTCAAGCCTTGTAGGGCCATGTTACACATTGCACTTTGCACTGCTGAAATTTTGATCGGTGTTAGTGCTATCTTCAGTTTGGAGCAGTCAAACATTCAAGCCAGCAGGCACCTTGGGGGCTGAAAGGTAAGAATCCACCCACCCTCCACACCTCCCATTCTGAGCTTCCCCCCAATGCCCTGCCTCCTGGGGCTTCCCGTATTCATCTGGTGTGCCTTGCTGCACCTCAGGGTTCTCTCTTGTTTCCCCCCCAGGACTCCACCCCACCCCACGCAGAGCCCTCATGGCTCACCCTAGCTTGCTTGTGGCTGCCTGCCCAGTCCAGAAAGTGGTGGAGGTGATGGTGGTAGTGGGAGCGGGGCAGATAGGCTCCCCTTTCTGCTTGCTCCCTTGGGACAGTGCTGGTAGCTGACAGTAAGCTGGGGGAGAAGGGCAGGGGTAAGCATGGATCCAGGGTGCTGGGGCAGGGCACCCACCCCACTCCTTTGCTGCCCCACATCAGGCCTACCATGCCCTGCCTCCTCCCCCAGCACCCTGGATCCATGCTTACCCCTGCCCTCCTCCCCCAGGCTAGATATCAGGAGGCACCAGCTAACTCAGGTTAGATATCAGGAGGCACTGCTTCACAGTCAGGGTGGCTAGGATCTGGAACCAACTTTCAAGGGAAATGGTGCTCACTCCTACCCTGGGGGTCTTCAAAAGGAGGTCAGATAGATGCCTTTCCAGGATTGTTTGACCCCAGAATTCTTTCCTGCCAGGGCAGGGGGTCGGACTTGATGATCTGCTCAGGTCCCTTCCGACCCTACCTACTATGAAAACCCTAGGCTGGAGTTGCATAACTTTAAGCTGTCTGCAACAGGGGGCCAAGTAAGGGCCTGGTCTCAGCATTGGCCTGCTCACCTGTATGCACGGGGCAGTCCACCCAGTCTTGTCTGCTGTTATTTGCTGTTTATCTAACTGGTGTAGAAGGTGGAAGACCGCCCATCTCATGCCTCGATGCCAGGGGGCACTATACATGACTCTGACCTCCTGTTATTGTGTCCCATGCCTCGCAGATGGCATCCAGGTTATTATTACAGCTCCAGCTTGATGCCAGGACAAACTGTACACTGTTGAGCCTCTTGCACACTATCCCATTTGGGGTTGCACTCATACTGCCCTCCTCTCACTGAGGCCTCTTCCACTCTGCCCTCTCTCACTGGGCCTCTTGCATGCTGCCTCTCACTGGGCCATACCCAACCTCCGCAGCCTCTCAGGCCCTCTGCGACCCTCATCTGGATGGTGACCAGTCAATTTACAAAATACTGGGTTGACTCTGACCCTGGCTGCTCACTGGATTACTTTCTGCATTCGCATACTCATGGGGGTTGGCCTGTATGCTGCCCTTCTGGCTGTCCTTCAGTTCTACTCAATACAGCCCCTGGTGCAGCTCTTCAGACAGGCCTTCAGTCTTACTTTACCCTGTGTTTACACAAAGTCCTTCAGGTTGTGACAACATGCCCTACTCTGTGTAGGCACAACATGCACTAGTGCCTCCCACTCTGGGGCCACTCTTTAACTGCTCCCACTCTGTGGCAGCCCTTCTTATTCTCTCTGGGCCATAACAATGCCCCCCCTCAGGGCCTCTGGGGTCTTACAGCCCCAGCTCCTGGCTCTTTTTTTTTTTTAAAGCCTCCGCTCACTGGCTCCTGCCAGGTGGGCAGAGCTCCCATGCAGCATAGGAGATTGCCCCCACCTGCTTGGCAGGAGCCAGTGAGTGGGGCCTTTAAAAAAAAAACAAACAACCAAAAACCAGGAGCTGGGGCCAGGAGAGTGAGCAGGGGGCCTGTGGCAGAGCCCCCCATGCAGTGGGGGGTAGTGGGGCTCACCCCCCCCAGCCTTCCAGCAGCCAGTGAGTGCCGGGGTGGTTTTTTTTTGTGTGTTTTTTTGTTTTTTTTTTTTCAAAAGATCTGGGAGGTAGGGCTGGGTGGGGCAGCCATTGATGGGGCTGGGAGAGTGGGCAGGGGATGGGGATGATTTGGAGATTTGGCTGATTTCAGCGGCAGCTGAATCTCCAAATCGGATTCGACTGAATTGATCCAGGATAGTGATTCAATGCACCTGAATCTGCCATATCCGAATCTGAAGCGAATACTAGCCACTTCACATGGGGCTAGTTGCTATCACATTCCTGTCTGTATTGTGTTGCTTCTTGCAATGATGCATTCAGGTGGTGCAAAATTTAATCTTTCATTTGCACAAAATCTGAAAGTTGCGAGATTTTTCTGTTATCTAAACCAAACCAAATAACTACATTCATGAAATATGTTTTAAGCACTCATGATTGTGAAGAAAGTTCTCTGGTTAGGACTGAATATAGAGAGAAGTAGTTAGCCATGTCCTGCATATAACCAAAATTTCATCTTATGTGTAGATTTAACCATGATTCTAAACAGTCACAGTGAGTTAACTTGAAAACCTAATGACCACATTTCAAATGCTAATATTCCTTTTTTTATTGCAGTGTTCTGTACATGCTATACTCTAATCGGGCCTCTGGGTGTTGCTTCAATGGAAATAATAATGATAACATAATTACTAGTAGTAGAATTGTTATCATAGCATTGAAATAACTCTTGAAACTGCAGTTGCAGACCAGGGTCTTGTGGTACTGTGCAAAGAGAGATAAAGCTTTAGTTTCTGCCCAAAAGAGCTTAAAATGATGTTAGCAGAGAAGATGGAGGAAGGAAAGAAAGTGACACGCAGGAGAAAAATGTGATCTCATGCAGAGAACAAAATGCAGGTGGAGAAGAAAAGAGACCAAAAAAGTCAGATGAAGGAAAGTGACAGAAATGGGGAAGGGAAAGCAACAAAAGACAGAAAGGGCAAAATGTCCAAAGGGAAGCAGAGTTCCTTTTGAGTGTTTCTGCATGAACCATTGAAGGACTAAATACTATATTTACTCAGATTTTAAGATGAGGTTTTTTTCCCCCCCTAATTAGTATGGGGGGGAAGCCCCTCATCTTGTATTTGCATATAAGGAAATGTTATTAAATATACTGTCTATCATTAAACTGCTGCCAAAAGCAGCATGTGCTTAGGAATGAAAACCAGCTATGAAGTTGATTAAATGCAGACAAACACTAAGCATGACTATAAAACACATGGCCCACATTGGGCAAACATACTGATAGGCATCTTTTTTTTTTTGTGTGTGGGGCCATTTTTTTTTTTTTTTTTTTTTTTTTTTTATGAGAGAGCGAGCAGTTCCTCCCCCAGGAGGACTCCTGGGGCTACAGGTACTGCAATACCGTGTTAGCATTTGGAGAGGCCAGAACAAGCTCCTTCACCCTCCCCTCATGCCAAAAATGCTGATGGGAACCGTTATGCTTGTGGTTCTTAAAAAAAAAAAAAAAAAAAAGTTAGGGGGGCCTCTGTTACCCCCTCTCTCAGCTTGTTGCACATGATTAGTGTGGCCCTGCCCTCCATGAGGTGGAGCTGGACCAGGTTGTCCTGCACCAACATTTTTGGATGATCCTAGGCCTTGTGACAAGACTATCTGATTCCAGTTATGAATGGGGGGCTAATTAGTACATGAATCCTTTCTGGGGGTATCCGGAGTATATACTGAGCAGTGCTAAGCTGTGAGGTAATCAGCGCTTGAAACACTTGATTCTGCTGAGGCCCAGTCTAATGACTTATATGGCAGATCATATATATAAGTCATATATATGACTTATATGGCAGATCATATTAGTGTATAGTTTGCACTATGTATAAATAGAATAAGCTCCCTCCAGAGGTGGTGCAATCACCTACCCTGGAGATTTTCAAGAGGAGACTGGATGGTCACCTTGCTGGGGTCACCTGATCCCAGTTGTCTTTCCTGCTTAGTGCAGGGGGCTGGACCCACTAATCTTGCGAGGTCCCTTCTGGCCTTACAATCTATAAATCTAGGTACAAAAGTGCTGCTTAAAAATGTGTTTATGGAATACCTGTGCTAAATCTTGCAGCTGTTCCAAAAAATGTAAAATACATCAGTTCTAGATAAATTAAGTCTATGGGTACCTATAGTAATTTCCCTATATGCTAGTTATTTCAAGTATGTTTATTTCAAGATCAGTGTTTTCATATTTGCCCCTAACTTCCATATGTTTAGGGAGAGCAGAGTCTGATAGTAAGTGGTGGTGGGGAAGCAGTTGCAGGATGAAGAATTTGGAGGGGAAGGGCAGAGGTCAAAGAGGGCATCTGATCCCCCTCCAGATTTATTTTCCCTGCTGTGGCAGTGGGAGGGGGGCAAGTTCAAGGCAAACCACCAATAATTATATTCTATACCTGGAAAATTATAAACTTATAAATTTTCCACCTATATAATCAAATTATCGGGGGTTTTCTTACATTTACTTAACTATAAGATGACTGTGAACATGGTAAGTGTGGCAGGGCACTGGATGTGCCTGCCCCTTTAAGGGCCTGGAGCTGGTGGTCACCAGGTGCCTGATGAGGGCAGCCATTTTGGAGACAAGGGCTGCCTATATAAACAGGGCAGGTTGGCTGCTGAAGGCCAGGCAGCAATATTGCCTGGCTGGAGGGCTGCTGAGAACAATCTGGAGGTAAGGGGGAGCTGTAGGGGATGGTAAAGAGGCTCCTGGTCCTGAGCATGACCTGAAACTGCACCCTGCTGGGAGTGGGTGGCCTGGTGGTACTCTCAGTGGCGTGGGAGCCCCCAGGAAATGCTAGGCCAGTGACCACCCTGGTGAAAGGTGGGTCAGGGCGCCTTAACCCTAGCTCCCACCACCAGGTGGGTAACCCCAGTGTTTGTTTGAAGGGCCCAGAGGGTGGACCCTGAGAGAGAGTGAGGGGCTAGAGACCTGACCTGAGGAGAGAGTACCCTTGACTGGCCCAAGCTGGGGCCAGGGCCCAGAGGGCCAAAAGGGCCAGGGGCCCACTGTGAGGGATGCCCAAGAGCTGGGGGCCTGGGGTCCCAACTGGCTTGGAGGTGGGCCAGGACTAGTAGCCGAAGGTCCCAGGGGGACCACACCTGAGAGGGGAAAATGGCTTTAGAGGGCTTGGTAGCCCAGATAAAGATGGAGAGGCCACCTGAGTGGAGGGATCATAGGGGGTCCTGTTTGGATGATTCCGGGGCCCAGTGTGGGGGCTGGTGACTAGGTGAACACCAAGATGCCATCTGTGAGGCTTGGGCTGCAGTATTGGGGAGGATAGGAGCTGCAGAGAGTGCCCCCTAGCATCGAGGCAGTAAAATGGGTAGCCTTCTGCTTATATGACATCTATAAATGAATCAGTTAAGACCAAGACGTGGTGGGCAAGAAGGTGGGCGGTTGGCCCAAGAACAGGTGGGCGGGCCATGGAGATTGGCCCCGAGGAAGCCCCCGTCACAGTAAGTAATAGTAAACGTACTTAATACAAAATGATTGTATTCTTGTTTTGATCTCGGCACCTACCTGGTGCTGTTGACTAAAGTATGGAGTCTAAAACATCTAGCTCCATCTATAGACTAGAATTAAAAAAGGAATTCAGCTTTCACTGCAGAAGGAGTCTAACAACCTTGTATTTGAGCATCCCAGAATAAAGGAGGCTGTGGGACAAAGCTGCAAATTAGAACATTTCATAAATGACTCCTGAATAAATGAATAAAGATTTTTCCCAAATATTCCCATGGAAAATTCAGTTATCCTCCACAGCATTACCACGTCAAACACAAAGACTGCATTCAGTTAAGCACTCAGAAACAGAGGGTCTTATATCCTGATTTCATTGCAAATGTCCTGCAAGCTCATCTAGGGAGCCCCTACTGAATCTCACCTCCACACCTGCTCTAACACATGCACCTATCTCTTTGCTCACAGTAATTCTGCTTTCTGCTTTGACTATAGGATTTAAGCCAGCTAGAGGGAGAGACTGCCAAATTCATTGGGTTTACACAGCCAGCAGGCTGCTCCACCTGACTGTCTGGAAAGCATTCTTTCTTTCACTTGGGAGGTTCCTAGAGTGTCTCCATTTCCTCTGAAGGAAGGTCCACCCAAATGACTGCTGGAGTCTATTTCAGTATTTCTCTCCATGGGCATTTGAGCTGCAAAATTGGAAACCCGTATCCCTCTTAGAGCCAGTTCAGCCTGCTCCCAGCCACACAGCTTTGGGAATTTCCAAATATGGTTAATGAACTAGGTTGAACGATAAGCATAGGGAGGGAAGGGAAAGCAAGTTTTCCCCACTCCCCCTTTTCAGAGTGAGAGGATCCTAGAGAATCCAGAGCTTCATGACTAGGTAAGAAGGTGACAACTGAGGGCTTATGGCCAGGGTGCAAATTCATCAGGCCCCATGGACCAGATGAATGGGTCTGGGCCAGTCTTTGGGCCAGATCAGGCCTGCAGACCAGCTCTACATATTGGATCTAGTGCATGGGGTCTGTTCAGTGTGTGCCCAAGTACAGCAGCAGCATGCGCCTACAGCGCCTACCTGACTGGCCCTACATTCCCCACGCAGTGCACAGGGACAGTCTGGCACATACCATATGTGGTGCACAGGTCCAGTCTGAGACCTACAGGCAACATTGTGGGCCAGATGGTAAGGCTCTGCAAGCTGTATCTTTGACACCTGGTTTATGGCATCATTAGGCCTATAAGTTAAGCTCAAAGGAGCGCTGTGCTGTGTGACAGCCATGTACAAATGAAGGGCACTTGCATGGGTGCTGGTAATACTCATGCTTTCTGCAGAGGAAGTGCACAAGGAATATAAAGAGGATTTTTGCCATTCATTATCAGGGACTCAAGGCATGCAGCTCTCATTTGGTCCTATACCCTACCTGTTCAAATCCTGTGACTGTTTACCACAAGGGCAGGATTTTCTAAAGCACTCAGCATTATCTAACAAATACCAGTGGTGAAATTTTCAAGGAGAGCCATTAGATCAATGCTAAATACACCCCATTTTTGCCCTGTTAGCATTTCAGAGCAATGGAAAAAAAGAAAATCACTGATCGGGAGTAACATACAAGCCAGGTCTGGTTAATGTGGAATTGTATTTTACCCCCTTTATATATCCCCCCCCCCCCAAAGAACCCACACTGTCTATCGTGTTCTGGTTCTGTTGAGATCTTCATATTCATTCTAGTGGCATTTAACCAAATGCAATATTCTGCTCTCTGTCAGTTTGAAGACTTAGGCTAGATATCAGGAAAAACTTCTTCATGGTAAAGGTGGTGAAAATTTGGAATGGGCTTCCAAGGGAGGTGGTGCTCTCCCCTACCTTGGGAGTCTTCAAGAGAAGGTTGGATAGGCATCTGGCTGGGGTCATCTGACCCTAGCACTCTTTCCTGCCCAGGGCAGGGGGTCAGACTTGATGATCTGTTGAGGTTCCTTCCAACCCTAGCATCTATGAAGCTATGAAATTGGAAGAATGGAAGATCCACATATGGGGTATCCTGAGGGAGCTATTCCCTTCTAAATTATGAAACCGCTGGTGATAGAACTAGAGAGAAGAGATAAGATCATTCAGTACACTTGGGAAACCAAAAGCTCTTTACCTTGAAGGCCTGCATTTTCCTACTGTTGAATAAAATTTCCAAGTAGGGAATGATGTACATCCACAACAAGGAGCAAAAATTCCCAAACTCCTTATAACTAAAGGAACTTTTTCTAGTTCTAGAAATGTGTATATAAATATGGTCATTGCCAGGCCAGAAGAAACTAATGGGACTTCTAGCCCATCCCCAAGACTGACTGAAAACAGATCCTCAGAAGATGTAAAAGCTCTCAAAATGTATCATGAATTACAGCACTATCTCAAGAAGGAGGGGAAATATCTTCTTGACCACAGCCAGTGATTACCCTGTACCCAGAAGCAGGATGACTGAGCCCTGCTGTTATCCAAGCCAGTCATAACTTGCTGATGCAATGCCAAATGGATAGGAAAGTAGATCGTCTTGCCTCCTGACTCATCTTTTTCTTACCCTCAGAAATGCTGCATTCAGTCCCTGTATACCAGTGAGATGGAACCAACAGAGGAGGCGGGGGAAGGAAGAAAAAATTAGAGAAAGAGACTATGAAGGCAGTGATGGGTCAAACATACATGAGGTTAGATGGGTGCAAAGTAGTTCCAATAATATGCATATTCATGAAAAGGAATGAAATGTATGTTATATATGTGCATATACATATATAAAAAAAACCCCACTTTCAACAAGCAAGAAATTTGGCTGACTTGTGTGGAATATATCTTGTACCTGCTACAAATATTTTCCTGTGTGTGATGCCTTTAAATTGTGAAATATTCACTGACTTTCTGCTGCATTTTATGTTCATATTGGTTATAGCATACCATAAAAGCAACATGCACACCATGCTCTGTTCCGCCTGCTGGTGCGGGCCCGCCTTTCCCTCAAGTTTGAGCACGCGGTCCTGCGGCGGACAGTGCCCGCCTTCGAGGAATGCTGGGCCCTTGGGGGGGCGCTCTGCCGAGTCGAGGCAGGGCACCTGATCCTCGCCCTGTAACACCCCCGGCTGCTCCAGCTGCGGCGATGCGTCCAGTGGGCCGAGGCCTCAGACTGTGCTTCATGCGGGTCGACCGCTGAGAACCCCCTGTGGGGATCTCCGCTGGTGGATATTTGAATGTGTAAATATGTAAATAGTCTGTTGACTCGCTAGGGTGGTGTTTACTCGAGAATGTATGGGCAGGCCTTGCAGGCCGTGAGCCCAGGACCATGTCTGTGAGGCCCAGGTGTTCGGGCCAGCCTATAACTACCCTTTACTGGTCTCGATGGGTCACCCTCCCTGGAATAAACGACTCTTAAAAGTCAAAAAGTCTTTCTTTCTTTCTTTCTTCCCCTAAAATAAGTTACTTTACACTGACAGATAATATATTTATTTCTAAGCATGGGAACATAACAAGAGTTTTGATAGTGAAAACTGAATGTAAAAAAGAGCTTGGAGAAAGCTGTAGAGGAGAGACCTTCCTTTTAAACAAAATGAAGGAAAGGGAAAAAAAAACAGGCCACTCCTGAAAACCTGGAAGGCCTCCAGTTCAATGAATAAGAATTTCAGATGTACATTCAAAAAGCTCTTCAGTATTTATACGCAAAAAGTATCAAAGAAAGCAGTGGAAAAAAGTTTCCCTAATATTGGCTGAAAAACAGGTATTTTCAGTTCTGGAAGATTGATGTTTTCCATAGGAACCAGATGAGATGAAATAAAGACTTAACAGAAATGATTAAATAGCATTTATTACCAAAAATAAACCTGCTAGCTCAATGACAAACTCCATTTAAGGGAACAAATTAATTTTTAGCTACTTAGAGAAGTTAATTATGAATAGAATTTCATTTGAAATGAAAAGAGCATTAGAAATGGCACTCTAAGAATTTGTTTAATTTTAGGGCATTTAAATTGAAGGTAGTTTTGGAATGATCATATGCAATGCATACACAAGTGTGTGTATGCACACACACACACACATGCATATACACGTATGTACACACACACACACAACTTAGCCGCCAAAAATAAGCAGTCTGCTTCCTCTGCCTTGCAACATTTACTTTATTTTCTGCAGTAGTCTGGAAACTTTTAAACCACTTTCAAACCTGATATGTGCATAGATAATTTGGTCAGACTGTGATCTTACCTACTTCACTCTGAATTTCAGGGTAATCAGTACACATTTATGTATTTATCAGTACTGCAAAAGTCTTAATACTGCAATGGATTCTCACAATTGGACAGTAGGGAGAAAAATTCAGTGATCCTCGGAGCAAGCACAATGATCTGTCCATGGAGAGTGCTTTGCAGATCAGGACTTAAGAACAATATATTAGCCCAAACTGTAATTGATTAGATATATTTACAGATAGAAAAATTCTTCTAGGGGTTGGTCCTTTTGTATCAGAACCAACAGTGAAATTCCCATTGACATCAAAGGAATAGGATGAAGTCCTGAAAAATTAATTTTCCCAGAACAGCTACTCAGTAACGAGCGGATTTGCCATCTACACACTGTGACACATTGAAACAATTTGCGACTTTTGTTCTATTTCACTTTAATTGGACTATTGCAACATCTGAGTCTTTATAAGGAGAATGTTCTGCATAAAATATGTGCAGACATGTTCTAAGAGAAAAGTAGAAGGTTAAATGAGAAGAGGTGGTTACATTAGAAGGAGTAATTTTTTCTTATACTGTTTCCAAAGGCAATCTTGTTTCAGGCTCACTGCAAGGGCTTGACCGTTCTGCACAGCTCAGTCCCAAATCATGCTGGGATTTGATGATAAAGCACATCCACTTTCCAGGAGCTAAGCCAATCCCCACATCCTTATTCACTGGTGTTCTATACCTTAGGCACTTTGTGGTTAAAAGACAGACTACAATGTGGTTATTAGCTATCGTTATGCTAGAAAGTCCAAACCCTCTAAAGAAAGAGAAGAGGCTAATTACAAAGCTGCTGTTACCTGTTTGATCTCTTATTCCTTTGTTTTTATGTTTCTTGGACAGTGTCAATTGCAGTAGTTCTCAGCTGGAGCCTAGCACTAGCAATGTCTGATTTGGTTCATGGCTTCCATAAACTTTTCCATCTCTGAGCAAGCTATTTCAGATCAGGGTAAAAATTTGAGTAAATCACAGCTGGCAGTCATCCCAGACATATCAATTCCCTTAATTCCCCTTTCCTGTGGCTTTGGGACAATCAAAATAAGGAATGTTTCCACTGCCATACCTTTATGAAAGTACAATATGTGAATGATATACCCCAAGTGCATCACAGTGTTTCCTTACCTTGGTCATTACCAACTGTACAGCTTTCTCTGGCAATTATCTGAAACGGAGCACTACAGCAAAGTAGGTCTTTTGGCAGTGCTCAGCTCCTGGGAAGATCAAAAAACCCAATGTGACAGTTAATGAAACAAGGAGAAACAAGAAGGAAGCGATCAGTCCCAGGCTGCCAACACTAACACAGATCTGCTATTGAAAAGCTGAAGGCAGCTTGAGGTGCCAGGGTGTCTGCCTGCATTTGCAGAGAGTGAGGCCATGTGAAGGTCTGTTCTGAGAACTGGGGTTCTTGTTAGGCACAGACATTCACCCTGTCCAACAGAGAAGAGGGTGAGATACATGAGTGCACTTTCCTATCATTATTTCTATGACCTGGATTAATATGGAAGGAAAAGTCATGTCCATTTCTCACTGCAAGTTTTCTTTTTTAGTACACAGAATATGTTGATTCTTCACAGGGGCATGTGAAATGAAGTTTTCACCAGGTCTGTGCAAAACAGCACCATTTTGTTTCAACTTCCATTTCACCATTTTGACAGGACAGTGTTTCATTTCAAGTTTCATTCAGTTTTGAAAGCCCTGTTCCGTTTCGTTTCGCTGAAACTGTTTTGCTGTTTTGACACTGTTTCTATGGTTTGTCCATAGGCTATAATGGGGAAGCTCAAAACTGTCTACAACTTTGTCATTTCTTGCCTAATTCAGATGAAGCTTGTAGGAATGGTAGCCCCTTCTGAGGCCATGAAGCCTGCCAAGCTTCAGGGAGATAGGTGCAGGGT
This sequence comes from Caiman crocodilus, assembly GCA_030014935.1. Lineage (NCBI taxonomy): Eukaryota > Metazoa > Chordata > Crocodylia > Alligatoridae > Caiman > Caiman crocodilus. The sequence continues at coordinate 50,980,280 of JAGPOW010001543.1, forward strand.
TTTCTGGGAAACTGTACCTCAAATCTTGAAAGTAAAACTCATGTCACATGTGTATATTAAGGCACAGTGGGGTGAAAACTACAGGCATGCTAGCCCCTGCTGAGGCCACAAAGCCTGCCAAGTTTCAAGGAGATAGGTGCAGGGGTTTCTGGGAAACTGAACCTTAGGCTGCTGACAAACAAAACTTGTGACGTGTGACTGTGTGTGTTATGGCGTGCCCTGACTGGTGCTGGGACCTCTACATGACATGGTAGTGTGACCCAATGAGAACTCCTCCCCCCTACAACCTCAGTCTGGTCCACCACTTTAAATGACAATAGGTAAAATAATAACAGTAAGCAGCAGCACAGTAGCACTAGAAGCATCTCAGGCAGCCAAACTGTCACAGCCTTTCTTTCCTCTCCTGCAGGAGCTTCTTCTCCAGCAGCTGCCAGAGAACTCTCTCTGCCAGCCCCAGCCTTAGGGCTTAGATGTATCCAGGCCCTGCATCTTCCTGGTCAGGGGCTAGGGGTGTTGGTCTAAGGACATGGTGCTGGCAGACAAGGCCCTTTGGGTCAATCTAATCTGGTATCTTTTAGCAGACAAACTGAATAGTTACAGAAATACATCTTAGAAATATATCTTAGCAAGGTTTTGGGTTGAAAAACCCCTCATCAAGCTGGGGAAGCACCTGCAGCTGGTGTGTGTACTGTTCCTGAACGGCAAAGAAGCCAGAGGTTGACATGCAATGAAGGCAAGAAATCCAGTCAGTGAAAATGAAACAGAGGCATCAAGGGGTGAGGGACAGGGTGGGGTTAGGGTTGGGGGGAAGGAGGATGTAGCAGCACAGGTAAAGGTGAAGAGGTACTTGCAGTCAGATGTCCAGCAGGTTGTAGTGTATCATTACATTCATTTCCATTTTCACTGACTGGTTTTCTTGCCTGCATTGCATGCCAGCCTCTGACTTCTTTACTATTCCTTCCATCCAGGAACAGCACACACACAAATCAACTTCAGGTGCTTCCTTAGCCTGAAAAAGTGTTTTTCAACCTGAAAGCTGGAATCCCAGGAAGCTAAGCTGAACTCACCTGGAGCTTCACAACTCCACTTCAATGTGTGTGTGTGTGAACTGCCAGCAGTCCCACCAGGCCTCCCTGACCCTGGCAGGGTGTAGTTTTAGTGGTCATGCCCAGGACCTGGCACCTCCTCCTTCCCCATAACCCCAGGCCATACCTCCAACTTCATTCTGACATGGAAGCTCAGCAGGGACATGTTCTTCCCCTGGTGGCTGGTGATGCAGTAAGTGGCTACTCTAGCTCTGAGAGTGGGGCATTAACTGGTTTTTAAAAAATGAAAAAAGAAAATAGGTGCAGTCAGAGTAAGGAGGGTGGCATTCACTCCATCTGCACCTGCAGTTTGGGGACACCCCAGCACTTCTGGAACACCAGCTGCTCCACCAAACCAGGATCCAAGTAGATGCAGTGGGGTGTCACAACATCCCCAGCAATGCTGAACACCCTCTCGCTCGGAACAATGGTCAGTGGACAGAACAGGTGATCCTGAGTGCCTCTGGACCCCACCATGGAAGCCATGCCCTTGGCCTACATTGGCAGTGCCTGTGGTTGAGGAGGAGACTGGCTGGTGGATGGTGTGGTGGCATGGGACTGTGGATCCCGCTGTTCCATGTCCCCTTCCCACTGCCATTCTGCCTCGCTGACTTTCTTCACCAGCACCTCCATCCACTGATTCAGGCTCTGGCTGCTGCATATGCTGCCCTTCATCCTTGGGTCACACATGGCAGCCAGCACATGGGCTATACTGGACTGCAAGGGATCAAGCCATTTCCTGATACCCTCCTTCAGCCGCCTCACCAGTACTTGGACATCTGATGACTGCAGCTTGCTCCAGCCAGGAACACTGATTCCCTGTTAAGGGGGCCGCTGCTCCCAATCTCCCCAAGCAAGGCCATCTCATGGATGGCTTTCTGTTGCTACACCAGCCTCTCAAGCACCAAGGTACGTGGATTTCCACTGAGTCTCCACATCTTGCATGATACTGTGCTATGAGATGTTCAGCTCTGCTTGTTTGTCCCGCAGCATCTTGTCCCCCATGATGTTCTGGTGGAAGTAACCTGCCACCTTCCTGCATTTGAAAATGAGCTTGCCAGTGGTACTGGCACCTTCACCATATTGGCCCCATTGTTGGTGACCAGGAACCCATGGGTGAGCTCACCCTGCCCAATGAGCCACCCCTGCATCAAGCAGTTCATGGACCCCATGATCTGTATTGCTGTGTGGGACTCATCCACGAACTTGGCTTGAAAGAGAGCCTACCGACAGTCTGACTGGTCACACCAGTGCCTTGTGAGGGGGAGGTAGGTGTGATCTCCACCCCAGCTGCTCCCAATGTTCGAGGTGAAGTGTAAGGCCACCCGCAGACCTGCCTTGCACAGCTCCTAACCCTTAAGTACTCCCTTCATGCCTCATACAGGGAGGGCACTACTGTGCTGCTGAAGGTGGTACATGTGGGCACTTGGTAGGGTAGGACCACGAGTGCCATGAGCCACCTGAATCCTGGCTGCTCAACTAAGGAGAAGGGCTGGCCATCTACAGCAAACATCTCCCCAATGCTCTGGTTGATCTCGCTCACCCTTGCAACGTGCCCCACTTTCTGTCCACCTTTCCCCCACTGTTCCAGGGTGGCCTGCCTATGCTTCAGGGGGACGAGGGCATTGGAGCAAGAGAGGGACTTCCCTTCGGGCATGTTCCCACTGGTGCTAGGCTAAGGAGGAGCAAGGGCAAGGGGGTGGTGCCTGCAGAGATGCATCAGCATCCCTGTGGTGCTCATGTGCTTTGTTCCCTTACCCCAGCTGCTTTTGGCTCAGCAGTGTAGGCAGACAGCATATGTGGGATCATCTGCCAGCTCAAAATGATCCCAGAGCACACTACCTGTTCACTTCTGGGGTACGGGTACATGTGTGAATGCTGCAATTTCCCCCTCCTCAGCAGGCAGAGGCACAACAGGAGAAGCAGATTCACCTGAAACGCTTGCCTCCACAACATCTACCTTAGCCTCCTCTGAAGTGCCTTCTGGGGAAGGAGACCTGGCTCTAGGGGAAACTTGAGAGCTGTGGAGCATAAACTCAGCTGATTCCCACTTCTTCCCCAGAATTTCCCTTGCTAGGGCACTCAGATTCAGATACAGCTCTTCCTCTGGCACTAGAAGGCTCAGCATGGGAAGTGAAAGGGGGGTGGAGGAGACTGTTATGCTGGTGCTAGTGCTGCTGCTTATTGTCATGGTGGTGGTGCAGGAAGGTTATGGCTGGTACTCTTGGAGGGGATGCAGACTCAGACATAGGCAGTGGCACTGGCACGGCTCCCCTCTCCTTGATGCCTATAAAACTGAAAACCTCATCCCTGCCAGTTGTAGGAAAGAAGCAGCATCTCAGTTTGGGGGGAACTTACACCTCTCCTTCTACCTCTTCTTCCGCCCCTCCCTGAAGGCTGGCCACCTGCCTTTCCACCACATCTCATGGTGTGTTTCATACTGTCTTGTCTTTATAAAAATATATAAATGTATATATGCCTTCCTATATACATTCTATATTATAATATGCTGCAAGATACAAATGTATAAAAATAAAAATATATAAATGTATGTGCCTTCCTATATACATTCTATAGTATAATATCCAATATAATTATGAAATTGAAAAGAATAAATCAATGAATATAATAATAAAATAAAAGGGTCTATAGAGAAAACAAAAGGTATAGCGGAATCCCACTTGCTAGGCTAGCAAGTAGGAAATCAAATCAATGGTAGTAGCAGCCTTTGTTGTCTAACACTCCTGAGCTTCTGAACAATAGCTCAGTAACTAACCCCAAAGCAGCATAAGGCAGGAACTTCAGCATAAGGCTAGTTTAATCAGAGAAAAGATTGTATAGAACAACTATGCTTTCTCTTGCATGAAGTGTGGATCTTATATACCACATATCAATTTAGCTACATTTAGTATGTGTATCTTCAAGAGTATCTGCTAAGCAGTTGACACAATTTTAACTGCATCAGTTTAGAAATTATTTTAATTTAATTGGTTTAATTTATGCATGCAGTCACAGTCTCAGTGCAAGATTCTTTCTCTGTTGACTGAATTAATGTAAATCTTCAGCTGTCTCTCTTCTTTCTGCTGAGACTCCTCCTCCCTAGGTTGTCAGAGCATTAGGGTTGCTCTTCATGTCTTTGCAGTATTATAGCATCTTTTCTTAGGGCATTCTCCATTTGCTTTGGGGAAAGCAGGGGAGGAATGCATCATTATTAATATTATTGTGGTAGCTTTGGGCACAGGCACCAACTCCATGGGTGCTCTGGGGGTCAAGCATCCACTGAAAAAAATTAGGTACTCAACACTCACGAGCCACATCAGGCAAGCCAGGTTGAAGTAACAGCCAGGATGCATGGAGCTTCTAGGCATGTGTAGGGTTTGGCATGGGAACGCAAAAAGAAAAAAATCACCCATCAGCAAAAACCAAAGTCTGCACCTATGGCTTTGGGTACTTTACAGAGTTGTAGAAAGCCATGACTCCAGCCCCAAACTGCTTACAAACTGATTCATAGTATCATAGTATCTAGTGTCAGAAGGGGCCTGGAGCAGGCCATCTAGTCTGACCCCCCGCCAATGGCAGGAACAAGTGCCAGGGTCACAGGACCCCAGCTAAGTACCTATCTATTCTACTTTTAAAGATGCCCAAGGTAGGAGCAAGAACAACTTCTCTAGGAAGCCAGTTCCATAGCCTAGCCACCCTAATTGTGAAGTGCAGCCATTAAGGCTAGGGACAGGCATTCAAAAAGCCTGAGTCTGAACTGATTCAATCTTTGTAGGTTAGTTCAACCTGCAAAGCTTAAACCAATTTGGAGGTGGATAGACATTCCTTTTTCATTCCAGAAGTTCAGGCACATGCCTGCAATGGCTCAGGTTAGAAGCTGGGGGGCACTAGAGCAGCCCTCCCTTTTCTTCCATAGGGTTGAGCTGGGTGGGGTGGGGCATGGCGAGGCCCCCACAGGACACTCTGATTATTCCCCCCTTCTCCTAAGCATCCCAGCAGGGAATGTTTATGATCCCTAACTCAGTATTTGTCAACCCATTAAGAAAACAAAGCTTCTCTCCACTTACTAATGGAGCTTTTCTTAAACAGTTCTTCTTAAACAGTTTTTCCAAGGAAGGACATTAAGTTACCTGTTGATTAGTTCCAAAAAGCCTGTCTGCCTGTCATGTCCCACAGCACGGACTGTAGCCAGCATGTGGTCTGCTAGCTAATGCTGAGGTGTCTGCATAAGGCAGAGGGGAGGGGGGAATAATCCCTGCTTAACAGTGAGAAGCCAGGCAGATGCCTTTGCCTGCAAGTCTCTGCCGGAGCTATAGCCAGGGACTAGAGGGGAGGGTCCAGCCCTGCTGTGGAGCAGAGCCTAGCCCAGAGAGAATGATGGGATGCTGGGGTGTCTAGTTTATCTTAAACCAGCAAGGGGTTTGGGACAGACATTGCATAAACTGGTTTGACCCAAAACAGTTAAGTCTGATACTGCATACAACCATTCAGCCATTTTCAAACTGGTTTATATGCACTGAACATCTGTTCTGTTACAGGTTTAAACCAGTTTCTGATCACTTAAACTGGTTTATGTGTAATGTTTGTCCCTAGCCAAGAGACAAAGAGGAATGAAAGAGTCTTGTTAAGATGGGGCCAACCAGGAAAGGGGCCCTAGTTACTTGTTTTAAAATTATTTTTAGCATGTTAAAGATCTCACCCTCATTATTTCTGACCTTTAAAATTCAGGGAATTTTAGTTTTTTTAAGTGAGCTGATGAATCATAGTAAAGTCTAAGTTCAGTCCCCTCTGGCTGCCAAACACCTTTCCTTTAAGGGCCGATTCAGCATTAACATAAATAAAAACACAGACACAGACAGAAAAGACAGACACACATATACACGTATGCGGGCACACCTGCATACGTGCACACACACACACACATATGCAGGCATACATGCATGCACACACGTGTGTACAGTGCACACACACGCACACACACACGGCTGTTTGATTGATCCTCTCAATAACAGGAAGGCACATTCCTCCCTGAGGAGGGAATGAGTCAGCCAGTTAAAGGAGAAAAGCCATGGCTAGACACATGTTATAAAGGAGACTGAGTCTATTTCTTTAATGGAAGCTAAGAAATGGGGATAGAAGGCAGAGATTCCCGGAGATACATTTTTGGCAAAGAGGGGAATACAAAGCTTTAATAGAAGGAGGGGAAAATGATGTATTCTAGAAACTGTTTTGCATTAAACATTTCTAGGAAGCAATGACCCAAAAGACTTCTCCTCTCTGCTGAGTGAGAGCCAATGCAATGATACCCTAGCCCCTGACCTCTGCCCTGCTTTAGTCAAATAACTGCAAAGAAATGAGTTTTCTGTAATGCCACAGGTTAACTCTTTAGGGACAAAAGTAATTTTTCCCCTTTTGGAACATTGTTTTGTTGGAACTGTTAAGAGGGACACATCCAGAGCCATTTCTGGATTGGGTCTATAATTGATGGAGTAACACTGGGGTGATGATTGGCCTATAAAGATTCCTGCATTTGGGGCAGGGGTTGCACCATCACACCCATTGCTCATATCTTTGCTCCTATGGTTTGCAGTTACCAAATTATTTCCCTGGAAAATGAAGCCTTTACCTTTCTCACCCAAGTCTTCTCTTTCTCACTGTGTTCTTTATCTATGGAATTTTTGTAGCAATGGACCCAAGCCTTAGAGATCATATTAAGAATCCTGTATGAATTTAAGCATCCCATAAGTTCAAAGGTTCTAGTTTAGTCATGTATAGAGACAGGTGTTTGGAACTAGATCTTAACTACCTTGAACCTGGAACACTGTGGGGATGTATTTCCAAAGCTTCAAAGTGGATTTCAACCCAGATTGTTTCTTAAGGCCCTGGTTCCTCCAAATAAAAATCCATACTCTGCTACAATGCACTTACTCTAGGTCTCACACACACATCCAAGTGTACCTGTTGCTGCCTTGGGCCTTTTCGGGTTGGGAGCAAGTCACAGGGCACATAGATGAGAAGCAAATGTATAACCTATGGAAACCAGGTATAAGGATTTCTGCATCTGGGGCTGGGGCTGCTTGCAAGAGATGCCTATCATCAGGGAAATTTTAATGTGGGTCTTACTACCTTAGGCATGAAAAGTGTGGCATCAGTCCTTCCAACTGGTAGAAACTGGGAAGCATGAGCTAGTTAGAACCTAATATTTTAAGTATTTTGCTATTGCTCTGGCCCTCTTGTTTGAGAACAAAGCCAAGCCTGAGAAAATGGATTTTGGATTGAATGGTTTATTTTATTTTCCCCAACTAGCAAATTTTCCCATTGGCTCCCTTGACCCTAATGATTAGGCTTATAGAATTAACACATTAGATATTCTGTGCGGTAATGCATATAGTGTGAAAGCAATACATGCCATGCTGACAAAGGGTAGCCCAACAGATATCAGGGTAGGTTTATTCACCACCAGTAGCCCCCAGAGCAAAAGCTCTGAGAAGCATATAGGCCCACAACCATGCCTCAAAGGCCAATGGATGCAAGTGGCCTGGGGTACAACCAAATGGGGAAGCAAATTCCAGAGGAAAAGATCCCACACATACAGGCTGCCCTGGCACCAGCTTACAGCCATCCACGTCTAGGGACTGTCAGTAAATGATCCCCACATGATTGACCTGTCACAGCACTGTAGTGAATCAAAATGGTTTCATTATGGAAAAGCTTGTTGTGTCAAAATCACTGGAACTGGTTGTGTGTGGAAAAAGGCTTAGTAAAGATTCCAGGGATCACGAAAGCTTTCCATGTGTTGCTGGTTCCTTTCCTAGAAAGGAAGATCCACTAACATGAAAGTTTTGACACACTAAACCACTTCCATTCCTACTGTGGGATCATGCCTCTAGCCACTTGGACAGGTGTTAGGTTTATATGGTATCCCTAATCTGAAGCAATGACTACAAGGCCTTGCTGGCTATCATAGCAACTTCCATAGAGAGGCACATACACCAGCTGCAACTGATTGGCTTAAGATACCAAGCAACAGCATTTAAATAAATGCTGGTATGGAAAGCAGTGGCCCTTGAGTTCCATTAGAGGGCTGCTGAAATGTGCTAGCAGGATAGGGAGCCTGCAATATGTTTCCATCTCCCTTTCTCCAAAAAGAGTGCGTCTCCTGCAGTGGGAAAGGGTTAAGCAGTGTTGTTCATTGTCACATGACACGGGGAATGTGAGCTGAGTAAGAGGCTTGGGAGCTGGAGAGGCACATCTTGCCTGCACATGTGGCCCATACCACAAACACTTCAAAGTGCTTCCCTCAGACTGATGGAACGTTCTGACGCCGACTGTAAATGCCCTTGACACGCAGAGTGGAAAATATCAAAAGCTTCAACAGTCCCCCAAAATGCAGCCTATTTTCACTGGGAAAAGTCTTAATGAACCTTTGGTGGAGAGAAGGTGGGGAGGGCGGAAGGAGAAAAGGTGTGACGGGTGGTTCTGATTTAGCTATTGTACTGGTACATGCTGGCATGGACAATTGGACTTAATATGAGGCAAATCCAAGTGCTCTAGGACATTTTGAAAATGGCTGGGACATCAGTTCCAGGCTGCGTTATGTCAGGATCCCACTGTGACTGTTCCCCCCCGCTCCTTTTGCACATACTGAAATACACAATTAGGAACAAAGAATTTCCAGACTGTGATTTTTTCCCTTCCTCAAGCAAACTCCCCTCTCCCGCCCTTCCCTTCTCCATCTCCGTTGCTTGTTCACTCAGGCTACGTACAACGCTCTTTTGAAACTTTGCAAAGTTAGAGATGATTTCAGGGTACAGATTATTTTGAGTTTCCAAGATGAAAATCAATGGATACCAACACAGATTGTGGAAATATAACTCTTGACAGCTGAAGGGCCATAGACAATGAAATTCAACATGGTTCTTAGATAAGCAGGTTTTAACACAGTCACCAAACAGGGAATGAAGTGTTTCAAAGGAACAGATGGGAGAAATATAGTTTGTGATCAACAAAGAGAAGAAAAGGAGACATTCTACATTACCAGAAGCAGAAGAGGGGGCAGAAAGAGAACAGCTGGACTATGTGCCACCTTCCTGCCGCAAAGCCGCTGCACATAACTGGAAGATGGAATTGGATTCTGAAGGCTCCAGGCAAGGTTCTATTGGCTCTGACACACTTGACATGAACAACACTACCTCAGATGACACTTCTTAGATTGACCCGAGCCTGAAGATAATTAAAAGAGAGGAAAGTTCAAGTGATCTGCTATTTCATAAACCAGGGAAGATAGCAGATGGAAGTAGACTGTTGACTAGGTATATGGTGCAAAGTAGAGGAGTCTGGTTTTGTGGAACATGGAGCAACCCTTTATGAAGAGGGGAGGATATATGACCTGTCCCATTCCACCTTAGTGGGTTGGAAACCTAACTTCTGGGTAACAAACTAGCTAGAGCAGTCACAAGGATTTTAACCAAGCATCTATAGGGGAAGCTGGTAAGGAGGCAAACACAGTATATCTACTTAAGCACAGAACTCAGACTCAGGAAAGCTTGAATGTAAGAGATCAAAGCATTAAGAAATGTGAGGAGAATAAATTCTTGAGTTGCATACATACCACTGCTGAAAACCTGTGTAAAAGCCAAGAGGAATTAGAAATGTTTGCTGAATAAGAGAAATTGGACATGGTTGGAATTACTGAAATCTAGTGGGATGATTGCCAGATCAGAATTTAAAAATCACAGATACACAATATTCCATAAAAGTTACAGTTTACTTGCCTTCAGAATTTTGGACAATTCAGAAGGGTAGGGTCTGAAGCATGGCTAATAAATCACAAGATGGGTAGTAGTGGGAATCAGAAAAATAAGCCAACCAAATAAACACTCCCTTAAAGTTTTATCCATAAAATATAGAAATAAAAAAATGCATTATGTGGAGTGATTCCACGCTGGTAAACAAACTCTGGAGAGCTCATTCATTCACTGGTAAAACTCTCAATGTTTCAAAAACATATTGCTTTCTAACATAAGCAAGCACTGCAACTAGCTCAGAGTAATTAGATGGTAAGCCTCATGCTGACAGATAAAGATGAATTGATTGCTCAGCTACAAATTATAGCTGCTATAAGCTGGTGGTCTGTTTCACCAGCCTAGAGAGGGGAGCAGACGCCATACGTAGTCCTTTAAAGGCCCTTGCCCTTGGGCATGATTTATTGTTAAAAAACAAAGGATCATAGCAAAATACACAAAATGAAACAACTCAAATGACAAATGCTGGTTTCAATCCCCAGAGACTATTGCCTGCCTCAAAAAGCCAGAGGGGAGAGAAGACATATACTTCCCCTATTGTCCTCTGGGCCCAGCTTCCTTTTCATTATGTACCCTGACTGCTCATGTGCTAGGCAGGGAGTGCTTACCCTTTTCCAGGCAGCTACTTCACCTTTTCATAGTTGCTTAGCTACAAGTAATCATGTCCAGTTTAATTTACTACATGAAAATGATAGTAACCCCAACCAGTAATATTTGTATGTGAGTATATTTGCCTCTTCCTCATTCTCTTTATTTTTATTTTTCTATGCAGAGCCAGATTTTTAAAATTAGAGGCGCCTAAATCCAGCCCTTGATACTTTAAGAAGACCAATTTCCCAAAGCTGAAAGCAATTATGAGCAAAATGGAGTAGGAGGAAACACTTAAATAAAATTGTGAATGATAATTGGGAATTGTTTAAGAATATTATATTTTATTGGATGCCCAAAATGGTATGATTCTTAAGTCATAAAAAGCTTTTTTGGATAAGCCAGTTTTAGTTCAGAGGAGAAATGCAGACAGCAGTGATGTACGTGTGTCTGTGTGTTTGTGCATGCAAATACCCCCAGGTGTGTCCCCATGTGAATGTGTTACATATATAATGGAAAAATGACAAAGATTAAAGCAGTTAGTACACAGTAATAGGTAGAAAATACATATAATTAATACGGGAAGGTAAAAGTATCTGTGAAAACTTAATTATTATAATATTAGGAATTAATTGTTATCATAAGTAACTCTAACTGTATTAAGAATAGTAATGGTATAGAGAAGACAGAATTATCTAATAAATATTTCTGTTCTGTTCAGAAAGAGGTAGAAGTATATATTTAAGAAATATAGGGCACAGACAGAAGTGCAGCTCCTTGGTCTAACTCATGGTGCTTCACAGAAAGTGCCATGATTTAGACTGATCCTCCTGATCCAACAGACATTAGCTGTTGGGTCTGGAGGGTGGGGAATCAAGCTAATCTCTGCAGCCTCTTCCTCTAGCCCTGCCCCCGATCTCTTGGTTCCCTGTGCTGTCTCAGGATGGGGCGGGGGCAGAGAAGACAGGGGATGTAGGTCCATTCTGGTGTTTTCCCATTCTCCAGTACCATCTGGGCAACCTTCAGAATGAGCTCCCTCTGCTCTCTCCTTGCCCTCCCATTCTGAAAACAGTGCTGGGATCAGGGCTGCTCTGTGTTAGCCAAGCCCTGCTTCTGATGCATGCAGACACAAGTTAATGAAGGTGGTCTGCTTTGGAGCACCTTCATCTGAACCCTTATGTAATGAGGGTTCAGATTGTCATGGGATTGGACCCTTTGAAAGCACTCTGTAGCCATGCTCTTGTGTTAGGTCATGGCTGTAGAGCACTTTCAGTGGCCAGATCAGGCAAAAATTGTCACTTCTGTGTGTGGCCACATTTAACAGAGTTAATGAAATACTTCCTAAATCATCCATAATGATAGAGGATGTTAAACAGGAATTAAAGTTTACCATTTTTAACTCTCAAAGATTAGATAACTTTCATTCATGAGTATTAAATTTGCCAAGGAGCCCTTTGGACCATTAATGTAGATCAAAAAAATTGTGAAACACTGGTGAAGTTCTAGAGTATTGGAAAAAAGTAGGGTGTTGATCCTTGGCAAAATTATGGGAAGTTTTATGGAATACAACCAGTAAAGACTCAAAATATGTAGCATAACTAATACCAAGCAAGATGAATTAAAAGACATTTTAGGGCTGTGTGAAGCTTTGGTTGCTGATTGATTTGGCGGAGATTCAGCCCAATTTGGTGGCCAAATCTCCAATCTGAATTGAATCAGGAGACCCTTTAATCTCTTTGAATTGGAACTCTCCAAATCAATTTGGAGAGATCTGGAAAGATTCAATGATTCAGACATAGACACAGCTTTAAATGTTTTTTCTACATACCTTGAGGTAGCAGGAGGCTCGTGAATGCTGCAACGGTGGGGCACATGAAATGTCCCATGAGAGTGCAAGGGGCTCCCCAGTGCATTTGGGACCAGACCCAGAAGTGGACCAGAAGCATTTCCTGTTCAGTTCTGGGTCCACTGGGGAGCATGTGGTGGCCCCCCTGCACCTTCTTGGCTTGGTGACTGGTGCCTCCTGGATCTGGGGGGGACCTGGGGTTCCCCTGTGGCTGATCACTGATATGGGGGCACAGAAGAGTCAGGGGGCAGCTCGGTCCCCAGCAGACCCAGAAGTGGTCCACTTCTGGGTTCACTGCCAAGCACGCAGGGGGACCCCCCCTGCACTCCTGTAGGATGCTCCATCTGCTCTAGCATCAATCACAGCATTCACGAGCCATGCCTGGTACCTCAAGGTATGTAGAAAAAACATTTAAAGCTTTATCTATTAGGCCTGTGCAAAGTGGCTAGTATTTGCTTCAGATTTGGTAGATTCAGGGGACAGAAATTCAGGTCAGTGATTCGAATCACTGTCCCAAATCGATTCAGCTGAATCTGATTCAGAGATTCAGCTGCTGCTGAGTCCCCAAATCACCTAGGTCAGGCCCATCCACCACCTGCTCTCCTAGCCTGGCAATCCCTGCCCCACCCACCCCAGCTCCCGGCAGAGCCTCCAATGAAGCGTGGGGCAGTGGGGGGGATTTCCCCCCACCCAGCAGCACCCTGTGAGTTGGGCTTTTTTTTAAAGCACTGGGAGCTGGGGTGGGTGGGGCATCCATAGGGAGGGCTGGGGGAGTGGGTGGGGATCAGGGGGGTTGGGGGAGCAGGCAGGGGATGGGGCTTGGCAGGGTTTCCCCCATGGTCTCCCCTCCTCCCCTCTCTGCCCCCACCTCCCCACCCCTACTTACCAGCTCCTATGTTGGCTGCAGCTCCCTGCTGCAGCCACTGGGGACTGTCTGAATCGTCAAAGCTTTCTGAATCTTTTCTGAAGATTCGGAGAGCTTTGAATCGATTCAGACCTTTTAATTGCTCCCCTGATTCAGTTCAGTTTTGTAGATTTTGACACCGAATCAGGCCAAATCTCCTCCAAATCAAATCACCGTCCAAAGTTTCGCACAGCCCTAGTGTCTATGGCTGAATCATTGATTTTCTGAAACAGCATCAAATCTTCACTTTCAGATTTGGCTGAATCAAATTGGGACAGTGATCCAAATCAATTAATCATATCACTGTCCCCAATTCAGGCTGAATTCAAATCTGAATCAAATACGGCCCATTTCACGCACCCCTAGAAATGATGCCTTGCTACACAAACTTATTGTTGTTTTTGATGGGATTATGAGGTTGATTGGTAAAGGTAGCTATTTGGATGTAATCTAGTTTGTTAAGGTATTTGACCAAATGCCGCATGATGTTCTGTTAAAAAATAGCCCTATGCAAAATAAATGCAGCATTCATTAAATGAATTAAAAATGGGTTATCTGATAGATTGCAAAAAATAACTGGAAATGGGGATCATCATCCTATGGAAGCATTTCTTGTAGGGTCTCACAGGAAGGAATCTGTTTTTAATCAAATTCTATTCAATATCCTTACCACTGATCTGGAAAAAATATCAAATCATTGGTGTAATATAAAATACCAATATGTAGCTGACATGACAATTGATAGAATGATAGATAGTAATGGAGACAGACAGCAATAACTGTCTTGGCAAAACTGGGATGATTTGAACAGTATGCATTTTAAGATACAGAAAATGTAAGATCTCATATCTAGAATCAAAAATGTATTCTATCTGAGACCCTGTAAATGCCATCTGCTATCACTCAGATGTGCATAATGTCAATGAAGATGAGAAGTGTTTTGTCCTAATGTGGTCCAAGGCCTGGGTTACAGAAATCTATGCAACTGCAACAGACGTGTGTGGCATAAACTGTCAGCACTATTTCCAAGGGCAATGAGACCAACATTATTACCCTTTTACATGCCTTTTTTTAAAGTCAGAAATATCCTTCCAAATCATGCCTATTTTTGTTAAAATTTCTACTTCAATTTGCAATGGTAGGTAGAGTGGTCCCTCTATACAATCTGGCCAAGAATTTCAAAAAAGGTGTATAAATTAAATTCCTGTCTCATCAGCACATGGCAACATTACAGTGGATGCAGAGGTTAGAGCAGGGTGTGAAGAATGCTTTTTCCAAATTAAACTGAAGTGAAATTTAAGCAGGCAGAATGTAGTTAACCAAACTGGAAAGAAATCAAGATACAAAGGTTAAGCCTCATATTATTGGGTCAATACTAAAAAAATATGCTAAATGCTTTAGAGATTGAATATGACACAGTATCTTTGTCCAAATTAACTTAAAACTTAGACTCACAATGCCCACAAATGTTCAGGAATTGGATGAGATGCCAAAATGACTAAAAAAACCCAAAAACCAAAATGACTACAAACATTTTTTACATTGATTGAATACAGCGTCAGAAGAAAGTATCTTACAGACTGAATCACCACCTCCTCTTTTTGTGTCTCTATAGTGACCACCTGAAGAAATGATGCCATAGACTTTGTATTTGTTCTCTTTCAGGAATTTCTTATACTTTACAAGCTAAAGATGACAAGCTTTAAATGTATCATACTCTGAAGATGACACATGCCCCTCCTGAACATTTTAAGGCTTTTTCCTAGGATCTGACCATCTTATGACACCCCAGTGCAGCAAGGAAATATAGTACCTCTCCCTTGCGTAGAAGGACGTATAGCATGGGATTACTTGTGTGAGTAACTGCAGTGGTCACCAGCAGGAAAAGACGTTCATAACCTGTCCCATTCTGCATCCTCATCTGAGTCCTAGAACCCTGCTTCACAGGCCGTCTCACAGGAGTCAGTGGGTCTTCAGCAGTAATCTTCTGCTAAGCAACACAGGTCAGGTCGCACAAGATGCTAGTGACAGAGCTGGAAATAGAACTCAGATATCCTGCTAACCTCTACATTAATCTTGCAACAAAAGAGTACCTGTCCCTTCTTCCAGGTATTCTTGTTAGCTATGAAATTTAGCCTCCCACTTGTCAGTTAATGGTAGGTAAGCTTCAGTATCAATCTGCATTAAGCATCCAACTCATAACATGGTTTTCCAAATGACGTAAACATCTTTGATGTAGACACAGAACTGGCTACGAGGAAGCAGATCCTTTTTTTGCAAAATGTCTCTGTATCCTTACTCTCAGCTAATGCACGCTTTTCTCATGGTGGTTAGATATTTTTGCTTTTTGGATGCAATTGGGAATAGCAGAGACATGCAAATTTTTTCTTGTTATATAAAAAAGTTAAACTGTTTGGATGGATCTAGCCTAGTTTGGGATGAATTTTGGGTGACTGTTCAAATTGGCTTTTATTTTTATGTGAACGGATCACCCAATGGTGTTAAATTCCCAGCATCTCAGCTGGGCAATCTGCCTGCATTCTGCAGCCAGCCAAAAGCACTGGCAGGAAATCTGAGTCACAGATTTTACCATTTCAAAGCCCCCTCCCCTTTCATCAGAGAGGGCACTCTGTCCCTGATCCAGCAAAGCACTTAAAGACGGGGATAGCCACATTGAAATCAATTCATCTGCTCACATGCTTAAAATTAAGCACACACTTAAAAGCTTTGCTGGATTGGGACTAAAGGGTGCAGAGACAGTGAGTGCATCTACACGAGACACTTAGCTTCACATTAGTATAGTTTACTGTGAAGTAAACATGTGCGTCTATATGTGCACATGCTTACTTGGCAATAAATCTCCCTAATAGCAAGTAAATTTGCCACTTGCAAATGGCATTAGTAATGGTGCCATAGTACTCAGGTGGAGGCCTGACCAGGAGCCTGAATCTACTGCCAGTCAGCTGTCCACCAGGGGGTGGGATATTGCTGCCAGGGTGGGCTCCACCATAGGAGACTGGGCAGGGACTATATCTCCTTGCCTGGCAGCACAGAGCTCCAAGACCCCCATTCTGAGATTGAGATCAGTGAGCAGGGTTGAAAGATCCTTATCTCTCAGCCCCGTTCCACCAATACAATTGGGGAACAGGGGGCTGGGAGACCCTTATCTGCCAACAGTGTCTTCATGACCATGGGGCTGCTGCTAGGAGATGCTTATCTCCCAGCCTGAGCTCCATGACCAAGGGCTCAGGCTGGGAGACCCTTATCTCTGGGGAGTGGCCCAGAGACTGAGTAGCTCAGGCTGGGAGATTAGCATCTCCCAGCAGAGGCCTTGTGGTCCTGGAGTCACTGCTGAGAGATAAGGGTCTCCCAGCCCAAGCCCCATGACCACAGAGCTCAGTCTGGGAGATAAGCATCTCCCAGCAGTGACCCTGTGGTCTGGAGCTCTCTGCTGGCTGGAGCCTGTTCCCCCAACTAGTTCCACACTCACGGAGCTGGGCAGGGAACAAGTTTCCTAGCCCCCACCCTGTATGCCTGCGTGGGGACAATAGCCTCCTGACCCAGCAGCAGGGAGCTTCCAGCCCCCACTCCTGAATTGTGATTGCAGAGCAGGAGCTGGAAGCTCCTTGCATAGGGACAGTTCCCTGCCGAGCCTGGAGCTGGCTGGGACCAGCCCCTGCCAGGACAGTTGCCAGCCAGCTCCAGGTTGCATGGGGAAGCACATGCAGCCTGAAGGTAGCTCAGAGCTGTCCTGTTTCAGGCAGTCCCCAGCTAGCTCTGGGCTGTATATTCAGACTTCCCTGAACAGCCCAGGGCTGGCCAGAAACTGTCCTGATCAAGGACAGGTCCCAGCCCCATGTGCTAATTGGGTAACTGAAGCACAAGGCTTGGAAAGAGCTGCAGGAGTAGGGTAGGGTAGGTCCCAGCCCCCTGCTCTGATCCACCATTGAGGCAGCAAGCAGTGAGCTAGCTGCTATATAGCTGCTCCACCAATGGGTGGAGCAGAGGGCTGTCTCCTGGACCGATGCTCCCTGCCTGCCCCTGGGCTAGCACCCAGGGGGATCCTGGAGCTTTACTCTGTGGTAACAGAGGCCCATTGCAGGACTGCAGGGAATTGGATGCAAATCTGCTCTCTCATCCTCACACACGTAAGCACCTACCCAAAAACCCTGATTCTGCATTAGCTTATTGCACAGTAAATTTAGACTGGAGTACATGCATGTGTAGATGCTCCTAGTGGGTAGACAGTTGGCTGTGATCTGCAATTCAGTCCCCTGGTGATGAACCTAATTCTTTTCTCTTTCTTTCTTTGAAGCTGTTGCTGATGTTATACAATCTATAGATATGAGCAAGAACTCCTAAAATAAAATTTGTTAGGTGATTTTCATGAAATGCAAATAGTTTTATAACTTATTTCTAAATTTTTAATGAAGTGTGAAAATGTTATATAATGAGTCCTTTTATATGACTGTGAATATTAATACTGTTTTAATTTTCTTTCTGGAACTACTTATATTTTGATTCTTAAAATGAGATCATACTTTAAAAGGTCTGTCTTGTCTTTCAAACATTTACTGGCAATTATGTTTCAGTTCTTGATGAGACCTTTATTGAAACACAGCCCAATCCCTGTGAGAAATTCCCTCTGCTGCTGCAGTGTGTGTTGTCCATCTGATTAGGTAAATCATGAAGCTCTCTTAGTTAACTCATCACAAATCTGAAACGGCCATTATGCTGACTCAAGCCAGCTGAAATACCACTGATCAGCAGGGCTCTGGGAAACGAGTACAATTCTCTTTGCAGCTCTACTTAGTCCCTAGTAATCAAGAGAAGGTTGGCATTGTGGTTAAGCATTGGAATGGGCTTTAATAGATCTGCATTCAATTACCACTGTGCAAAAAGTTGATATTTTGGTTCCCTGGCAAAACTGAAATATTTGGAAAAAAAATATTTTGTGGTTAACCTGAAAAAACTGGAGAACTTGGAAAAAAAAAGTTTGGGGTTGATCAAAATACTTAATTTGCCTCAAAACAAAAACTTTTACTTGAAGCTTATTTTCAAACTTAAAAAAAATTATCAAGTTGGGCAAATTGGGAAGTAGAACATAAATTTGAAATAAAATTATCAAAACCTTATATTTTACAAAAATCAAAACAAGATTTTTTTTTTAAAGCTGGTATAATTAGCTACATTTGATCCAAATTCACTATTGGCTTCATTTGATTTGAGCTGCCTTTTTTAGTGAATAAATTACCTTTCCAAGAAATTCTCCCAGCTCTACATTCAGTTTCTCTTTTTGTCACAGGCTTGCTAGTGTGACCTTGGGTAAATTACTTTATCTCTAAAAGCTCCTAATTTCTTAGCTGTAAAACAGGTTTAACAATGTTTTCTTTATCTGTTTCTGCTGCAAGCTCTATAATGGAGGGATTATACACAGTGGAGCCTTAAAGCTGGCTGTGACATTCAGATGCTTCTGCAATGTAAGCATTCTAAGTAACCTATGAAACCAAACCATTGCCTTTCACATGTATCTTCCAATGGGACTCTGCCTATATGAGATAGGAGCCTGGCTGCTCATCAGCTGGCTATCTCCTAATGTAGGTGCTGCTGGTGGTCAGAAGGAAGGGTTCTGAGGAGCTCACTGAAAGGTGACTTCCCAGGGACCCTGGATTTCTCTGATTTAAAAAAATCCCCAATTTTCAGTTTAAAAAAAAAGTAACCTCAAATCCATATTTTCCATGATTTAAATCAAACACCACTAATATATATATATATGTGTGTGTGTATATATATATATATATATATATATATATATATATAGTATACTAATCAAACACCACTAAAATAT